>OX457115.1:9980268-11180268 GCA_949752805.1 Deilephila elpenor
TGCTAATTACGGCGCATACCGACTGTAAACTCTGTCGCCACACACGAACCTAGGGTTTTTATTTCACCCAAACACGCACCAATTACATTAAGGTGTACTCACACCTGTGTATTCTAAAGGATAAGCAGAGGTGCAATTAGTGTCGATTGCAGTCAATTTTATTTCCGGGTGGAGATATTTATTTCGACCTTCAATTCTTGTTGTCCGGAGATTAGGTTTTATATTATGTTTTTATTGCAGGACCAGCAAATGGGTAAAAAGCTCACGTGAGGGTTTGTGATTATCGTCCACTATAAACATCTACAATACTTGCATCATAAATACATTGCTGGCTTCCCAACATGAACAACGAAAGGGAAGGAAATAAACTCTTCACTCAAACTATTTGAACAGTTTTGGAGGACATTTCACTGATAAGTTTATCCTTTGGTTATAAATAAAATAAAAGTGGACGAGCAAAAGGTATGGCAAAAAAGTTTTATAATTATAGTTTCTGATACCCACGACGGTACGCCATGGCATCAGGAAAGTATAAGGGACTGTTGGATGCTATTATTTCCTGTGCTTGTGCTTAAAACACGTACATTTTAATCGATACCGGCTGTCGACGACTCTAATCGCATGAATCCCTACTATGCCATACAGTTGGATGACACATAATTGGCATTATTTTTTTACGCGCCGCATTATCTATAAGCGAATTAGCCTGGGGTACCTGGATAAATGTTATCGGAGGAAATATAAGCTGCAATGGGAAATTATCTAAAGTATATTGGATGCAAATTTCTTCAATAGCTGTGAAATTGATTTTGAGGTTATTTGCACAAATGTCTCTTTACTACGGGTCGGACAAAAGTGCAAACGGTTAACTTATAAGTAAATAAATTAGTATCGGCCATGAACATCGACAAACATAGGTAAGTTACTGGCTTCGCAAAATGTGAAATGATAAAAAAGCGTGTAAAAAAAGAGCAAAAAGACGGTTAGAGAAAGGTGTATTCGGTTACCGGAATTTTCACTGAAACATACACAATAAATAAATACACCCAACAGTCACATACATAGTCCTGACCCCACACTAAGATCGAATCTTGTGTCGTGGGTATCAGAAGCTACGAGAGACTTTTTCACAAACACCCAGACCCGAAACAAATACCTGTGGATCACACAAATATTTGTTTCGGTGCGGGGATCGAACCCGCGGTCTCTCGTTTCACAGGCGGCGTCTAACCAACTGCGCCACGGAGGCTGTCAACCTTTAAAGAGATCTGGAGGGCATGGTTTTGACCTTCTAAATATCAATTCAAATTAAATTCCTTAATTATATAATAAGCTGAAGTGTATCACGTGTAATAAAGAGTCTTTAGTTTCCATTCAACTAGCGATGTTAGTTGTGTAACGTCTTTAAAGTGTGGAAAATCTAAGTGGGCACTAAACGAATATCCTGTATCATTGATTCATTTCACGCTGGCAATTCACACTTACAATTACACTTCATAAAACTGAATACCCAAAACAATTATTATCTATTGTTTACATTATAGGATTAATTCAAAGTAATAATAGTTTAAAATGACACACTTATACATACTCCAATCTTATCAGAATTTCAAATAAAAAAGGACATGGATAAACGAATAAACAATTATAGCGTTGTCTATCTTCTAGTTAGAGCAAACAGCTTAATCAGCTGTTTATGGCTATAAGTTCTACACATGTAGGTTACTCAGCGTTTTCCTTATTTGCTTTTCAATTCTAGGATTTACTAGCTAAGCAATTATGATTTCAGATTTAAGTGTAATTTGAGAGATAATACCATGGTCGGTTTTTATTAACATGAAACTCCAACTAAAGGTATCTGCCCATGACAACGGAGTGGTTTTTGACCTTCAAATAAGATATGATCTTGAGACAAAAAATGTTTATATGAATTTATTGTGGATATTAAGTGCTTGATGGCCTGTTGGTAACGAATTAGACGCGGCTGCTAACGTGATTTTTTTTTTCTTTTTATACTGGCACGATAAGTTTGCAGCATAGTGACTGCATTGCACCTGATGGTAAGTGCTAATGCCATCCAGATAAAGTATCGAATGGTATCAGTCGGTAGTCTCATACCATTCAATACAATCATGCCGGCCCGCTGAGATGCCTCTTCACGCTACGGCGGAAGGACCCAGGATTATACGATTATATTATAGTGTTTACGGTGGCAGCGAATTCGAATCTCAGGGCACACCTCTGACTTTTCGAAGTCATGTGTCTATGACAGTCAATCACCATGCACTATAACGGTAAAGAAAAACATCGTGAGGAAGCCTCGTACCGTTGCATTTCAGAAGAATTACTATGCTACGTAAAAGTCCGCCAACCCGCACCAGGCCAGCGTGGTGGACTATGTGGCTAGGAATACGACACAGATTCAAATTTTTTAAATTGATGCCGCGGCACCCATAGGTATTTCTCGATGTCGCGGAATGTCTTTTGGTAAAAAATGAAATCGCTTGGCTGGTAATAAGTGGCAGGCTTCACATAGCATTGGAATTCTTATGCTTTTAGGTAAACAGGTATGTTTATATAGTTTCCTAACAGTGATTTAAACATAAATACATTTCGACAAGGTCCAAAAAGAACCATCCAGACTATATTTAAAACAATGTTTTTGTTAATGCCTATAAAAACTAGTTCCAAAACCGGCCGCTAAACCAAATGCACTTCAAGATAGTAGAAATACTAAGGAAAATTGTCCTCAATTCATTAACAATCGGTCATTGCCAACAATAAGATGGATTGCGGGAAGACAATTAAACAACTCAAAGATAAGATAAGGTGTAGAAAATCTGAATGCACTTCCAGCAATATGGAATTAACATTTTAATCTGAGATGCGTCATCCGATAACAGATGATCATGTGTATATTTGTCAGACGTATTATCATATCTGATTTTCGTAAATGATGTATTACTGTCTGCAATATACATATCCAAACTGCAAATACAATGGCATTGAAAAGTTCGTCTCAAGTGTAATAATTTAATAGAAAGATTAGTCTGTAACATTACTAACCCAATTTTTTTAAATTCACTGAGAAAAACTTTAAAAACTCTAATGTCTGAAACAGTAAGACAATACGCTATAAAACAATTACAGCTTGAATTTCTTTCCATGTACTGAGTCATTTATCCAAGGTTATGCAACTACATTGTACAAAGACAAATGTCACGATTCCGATTAACAGCTGGAAATTATTTAAAGAAAACTGAATTCAGGGTTATTTTATAATTGAAATTACATAGTGATAAACTAACGGCCCTCTCTCTCTCTTTTCAGCCATAGAAAGTCATAGAAAGACTGCTGAACATAGGCCTTCCCCAAAGATCCCACATAGACCCGTTTGAAATTGCCTGCATCCAGGGACTTCCTGCAACCTTAACCAGGTCGTCCGACCACCTTGTAGGAGGGCGTCCGACACTTCGCTTGCCTGTACGTGGCCTCCACTCCAGTGCCCCTAGCCGGAACATTTTGCAGTATCTTAATAGAATAGTGATAGTAAAATTTTGTATGGGAATTTAAACAGCGCCATTGTGAGCATATTTGCACTAAAATTTCACAGCGGGAAACGTTTACTGTACTATACGAGAATTACTATACGATACTTCAAAATGTTCCGGCTAGTGGCACAGCACTTTTCGGCCCTAACGGCCATCAGTTCTTTGCGCTATGTGCCCGGCCCACTTCGCTATCTAAGGATCCAAAATTGACCAATCAAATTAAGTCAAACGTGCGCATGTCTAAGCATAAATCTTTTTTTTTCCGGATCAAAATAAATCTGAGGAAACAACTTATTGATAGTCAATTCCCAGGCACATCAATGATGGAGCAAAACATCGTGATATGTGTATGGTAGATATTTAGCTCAGCAATAGGTGATATTTTCTGACATAGTACAGTTTAAACTTAGCAAGCTTGTAGGTATCTTGGAAAACAATAGTGTAATTATGAAAACGAACCAAACACGTGGAGTTTTCGTATTGAATAATCCTATCAATTAAAGTGATAAAATGTAAATCAATTATCGCGCTTAGCAATTCTTCCATAGTTTATAACCTTGCGAGATCAGAATCGATTTGAGTACAATGACCCTCACGGCCTTATTCATAGACAGAATTAAAACCTATTTTAGGTATCGAATAATATGTCGTCTTCTTCGCACAAACTGAATTCAAAAGTCTATCGAAAGGGACAAAACATTCGATAGCTAAAACAAGCTTTTAATCTGTCTATGAATAAGACAATCAGTGTTCAATTTGTCCTAACTAGGCCAAACGATTACTGCGATTACATAAAACGAAGGTAAATTGAATGGAAAAATGTAAGCTATTATTATCTATTGTGAGCAAATCTGTGTAGCGAAAAGTGAAACCATTTCAAACATGTTAAGTAAAACATATTTTTGAATCTTCAAACTATTATTGTCCTATTAGTTTAACATTAATCATAAAGCGTGTCGTAATAAGTAAGCTACTTCTTGCACTAATCACACATATGTTCATACAATATATTATATTTAATATAATTTCATTCGGAATAGAACCCCCTACCATCAGCGCACAAACCCTTCCTAACAAAAACGTCAATAAACTGTCAAACCTGCCCCTACTACATTTTTTCGTCATGCTTATCCCAAAAATAAATCGCCTTATCATTTAATAAACGACTACCTGCCTCAGGTTAATCCATATAAAAAATAATCACAAGAAAATAGTCAAAAAATCACACAAAGTATTCCCCACCTGGGATTCGAACCCAACCTCACGGTTCACAGCACATGTGTTATAAAAAATCTAATTGTATTATAATATATTTAATAATATAATACAATTGTATTTCTTAATGTAAGAAATAAGCTCTTGAATTAATTCAATAATGAATTCAACCTGATTAATAATTTATAAGGCATACTTGTGTTTTTTGTAGTATGAGGAAAACTCTTGTGATAATTCAGCCATGTGCAGAACACATGAAAATGTTAATTGACTAAAAATGTATTTTTAAATTGTACACAATTGCCTTTTACGATTAAATAAGTTGAAATTCCTTTTGTATTACAATTTTGACATCTGTGTGTGCGAATTTTCTCTACATCTTTTTCTTTTATTTACTCTACTAATTACACATTCCAAACAGAAATTATTGTCTAGAGTTTAGTAACCTATTACTGCTTATAATTTACTGCTACTTTTAAAATTATTTATGTAACATTTAATCCGCCCCAGCAAAAAATGACCTGTATTATATTAACAATTAGTTCGTCGTATAGTCAATCACCACGCACTTTAACGGTGAAGGAAAACATCGTGAGGAAACCTGCATACCGTAGCGATTTTAAAGAATTTCTACGGTATGTAAGTCCGCCAACCCGCGCTAGGCCAGCGTGGTGGACTATATGGCCTAACCACTCTCAATCGATTCTCTCGATTGTAGAGTAGGCCCGTGCCCTGCAGTGGGACGTATATGGGCTGATATAGATAGATATTCCTGTACTGGTTGTAATATCTTTAGCATTGTATCTTCGTGATTTCCAACAGCCAACATTAAGTACAAAGTAAAAAAATGTAAGACACTAAAAAATACTGGCAAACCCGCTCGTAAAGCCTTATCAACTCGCCATAAAAACTCATTCACGGCCATACTCGGAGGCTCTAGACATGTGGAAAACGTGGCCCGTAATTACACCGGACAGCCTAGAAATAATTAACAGCACATTATAAAAATCCTGTGCGCTCCTAACTCATAGAATAATGCCTATAAAATTGAAAATAACTAGAACCTTCAATTAAATTACTCCGTTGCAAATTCCAATCATTAAACACGATTTACAATCGCAAATCGCTGCACAATTGTTTATCTAATTTACGATTCCAACTTACATAACCAGGGAGTAAATCTCGATAAGTAATTTCTTATGAAAGGTCACATGCATTCTCTCGTCTGGAGTCCAGTCTGACGGTAGCCGGTTCCGTCCGCACGCATGCGCACGACCCGCCACCCAGCCATTCATTCCCGTTAGGTAACCGTCAGCCCACCTCGACGCGATCACACCACCCGGCCAAAATCAATACGGCAGCCATAGCAACTCATCAACGTGAAAAACTTGAACAAAAAATACTAAAACCCACGGTCCGAGCCGAGCGCGAAGGACGCGCACACGCGAACTTCAAGCTATTTCCGAACCGGCGTGGTAAACATTGTTCCGCGGCCACGTTACGCAACACTCACCATGTCGTTGTTCTCCACCAGCCAGTTGACCGAGCAGATCTGGTACACGAAGTACGCCCGCACCAGCTCGCTGGTCTTCTTGCTCTTGAACGCATCTTTGGGGCTGTTGAAGGTGAGGTCGAGATCGTCGACGGAGCGGGTCGGTGGCGCGGAGGACAGCACCCGTACGTTGCGAGGAGCGTTCGCCGCCAGCCGCCTGATCAGAGCCATGTTCGGAGCTCCGCGAATTCACAAGTCACACGCGCCCGTCGCACCCGACAGACAACTGACAACTGACACTGACGTCCGCTCGATACCGAGTCGAGTGCGCACGCAACCGGTCCAATTTTAAATCCGTCGGAGCGTCGCGGAGGTGTGTCTTGGTCGGTCCGCCGCTATTGGCCGTCTGCGCCGCCCGCCACGCTGACACGCGGGCGCGCGCGTCAATGCGTAGCTACTAGACTAGCCACAGCACGAGGGTTTGGGAGCAGGTGGCCATCGCATTCATTGAGTTATTATGCTGGAGTAGACACTGCGGAAAAAATCTGAACGCACTGCACACCATGCTTGCTAAACTAGTATGAGAGGAAGAGAGGAGACTTGATAGGAGAGACTAAAACAGAGAGAAATATCGGTACAGTACCGCTCCTTTTTGTTACATTATGCCCACTGTGTCCCCTCTTTTATATCTAGACGCATTGATTACAAACCGGTCCTGCATAAAACACGAATTGTGCGATGCGAATAAACAGCTCATGGGAACGCGTTTTCCTGTAAAATGAAAATGTTTTACGTAACGCTTGCGGTTGTTATGCAATTGGTGGGGGTTCAACCGCCGGATGTGACCTAGAATCCGTTCAAGTTAGGTTCGCCGCGGCCATATTTATACCGGCTTGTTCCAGGGTCTTGGAAACTAGTAGTAGGTACATGTGTGTTTATAGCCACAGTAAGGTTATTCTTATTTTGATTTCACTAAAATACATTTGCCTATTAAGAGTTACCCAGTTATGTCTCGTAAATAATATTGATATATCTACTTTCACATTTAACCCAATAACGAATGTTAAATTAATAATTAACAACGAAATTTTCCTTTCATGTGGTTTTTGATCACAAAAGGTGGTTATTAATGAAATCATCAAGCTTTGGATGACTAAAATCGCACAACATAAAAGTATGACTATTTAAATAACAAATAAGTAACTGTAATTATTGCCAATATGGAAAGAGAATGAATAACAAATAGAACTTGTGTTAAATTACCAATATAATACTAAAGTATCAATATACATTTACCTTATTCGTAATTCCATACCTTATTAAAATAATTGTAGTCAATAAAAAATTACGCATTCTGCAAGTAACTCTTATTTCATACTGGCTTCTGCCAGCAAACTTCGTCTGCGTGATTAACTTTATTTGGAATTTTCTATCCCGTCCCGTTATACCGTCCCGTCTCATTCTCACTTAAGGCATGAAATCCACTCCCATCACATCCCTTTGAGTATAAAAAAAGTAACAAATATATCGGAATTATTTCCTCCCCCACGGGATCACTTAATTTTTCGGGATAAAAAGGAGCCTTAGTTAACACTTAGATGGATTGTTGTTGAACAAGAACATCCATTACGGTGTCAGCTACCTCCATACCAAATTCCATCGAAATCCGTCAAGCCGTTTCTGAGTTCATCGCGCAGAACCGCACAGACAAACAGATAAACAGACAAAAATTATAAAAATCATTGTTTCGAGTTTTATTACATTAATACAGACAGGCTGTTGTTGAGGTGGTAATATTCGGTATATTAATTTTCCGCACATTTAAAATGGCCTCTACCTAATATTATACATACATACATAAGCTCACGTCTGTATCCTCGTCGTCTGAGGATATTATAGTCGGCAACCCTATCGCTATGCCAGCAGAACTTACTACACGCAAGATAACATTTGGGAGAATTCGTAAGCACCGGCAATCACAGAGTAATCTGCTTGCTACCAAACGCAGAATTTGACAGCCTCCATGGCCCAGTTGATTAGGCACCGTCTGTGAAACATGATGTTGCGGGTTCGATCCCCGCACCGAGACAAATATTTGTGTGATGGTGGATATTTCTGTCGGGTCTGGTTGTATGTGAGACCGAAAAGTCTCTCGTAGTTCCAGATACCCACGACACGAAACACACACCCAAGACTATATCTTAGTGTGAGGCCAGGAATATGTATGTGACTGTTGGGTGTATTTATTTATTTAAACCAGATACGATTAGTTGGACCAAAAAATAAAAGAAATCGTAATAGAGTAAGGAAGATGGAAATAATTTATTGTTGGAAACTAATAAAAAATATACAAAAAACGATTATACAATATATTGTACAAAAAGAAAAAAAGCATTATACATGAAAAAAAAAATACCAGCACTTAAAGTAATTAAACTAAAATAATACCTCCCAGGACAGGTGGCGCTTATCAACAGATGGTTCAATCACGTCATGGTAAAGTTTCTATTTTTACCCATTCATCAAAATGCTAGACAAGATTCTGATCTCCTATCTGTATCAGCTCGTAGACATTTACATTCCACGTGGCAAATGTTCACGCAACGATCATTGTATTACTCAGTAACTTATCTTAGATCTCCGTTAAATATTTGAGACACGCATCGGCGGGAAATTGCCTGAAGAAACTCTCTGTGGCCGTACCTTGTGAGAGACGTACGCTGCAACGCGCTGATGATGATGATAATTATAATAAAAAATAAATTTTCTATTTAGGTAATAAATGCATGATCTAAACTAAACTTGCATTAACTGCACTTGGTGTATAAAATAAATTAATAAAATAAATTAACAATTCATCATTAGTTGATTAAAATCCCGTTATTAATTAAAACCATTTAATATGACTATTGTCCTGTGGGTTTTTTGGTTCTGAATAACAGGTAGGTAAAAAGTAACCATGTCATATTATGATATCACTGCTGAAACGTACGCATTCTAACTATTTAGCATTTAAAATATAAGTAATATCCTCTCTGTGATTAATATTTCATGTAATTTCAAGATTCACTGTCGCTTAATCCTACCAATAAAAACGTGTAAGTTTGTGAGCAGAGAAGATGTATAAATGTTTATTACTTTTTCCTGCAAAAATTATTAAATGGATTTACATTTTAAAAAAGTGTTATTGTAACACCAGAATAATATACAAAGTTGATACGACCGATGGGCATTTTTTTAAACTGCATATACTAGGTACCATTTCCAAGTTCTGTAACTTCGTCTAACGTCTTACCTTAAATGCTGAATTCGATTCCCATCTCAGGCACTCCGTTAAACAAGGTTGCTCCAACCACAGTATGGGGTAGCATCAGTCACTGAAATGGTTGTAGTACAGACTTCTAAGCCAGGTAATCGAACCAGCTGACTTACGATTAATGACGTAAAAACTTAGGCTATGTGGTTTTTAGCCTGACTGGGTCGGCCATAATACAGGGAAAATCTGAAAAATTACGCATTGCATATCTGTAAAATGACAAACATATTTTGTGAGTAATTTTATGTAGTCAATTCCGCATATGCCCGCAAAATTTGTGTCATTTACATAGGCACGTATATTACAATCAAAATAAAATTTACGATCCAATAATGTGGACTAAATGTGGTATTTTACGTAGACTAGTGGCCCGCCCGGGTTCGCCCATGTGCAGATATACTTTTACTCGCAATCAATACCAGAAACTTTTACAAAACTTTGATGTTCTGCTCCTATTGCATTATAGCGGCCTTGTTCATAGACAGGTTTAAAACCTTTTGTAATCGAATGTTTTGTCCCTTTCGAACGACTTCTAATTCAATTTGAGTAAAGAAGACAAAACATTCTATAGCTAAAGTAGGTTTTACAACTGTCTATGAATAAGGCCGTAACCTTTTAGCCATCCCTAATAAATGTACCATCCAAAACTAAAATACGTTTTCAATACAAACCAGTATTTTCTAAGGCTTAGTTGCATAAACTACTTTGCCCTTAACTTTGACTTTGGAAATGTCAATTCCATATATTAGCAATGTCAAATACGTCACAAATGTATGGTGATGCCATTGTCTATGTCAAAGTTATGGGGCATGGGCAAAGTTAGTTTGTGCAACTGAGCCTAAGATTAGTGCGTTATGACATGCCAAAATCGAACATTGCTATAGCCCTCCAACTATCTAGAGGGCCTTAAATTCCAGGTCTGCATCGTGCAGGGGAACTGTCAATAGCCCAGTGAATGTTTTGTTTCCACAAGCAGACGTATAAATCAACGCAGTGGAAAAAGATAGAGAGCATCTCTTTATGTTATAAATATTGCTATGTCCATCCTTCGTGTTCGTGTGATGTCAGTGCGATGTCATTGCAATGATTTGTAAATAAACATAACGTTTGACACATCGTCGTAAATGAATTATTTTATTTTCGCATTTTCGCATCGAGTGAAGTGTATAATGTCGATATGTATTTATATAAACAACAATATCAAAGATTAAATGATTATAAAAACATCAGCCTGCAAAATAATACAGAACTTCCTTTTCATTCGAATTTACGAGTATTTTGATTCATGTTACTTAGAGAAAGTTTTCTATTGGTATTTTTGTTTGTATCGGCCCAATTCCAACCCGTGGTATTAGTGATAAACTGAATATAAAAAAATCATGCAATAAATATCATATATTTACGTATTATTATTGTTGCCAACAGTAAACACCTAATTTTCCCATATGCGCCGCGCCTAATAAATATGAATTGAACAGTTTTTTGTATAAACAATACTTACAAATAAGACATGATTGTTATATGATATATTTTTACAGCTTCCAACATAAGCATACACTGCACGAAATGGATAATCATGACATCTGTTCGTAATAGATGAGAATCCTCTTAAAGTAAAAAGAGCTCTATACTGGTTAACAAAAATATTATAAAAGTAGCTCTGTCTACTAACCTCTGCCTCTACCTCCACCAAAAATGTAATAAAACATAATTTTATAATCAGGATTAACTCGGAATATTCAATTCAAAATATATTATATCTTATATTTATTGGACAATAAAGTATCGAGTATTATTATTGTCTTGTTTTTTTTACTAAATATACAATACAATAGCATTAAATATTAATAGGGAGGTATCTTCGTCGAAAATCTCATATTTAGGAAGACACTTTTAGCGAGTTATCAGTTTCAAGCACGTCGGTGGAACCGCCACGAAAATCTACCTACAATAAACGCTTTTTTAAAAATATTACTTCGAGATCTCCCCTAAAATTGGGTAATGGTTTTAGTTGTGCAACACCAAGCGTTGTATTTATATTTATTTATATTTATTTATTGGTCTCCAACTAAGATTACACTTAACACACATTCAATAATTTACATAATTTTAAGAATGAACACTGTGCATCTTAAATTACAGGATGACACATCTTGCCCAAATTGTGGGAATACAATCAAAAATAAAAACAAAGAGAAAAAAAAAAATTAAATAAAAACATTTGAACAAACTATTAAATATTAAGTATTACATGTTATTCGTAAATTCTCTATCTCTCTTGGTCTTTGCATGATAGTTGTCACTGCACACCTCTCCTCACTTCATGCCCCGGCTCTCTAGATAGTTGGAGACCTATAGTATGAATTGCTAGTGATCTGTTAAGCGGACTCACATGTCTAGTCATTCTCACAGACAAAAAATCTTATCTATAAATGACGATCACACGATGAACATACATTATCTCTGATTTATCGTTTTAGATAGATAATTCAGATAACTATTATGTCTTATTATTGTGTAACATTAGATACAATCCACTGTTAGAGTTAGGAACACTAAATGCCATACTACGAGTATAACGGTAAAGGGAAACATCTTTGTTTAAATTAAAGTTTTTGACGAGTAAATCAAACACAAAATACGTTCTTAAAAAAACAATAGAAATTTAATATGTAGGTACTTAGATATGTTATGAAAGTATATCATGCTCTCATTCAAATTACTTTGTAATATCGTGTGTATATTTCTCCACTATAGGTACCATCATACATTAAAAGAATCAACGTAAAATGGTCTAATATGAGTATTTCCCTTAAATAAGAGTTCGCAGGAACTCCTTAGTAATGATAAAATCCATTAATGACTCAGTGAAGTTGTGGAAATTCCGCAAATCGCATTCTACGGGATCTTCACGTTATCAGTGCGCTACTTACGCATATGTGATTGTAATTCGTGCATTGATAAAATCAATTCATCCGCAGACTAGTCACTGGTATTTACCAATAGTCAATAAACAGATTCGACCGAAGTAAGTGAAAATAGTCTATGATTCAAACAATATCTCCAATTTTGTAAGTTTGCACGAATAATGTCGATCACCAATGCATCATATTCAACTACGCTAAGTGGTAAGCAAGTGTTACATTTACGCTTACAATAATACCGAGTTGTTTGTTTTGAGTTTTTAAACTTTTTATCATTGTTATTTAAAATATAATAAACATAATTTATTCGTTTGTCCGCCAACCCGCACTAGGCCAGCGTGGTGGACTATATGGCCTAACCACTCTCAATCGATTCTCTCGATTGTAGAGCAGGCCCGTGCCCTGCAGTGGGACGTATATGGCTGATATAGAAACATCATTTATATGCCTCAGCCTCCGTGGCGCAGTTGGTGAGACGCCGGCTGTGAAACGAGAGGCTGCGGGTTCGATCCCCGCACCAAGAGAAATATTTGTGCGGCCCACAAATATTTCTTTCGGGTCTGGGTGTTTGTGAGACCGAAAAGTCTCTCGTAGTTCTGATACCTGTGACACAAGACCTAATTGTTCTTAATGTGGAGTCAGGACTATGTATGTGGCTGTTGGGTGTATTTACTTATTTATTTATATATGGATCATCCGGTAACAGGTTCAATTTTCAGGTCAGATAATCTAACATATGAGATTTTCGTTTTGGAATATAACTATAATGTAAGTTGCTAAGTTGAAGGAAAATAGGATAGGTTTGGGAAATAAGATAGAACTACTGTGGGTAGCATTAATGTAACTTCTGCTCATCCCAAAAACGATTTAATATTATGAGATTATGAAGTAATAAATCTTAGATTATATACACGTCTATATAATCTAAGTAATAAATATTAATATTTTATAGTGTAAATTTTACGGCTCATTATGACAACAATCAATCATTATTGATTCAGTACCTGATACCGATAACAATCACTCTAAAATCAGATGATTCTCAATGTAATTAATTATTGATAAATGAAAAACCCTAATGATTAAACACCTATTATTTATATATCCAAATCAAAACAGATATATTACGTAACGATTAATTCGTTTACTATGATGTGGGATAATTTCACTTTAATCTTATAATTACGAATTTTAAGGGAGTTTGTTTGAGTTTTTGTTACAATTTCTAGCTGTTACTGTAACTGTTACTGAAACGACTGCCTCGGTGGCGTAGTTGTACTACGGTACGACTACAAAGCTGTGCTGTGCGGGTTCGATTCCCGGGTCGGGCAAGTGATATTGGATTTTTCTATTCATTATCAAACGGAATTTATGCCCGATATGGCGATAGGCTCGCCCCCTATCACATCATGGGACGGAACATAAAAGGCGAAATGTGTGTGTCCTGGTAGCACCTCTGCCTACCCCTTCTGGGAAAAAGGCGTGAGTTTATGTATTCTAGCTGTTACGGATCAAAGGAGTCGGTTTACATACGAGTATGACTTTTCACCATGTTGCAGAATAATTTGTTCTATAATTTTACGACTGGACGCTCGCCTGACATTAACCCTTTCGCGACGGGACCTCTTATCACGCGAGCTTAATCCTGTTGGTACTCTTTACATACCATAGAAATTCTCGTAGAGATAATTAATAGCTAAGCCCCATTAACACGAGGAGAGTTTCAAGCCTCGAAGATACGTAAGGATAAAAAAATTATCGTAAGGATAAAAAAAAGTTGCATCGTGTAAACATTTGTCAGAACACGTTAATCTATGGCGGTTATGTCATGCGATAATCGCATACAATTCTCGCCGTGAGAAACTCCCCGTCTAAATGGCGTTTAAGACTGCCTGACATTCCTGTAGTATAGCTTTAGTATCCAGCTTTGTTCTTACACAGAGTAAAATCTATTACGCAAGTAATGCAAGTAAATACAGTACATGTTCAAAGCCATATTTCACCCGCGGAAAGCCTTGATAAAGAATGGATCAACTTGAGAAATAATCAATGAGAGTAGTTATTTTTAAAGCTGATTATCATGCATATATTATATGCCTATCTGGGAAAACCGTCGTGATTGAATTACGTTAGATAAACATCCTATTCCATCAGTGATTTTAGGATAGATTAGTACGGAATAAGTGATTAGCGGTGCCTTTACATAGCACCTAGATCGATAGTTGTAGCAAGACCGGATCCAGCTTTCAAGTCGGGTGGGGGGGGGGGGTCATATAGTTCTACTCAGAACTCTAGACGTACTTAAATTAGAATAAAATTATACATTTAAAAGTGCTTATTTAAAAGTTTGTCACACCTGTGATTAGTGAATACTGAATATGTTTACAATTTTTTTATTAAAAATCAAAGTTTTTTTTTAAACAAATCTGTCCATCTGGAGTCAGCCCAGGGGGGTCATGGCCCCAGTTTTAGATTGTGTCATCAAGTGTCTTTGCTCATTTACCAGAGCTTAACAATAAAGTGCGTGGTGGCCTGTTGGTAACGGACCAGACGCGGCTGCCTACATGTTCACGGTGGTCGCGGGTTCAAATCCCAGGGCACACCTATGACTTTTCGGAGTTATGTGTGTATTGATAGTCAATCACCACGCACTTTAACGGTGAAGGAAAACATCGTGAGGAAACCTGCATACCGTAGCGATTTTAAAAAGAGTTTCTACGGTATGTAAGTCCGCCAACCCGCACTAGGCCAGCGTGGTGGACTATATGGCCTAACCACTCTCAATCAATTCTTTCGATTGTAGAGTAGGCCCGTGCCCTGCAGTGGGACGTATATGGGCTGATATATAACAATAAAAAGTCTACGAACTATAACTGGACATAATGAGACTTAACTTCTTATGTCTCAGAATGGCGAGCGCAGTGGAATGCCATGCATTGCTTTGTAATTCATGGTGTTTGGTTTTGCTACGTACTGTCCATGAGCGGTCGCATCGCTTACCATCAGGCGAATGGCATGCCCTTCTCGCCATTTTGGCAATAAAAAAACTATCCTACTAATACTAATGAATAAAGCCTGATGTGTTTCCCGAGAAAGTAGACGTCAGACAGACAGGTGGTAATTCGTGTACTGTACTGTAGTTGTAAAATTGATTATATCATTTTCACATTTTCCTGCTAAATGTGTATTTACATGGGTTATTTCTGTGTGTCACCAATCAATCATTTACATGACACAATTGGTACGAATAGATAAACTAAACACAATTAATACAAATCACAAGTTTATTTATTTATTTAAAAACTTTACTGTACACCAGTGATATACAAAATTACAAGTTAAGTTATCATTTTCAGCAGATTATTAATTTTAATTTCACTAATTTATACCAAGTATCTACCAACTTGGTTTGTAAATATCTGCCGTAGTCGGCACGCGAACGTTATACCGTTCAGTATCTATGTATTTTTTTATAAGTAAGCACTACATATTTACACTAACTCACGCTTTTGTCCCAGAAAAGGTAGGCTAAAGTGTTACCAGACACCCACGTTTCGCCTTGTCTGTTCCGTCCCCCGATGTGATAACGTGCGATCGCCACATCGGCTACAATTTCCTGACTCCGGGCTGATAATGAATAGTAGGTAAATTTATTATCACTTTGCCCGGCCCTGGAAACAAAGGGATATTAGGTAGATAAAATATATCTCTCTCTCTCTCTTCAGCCACAGGAAGTCCACTGCTGAACATAGGCCTCTCCCATGGATCTCCCCATAGACCTGTTGGAAGCAGCCTGCATCCAGCGATTTCCTGCGACCTTAACCTTAAGGTCGTCCTTCCACCTTGTGGGTGGGCGTCCCAAACTTCGCTTGCTTGTACGTAGTCTCCACTCTAGAACCTTTCGGCTCCAGTGGCCTTCAGTTCTACGAATTAATATATAATATTATTTATCAGACATTCCTCTTGCTTTGTCGCTCATCTTTATCAATAGACAACATTATCTGCGCTAAAACTTTCCAGCCTAAAAATTGTGATTCCGTTCACTTGATAAAAAATCGATGCCTTTTCATAAATCCTCTAGTACGCTTATAAACAAAAGTATTTGTCTAAAATCTAAATAATATATTAAAAAGTTACAAAACACGCTTTAGTAAAAGACCCAACTAAAAGGTAAAAATAATTCATAATGAGTTTAAGATTAGCCATTGGAGTAAAATACATTTATTTTATGGTTAAAAAGCTAGGGTGTTTGTAGATAACTAATAAGTAGGTAATTGTTGTAAGCACCCCACGCTTTTAACTATAAAATGAATGTATTTTATTCCATTGTCTAATCTTAAACTCATTTGGAAAATATAGAAAGTTTCCATCTTGCCTGGCTCTACCATCTTGCACACCCTTGCCTTAATTAGTAAGAAATAAGGTTTGTATAATTTGAATAAGTTCGTCTTTATTTGAAGAACGATTGGGAGCCGCTAACACGAAGAGGCGAGTCACAATATGCTCTTTTAGGGCTAAGAGCCTTAGGATGTCCACTTCTGAACATAGGCCTGTATAGGATTTTCACAGCAACCTGTAGGAAGCTGCCTGCATTGAGCGACTCCCTGCAACCTTTGCTGAATATGCCATATGCCTCCTAAATTAGATAGTACCTATATACGTAATTAAGAGAAATATTTTCCTGTTCATAACCAATACATCATACTTGTATGCATCATACTGGTGGTAGGTCTCTCATGTGTGAGAGGCCGCCTGGGTAGGTACCACCGCAATGTCTATTTCTCCCGCCAAACAGCAGTGTGCATGCACTGTTGTGTCCCGGTTTGGACATTGTAGGCAGAGTAACTACTGGACATAATGAGACTTAACATCTATGTGTCAGGATGGCGAGCGCAATGGAATGCCAACCATTGCTTTGTGATTCATGGTGTTGTTTGGTTTTCTACTGTCCATGAGCGGTCGCATCGCTTACCATCAGGCGAATGGCAGGCGAGACTCGCCATTCATCGCAAAAAAAAAAGCTTTTATTCTCCGTGTAGGCTTCAATTCAATGACCCTCGATTGTACCTACCATGTATCTACCACATGTCGGTAGGGTCGCCATAATTATGAATAATTACTCTTTATTAAAAGTAAAGAAGTTGACGGATAACCTATTAATAATTTATTAATATGATAACATCAGACACAATTATCAATTCTAAACGATAGCTCAACTCAAGCTTAGACGTCATTCTAATATATTTGCAAAATATTGTGTAATAGTATTAAATAAATAATGAAGTAGCGAAGAACTTACTAATTTCTATTAAATTAATTTCTGAGACAAAATAATTAGATATTTATATAAGATATTTTTAAACCTATTCACAAGACAGAAAATTCAGGAAAATTATCGTAAGCAAATTTTGTCCACGAGTTTGCTTCCGTGTAAAAAAATACAACCATCAGTCACATACATAGCTCTGACCCCACACTAAGATCGAGTCTTGTGTCGTAGGTATCAGAAACTAGGAGGGTTTTCGGTCTCACGAACACCCAGACCCGAAACAAATACCTGTGGATCACACAAACATTTGTCTCGGTGCGGGGATCGAACCCGCAGCCTCTCGTTTCACAACCGGCGTCTAACCAACTGCGCCACGGAGGCTGACAATTGATATAGGCACTATAAAGAGAGGACTTTCAGTATCATATATAATCATCATTGTTAGCCAAAGAAATTTGCTGTTTATAATCGGTATCCATTAGGTAATTATTTTTTTATATTTTTTTGCTAAATTTACTTTTAACTAAAGACAGAAATACTAAAACAATTGAGATTATTTTAAATGAAACTGGTACTTTCAGATTTATATCAAATAATGATCAATCATGTGCCGGCAGAATGTGAAATATCTTTCAGGAACCATTATAATAAAAGTGATTGCTGGATTTTCTATTGCACTAGAATCTTCGTATCTGCTAATAGTGGTAGTAATCTAAAATATGCGGGTTTGTTGCTTAACATTGTAATTAATGCATCTCTATTATAGCTATCTTAAAACTTACTTTTACCCAGTGTCGATCGCACGGTTGGAGACAACAAAATTCTCAATTGTTACATTTACTAACGCTTATTATTATCTTTTTATTAAGTGTAGTTCGAGATTAGTATTATTTATTTGTGTAATATGAGAAGCTAATATAAAATGAGAGATAACCATGCAGGTAGATATTCTAACTGGACCTACTCTGCACTTACAACAAAACGCATTTGTACGTAACATATAGAGCATATAACATATGCGTAATTAAAAAATATAGTTTTATGCATAAAATATGTACCTGTGCAGTTGCTTTACTCAAATAATTTCAGGTAAATAAAACAATTCAGAACTATGTATACATAGATATTTTTATTTGAAAAATACTTCGTGTAGCTAAAGAACTAATCACAATATGGCATTCTACATCCAAAAAAATCAATATATGTATACATATAATATACATTCTTTTACAAAAAAAAAATCGTATCGCGAGCGATACATAGCAGCACATTTCACCGACATACATTCTATGTTCATTATACATTGCCGCATACAAACTATAAATCACACGATTATTGAGAAACCACTCGAACATGTACATCGAATTTAGAATTTAGGATATTTACTAAATCACAATCAATTTATATGTACAAAAACACTGGTGTTATGTTTTAATACCTAAATTATCTAGAAATAATGTGTGGCGACTGGCGAAGGTGTGAGGGTAACACAATAAATGATTTAATTGAAACAAATCATACAAAACACTTTTCAAGTATACGATTGGGTATTTTTTTTTAATCTTATGCTTATCTATAACCATCGAAAATTGGGTAACAGTGACAGTGTAAAATTACCAAACAAACTAAGCAATGGACACGCAAAATCCTTCTTCACATTAACAACCACTTGAATCAATCACTCTATCACACATATTGCTCTAGACGGAAGACTTAATTCTCGATAAAATACCATTCATACTGCGTCAATGTTTTCTATATTTATGAAAATGGTTTGCCCAAAAATTCAACATAATTAATTGAGACGATATTGTAAACTCCTGTAATAGCCAAGATAAACAAAAAGCACTTTTGCTTTTACTACTTTATCTACTTGTGTTTCTCTGATCATTATAATGTTTTTTTTATTTTTGTGTAAAACCAAATCAGTAAAGTCCCTACTATTTTGGATGAAGATATTTTTTATTACAGACAAAAATAATACTGTAACATTGCATCATTTACTTTTACAGGAGTTTTTATTCTGTTATTTTTCTGTTATTTACCCTACAATTTTGCTGCTCCTAACAAGAACATCTATCGTAAACATAAAGCCGTCGACAGTCATTTGTATCATTTTCAGACATAGGAAGTCGATTACTAAACATAGCCGCCCCCCCTCCCCCCTCCCCTCTCCCCCATATCCCTTAAGGTTTACACAGCGGCCTGCATCCATTCACTTCCTAGAAACTTTAGATGAACTTCTATAATTTATACGGCATATAAAATTCACAATAGTCTACGTACTTTTTTAACTGGACGATTACTTTACATTTACTTGAGATATTCATGATAACGTAAATAAGGATTATTAATACATCGCCAGACATCGATCACGTCACTAACCCAATTAAATAAATTAAAAATTCTATCAGTATGCCTCATTCATTGGCAAGGTGAAAATGTCGTTTTCTCCATAAATAATTCCAAAGTCGGCGAAAAGCATTCACTTAAGCTATATATCATATATTTTAATATAAGTTGACTAATTAAATAACGGCCATCTTGAATGAATCGCGCGCTTGCAGAATGTATGATATTACAATTAAGAAAAATAACCTATAACAATACTTAAAGCTGGTGGAAAATAGTTAGTTGCATTCTAATGTTACCGATAAATTTTGCAACCATGGAAGGCACTGACTGTATTCAGTATTGTACGGCCTTATTCATAGACAGATGTAAAACCTATTTTAGTTATCGAATGTTTTGTCTTCTTCGCTCAAACTGAATTCAAAAGTCGTTCGAAAGGGACAAAACATTCGATAACTAAAATAGGTTTTAAATGTCTATGAATAAGGCCGTAAAAGTGCATTATTTTAAATAGGCAATGTAGAAAAGAATTTGTATACAACAATAGTATGTAAACATTATTTGATCAATACCAATTTATTTTTAAATAAATTACCACAGCCCGCTACATTTTCTGGTTCCCGCGCATCATATTTTTATTAATGGAGGTGGTATTACTATTCATCGATAACTTCATTTATTTTTTACTTAATTTTTTTACACATCTGTTGGAGTGTTCCACAATTCGCACATTAATACTTAAAAAACCATCAGCTATATAAAAATCAACAGCACAAAATCTTGAGTTAGAATAATCTATTGTTTTAATTATTTTGATCTTATAAAATGCGAATAGTTTTTTCAAAGTAGGGTGCGTTGAGGCAACACCGTAACACAAGGATGGAAGGGGTGAGAACGTAACTTCTATATCATGTACGGGTTTACGTTCTTACCCCAACGATCTATTATCACGGTGTTACCCCAACGCACTATATATAGGTAAAGTAAAAAGGCCCTTGTGCCCTAAAACTTTCAATCAAACTTAAAATTAAATTAAAACTAAAACAATTCGATATCACTTTTTAATTGTCAAAAAATTATTATGCCAATCTCCAAATCACAAATTCTGAACGCACGCGAAAAAAACAAATCATCCAAAATGGCCGACAATTTGTTATGGTAAATGAAAAACACATCTAAACATATCTTACAAATACAAATATCTATTCATATATCTTAAAATAATAATAAAACTTAATAACTACATCCTCTAAAACTAATATGTACATTTTTCTCATAATATAATATTTCATCTATATAATATTTTTTTATCGATATCGTGATTCCGTTCATTTATACGTAGAATATATGAATACATTTTCTAGTTTCCACACTTTCTCTTAGCAATTTATAAGGCTACAGTCAAGCAACACACAAGTATTGCTCCACTAATTAGTGTCATATTTATTGCAAACACCTTTATTTCAAAGAAATTATTCCACGAACGAGATATGAAAGGTACATGAAATAGATTTTTTATATTTATCACACAATTATCTTTACCATGATAGAGGTTTGGCTATAATTTTATGACCATATTCTTGGATTATATGGCCTAACCACTCTCAATCGAGTCTCTCGATTGTAGAGTAGGCCCGTGCCCTGCAGTGGGACGTATATGGGCTGATATAGATATAGATTCTTGGATTGACTAAGGAATTTATTGCATTCATAAATCTCATCTTATGGAGGCAGTCACTTTTCGAAACTTATTTTATATTATGTAGCTATAGAAAAATATAACAGAGAAGGCCCACTATATTAAGGATTCTACATATAGCAACCATAACAAAGGCTGCATATATTTCAACATTCAAAGTTCAAACACAACATCCTATGTTCACAACCTCGTTCGTGTAATAACTCTCTGTATCTACACAAAGGTGACAAAATCGAAGCTATTCTAATAAAAATATTCAACACATCTATCTGTACAACAAAACTGTCGAATGTATTATGCCCCTTGTAAGAACAAATGGACGTAACTACGCCAAAATTATTCAATGCAAAACATACCTTAAACATAAAATGACAAAGTACACTTTTAATTTGATGTACATAAGTCATTTTACGCTTAGGAAAGTCCACAACATCCTTTGAATCTAAAATAACAGACTTACACTGTGCATATAATGTCATTTTAGAAAACTATTTCACTGATTGCATTATTTTCGCGTAAATACTTCCAAATATAAAACATCTAAAAGGCCTTCCAAAGTTCGCGTGTATATTGCGAATACACATTGCTTGCCATTACATATTTCCCTCCAAAATCATGTTCAATATCGAACAGAACAAATTACACGTTCGTGTTCGCTTACATTCGCCGAACACACGCGAACGTGTGAATCCTGCCTGCATCAAAAATTTACCTATTATCGTAGCAACTGAATAAAACCTCTAATAATAAAATGAGATTCTAAATACAAAAAGTTTTCAATATTGCCAACATAAAATTATAATGCACCAAAAACGTGTTACTTACTTAATAAAACGTAAATAAATGCTCATTGAATTGATGATGGGATTATAGGGGGTAAGGCAAAACTATACAAGAAAACTATTTAAAGTGCCTGTTCATAAATCATGTGTATTGTGTCTAAAAATTAAATTATTTTCCATAGAACAACAGTCGAAAGTTGTATTGAAATCATTTAGCTCAATAGGGTAGTATCTCGTTTTTTTTAAATACGTTTTACCAATACTTATCATAATTTATGTTTTGACAACTACCATTCCACCAAATTAGACAAGTTTGTTACAATATTTCTGACCGGTTTTATAAAAGCCTCTCTGTTAGACTTTAGACAACATTACCTAAAAATTGAGCCCACTATTAGCTACCTTTTATCAAAAACACATAGCTTTTAACTTTAACAAAAAACATTTTGTCATACAACTCATGCTCTCATGCTTTTTGCATGTCAAATATAATAAAAACAACATTGATGTCACTGTAAAGTATTTTTTCATGGGACCCATTGAAATATAAAATGCATACTAGATATTACAACGGGCGGGACTCAAAAAGTTACCTCTGTAACTTATTTTTACTACATAGGTATGACAATGAAGCAAGCTGATAACACTTGAGGATCGTTAATGGTCCTTCACTTTTTAAAAGACGTGAGAATAGAGAGGAATTGAAAGAAAATTGCAACAAGTCACCAATGATATAAGTAAGATTAAAAATGACAGATAGAAATAAATTTTAAATATGACAGCGTGCTATACTGCAAAACCAAAATGAAAACAAAAACTTGTCCTCAAAAACTAAATCTTCGAAATTCAAGAGCACGCAATAATATTGTAAATGTATTTAAAAAACCAAAACGGCACATTTGCTTTGATGGATACAATTAAACAGAGTAAATGACACATAAACATCGAAAAGAAAAAACACAAAAAAAAAACAAAAACCGCCAG
This sequence comes from Deilephila elpenor, assembly GCA_949752805.1. Classification (NCBI taxonomy): domain Eukaryota; kingdom Metazoa; phylum Arthropoda; class Insecta; order Lepidoptera; family Sphingidae; genus Deilephila; species Deilephila elpenor. The sequence continues at coordinate 10,003,853 of OX457115.1, forward strand.
ATTCTACCCACATTTTAATATTTTTTAAACCAACTAATGGAGCTTTCAGGACATCTAGGCACAAAAAACATAATTTCGACTACTTTAGTTAAAAACTGTTGTTCCACAGTAATAAATCTCCCCAAAAACTAGGAGCGAGGGAGGAAAACTACAATATAACAAGTAGATACCGACAACACCAAATTCGATGGGCGCTATGATTTCTCATTTAAATAATTTAATCAACCGGGGTTAAAATAAACAGTAGTAATTGGAAACATATATTACTAATTTATTAACGTATCTACAATGACGCTATATTAATATATTGTCTATAAGCATAGACAAGGACAGTTCCGTTTCATATTGGTCACCATGTGTTAATAAAACATTATGTTTCCAATCACCCCTGATTACTCCCACCCCGGTTGACCATAGACTAAATTTTCGTGAATAAACAACGGTAATTATTACTCTCGGCGCATACACGCGTATGTACAAAGCCAGACATACACATTCCCTGTACAAAAATAAATCGCGACACTCGTATATATGCGTTTCAATAATTATATACAAATTGCCTTAATTTAAACATCTTGGTGTTAAAGTTTTATTGATAATATTTTTTATAAAAAACTAGAGTATAAAAAATTCTGCGCACGCAACGCACGAAACGCAAAGTGTTCCGTACACCGCTACATGTTAACTCATCAAAACCTATATCTTGGTATTGACCGAGCGGAGTGATTTAAGACCCAGGTGGGTCCTTGCCTCTAACTATATAGACTGCGGTATACACACCTATTGCGTTTTGTATACGCAACGCATGTGCGGATACCACACACCAGGTGTGTTATTGACGCCCGAACCGAACAAACTATCCACCAGTAGTTTGTTTTAATACAGCAGTCAATGTGTTAAAACATTGTAAAAAGATTTACTATTGAAAAAGGAGAGGGCGACTTGTACACCAAAATTTTTCATTATCTGAAATGTGATTCAAATACTGTAAATAATAAAATACCAATCCAATTGACATTTTGGAAAATATATAATTTAAATTAAGTTCCTATATTGACTATTAGTTGATACTAATATTTTGTTACATTTTTGACTCACATAATATTAAGAAAGAATGTTCACCTCCTTTGTTTTTTTTTTCGCTCTGTACACATGCTGAACGGTGACGTCATCCCTCTCGAGTCCCAATTCACCCCGCACTGGCAGTACACGTAAACCGCGCCACGCAAACTTATTACATTAAATTCCATAATAATATATAGGCACTAATGAACAATGTCGTGTGCCGTATCAAGCGTCCATAACTACATCTACTTAGAACGTAGGCGAGGGGTTTTAGTCCTACTTTTTGTATATATCCAAGGGCGAGTCGTGTGTATCCGCGACATGTATGTATCCCAATGGTGGGCACGGGCCTTCTTTAAAAATACAGCCCATATTATACATCCCACTGTTGGGCACTTTGAAAAATGGTAGGTTTAGGCTTTTGTCCGTTACGCTAGTCTCATGAAAGTTGGTCTTCACCGACGTCATATACGGATTTTGTCGAATTTATATGTACATCTAAAGAGATTTCACGAATTTTATTTTAAAATATTATTGATTTTGTTTGATAACTGCAGTCGGGACTGAAGCCTAGGACACTGCTTGGTATGAAGATATTTAATTAAGAACTATGTTTATCGATATCGATACACACCGATACAACATAAGAATTGTTTACATAGATCACGTCGATACATTTTTTGTTAGGAATGAAGACCTAGTTAGACCTAGTAGAAGTTGTTGATGGAAGTCACAATCTCAATGAAAATTAGTTTCATGAAATCAACCAGATTTATGCAATAAAAGCTTGGAAAATTTCGATAAAAAACACCGGCACTCTGGCCCTCTATTCTAAAAGTCAGTACGTTCATAATGCGCTACTCAATAGTTTGATTTTAAACACTCCTTGTGTACATTCGGCCCCTAAGATATTTTTTCGACGATTTTCATTACAGGTTTAGGTGCCACCCGATTATTAAATAATTTTCATCAATTATTCATCGATACTATCGATAAAATATTTTCGACACTTACACGGACGCACACGACTCGCACTTAAGGCACAGACTGCAAACTTTTTACATCGCATTTCCGATTTAAATTTTGTATAAATTAAAAAAGTATGCAGTCTCAGCCTGTCAGAATTCACAATAACCAACTCGATAATCTATCTCTATATCTGATTACATAGACTCTACTTCACTCTGCCATATCCTTTGTATCTTTAAAATAAATAAACAGCTGCTTTATGTGGCAAAGATATTTTGTATAATTCCGACTAGCGTCTCTCACGACAGGTGTGTGTTTAAAGCAATTTAACCTGAGCTATATTTTATTTCAAGTTTTCACTTTTACTATAAAGGAACCGCTAATTAATTACCTACATTATACAACAGAATATTCTCCCTTTGTTTTAAACACATACCTGACAAAGGAATCTAAAACATACATCCCCATTTTGATAAAAATATCCGAGATCCATACGGTATATTCAACTGAAATGTTAAAATGCATTAGAAAATAATATTTCTCTTACCGGCAGACTTCACAACATCGCTTCAGCTACACGCTTGCACTTTATGTTTACATTAAGACACTATTGTCATATACATCTATACATAACCGCACACTACATCCGACATACAACCTAAAATTAGTAGGAAATAATCACACGTACGCGATATATAGTTTCTAATATCTGACCTCCGTCGAAGCACTTTCTAGAGGTACGATTAACGTCCACACGGCGACACAGACTATCTATTATAATTTCCCGTGTCACTACCGTCATAGTAGCGCGTCCTGAAAGTTAAAACAGAAACGTGTAATTCATTCTGTATTTGTTTTTAGGAATATAAAAAAAGTTTCAGATAAAAAAAATCCTTTTAAGTGTTACAGCAACGCTGTTGTCAATCATGACTAAGCATGAATGGGCAGGCACGTCCGGAGCAGTACAGAGTCGACAGTCTCACAGGAGATGGATGTGAAGTGACAGCTTGCTGTCACATTTCGTTTGGTGAGTGAGATTGGCGGATGCCCATTACCCTTTCCTCCTCTTTATCGTATGCAAGAATTCGGAAAAAAATCCCGCTCATTTCTCAATTTGATGGGCGATGTGTATGTTCGAAGTGTTGTGTCACTAGTGTATAAATTAGCGTCAGTAGTTTATAAATTAGTTTCACTAGCATATAAATTAGTGTCACTAGTGTATAACACAATGTCGCTAGTGTATAAACCAGTGCCACTAGTGTACTAGTGTAAATGAGTAGCAGCGATGTAGATAGGAATGCGAGTAGCGTACCTAGTCGGAGTCGGAGTCGTCGTTGACGCTGGAGCGCAGCTTGGAGAGCGTGCGGCGCGCGGCGGGCGTGTCGTCCTCCTCGTCCGACGAGATCACGATGCGCTGGCGCGGCTTCACGCCCGTGGCGCCGCGCGTCATGCGCCGCGACACCGACTCGCCGCCCTCCGCTGCGAACACACAATATTACTCTAGAGGTGAACAGGCCGCTTCCAACAGATCTATGTGGAAAACCATGGGCGAGACCTATGTTCAGCAGTGGACTTTCTGTGGCTGAAGAGAGAGAGAGAGAGAGAGAGAGATGAACGAAGCAGAGATAGATATCTTTCATAAATGTGTCGACATCTATATCACCATAACGGAACGAGAGGATAACTGTATAGGAATGACAGAGTAAGAAACAAAAATGGTGTGTATTTAGGCAAATTCATTAATAATGACATGAAACAGCTAATAAACACACACAGGTCAATCCTCTATCTGGTTTGCACTGCATTAACTATAAGTTAACTAAAAGTCACTTTGTCATGCCAATATAAGACACCAAAAGACATTCAAATATTTTGCACATATTTATAAACGCACCACTAACAAAAAAATTCTAACGGCCTTATTCATAGACAGTTTTAAAACCTATTTTAGTAAAAATGGTTTGTCCCTTTCGAACGACTTTTGAATTCTCTTTGAGCGAAGAAAATAACATTCGATAACTAAAATAGTCTTTCAAAACTGTCTATGTATAAGGCTGTAGGTATCTTGACTAAGCTTACTTTTCCTGTCATCCTCTTTGTGTTTGGCCTTGGCCTCCTTCTTGGCCTGTTTCTCCTGCTCCTTCTTGTCGATCTGCGCTTGTTTTATCGCCTTGCACTTCTCTAGCGTCGGTTTGCCTTCAAGCCCCGCCGCTAGTAGTAAGTCCATCATTTTCTGTACGCGCTCTTTGTTTTTTGTGCACCCTGTAATATATGCAAATATTTATGTGAATATCAATGGACTTTACGTTGCAAATTTAATATTGAGATTGATTATTGTATTGTTTCTAGAAACTCGTTAGCCATGGTTAGAAGACAAGAAGTTTTTAAGGTAATTTATTTTTCTACACTAGTTTACTTGTTTACTTATTATATAATATTGTAGCAGAACAGTCCCAAGCCATTACCAAATACTAATAAAGTTATTTAAACCTTTGGTAACTAACACACATGTAACATTTCTAGAAATAAACTAATTCGATTGATTGGTTGAATAAGTTACCTTCAACAAGTTTCTTGTAATCGAAGCGTATGCCAGCCGCTTTGCAGAATTTCTTCATGTCGGTGATGCCTGGTTGGCGCAACTCGGGGGGCACCGGGGGGCGTCCGCGCCGGCCCGTGGGCGTGCCCCCTGCGCCCCCCGGCGTGCCCCCCGCGCCGCCCGGCGTGGCGGCCGTGCCCCCCGCGCTGCCCGCCCGCGGGGAGTTCTTGGAACCCTTCGGCCGCCCTGGACCACGCTTGAGAGGCGCGTCCTGTAAATTATATAGGTTTATAATGGCGTACTAGGTGAGTAATGGACATGAGCGTACCCACAATAATTATTAGATGTAAGTCTCACAGAATCTTGATTTCACAGTAAAATATCAAGTTATGGACATCACAAACTACGAGATAAACAAGGTGTGATTCATCTCATAACACTCACACTAGAAACAAATATGAGTGGACCACAATTATTTGTGTCTCAGTGTAGTCGGTCGGTAACACAATCAGCTCTCGACCTACTGTAACACGGAAACTAAGGAGAATAGTGGGGTGATTGCCCACCCAGACATCGAGATAAAACATTCAGTAAAATTAAGCAAAATTATTGTTGAAATATTGAAGAGAAAAGTCAATTAATTTATTCCTCACTCCTACTTATAGTTTCTTAAGTCCCACCCCTACTCAAACACTAGATACGCTCATGCCAGAGGGGGGAGCTACCGACATCACAACACAGCACTTACCGTCGCCCCACTTTGCCGTACCTGTATAAAATATGTGTTTTTGTACAACAAAGCTGAATTTGTGAATGACAAAATGTATAAAATATCGATAAAAATAATTTAGGCAATATACTAGAGCGGACAAAGCGAATAAATTATATGCGCTATGTATGTACCAACAAGCACCGCGGATACCCGGTGGAACGAGAAGGAAGGTAGTGTTACTGCCTAAGAAAGAGACGGAAAAAGCGATATCATATACTTGTAGTTCCATACTTTTTGGTCGCAATATCCACTTTAGTATAATCTTAACTATAATTATTTGTTAAAAGCAATAGGTGTAATAGTATAATTTACTTACGTCATCGCTTTCTTCTGATTCGCTCCCTGACGACCCTGACGTGTCGTCTGATGATGAAGAGTCCACCGTCGTTACCTGACAACATTCATGTGGATTAAATTGTGACGTCTCTTTAGTATCGACATCGATTGTAATAAGTTTCGTAGGCAAGTGACATGAGACTTGCGCCTACGATTTAAGCAATACGTCAACTCGAGGGGCTGTGAGACATCACACCCGCTGGGTATGCTAGTACGCCACGAGTTGCATTTGGGTCGAGCGGGAAATATAACACGACGTTGGAGAAAGGAACCATCGATCCAACGATCTTTGCGCTCGTACGTAGTGAGCGGGTACTAATCCTGGACAGGTGGGCGTGGCTCTTTGTACTTTACCGTCGCACACGCACGACGCATCGCGGCATCATGTTCGGCGGCGTAGTCGCGACGTTCCACGCGTTCTGTACTATACAGGCTATACTATGTATGCATGTCACGTGATTCCCACTAACTACTGCAGGCCTTCGTGGCCGTAACGCTACTTGTACTTGGCTATTGTGTAGTATGCTGTAGTGTGTAGTGTGTAGTGTGTAGTGTATAGTGATAGTGTGTAGTGTGTAGTGTGTAGTGTGTAGTGTGTAGTGTGTAGTGTGTAGTGTGTAGTGTGTAGTGTGTAGTGTGTAGTGTGTAGTGTGTAGTGTGTAGTGTGTAGTGTGTAGTTTGTAGTGTGTAGCGTGTAGTGTGTAGTGTATAGTGTGTAGCGTGTAGCGTGTAGCGTGTTACGTGTAGCGTGTGTCGTGCGGCGTGTAGCGTATGGCGTGTAGCGTGTAGCGTGTAGCGTGTAGCGTGTTGCGTGTAGCGTGTGGCGTGTGGCGTGTGGCGTGTAGCGTGTAGCGTGTGGCGTGTAGTACCTCGTTGGAGAGCAGGCCGCGCGCGTGCAGCTTGGCGGCGGCGAGCTTGGCGGCGGCGGCCTTCTGCGCGGCGATGTGCGCGGCCTGCGTGGCGAGGCGCTCGCGCTCCGCGTTGGCGTCGTAGTAGTTGAACAGCACCTCCGTGGACACCGGCACGTCGCCGAAGTACACCTCGTTGGGGATGTGCGACGAGTCCAGACAGTCGTCGCTCCACCGCCTGACAATACACGTATTTATTAATAAACCAGCCCATAATATATGTCCCATTATAGCCCATTAGTGGCTAGGCTCACTTGTGCGACGTGTGTTGCGTCTATATCTAACGGAACGTACAATAACACTCGACCAACATGCAAGGCCCTCACACGCTTATTGTTATAGTATTTACATCTCAACGCACACGCAACCCTCGTCGCGCCAGCTTATTCAGCGAGTTAGACAACACTCACCTTCGAAACTGTATCCCTGAGAAGTCCTTGCGGAAGGGTCTGATGGCGTACTGGTATCCAGTGGCGCGTGGGCGGGGCGGGGGCGGCGCGGGGCGTGGCGCGGGAGGGCGGGGCCCGAGCGGCGCGGGCGCGCCCGGCTTGGTGGGCGTGACGGGCGGCTTCGGCTTATTGGTGGAGCCCTTCGGCCGCCCTCGCTTTTTCGGCTGCAAGTGCAATACCACTCAATTGGACGTCAATTACGCTGCGGCGCACTCACCTCTAAACACTAGCGCTGGACTGGAGGTAAACGTCGTGGTGTCCCTATTTGATTATCGCCATTTTGGCGCTGTTAGAACTAGTGAGGGCAGTGGATATACACAAAACAAATGAGACAAATTTACTCAAAGCAAACTTTAAATACAGACCTCAAGACTCCGAAAAGGCGCTTTAAAAAATAATTGTATTTTTCTTATACATATCCGGTCCAGCTTAGATTATATTAAATGTCAGTGCTGCACCGCTAAAGCAACAATCTAATCACACAGTACATGTTTAAATGTAGAACTATATATTCGTCTTTCTTTCTTTATAATTTGAATTTTTAAAATTTGCAAAAATTTTACTGCTCTAATAGTACAAACAACAACTTTGTCTTCTCCAAAATAATATGTTTCCCTGTTATTCATAAGAACAGACAGTGATACAACCAGTTTGTTTTCCAGCACAAAATTTCCCCAATTTTCCCTTCTACTTTCCCTTTATTAAGCGGTTAATCTACAACACTACAACACTGGTATGATGTTCTCTCACCTCGGATCCAGGCGTGGGCGCCTTGCCCGGAACTGTTCCTGACTTAGGCAGCTCTGGACTACTGAACGGCTTCCTGTCCACGTCACTACACAAAGACATGTTTTCCATATATTGTCAGTAAGCAATATCCTAGATAGCCGGGAACTGGACTGACAAATTAATTTGGAGATTCAAGCTGTGCTTCAGCCAGTTTATATACTTTAAATGAAAGATCTTCACAGTAGGATATTATTTTAAAAAATATGGTATACAAAAAGACATAATTCAGCCAAAGTGACTTATGAAAATGTAAAATAATATAATATTTTCATGTTGAACCTGTGTATATCAGACTTCAGGTAGATCAATAATCGGTATAATTGACGTAGTTATCTTCCCGTGGTAGAATTTCTATGCATTGCTCAGTATTTACCATCAGAAGAATTGATTTTACCGTGTCAACAATATCAAGTATTAGTTTAAATAAGAGGATGTGTATGTAGTACCTGCTGTCTGTGTTGGCGGCACCGACGTCGCTGGTTCTGGGTACTTCGCCCTCCCCCACGCCCTCGCCCTCTGCGCGACACTCCAGCCCCACTGCAACATACATATTTACTTACTGACGCGCTCTCCACAAGTCACAGACACTTAATAAGCAAGTTACATATATTTTTTTATTATTGTATCAGTCCATATACGTCCCACTGCAGGGCACAGGCCTCCTCTACAAAGGAGAGGACGATTGAGAAGGCTAAGGTTTACATACCATAGAAATTCTTCCGAATCCAAATCATTAGACAATAATCTAAATACACAAGTTACGTGTTTTTCATTACTCCATATCAATTACAAACTTACATATATCAAGCTGGCAGAATAATATGAAAGAGGAAAATAAATGTTTTTTGCAGACCAGTGTTGTCATGAATGTCGAAATGAAACATCATAGCTTCCTTTACACAATTGAATATATTCACGACCTTTTATCTCTGATAGGTCACGTAAATCCTGTCAATAAATATAAAACTGTTTTAATTTGATAAAAGTTTCACTCACCAATTGGTTTATCTATTTTGCTCTCCACTCCGACATTAAGTTGTATATCCTCTGAAAATAACAATATATCTTTTAAAAACTATTTTCATTTGTTTTTGTGTAACACATTTTTGTCTTTCATATTATTATTACACATTTTCGTAAATGTCATTTATAACATATAAAGTTAATCATATATTACCTTTATTTAGTGAGTCGACGGGTTTTTGTGTTTCGTGAACTTTCTGCACAACATCTGAAAACAGAAATCAAAGTACGTTAGTTTTGTTTTTTTTTTACCATGAATGACAAGACGAGCATGCCTTTCGCCTGATGGTAAGCGATACGACCGCTAATGGATAGCAGCAAAACAGAACAACACCGTGAATTACAAAGCAATGCTTGGCATTCCACTGCGCTCACCATCCTGAGACATAAGATGTTAAGTCTCATTATGTCCAGTAGTTACTCTGGCTACAATATCCTACAAACCGGAACACAACAGCACATTTACAATGCTGTTTGGCGGGAGAAATAGACATTACGGTGGTTCCTACCTAAGCAGCCTCTCAAATATGAGAGAGAAATTTACTGGTGGTAGGTCTACCACCAGTAAAAATTTTTTTCATGAAATGCTCACATACCGACAACATAGCCAGTTCAGTAATAGTAGTACATACTATATTATAAATGGCGATGCAAAAGATCTCACATAAAACCAATTGAATAGAAAACTTATCGATTTTAATTTTAATTCGATGCAATATAGTTTCAAAGTATTAAAATGAGGCAATATGTTACAGCAAGTCGATCATTTCTAACATGTCACCATGAAAATCTATTCGGAAGGTCTATTTTCAGCTGCAGACTTCCCGTGGCTATAGAAAACGGTAATTTTATAATAGAAATACTTCATACTAACCAATAGGTTTGTCTATCGCCGGTCTGTGCGCCAAGTCGTCCGGTTTGAATATGTCCGTTTTTATTTTTATTTTAGGCTGATCAAGATCACCTCCCTGGAACGGAAACAAAAATATATCTACATCTTTGCATTCTATAAAGTATAAAAATTGTATGTATGTATAATTCTGAAGTATTTAAGCGATGCAAGAATACATAGAATGTTTTTACAACGAAATATATGGTTCAAAGGGAATAAATGGCGTGGCAACCTCCGTGGCGCAGTTGATTAAAACGCCGCCTGGGAAACGAGAGGTCGCGGGTTCGATACCCCGCACCGGAACAAATATTTGTGTGAACCACAGGTATTTGTTTCGGGTCTGGGTGTTTGTGAGACCGAAAAGTCTCTCGTAGTTCCTGATGCCCACGACACAAAACTCGATCTTAGTGTGGGGTCAAGACTATGTATGTGACTGTTGGGTGTATTTATTTATTTAAATAATCACACTTATCAGTCACATACATAATCCTGACAAAACAATAAGAGACCAAATTATGCGTCATGGATATCCGAAGCTTCGGGAGATTTTAGTTTCACAACCTTGAGGCCAGAAACAAATGGACTAATAAGCTACATGTCTCGATGCGGGGATCGAACCCGCTGCTTCCATTCAGAGTCGGCGCCTACCCAACTGCGCCACTGAAGCTGTCAAATTATACTTAAGAACACTCTCGATAAAGTAACCTTTCAACAAAAATACCTGAATCAAAATTGGTTCATTCGTTTCGGAGTTACGACCGCACAAACAAACATACACAGTTGCACACTTCACGTTATACCATTCCGTCTTTTTGCGTCTGTATGTGTATAACTACCGGCAGTCGGCACGGATCTTGAGCGCTGGCCGTTACTTGCGCAGATGTCGATTTTTGGGTCTCTTTAGAGGTATGATGAAGTAAGCGGGCGGGGGCATTATCGCATCGGCCAGTGATTGGTTCACTACGCAACGCCATATTGTTGTTATGCCTAATTAATTCATTGCGTTTGTTCAATTCATTCATTTATTTTGTCCATAAGTTCACGATGCGCAAAGCAATCCCCACTCTGTCGCCGAGCGCTCAAGATCCGTGCCGGCGGTTATATCAACCTGTAGTTGTCAAATGAAACTAAATATTAAATAAGTCCAATCGTGACGTATAATTATTCTAGATAAACATTACAGTACTACAATAACAAACTTAATAAACGATATTATGTATGCGTGAGGACAAAGCGGCGCAGATGTGCCTTGCGCGGTGGCGAACAAAAGACTGGCGGCGGGAGCGTAAGAAATCCGAACGCCGTGCGTCCGCGCCGAAGCCAGCCGATGATTCCCGAACGTGGCGCGCGCCGCAAGCTCGCGGGTTCCATCCCGCTCGCGCGCCGCCACAAACCCATAAACGTATCACTGCGGGGCGCTGGCCTCCCTTACAATCAGGAGTACGATTGAGAGGGATAATATAATAAGACATACCATCATCTCGTTCTCCGGGTGGGGCCTTTTCTGCGAGTCAGTGGGTTCGAGTTTGATCTCCGGCTTGAGTTGCTTCACGTCGAGGGGTTTCTGCGCGTCCAGGGGCGGCAGCAGATGCGGCTGGGGAGGCCACGCCGCCTTGTGAACCCCCACATCGCCATACCCTGAGAATACAGTGCCACACTTTGATATAACATCCTACTACTTTATTTTCAACACAACGAAATCTGAGAACCCCGCGGTTGGTGCAAATATTATTGCTTTTGAAAAACAAATATAAACTCACGCCTTTTCCCAGAAGGTAGGCACAGGTGCAACCAGTACACCCACCTTTCGCCTTGTATTTTCTGTCCTACAATGTGATAGGAGGCGAGCCTATCGCCATATCGGGCACAAAACCCTGACTTCGGACTAATGAATAGAAGAATCCAATATCACTTTGCCCGACCCGGGATTCGAACCCAAGACTTCAACTTTGCAATCATACCGTAGTACAACTACGCCAAAGAAGATTATTTTTGAAAATGTGTAAAAAAAATCATTACCTATATTTTTTACTTTTTTATGCCTGTATAGGCAGAGGAACTAACGACTCGTCTGATGGTGAGCGGCTGCCGCAGCTCTTGGACTTATACAATGCCAGAGTCACAGTCACACCACTGCCTACCAATCTCAACTTTAATTACAAAATAGTTGTACCTACTTGGGACAACGAACAACATAGTATTTTAAAAAAACCGCCATAATGCCATACGCAAGTTTAGCTAATTTGTTCAGACATCGGCCAATGCGCGTTTGGTACATCAGCTTAAGAGTGTTAACCGACGAAAAGATAGAACTGAATGTAGAGAATTTGTAACAAGTGCATTATAGTCACTTTGATATGAAAATATAAAAAAATAAAGTTCAGAATTTGTGTGCCCTGCAAAAATGTCCTTTGTGTATAAATTAGAATTCCGGTTTGAAGGACATAGTAGCCAGAGTAACTACTAGATATAATGAAATTTAATATCTCAGGATGGCAAGCGCAGTGGAATGCCAAGCATTGCTTTGTAATTTATGGTGTTGTTTGGTTTTGCTACTATCCATGAGTGGCCATATTGCTTACCATCAGGCGAGCGGCATGCTCGTTTCGCCATTCATACATTCAATAAAAAAAAACTGCAAAATAAGCTTATATTATTTAAGCTGAAAAAATATTAGTATATCCCTTTGCTAAGTGTAGAGTTGTAACGTTTTCGAAACTTTTCATTCCAGGTAAAAAGATTTCATAATTTTCATTTATACAGCGCTACAAACTTGGAAAATATTGTAGTATGCGGTACGCATTTGTAATAACTACAATTGTATTTCATTTAAATTACAATACAAATCTAATTTAGTAGTCTAATATCTTTTACTTTTTTTAAAACCATGGTTGCCATGACAACGGAACGCAAATTATTAGTGCTGTGGATGCTTAGTTTTCTAGTTATTTATGATTATTTAACAAGTGAAAAAAAAACAATAAAAAATCTATTATGGTTACAAAGTAGTAATTAAATTTATTATATTGCTTGAAGTACAATTTTCTAATAATATTCCACTTCAACAAAAATATTTAGTTGAAATACATTGTAGAATGGAACTTACATTTTTCAGTAATGTTAATTTTTTTTAATCGGCAGCTTCTAACAATAAATTCATATTACAATAATTATTGGTAAATGGTGTTTGATTGTTTAATCAAAACCGTTTTCCTGATATTTTGGTACCCTGTTAGGCAGCCTGTTTCAGCTTTTTAGATATACTAGTTCTAATTGCACATTGGTATATTCAACCAGGAAAAAACTAATTCATAAGAAAATATCTAAATTGATAAATATTTGTTCATAATGTAAATTGATTCTGCAAAAAAATGGTTTTATTTGTATGTCTGTCATTAACTTCAGATTTTAATTGGAGAATAGAACTTAAGATGTGTATTTTCTTTCTGTAAGTTACTAGTAAGGCTACACAAACAGCCTTGAAATATTTCAAGCAAAATATTATAAATATGTAAAAAAATATGTAAATACTATCCATGTACACAATACATAGTTTGTTTGTAAACACAGAAAAAGAAACAACACAGATTATGTAATATTTTGATGACTTACCCATATGAGTTTGCATATGCAACTGTGCTTGGGGCGGCTGCTGTGGCGGGAAACTCTGGTGGTGAGGATAGTTCTGATGCGCGGGAGGTGCGTACGACAAGTTCTGTGGAGCGTAACCTCCCGGGGGCGGAGGCCCGTACGCCGCGAACGCGTCCGGCGGCGGATAATGTGTGTTGTATGCCCCCGCATACGGCTGATAGGGTATTTGGTGACCATTATCTATAACAATATAAACGGTAAACACCCATCGCGTACACAACTTTCCCGCGTTTTCATACAATCGAATGCCACTCACCGATGTAATTTAGCGGCAAACCGTTCCCCTGCACGACACCGTGACCCGGCTCCGCATCCATTCGCAACCTCTTCTGATTCATGGCTCGTTCGGCATCATAATTCATTGTGGTAACTAAAAACAAAAAGCACCGACGTTACAGTACACAACGGACGCACCGCACCACATATTTACACGCACGACTCGTGCACACCGCGCTTGTTCAACGTTATTGCGTTAATTGTGACGGACGCCAACCGGACGCCAGCACTGAACACAGGTTATATCTCCAAGCAAAGCAAACATAAGCGTACCTTTGTTGGTCAGTGATTGTTATTGATTTTAGTTAATAGACGCACTTAAAGCATTTCCTGCGTTAAACTGGTACATAATAGAGCACTATATTAAGTCAAAATAACTGTTGCATACAAAATATGCATCAATTTATCGGCCTAATGACAGTAAAATTAGAAAAAAAACACAAGTGAAGCGGAGTTTCATATATTTTTTTCTCATTCTTTAGATATTTCTTAAATGGCAACACTGCATGTCTATATATTTTTTTTACATATTATTTTCTTTTGTGTGGCTAATCTAAAGTTAAAATTATTCTTATTATATTTATACAGAGCCTATAAATAGATAATTATAAATGTAACATTGATAATTTATTTATTGTAATCTTTGGTTGGTTTTAATAATTATGAAAGTAATTTTAAATAGGTATGCAGTATGCTTTAAATAAAAACAACTTCAATAAGTATATGAAAACAACTTACAGAAAAATATTACGCGTTTTTCTAATCAGTTTTCATGAAGAACCTGTACATTTTGCCTCCTGATTCCTGAACCGATCATCAGCGTTCACGACAGATACGGATTATTGGCCTCGTGATCATAAGCTCTGTAATAAAATGTCTAAGAGTTAATATTGGTTATTAGCTATTAGTATTCGTTATATTAGTAGGTATTCAGGTACACCGCCCACGTACATGTACCGTAGTCCACAACCCAGCCACAGCGACTCTAATGACTCGTTTTTCTCGGTTCTTACAACAGGCAGGCAGTGGCGGAAAACTATAGAGTTGATGTAGTTTATGCTACGTGCCCCATAACTATTTAAAGAAGAACAAAGAGCACGGTCCGGTACCTTTTCGCACCATTGTGACTTTTTCTCTGCATTTAATTATGAAGGTGCTAGATGTAAGCTTTTGTTTAGTTGTGTCAACCTAGGTACAGCGAATCTCATGTGAGAATAGGATGTTTTTTTTTTGTTTGCAAATCGCAATCAAGAGCTGGCGCTTTAATGTACTACAAACCCCGCGCTGGCTTAATCCGGCTCTGGTGTGGAGTAACAAATACCACCTCCATGTTCATTCTTTGGCCACGTCTGTCTATACCAGGCGAAATCTTAATATATATAGCTTTATGTTTAAAGTCTCTATCGATGTTCTGAAAGAGTGATGTTAGTCTATCATACATAATACAGTAAAGTTTTTAAGTCATGCGAGACTTGTAAATTAGTTAACCGAAAAGAAACTCCTTTCTACTTTAAAATAATCGAAAAACGAATAGATAGTTCATAATTTTCATTATTTTGTTTAGTTAGTAAATAAATTAAAACGTTTAGATATTTCTTACGGAAATGTTAACGCAGGTCACACTATGTGAAGATTGTTTGGAACTTGCAACAAGATAACTTTTCAGTAAGTGCAGTAAGTGTAAAAAAATGGTCACTTTAAACTAACGCAACGAATAGCAAAAATGATTATTATTTAATTTATATTTTATGTTCATATTTACTATTTTAAACACACTTAGAAGTTTCTGTATAAAAACTTGGCAACAATGTGCAAAAACTACCGATAACCGAGTTGATGTTTGCAATAAAAATCGCTTCTGCACCACAGCCAGCGACCGCAGGGCGCAGTGTCAAGTAGTGGTCAAGTGCATTTTATTGTGGGTCCCGGGAAGTGCAAGCTAAAAGTTTAAGTTTGAATGATTTATTGTAACTTTTTTTTATCAACTTAGTTCAGAATAGAAAATAAGAATTTCATACAACTTCTTCAGCATACCTTATAGACGTGCCCATTTAAAGGTAAGTTTTTTTTATACACATATTGGGGTTTGAAGTTTCATTAAAACAATTCAAACTTTTTATGACGTAAGTTACAAAACGCGCAGTTTAAAATTTAACTCAGTGTATTTTAAAAAATATTTCACTAGTTCTCGGTGCTTTCAATTCAAAGGGTACTATCATTTGGAAGTTATTGTAACTAGTTAACCGGTTCTCGCGTCAGCATTTTTTCGTGTTTGTGTATTAAATAAATATGAATTCCAATTATATTTTACTTGTTAATGAAAAAATGTTAAAGAAGTTTCTAATTCAAGTAGAAAATATGATTGACCATTAGAATTAATAGTCAAAAACCTACTAAAATTAGAAGGGATCATTGTATATGGCATAATGAATGCCTATTTTGTTTTGACTATCATGTGTCTTTATTTAATTCTAGCTTATTCATATCATTATTGATAACTGGGCATATTAATAACACATAAATGTGTTAACATCAGACTTAATCAATATGTAATACCTGCAATATATGACTCTTGTAGTAAGATTAATGATTAATTAAAACATAACATATGTAGGAAAAAACGTGGTCCGGATGCCAAACCCTATTCATACCCTGTAAATACAAACTACTATAGCTTTTTTACAAATTATACAAGTAGATGGTAGAAATAGTTGTCTGCAATCCTAAACTTCAGCTGAAAACGGTACTCAATGTGTTATCATATATATTCCTTAGACAGATAGAGTAACAAATTTCTAATAAGTGTTTCCTATGAAGTTACGGCATGTTAGCCTACAGAGCACATGGTTCGTAGCTCCATTTTGCCTGCAGTACTCGCATGGCTAATGATTCACATGTCAGGCCTGATCCACCATTTTGTTTTTGCTTGCTCGCGCATGGCACTACAAAATGCCTTCTTTTCTTCACACTTCTTGCTTCATGATGCAATCGGAAACAATTATTTACAATTACATAATATTTTTTATTCTATTTCGGTAAACTTCTTTAAGATGAAGCATTTCTTTATGCTGTGATTGTTATTTCAGTATGAACTATCACTAATGCTATTCTTTGTAAAACATTGTGTTAATTTACAGTGATTAAATGTTTTTTTTATATCATACTCTCAAACGGCAGGCATTATTTATCTTAAACTATGTATTTGTTATGTATTCGTAAAAACACACACTTCACTTTGAAATCTAAATGCGATGTACAGCTTTTTTTATTTTGTTAATTGTAAGTGCTTGGGAATTACTTATAAACATCTAATTCATTTTCATACATCATTATCATTATCCTACGTACTTCTACATTCTGGGCAAGAGAACAAATGATATTTACATATATTCATCAGTGAAAATAAATAAGTAAAAAAATCTATTTAATAACAAAGCCAAGGTAGCCTAGATTTAGTATACAAAAATAAAAAATTAAATAATAATCAAAACTTAATATCCATAAATACTTATTGTCTACAAAATTCCATCATTGCACTTTTGTGAATTATTAAATGGCCAACATGGCCCACTGGCCCACAGTACTGTTACTAATTATAAATCAACTTAGTGTATAAGTGTATGTGATAGAAGAATTTGCATTGATTGCGCGTCTCCTTCACTGGTTTTCATGTGTCTTTCCATGTATGTACTTTAGGTATTTATTTTTAGAAAGTGAAATAGTTCTTTAGGAATCATAAAACACATTGTCACATATTTGGTATTAAAAAAATGTAATGGTTTCTGATGCCATAAGACTGTATCTTACTTTGACATTGGCACTGTATGTGGCGTTCAGGTGTATCCTAACTGGATACTTTTTATATTGCAGTACTTGATTTTTTGAAGTGAAACTTCTTTATCGGGGTTGGAAAAAATTTTGCGTTACGCGCCATCTTTATTTCTACGTCACATTTTTGCGTTACGCGCCATCTTTATTTATTTAGTAAATTAGTAATACTTAGTAGTAATCCTGTGTATTGTAACTGTATTTAGTACGAATCCCACACTAGTGTATCATCCCACATTTGGACATAATACAGTGTATACCATTAGAACACATTCTGTACCCACTTCAGTAAGCCACACCCCCAACCGTTTCCAAGCCCCACCCAAAATTTTAAGCCCCACCCACTTTTTTGTAATTTGATCCTTACCCCCCCTCTGGCCTTCCCCTACCCTAAATCCAAAACAGTGCCCAATAGCCTCCCCACGAAACCTCCCCCCCCCGCTTACCCCCACCCTAAAAATTTTACCTCACCCCCCCTACTCATATCTCCGGCATTATCCATCGTAGACCCACCGACCTTGGGTTCATTGGAACCGGCTCGGTGAGGGCTACAATCCTGCCCCAACAGAATTCCCGAATACCCCCTCACAACTTTCCCCACTCAAAAATATTTTAAGGTGCCCAATAGCCTCCCCACGAAACCTAACCCCCCCCCCCCGCCCCTACCCCCACCTAAAATGTTTACCTCACCCCCCCTATTCCTATCTCCGCCAATATCCATCGTAGACCCATCGACCCTGGGTTCATTAGAACCGGCTCGGTGAGGCCTACAATCCTGCCCCAACAGAATTCCCGAATTCCCCCTCCACAACTTTCCCCACCCAAAAATATTTTAAGGTGCCCAATAGCCCCCCCACTAAACCTAACCCCCCCCCCCCCGCCCCTGCCCCCACCTAAAATTTTTACTTCACCCCCCCTAAACCTATCTCGGCCAATAAAGGTCGTGGACCCACCGAGCTTGGTATCCTCGGAATCGTCTCGGTGAGGGCTACAAATTGGCCCCGATAGAAATCCCAAATTCCCTCAAAAATTTCCCCCCTCCTAAACTTAAACTTTATTTAATTTAGCTTTATTTTACCAATTCTGTAAATTTGTAAATAGTAGATCATTTTGCGAAAAATGATGTCATAAAGAAGTTTCACTTCTTACGTGTGTACACTAATACACACACACATTTTTTTTATGTACTTTACAATATGTACTTTACAATACTTTACAATATAATATGGCCTAACCACTCTCAATCGATTCTCTCGATTGTAGAGTAGGCCCGTGCCCTGCAGTGGGACGTATATGGGCTGATATAGATATAGATATTACAATATAATTTAATCAGTTTATAATAACATTTACTATGCCCTTCTACATAGCATTCTAAAGATTCTGAATAGTCTCTAGATGAGGGCCAATTCCAAAAAGTAGGTGTGGAATTATTTGAAAAAGCATATGTTTAGCAGTATCCTTCCTTATGTTGATTTGATTATGTTGCATATGATGTTATCTTCAGTGATAAGTAATCGATAATTATCACAGGAGCTGTACAACATTACATTATTATTATTATCAGCTGTTAGTGTCCCACTGCTGGGCACAGGCCTCCCTTTCCTTTCAGATTTGACGGCCTTGCGCCATTTGGGTCCTATCCTGTAGAAACCTGTCGATTTCCTCTCTCCACCTACGCCTGGGTCTACCGCGACAAAAAACAGTACATTATCATATTATGTAAATGTAGGTCTTCATTTATTGAGAATTTTATTTATCATTTACGTCACAAGTGATAGGATAGTCTTAGTGCTGGATATAATTCTGATCATTATTGAGGTTCCTGTCCCAAAATAGGGCAAAGGGAAGAAAAAGGAACTACTGAGGACAAAAGGGTTATTTGGTCACTGACAATACTACTGACTACTCCTACTAACTACTCCTTGAGCGAAACAAGACAGCAAAGCCATCGGTTTCCATCAGTTTTTTGTGAGATACCGTAGTACCACCCCTATCGAATTGGCCTACGGTATTGTAAAATAACCTACAATATTTCTACTAATAATTAACCAACCTGTAAGTATGTATAAGCATAAGTACAAGTGCTTGCATTGATTGCGCGTCTCCTTGGCTGGTCGTCATGTCTTTCCATGTATCACGCCTCTAGGCATTTAATTTACCATTTGTTGCGGCGTACATTAGTATTTAGAAAGATTAAATACAACGTATTGTACAATTTATGCGGCTCGGTATTGCTTATAAGAATATAAGCATATCTAATTAGTACAGACCAAAAAACTTGAAATATTAACGGTTGAATAGTTGACAAACCTGAGGTTGGGGTTCAAATATGTGGTTCATTCAAATATGGTCGTGTTTTATTTAATTATCGCTGACTTTAACAGTGAAGGAAAACATCATGAGATAACTTTAACTTCTGAGAGTTTCGATAAATTGCGAAGGTATATGAAGTACGTCAAACGCAGTTGACCTCTATGGTGGACTAAAAGGCCTCCTCCGCAACAAGTTGATCAGTCCCCCCCCCAAGGCAGCCGGTCGTAAACAGCCAAACTATTGTGCTATACAGCTGAAAAACCCTATGCCGTCGACCTCACGTAAGTTATGTGGACAGGCTCAAAATATTGATAACTCGAACCGTACACAACTTGGTGTAAATCGTCACACCAGAACATTATTTATTGAAAATAGAGCTTACATACCATTTAAATAAAGAACATAATCAAAAGTATGTTTTTAAAAATCGTTCCAACTATTGTTGCTCACACAATTATGAAGCCATCATAAGTAAATAAGAATTAATTTCCTGCGAAACAATGTTGGCACCGCGAATTGATTACGTAATCGAGTCAACATAAATCCTTTAACTGTACGAAGAATTGAACGATATTACTAAATTAAGATGTTAAATAAAAATCAGGTTAGAAGTTCACTGAACTGATTAGAATTTCATATGAAGAGATTGGTAAAAATAGATGAATCGGAAGTGATTGTCAGGACCAAGGGCAATGAATATCTATAGTCCCTACCTACCCGAATGGGATACTGGCGTGAGCCTATTTTCGAAATAGAAAATAAATAAAAATAAATACACCCAACAGTCACATACATAGTCCTGACCCCACACTAAGATCGAGTCTTGTGTCGTGGGTATCAGGAACTACGAGAGACTTTTCGGTCTCACAAACACCCAGACCCGAAACAAATACTTGTGGTTCTCACAAACATTTGTCTTGGTGCGGGGATCAAACCCGCGGCCTCTCATTTCACAAGCGGCGTCTAACCAACTGCGCCACGGAGGCTGTCTATTACGATATAGTAACAATTTCTTACATGGACATGTTATAACATAGGTATTTTTTGAAAAAAATCTTAAATTGTGCGTTAAAATTATTAGTAAGAAGGTTCTTAACTTACGCGAATGTTACACAATGTACTTAAAGAAACAAATTTTACGAATTTTATTGCAATCACAACACTCGCAACACCTCAGTCCGCCCCGTGACCATGAACGATGTATTCTTCAAAATGTCGGTTCGTGAAATAAATAGTACTTAACTAAAATATGTAAAATTCGTTTAATTTTAATGCATTAAACGTTAATAAATCAGTGGATGATGCCTGAACGGTGGCTATAGTGAGTCATCTTTGATAAAGTCGAGACATCGCGGAGCGGCGGCGCGGCGCGGCGCGGCGTTCAATCCATTCGGAACATAAACACGTCGTAATTTGTGCAACAATCAAATTTTTGTAGGTATTTTTACGGAATACACTAAATTAATTTACATTTACAGATAGAATATTCGCATCCGCTCAGACAGATACCGCCGTACACAATAACAATGGTAATAGTGGTTAGTGACTATTTAACGACCTATTATGAGTTGAGTTTTGTTTTATTTTTTACAGACTTCAAAAAATAGGGACGTTCGCAGTATCCGCACTAAGCCAGCGTGGTGGACTATATGGCCTAACCACTCTCAATCGATTCTCTCCATTGTAGAGTAGGCCCGTGCCCAGCAGTGGGACGTATATGGGCTGATACAAAAATCCAGTACGGTGCGTTGGATAAATCCGTACCAAGGCTAAGAACGTAAACTCCTATATAATATAGATGTATGAAAAACCCATTATTATATACCCATTAGACCAATTGACAATTCAAAGCGCCGCGTTTCAGGTTCAGATTGACTGTTATTTAGATTCTAGCGGACTGGCATAATGATGTCATCACCGGCGTTGCCAAATTGTACTTCGGTAAATAGTAGGTTTAACTTGTAGTCTTGTTGTTTTTGGTTCATACACAATACTTTTAATGACACGTTACTGTTTTAACAATAAATAAGTACCTATAGCTAATGATTACTTATATAGAAATTCAGGTGATTACACGTTTGTGCATTGTGTATACTTATACTACCAGTTAAATACCATTAGTAATCATCAAGATGTAGAAGGGAATATTACTGGACACGGCACGCATAGTGAGGAGGTTCATAACCACTGGTTGCTTGAGTCTTGAACCTCGCCTCCGTAAGGTGAACATTATGAGTCTGTTTATAGAATATTTCAATATATTAATCCAGCAATTAGCATAATAATCCAGCCCATATACGTCCCACTGCCTATCACGAGCCTCCACCACAATCCAGAGTTCGACGCGAGGGGTTAGGCCACATCCACCACGCTAATCTTATGCGGGTTGCGTTGTTTTCTAGAAATAAAAAATAAAACAACTTTAATACTCAGCTTAAACATGCCTTATATAATCAACATAGCACAGTCGTAGCGCGGCAAATGTGCCAAGCGCGTCATATAAGGGAAAAATTGAGTTATTTTAATTGCAAGCACTGATATTCGCTGATAACACGGCTCCGTCCAATTCGCTCGTCTGGAGGGTGTGATGCGATTGTTAATTAATAATTATTATGATGCAATACAACTTTCCGTTTGTAATTGTGTATCATACGTATATTATATGATTATTGATAATTCATTTGTTCAATTAACAAAATTAATAATTGTATTTTGCCACATACCTTTTATTTTACATTGATGACGCATAGATAAACACATTTAAGTATATTTTGTTATTATCCAACGCCATCGTACTTAATATGTCCAATGTATGTAGTAATACGTTTCATACGACTGCCTCGGTGGCGTAGTTGTGCTACGGTACGACTACAAAGCTGAGGTCTCGGGTTCGAATCCCGGGTCGGGCAAAGTGATATTGGGTTTTTCTATGCATTATCAACCCGCAGTCAGGAATTTGTGCCCGATATGGCGATAAACTCGTCCCCTATCACATGTTCTGGTAGTGCCTCTGCCTACCCCTTCTGGGATAAAGGCGTGAGTTTATGTACGGTGTCGGTACCAGAAACTACGCGAGCCTTTTCGGTCTAATGGTCATATTTTGTAGGCCACATACATTTGACTACGCCTGGGGATCGAACTTGCGGCCTCCCGTTTTACGTCTGGCGTTTAATCCACTGCGCCACGCAGGCTATCATTGACAGTTTCAGTTATTTCTACTTGACTCGATAAAGCGTGATGATTTTCCCTGTATCGTATATTCTATTGGACCGGACGTGTTTTAACATCACATAAATATAAATTTTACATTTATACAGAAACTACAAAACAACATTATTTCATATACGATGATACAGCTAATCATTGGGGCGATGAGACAGAGACAGCACCCGAAGCTGCAAACAATACTTTATACCTAGTACATATACAGGGTATATCAAGACCGCGACCGAAAACGAAGCCAGGTGGTAGTTTTAGCGGCTACAGGCACAATGCAACAAAAAATTTTGCAAAATAAGCGACGGTTTTTTTTTTACAATTTTTTTTAATACGTCATTTTTGAGGGGTAAATACCTAGTTTTTGCAAAAATAGTAATTTAAACCCTTGCGTACCATTGCGTGTTTAAAAATTAAGCGATGTACGTCATTATTTCAGAAAAAATATGTTTAATCACTCAAATACGACGATATGAAAAAAAAAACAAAAAAAAAAATACGATTTTTTTGTAAAATTTTTACTTGCATTGTGTTTGATATCACTAATACTACCTCCTGGCTTCGTTTTCGGTCGCGGTCTTGATATACCCTGTATAAAAAAAGCACAGATAATTCATACTAACAAATACTTCATAGACTCAAATGAACAGTATAGTTATCATGCTTACTCAATAACGACTGTAAATCTCAATGACTCATGCTACAGCCTGAACGAGCCTTGACTTATTTATGAATATATCTCAACATTAATTACAATACTTACGATGAAGTATATTAAAAATGCCGGCTAGCTAAGTGTCAGATGTGGGCCTACACGGTGGACAGACGACTTGGTCAAGGTTTCAGGAAGTCGATGGAAGCAGGCTGCTTCAAACAGGTCAAAAGGCGATCATTGAGGGCCTATTTATTTATTTATTCTTTATTGAACACAAAAAACATAACATTATACAGAAATAAAGTTAGAAGTGGTAGAGCCAAGCTCAGTAATGTGCAGGCTCGTCGGGGTGGTCCCGTAGTCTCACAGGAGATCGACGTCAAGTTGTAGCTTTGCTGTCACTTTTCGTTCGGTGGGTGAGATTGCCAAGAAATAGTTTAAATGCGAAGATATTGACGGAAATAATTTTGAAAAGAATAAAAAAAGAGTTTTCTTCGTGACAAATCTCAATTGGGTACCCGGGTACCCGGTTATTGACACTAGGGTTAAGGGTATTGATAATGCACTAAAACTTCAGACGGTCAATGTGCACAGGTGACAGGAATTAACATGTTTGAAGCTTGGGCCTCCATTCAAAGCGAAAATCCTTGTAAGCTTAATCATTCCTTGGAACTTTATTGATAGGTTAAGCCTAATATGGAAGTATCTTTTCATAATATTATTATGAAAAGTGCATACAACACATTAAGTGAAAGTAAACTTTTGGGGAATAAACTTTTCTTTAACCTAAAAAAAATAAGAAAATATTTCCACTCGTCGCGTTTATAATAAGAGAACTGAAATCGGTAAACGATTGACGCTATGAAACCGAACTTGTAAAGAAAATGGCGCGTGAGAAACTTCAGACACGAATGGACATGTTTTGAAGAGGAGTCCTGTGCGCATCGAAGCTCAGAACGACACGAAAATCGTTGAAGAAATAAATGGTCTACTATTTGATACTTATTTTATTCTTTATTGTACACATGAGATATAACAATATACTTACAGAAATAATTCAAAATATAAGTACAAACGGCAATCTTATCGCTAATATATGTTCTTATTACCTTCCAATCCAATGTTCTGGTTCAACTCTCAACTCTACCAGAAGTTTCTGTTAATTACTGCGTAAATACCAAGAAACTTACATAGCATTGCATTTGACCCATTGATACTGAGCTTGTAAAGAAAATGGCGGGCGCGAAACTTCAGGCGGTGTGGACAGGAATGGACAAGTTTCGGAGCGTAAACATCGGTTGAATCTCTAGAATTCTAGAAGAAGCACGGAGCAAAATGAAAACGTATCACAGCCGCTCTCAAAGACATTTCATCAATTGAATCTTTCCTTAGTGATTTTATAAGTGTGATAATATTATAAGGAAGTATTGAATTGACATTTAATGTCCTTCAAGCGACAGTTAGGGAATTAATGCAACCTAAATAATAATATAAAATGTTATTGACAGATACAAGGTTAGCTCCATAGGTATTTCATTCGAATTTCATTGTAGAGCAATTGTAGGTTATTTAATATAAATAAGTATCAAAAAAACTTACAATAGCACTGCATTTGACCTCCCCGATACTGAGCTTGTAAAGAAAAGGTGGGCGTGAATCTTCAGGCGATGTGGACAGGAATTAACATGTTTTTTTACCATGCACATCGGTCGCATCAATGCACCAAAAGTATTTAGGAATTAGTCATTGCCAATTACTACTTTTTATGGTAGCTGTGTGTTATGCTCTTAGGCGTCTGCTTCCGTTGTCGATTATTTAAAATTCGAATGGAATGCGACTCCCACGATTACTCTTTAATTATATCGTACTGACCTACGTCATTATATGATTACATAGTTGCCTGCCTTTTACACGGTGTAGGGGCATCACGATTGTTTTATCATTTGTCATTTTACGTCGTCTTTCTAGAATCATCTCTTTACTATAAACTTAGTCCACTACACTGGCCTTTGGGTTGGTAGACTGTACATGGCACATACCATTAAAATTCGCGTGGACTCTCATATATTATCACAATATTTCCCTTTTTATCCTTAATACAAAGGATAATATTGGTACAGACACAACTTTGAAGATCCGTGGTGGCCTGATTTCAAAACCGCAACATCCTGTTGATTAGTACCATAGACATAAATCAATAGATGACGCGACTTCCTTCGAATGTATGAAAACCAAGCGAATGTGACTCCACCACAGTGGTTTTGTGCTTGCAATGCTTAGAAAACATAAATGTGAAGAAGAAGTCGTAGATTGACGGTTTCGAGTAGAGTTCTGAAAGGGGGCCATGTTATGAAACACTTTTTTAAATGATAGCTATGCAATGTTAGAAACTTTTAAAGAAAAATATGTCAGTTTTTAATCCGACACTCGTTGTTTAAATAGATTGTGTGAGACATTGTTTAAACAAGTGTTATAAATTAACAATCAATGCGTTTAACGGCTAATAATTTGAAAACTATATAGTTACCAATGAAAGGAAATGCCTTTATTGTATCGTTATTTTTATTTGTATTGTTTTTCAATACGGCATTTTGCAAATATAGTAAAAATACTCGTCATCTATTTGAATTAATGTCTGGCAGTCCTATTCCAACTGATATTACGCACACTTGAGGAAAATATAAGTGTATTATATAATTACGTTAAATGAAAAATCATCATTATCATCAGACCGTTGCGGTCCACTGCTGGACATAGGCTTCTCCCAAGGTACGCCACAGGGCCCGGTCTGCTGATTTATTCATCCAGCCGACGCCGGCCCTCTTGTGCAAGTCGTCCCGCCATCTAGCTAGAGGACGTCGCACGCTACGTTTGCGAAGACGCGGTCTCCATTCCAAAACGCGCGTACTCCAGCGGTCGTCTGCTCGGCGTATTATGTGGCCAGCCTACGAATGAAAAAAGTTAAAATAAACAGTCATAATTTTCATGCCTACATGGAGTGATTAAAAGACAGTTCTCCCGTACAATACCTATTTCCAATTCTGTGTCGGCCGACGAGTATTGCGTCATCCGTTTGCTCCGTGCAATGGAACAGGCGGAATTTATCGCGTGACGTCGACATCGTATGTTTGCGCGCCTTCAGACAAAGCTGTTTATCGAAGCTGAAGTCTTTAAAATATTCTTCGTAGCGCAGCTGAATGATAGCCAATTATGAAACGAGTTGTATGTTTGTGACCTTCAGAGATTTGTTTCGGATTTGAGTGTTGTGAGATCATTATTACTAGTTCAAGACTACTTAGTAGTTTCTTATACCCACGAAAATTCTTTAGTATTTGGCTGGGGTCAGAGCTATGTATGTTGTTGTTGACTGTATTTATTAATGATTAGTCTGGTTACTGGTATACAGTTACGGCCGGTTTCCGTATATTGTCTATATTTTACAAAACTTAAAATGACTGTCGTAAATATATGGCAATATTTAATTAATCTGCAAATTTGCATATTTTATTAAGCAAAGATAAGTAGATATGTACTTAGGTGTCTATGACTACACCATGACTACACAAAATATGCAAATGCAGATTATTGAAACATCTTTGTTTATTTAAACTTGGATCCATCTGTACCTTCTACTGGTAGCTATCGTAACTTCTTGTCAAGGATAGACAGAAAATTCATCGAGTTTGAACTTGATTGACTCGTACTGAATACTTTTTTAAACAACAAATCTTCACTAAAATAAAACTTTGTTTGGAAAATTTGGCGGGTTGCAGTCCCTTTGCCGTTTCAAGATAAAACAAAACATTTTTTTTATCATGGCTTGGTTCATCTTGGGGCACTTAGCTGCTGCTTTCAACGTCGCCGAAGGACCCGGGATGGAAGGAAACACCTGAGCTGGCAAATAGATTAATAGTTTATTTGTTTTCAGATTTCAACAATGGATCCTTTCAAGTTCGAGAACGTCGTTGAAGATATCGATGAGCAGTTGGACATTTATTTATTGAACGAGGACCCGTGAGTGTTTTGATGATTTTTAATGAATTTACTTGACGAATGTTGATGGAAATATTCATACGAATTGTCGGGCTGGAGAACAGTAGGCCCCGAGTCAAAACTAGGAGGTAATTGCCGCGATGTGGTTGCTGTATTTTTTTTTTATTTATTTATTTGGAAACTCAACAGCTTATAAAAAATCAGCTATATCTAATTTTAGTATAATGTTGGTATCAACTCTTATCTCCTCGATTTACTTACGTGAGCTTTTCTCTACTAATATTTTAAAACTGAAGAATTTCTTTGTTTGAACGCGCTAATCTCAAGAACTACTATTTCTAATTGAAAAACTCCGTCAGTGTTGGATTGCCAATTTATCGAAAGCTATAATTATGTAAAACTTTACAGTATAACCAATAGGAGTGAAGCGTCAATGAAAAATGTTGCAAAACCGAATTCCCCTAGTTAGTAGTCTTTTAAATGTCGACGTCACAAAAAAGATATGTGAATATGGCAGTTATTTTCAGGTCAATGGCGGGGATTTCACCGTATCCGCTATCTAATTCTCTGGGCGAATCCTCACAGCAACTGCAGTTGCTGGCACCGCCGCCTTTTCCGGTAAGTTTGCTCCACCGACCTTCCCGATAAATTTGCCCCACCGACTTTTCCGGGAATTTTGAAAACATTGATTGTGTTTGTCCACTCACTAATAAGTTCAATAGTTCTTTAACTTACAATTCATTTTCTTTGTTTTACTGCATTCTGACAGAGTTGGAATACTTCATGAAGGTATGAGTATTTTTATCTTTTTATTTTATATATCTTGCGTTGAATGGCGTGACGAGCATGCCATTCGCCTGATGGTAAGCGATACGACCGCTCATGGACAGTAGAAAACAACACCATGAATTACAAAGCATTGCTTGGCATTCCACTGCGCTCGCCTGAGTCTTAAGATGTTAAGTCTCGATATGTCCAGTAGTTATTCTGGCTACAATGTCCTTCAAACCGGAACACACCAGTGCATTTCCACTGCTGTTTGGCGGGAGAAATAGACTTTGCAGTGGTTCCTACCCAGGCGGCCTCTCACATTTATGAGACAACTACCACGAGTAGAGTGATGAACACCTCATTCCATCCTGGGCCTTCCGCCACGTTATTGTTATTTTACTAGTATTTAGTAATGTTTTTATCCTTGTTTATGTTGGGGCTTTTATGCAATTATGGCGATTTGTCAACGCCACTTTTCAAATGCAATTTTTATTTAGTAATTAAAATATTATATGTTTGTTTAGAACAGATCCCTTATAGCGATATGTTCACTTATTTGTTTGTTTTTTTGTCACTTGATGTAGCGTGCATATGTATATCGGCGACGTCTTTCGCCACTTCACAGGTAGGATTATTAAATGTTAAACTTGTTACACAGGTGTCGCCAGTGGGCCCTCCCGAACGGTACCCCATCTATGAACCAGCACAGTTTGTAGTGCAGATCAACAGCACAGAAATCCAGAAGAAGAAATATGTAGTGAGTACTTTTACAGACTGATTTTGATATAGTTATTACACATTCACATTACTTGACAGCCTCCGTGGCGCAGTTGGTTAGACGCCGGTTGTGAAACGAGAGGCCGAGGGTTCGATCCCCGCACCAGGAGAAATGGTGCGACCCACAAATATTTC
Source organism: Deilephila elpenor (assembly GCA_949752805.1). Lineage (NCBI taxonomy): Eukaryota > Metazoa > Arthropoda > Insecta > Lepidoptera > Sphingidae > Deilephila > Deilephila elpenor. The sequence goes on from OX457115.1 coordinate 10,033,213, forward strand.
TTTCGGGTCTGGGTGTTTACGAGACCGAAAAGTCTCTCGCAGTTCTGATACCTGCGACACAATACTTAATTGATCTCAATGTGGGGTCAGGACTGTGTATGTGATTGTTGGGTGTATTTATTTTATTTATTTACATTAACGTGGCAAGAAGTCGCTGGATGCAGGCCGATTCCAGCTTATGTTCAGCCGTGGACTTGCTGTAGTTGAAAAGAGAGAGAGAGAGAGAGAGAAAGTTATAAATACAGTCCTACGAGTAGTTGTGACATACTGTAAACTGATATGAGACCAAACAGTTTAAAATAAACGATTACGTACGCCGTAGATTCACCGCGTTCAATGACAATCAGAAGTGAGTTCACAATGACGCATTGGCTGTTCAGTTTAAAAAGCTCGCAATGATAAGAAACGTACCTCGTTATGTTATAGTTTGGGAAAAAATATTAATAGCCAACCTTGAAATGCAATAATATAAATAAATCATGGATATCAGGAAATAACCACTAGGCCAACCTGCACTAGGCCAATGTGGTTGTCTATGGCCTAACGCCTCTCAATAGTACTCTCTATTATAGAGGAGGCCCGTGACCTGCAGTGGGACGTATATGGGCTGATATAAATACAGATCAGAAAACATATTGTCGTTTTTTGGGTCTGGGTGTAATGAGGGCGAATTATCTTGAAGTGATTTCAACTAGAGGCGGGTCAGCATGTGTGTGAATGTGGGGTATATTTATTGCAGTTCTCTCACCGATTGAATCGTATTTACGTGGACAATAACACCCCGGTCGGCGTGGAATTCAACTGGAATCGGAAGGTTTTGTTCAATAATCCGATGTATGTGCGCGCCACCCCGGTGTTTGCTGACGAGTCTCAAGCGCAGAAGAGAGTGGAGACTTGCGTTCAACACCACCACTCGGCCATTTCAGCTGGTAAGAATACTAGTAATAAGTATAGGTTTTTCCAAAATAACATTTTCCTCTTCAAAAAAGGAGGCGACCCGCGAGTGACGTCTCCGGTGTTGCAGACGTTCGTAGGCCTCGGTAACTTATCATCAGACGGGCGTATTTGCCTTCTTTGTAGTATAAACAAAAATTGGTACTTTGGAAGTCACACTGTAGTATTGGATTACACTACAAATGAGCCAACTGTAGATACCATTGACTCATAGAAAGCCTGTGTAAATCGGCTTTGCAGACGTTCTTGGCTCGTGGTGAGTGAGATATCCGTTCCCAAATATCATTTGCCTCTCGTCCTTTCCTCCTCTTTCCCCTCCGGTTTAGGAGGCCTGCAATGCAATCACGGCGCTCTTCCTCCCACTTACTCACCTAGTTCTTTTATTGTCGAGTTTCTTTTTCCAAAATCTAAAATAGAGATATTTATAAAATCATTGAGAAGAAGTAAGTTACAAAAAATACACCTGGAAATGAGAAGAACAGAAAAACACACGTGAATACTATGTTTGTATTGCTTACTGTAGATGGAAGGTTTTTTTTTCAGTAACATTGGACTGAAGTGGGCGAAGATACACTTCGACATTGAAAAGTCCACTGCGAAAATTGTTGGTCACTCAGCCCATGCTGGATAGTCTTGTGTCGACGCCAACTTAAGTATGAAAAGCCTATTAAAAACGTCATCACAGCATATTGTTGCTAACAATATTTATTTCACCGCAATTTCAATTTGCAATCCATCCACAGTTATTGAAGATAACGCACATTATAAGTTTGAGGAGGAAATAACATTATTGCGTAAATATACACACATTTCGTAAAAGTGTAGTACTAATAAATAAAACAATAATATCATTAACGAGATTAATACACGGCCTCAATGACTGTGCACTTCTTTGGAAGGCAATGCCCCCCCATTCCTCTTTTCATGGCCTCGAGCACCTAACGTGTCAGTAGGGTTCGCACTTTCCGATAATTATTGATAACAATATTTATCAGACTTTTGTTTTGTCTGGTTTTGTTATGTATTAGATAGCAGGTTTTATAAATAAAATCATATAACGACGTATTTGTTATGCAGGATATAAAACTGATAACGAAATGCCAAAAAATATTCTCTCGTTAAATTATAGTTTGAAAACAAATACATAAAAACATATTAAATACACATGTACGCATATACATTTATAAAGAAACCCATTATTTAATCACTACAAAAAATTACATTTATTAATATTTGTGATTTTTTTTTCACACTGTACTTAAGCTGGATGTGACGTCAGCGAATCGAGGTGCACAGATAATTTGACCGGGTAGTACTTCAATACTACTCTCACTCATTGCTTCTCGCTTTAGTTCCTTAAAACGTCAGCACTTACGGTATTAAACCATTAATCCAATAATTACATTCTGCGTTGATCTTCGTCAGTTGTTGTGGATAAACGTCAGATTCGACAAAGCGGCTATGCAACGCTCAAAATTACTAAACAACAGTATGTCTATGAGTGGCGGACCGATGTTTCTGTCTGACTGACGATCTTACCCTTCTTGAATATACAACTGGCACACCCGATGCAAAAGGACAGAGTCAACACCATGAATACAAGATTATATAGTCTTTATGAGAGTTTTATAACAAGTATTTTTTTAAACTGCGACTGCTTCTGTGGCGTAGTTGTTCTACGGTACGACTACAAAGCTGAGGTCTCGGGTTTGAATCCCGGGTCGGGCAAAGCGATATTGAGTTTTTCTATTCATTATCAGCCCGGAGTCGGAATTTGCGCCCGATATGGCGATAGGCTCGCCCCCTATCACATCATGGGACGAAACATGCAAGGCGAAATGTGGGTGTCCTGGTGGCGCCTACCCCTTCTGGGATAAAGGCGTGAGTTTATGTAAATATGTATTTTTTTAAATCAAGGGTAAGTGGTTTGACTTTATTGCTGTAATCGTCGACGTCCATTTAAAATCACTTCAACAAACGGGCCGTCAGCTCATCTAGCTTCATCGGTTTTAAAACCTTCATAGCTCATTCACATATGCCAATTTGTTTAGGAAATGTCATGTATCTATGCAGTTGAGCCAGTTCCCGTATTTGTTTAGATTGTCAGCTGAGTTAACGACCAATACAAATGGCCCATATTTCTATTTGCATTGCAATTGATTTAGATAATGTTTTAGGTAAGACCGAAGCTGTGGCTAAGAACGTGCTCGTCTCATCGCGGGCCAACTTCAACAATAGTGACGTGTACTATTCCGGCGACCCAGCCAACCAGGATTCATGGTTGTCAGTACTGGTGAAGTTTACCAAAAATTCTGACGAACCCTGCCGTCATGCTTATCAGTTCGTCTGCAAGAATTCGTGCGTGTCCGGCATCAACCGCCGGGCTATCGACATCATCTTCACACTTGAAGACGAAAAGTACGTATGTTACATGTCTTTGAAGATATAAAACTTTTCAATCCAAATTTGAGTTAATTTGTTTGTGTAATGAACTTTTATTTGCCTTGGAAACAAAAGGAAATAATATTGCCTATATTGGAAATTATAGTTTTTTGGCTAGGTATTATTAACAATATTTTATTGGCTATGATATCTTTCTAAAAAGAACATAACAGCCCTTACCACAGTCCTGGATCTAAATGGTTACAATAGGAGAGCTTAAGCCCTGGTATTGTCTCCACGTTGGGCTCCTATCTAGACAGGAGACTCCATGATGGATGAAAGTAAGCAGTAGTGTAGGAAAATTATATGTTTTGTCAAGTCTGCCAACCCGAACTAAGCCAGCGTGGTGGACTATATGGCCTAACACCTCCCAATACTCTCGATTGTACTCTAGATATCGTACCCTGCGGTGGGACGTATACAGGTTGATACAGTACAGTACAATACAGTACAGTACAGTACAGTACAGTACAGTGGTATGTTTGTGGTGCAGCGGGGTGGTGCACGGGCGGCAGTACGTGGGCGCGCGCGTGTGCGCGTGTCCCAACCGCGACCTGCGGCGCGACGAGCGCGACGTGGCGGCCGCGCCCGACGCCGCGCCCTGCAAGAAGCGCCGCGTCGACCACGACGACAACATGCCGCTGCTGCCGCCGGTAACATACTGCCTCTCCCTCTCCTACTGCCGTACTCATTGAATGTCAATTAAATGAGTACGGCAGTCATTTAACCCTTCCGGAGTCCATAAGGCTACAAATTAGCTTTAAGTCATGATTTATGTGACATCCTCCATTGTGCTCCCATTATTCTCTATTATGTAGAACTGTCAAAAAGTATTGTCTACTATTGTCTATACATGGACACCTGAAGGGTTAATGTCAATTAAATGAGTACGGCAGTTTTGACAACCTCCGTGACGCAGTTGGTTAGACGCCGCCTGTGAAACGAGAGGCCGCGGGTTCGACCCCCGCACCGAAACAAATGTTTGTGTGATCCACAGGTATTTGTTTCGGGTCTGGGTGTTTGTGACACCGAAAAGTGTCTCGTAGTTTCTGATACCCACGACACAAGACTCGATCTTAGTGTGGGGTCAGGACTATGTATGTGACTGTTGGGTGTATTTATTTATTTAAATCATTACTGAGTGTAGATTTTACAAAGAGAATCTACTAAGAAATAATTTAATTGACATTAAACGTCTCTGAGTGCGGCCGTTAGAAACAAAACATATCTACGTTTTTGAAGATGCAAATGTATGTCTTGATGGCGTAGTTGTACTACGGTATGATTGCAAAGCTGAAGTCTCGGGTTCGAGTCCCGGGTCGGGCAAAGTGATATTGGGTTTTTCTATTCATAATCGGCCCGGAGTCAGGAAATTATGCCCTACATGGCGATAGGCTCGCCCCCTATCACATCATGCGACTGAACATACACGACGAAATGTGGGTTTCCTGGTGGCGCCTCTGCCTACCCCTTCTGGGAAAAAGACGTGAGTTTATGTATGTATGTATGTATGCAAATGTATGTGACAGCGCTTCCTCTTTATTTTAAATACCCTAACCTAGGAGCTGAAAGTATTTAAAATATACTGATAATTCTATAATCAATATAATAAACCAGCTCACTCGAAAGACAGACTATTTAAAATATATATATATATATATATGTATGTTCTTCCTTCAAGGCAGTATCTTTAAAACGCTGATTTTAACGCATTGACGAAGAAAATCCCATTAATGTAGCGACGTTAGTACTTGGTTTTATAGGAATTTATGAATTTACGCAGATTAAAAATGAAGCACAAAGTCTAAACTAATAGGGTATTTGACTATCATCGAATTTTTGTATTATTTCGTAGACAAACACATGTGTCATTATAACAAAACATTTTTGTCAAAACAGTAATAAAGTAGCTTCAATACAATTTGAGCGAAGAAGACAAATCTATCGATAACCAAAATTGGTTTTAAAACTGTCTATGAATAAGGCCGATAGTGTCTCGACCGGAGCTGTGCGCAGTATAATGGCGGTGAGTCGACTGGCTGCGCGGGGAACGGCGGGTAGGAGGAGGGGGGGGGGGTGCGTCTGTATGGCGTGTTGCGGGGGGAGGGCGGTGTCGCGCGATGCGGGGTGTTGTGACGTAACGCCTGGTATCGTTCAGACGCGACGCGACGCGACAGAGCTTGCTTATTTTTACCGATGAAGGAATTCTAGCTTAATGTTACAGAGCCTACGATCTTCTGTAGCCCAGAAGCGCTGTTGTGATAAAGAATAAGAATAGGTTTTCTCTCTTCACATTTTATTACATTGGACACTTCACATTCGAGTGTAAATGCTCGTTGTTTATAATTTATATGACGATAACATATAGCAAACAATGCGTTATACAGATGTTTTTACTTATTTGTAGTTCCCAAATTGGCCACGCGCCAACTTATGACAGGTCCGCTGTAGGCATAACACATTACGCAGGAGTACCACGCAACGTGTTAGCTTTATGGCATAAACGTAACGCCACACTTACACCGATAGAAAATAACGCATCAACGAGTTTATATTTTGTGCTGAAAAATCTGCCACCCTAGTTATAGAAAAGTAATACATTTTGAATGGTTTTTCAAGTTATGTTAACCGTATAAAAAACTCAATGAAATTGTTAAAATTAATTTACAATTTCTGAATAGTAACGACTTTGAATCAATTATAATTACAATATTTAATTACTTAATAGTAACTAACTAAATATTGCTACTAGGCCCTAACCGCTCTTAATAGAACTCTCTCCCGTTCTCAGCATTGGGCGGTTATAAGATAAAATGTATAAATAAATATTGTAATTCACATTCACAAATCATTGAACCTTCGGCACAATTCGGCCAAGGATCGCCTCAAAGTCGAAGGTATATTATATTCTTCGGTTCTTCCCCACAGTTGCCAATTGCGAACTTGGAAGCCATGAGGATTGGTCTCGGCGTGGCCTTGGATACCATGAAGATGGTCGCCCCACTTCGCTCCGCCGACCCTCAAGCCGCAGAGAACTACAAGAAGTCCATCGCTGCCATCAGTAAGTACGTCGAGGACTTGGCGAAACCCCCACCGTCCTGAATACAGGGTGTTTGTAAACTATTTAAGACCATTGCGCAATACTCGGATTTCGTATATACAGGATGCTGAATTTTTGAAATTAGCAATTTTTTTATTATGTAATTTAAGATAATAACTACCAGACACAATGCCGTTTTTAACCAGTTATGGGTTAGTAATATTTTTATATAGTTTTCATATGTGTTGGCAGAAAGTTTATATTCTGCCAGAAAGGAGGCTTTGATCAAGCCATTCATTTTTAGGATAATAGTCCCAACTTTCAATTACTTATGTGCTTCATAAAATTATCTAGATAACAGGAATGAGGGGCTTGATAGTATGTTTTTTAAATGTTTTTAGAATCCTTGACTTAGGTCGGAAATTCATTGCTTCTGTTTATTGGTATCATGTATAGTGTTAATGGAACTTGAGTGAAAGAAGATGTAGTGACTAGAATTGAGAAAGTAATGTTAGGATGTATTGGTGTACCGATCTGTGCTTGGGAGATTTGATGGCTGTGAGAATTCTGTCACGGTATTCCCTGCCCGTCGTAAGAGTCGACCTAAAGGGGTCATCGTGGTCTGCCACCACCATAGCCACTCTGAGTCGGCCGACAGGGCGCGTGGCCTCGTATCTATCGTGGACGCCCATAACACCTTAAACGGGCGTCCAAACCCACTAAGTAGGGCTCCAATATTAAGAAGAACCAGTAATGGTTCTGCGCCGGACGGTCACGGCGATGTAAATCGAGGTGTCTCCCGTCTTGGGATATCCAGTACGTTATGCGTGACGACCACCGAGTGGTTTTAATCGGTATGTTTGAATTGGTTAGGGACCAGGGCTGGCTGTAAGCAGCGTGCTGGTCTGGAAGGCCAGTGACATTAACAGCCTTTCAACCTCTTCCGAGGTAACGACGATGGAACAAAAAAAAACAGAGAAACAAAAGCCCATGATTTGGATTAACGGAATGTAAAATTAATCCATTAAAATATTCAAAAGTTTACTAACAGATACATGTTGTGTATGGGCAAACCTTTCAAGATTAACGCTGTGTGGCGTAATATTGAAAAGAGTAATAACCAACATTTGAACAAACGCCAAGTAATTGATGACCTTAGACAAAGGGCCTTCAAATTTTGCAATGGTAACAATATTCTAACCTATCTGCAGTAGCTCGTAACTGGCTTATCTTTTATACACAATATATATGTATATGTTTGATTCCTATTAATAGCTGTGAGCAACCCAAATATATATTTTTTATATGAAGTTTTGGTCTGTTTACTTCTCTTTAGAAGTCTAAGGCCCAATTCCATCAAGAAACCCTGATGACGTGTCATTTATTTGCATTTCGAATGTATGGGGATGACGTAGTTATGGTCAGAGCCAATTGTAACTGGTCACTAGACCTAAAGCTAACCTAATGGTGCTATTTTTACATAGAACAATAATAATCCGAATATACGGTGAAATAGTTACATCATTGAAGCGAAACTTACGTAGTTTTATTTAATGAACATTTTATTAATAGCTTATTTCGGAATTTTTCACAATAAGTTCGTTAAACTTAATTTTGAATTTTGTTTTACTTTATTGCGGTTCTGTATTTTTTAACTTGCCAATGTTTCGAAGACTTTCTGCTTGCATGGTCGAGGGACACACAGAGTAACATTCGCATAAAAATATATTGAAATTACTTATTTTGTCCAAATGAAAAACAAAAGCTTTTGTCACCAATCTATTTTAAAAGCTTTTATTTAGTTTCATTTACTAATGTATATTTTACACCTTTTAATTCGGAAATTAGGTCCCTTCAATATTCTGACTATAACATTTTATTTCTATGCATTTATTTAGTATGAACTTCGATGTTTTTTAGAAATGGTCTTAAATAGTTATTTACCAGTATTTTTATGTTAATCGCGATTGACTTGTAATATTTTCGTGGAGTTATAATAATTTTATTTCAAAAAAAATTCAAATAAAAAAATATGTTTTTTAATAAGTCATGCTTCATCATTATTTACTATTTTTCTATATCAAAGTTTAAATAGTATACGAATTATGTTGATTATATTATTTTTAATACATGTACTAAATTTTTCGAAAACATACGAGCATCTATTACAAGTCGATCGTCTGTCTTTCTGTACATTTCGTAAGAAGGGCTGTTAATATTTTATAGTAAAGTTTAAACACTTTTTGTTGTTGTAGATAAGCTATAATAGAGTATTCATGTTGGGTGACCGTAGCCACATATACATTTATTAAGTTTATTTTGTCCCACCGCAATGAAAATATGCAAAATATCCGGTGACTTATGACAAATGGTGAATTAAATTCGAACATCAATAAACATTACAATTAATTAAATTAATTTAATTGTTGATTACCTCTGCAAGAAATCTCGTTGCCTCTTTGACTTCGGTAACCTGTGCCAAAAACCGCGTTTTTTGTCCATTATCTAATAAACGATCTTTATCTAAAGATGGATCGACATTTAACATGTTTCGATTGGTTTATTTTCTGTATCGAATACTATATAAATAAAAAAATATGTTAATCTTTTATTTCCAAAATGTATTTCTGCAAGGGTCACTGGATTTTTTACTTATTCTTAAACTTCTGGCACGATCTTAGAAATGTATTGATATTGTTATCTTACACTATGTTATTTATAACGAAACTTAATTTCACATTAAGATTCGTGCCAGATGCAATGATGGCCAAAGTTCATACTTATTATTATTTGAAAACTATCACGTACACATGACTTAAAGGCTTAGTGCTTCAATGAATCCTGGTTGTAATAGTTAAATAAAATAAATACATGCAACATTCACGTAGAGTTTCGATCATACACTAAAAGAAAATCTTGTATCGCGGATATCAGAAACTACGAAAGACTTTGCGGTCTGAAACATCCAGACCCGAAACAAATAATTGTGGATCACACGATCATTTGTCTCGGTGCGGGGATTGAGCCCGCGGCCTCTCGTTTCACAGCCGGCGTCTAACCAACTGCGCCATGGAGGTTGTTAAAACATCCTTAATTCAATGCCTTTGGAGTCTAAATATACTATGATTATACTAGTATACAAATCTTCACTGTATTACCAAGATTCATTACAAATTAAGTCATTAAATTTAGCTTTACACGTGGCTACGTTTACGTTAATTATCTAGTATTAAGAATATACAGGGTATATCAAGACCGCGACCGAAAACGAAGCCAGGAGGTAGTATTAGTGATATCAAACACAATGCAAGTAAAAATTTTACAAAAAAATTCGTCAATTTTTTTTTGTTATTTTTTACATATCGTCGTATTTGAGTGATAAATACATAGGTTTTCTAAAATAATGACGTACATCGCTTTATTTTTAAACACGCAATGGTACGTAAGGGTTTAAATTATTATTTTTGCAAAATCTAGGTATTTACCCCTCAAAAACAATGATTTTTAAAAATTTGTAAAAAAAATCCGTCGATGATTTTGCAAAATTTTTAGTTGCATTGTGTCTGTAGCCGCTAAAACTACCACCTGGCTTCGTTTTCGGTCGCAGTCTTGATAGACCCTGTATAAAATATAGGTATATAGCTGGATATTATAGCTCAGGCAATTTTTCGTAGGTTGCATGGGTTATCGCTCGCTTAAATAGGTGCAATACTAACGGTCGAAATTAATTAAAGATCATTATTTCTGTGTAAGGATCGAACCAGAAAACAGACAAATCTAGTAAGTTTCGTCGACACTCCCAGATTTAACGTCTCTTGATTGGTTGACTGCCTCGGTGGCATAGTTGTATTACTGTATGGTTACGGGAAACTACGCGACGTCTTCTTGTCCAAAATACCTCAGTGCCTCAAATCGAAAGTCTTCGATAGTTGTGTGTTGCCAGTGATGACATACGGCACCGAGACGTGGCCTCTCACTATGGGCCTTATTAGGCGGCTCAAAGTCACTCAACGAGCTATGGAGAGGGCTAAGCTCGGGGTTTCCCTACGAGATCGAATCAGAAATGAGGAGATCCGTAGGAGAACTAAAGTAACCGACATAGCCCAGCGGATTAGTAAGTTGAAGTGGCAATGGGCGGGGCACATAGCGCGGAGAACTGATGGCCGATGGGGCCAATAAGTTCTCGAATGGAGGCCACGTAGCGGAAAGCGCAGCGTAGGACGTCCACCCACAAGATGGTCAGACGACCTGGTAAAGGTGGCGGGACGTCGCTGGATGCAGGCTGCCTCCAACAGGTCACTGTGGAAATCATTGGGAGAGGCCTATGTTCAGCAGTGGACGTCCTTTGGCTGATGGATGGATGGTTACAAAGCTGAGGTCTCGGATTCGAGTCCGGGGTCGGGCAGTGATATTGGATTTTTCTATTCATTATCAGTCCGGAGTCAGGAATTTATGCCCGATATGGTGATAGGTTCGCCTCCTATAACATCGCGGGACGAAACATACAAGGCGAATTGTGAGTGTTCTAGATGCGCCTCTGCCTACCCCTTCGGGGATAAAGGCGTGAGTTTATGTGTGTGTGTGTGAGATTGGTTGTTTTGGTTCGATTCATTACATAGATTAGGATCAGTTATTGATTTACATAAATCTACTATTAGTAGTTAATTAAGCCTACGTAACTAAGCAGGCCACACCGGACCGTATGTGGTCGGATACAGTATGTTGCATCTATAGACATAATAGAACTAGAACGAACATCACTAACGAAATCATTGTAAGAAATACGTCACTACTTGTGTCCTTGTTACTCTTACGCAATCACACTATCTTCGTTCTCGCTTTACTGTGTTCCTATCGCGCGCGCACAGTAAATGATGTGCGTCGTTAGTACATGAGTGAGCCATAACCATTGTTTAGTCGACTCAAAACGCTAATAAAACTATTCTAAGCGTTTCTCAAAATTTATCCGCCTGTTTAGTATAAGTTAGTTTTTATCCGGAATAATTATAAAATTCAATTATTTTTCTAAAGTAATGCTGAAATATTTTTATTGATTTATGAATAATTGCACTTCTTAAAGACTTGTTTCAGAATTATACTCTAGTTTATTTTATGGTTTAACAAGGAGTCTGTGATATCGTAATAGCCGATTACAATTCACTCACTTTGTTTCCATTGGCAGTGTTACCAGTGAATGAAATGTACAACTCAGTGACTTTTTTGATCATGTTTATTTGTATCTTTCAGGAGTGTATCATGAACAATATAGTAATAATTGATAGTACATATTGTTTACGTTTTTATACTATTTTGTAGTTAAGGCCGAACGCACATTGCCTAACCGAAAGACGAAACATTCCTAAGATTTAATTGTAGTCTTGGTATGCCATCGTATTTCAAGAGAAAATAAGACTTATAATTTAATTTACATTTAACACTAATTAAAATGACACTTTCAATGATCTTGATGTGCTCTCGGTCTTAATTTTTTTTAAATATTTATAATAAATTTTGCATCTCAATTCGTGTTTTATTTGTGTTTTTAAGTTAGAATTTTAATCCTGACACCTAAAAGGATAAGACGAGTAATAGATGCCATAAAATGAGTAAACATTATATATTCATACTTTCTGTCCTATAAGCAGAGATTACAGTGTGACTAATATCTCAGATAATATAATTTGGGCACCAGTGTATCCGGTCAATGACCTGTTTGTTTATATCACTTATCAACTGCTTGTTTCGCATAGAATTTGCAAGTTATGCAATTCCAGATAATGAACAGTATCAATTTGTTTGACAGCCTCTGTGGCATAGTTAGACGCCGGCTGTAAAACGAAAGGCGCGGGTTAGATCCCCACACCGAAAGAAATATTAAGTGAACCACAGGTATGTGTTTCGGGTCTGAGTGTCTGTGAGACCGAAAAGTTTCTCGTAGTTTCTGATGCCCACGACAAGACTCGGTCTTAGTGTGGGGTCAGGACTATGTATGTCACTGTTGGGTGTGTTTTTTTTATTATTGCTAACAGCCCCGGGCGAGATTTGTACAGTAACCCATAACTACAATCAAAACAGGGGGGCAAGCTGTAAAACTTGGTCTTAACACACCTTTTTTCAGTGGCGACCTTTGAGATAATTACACATAAGTTGTTCACTCTATTAAAATATTACAATGATTTCACAACACATAGTAAAAATAATAGAACCTCAATGTGTACTTAAATTATTTATTTTACAATTCACAAGAGTTTCAAATGTCCAGTCACTTTGTCAATAACGTCTTTTGGAGCGGGTCCAACACCCAAAACTGTAACTGAGTTGGGAGCTATCTGAGTTCTGCCTGCATCCCTGATCAGAGAGGTAATAAGACCCATCTTCTTTGCATTATCTGCTATTTGCTTAATTTCATCTAATGAATCAGTCTTTAAAGCCACTTTGGCCTGCCCGGTCATCTGCCAGTATTTAAGTCCTTGGGGGTCTTTGCGTTGGGCTTTCTCAAAGGCACCAACAGCAGCATGAGCGCACTGTGCCGCTATCTTCCCCTTGCCCATATTCAAGTCTGTTCTTACAACCAGCACCAACTTGTACTCTTCTTTGGAGGCAAACTGTAAAAAACATTAAGCATATAGTTACAGACACTTACATATCAAACACATTAATCTATTTCGATTATATTTCAAGTGATACCCAAATTTTGCCTGTATCTTGAGATACCAGTTAAAAATTAAATAATGCAAATAAAAAGTTCTCTCAAAACTGTTTGATATTTTGGCACTGTATAAGTCCTTAGTAGAGAAAACAAAATATGCTCTATAAATTAGTCTTGAGATGGAACACAAGACGAAACATGTGTGTCCTGCTATCCTTCTGCCTACCCCTTCTGGGAGGCATTAGTCTATGAATGTATATTTATGCATTTTGCATAATCACTCACTATTCATTTTATAGTTGATGTTATTTTGCTTAAAAGATTTATTGTAAGACAAAGAATAATTACAATGACATAAGTAAAAATGATGCAATATGGTAATGAACATAACACATATCAATTATTACACAATACAATAATATTGCATATAAATTTAAAATAATTTGTATTAATACACATACTAATTAAGACTAAGTAAAATGGGCAGTCTTATGGTTTTTTATGATTCCAAGCAATTTCTATCAGACAATTGGGATGAAGAGAGATTTATTAAATAATAGTTATAATGATGACGTAAAAATATAGACACAAATATGAAATAAACATTATCATAATATAAACATATTACCTAAAAATATACAACATTAATTGTTTTCTCGTTACTAAGGCCAGATTAATATGTACATTCTAAATAAAATTGAACTTTGGACTATGAAAATTTTGTTTTATTCCCATATTTTTCATATAATTCTGTATACTTTACCTATCTATCAATTACCATCATATTTACTTATAAACTAAGTTGATACTAATTGCATAATTTTGGTAATAATATTTATCATTGTGTTATCAGTGGTACATATTTGTTTTCAAGAATGCTTCTATTAGACTGTGTAGTGGTAGATATATTATTTTCAAACTAATTACTTGTTGTTTATTGTCTTGGTTTTCAGGATGGACATAATATTTATTCTGATAGAAACATTACTGTTTTAATAACACTAGACAAGCCTATAGACTAGTCGCTTAAATTTGAAAGTCAAATGGTGCTGTGGTTTTGGACCCGAAATGTCTAGTTTGGCAACCTTGTCCCTTCCTGAGTAAGATTACTGTTCATTTTTGCAGAATGACTTTACTTAAAACTTTTACACTTCATATTATCTTTTCCACTCAACTTCTGCATAATCTCGTAGTCATAAGGAATGTACACGGCAGTAGAGCCGAGTCAGTCTCTGTATGAAACTAGGTTGACTTGAAAATGTCTCATAAAGTAGAACATTCAAGTTCAGATGGAATCAGAGAAAGAAATGGATGCAGTTGAAATATGCCGATTGTTATATGTTCTGAATGAATAAAAAAAAATACAACCAACAGTCACATATATAATCCTGACCCCACATTAAGATTGAGTTGTGCGTCTTGGGTATCAGAAATCGTGACAAACTTTTTGGTCTTACAAACACAGAGACCCAGAACAAATATCTGTTGAACACAAATATTTGTTGGAACGTCGAAAGTTGTGAATGGAACAATATATGCCTGTCTGATGAATCATCAATAATAAATTATAAAGATTACATCATTACACATACTTTTGTGGTTCATGAAATTGTATGAGAAATATGCAGAGTACTTCTTGGAACTGTGGACTTATTAATGCGAATAATAAAAGCAATTCTTGAAATAAATTGTACACTTCGCTGGACTATCGAATATTGGTGGATTACATGTACTTACCGAAAATTGGTGTTAGTAATAACATTTGTTTAGTTTAATAATTACCATGTTTAAACAGCACAGTAAACACTCTATTTTTATATAATTAAAAACAATCTTACCTTTTTAACAGCAGTTTCGGCATTAGAAATAGAGCCGAAATATTTTTTAAATGCAAATATTGATATACCTATACATATACCACAACCTATGCCGGTGATAAATGATAAATTTAAGTCCATTTTTTTACGTTGAGTCGTAATATTGATTATATAAATATAAGAATGATAAAGCTAAAAGTTTTAAACTTTTGCTAAATCATAACCTACAAACCCCGTGTTTTCATTCAAAATTTCAAGTGTCAAGTTGGACTAATAAGCTCGTGATTTTTATCGACTACTGACTTTAAGCGAATATGTTAAAAATGTAATAGAATATTTTAATACGTATTCATAACAATAAATCGTACTCTCCAATAAATTGGTGAACCTCATTAAATAAGCAATTCAATAAGTCATCGATTTTAGTTGGGATCAATTTAATATTAGGTAATCGGAAAGGGATATCACTCAGAAGACTTTAGATATCGCCTATATTTTATCAAACCCTACCACACTATCGATGTACGCTTCCTTCGTGAAATATATTTTATATAGATATGAACGCTTCAAAGATCCTTTGTACCCATTGATTGCCTTTAATAATAGCTCTCTCTGCCGACGATTTAGTATCCACGCACTTAATATCGATATCCCAGTACATGAACTATTTTTATTGAGCATTTAACAAATAAAATGCAATTTGTGAATGCTACATAATGCAACTTTTTTATTATAACAACTAGGTTAAAAACCTACTTTATAACTAAAACTTTTTCACGGTGAATTCATAACAAGTCTGTTGCTAGGAAACTGTACATTATTTGCTTTCAAATGCAGGAGAATCTTTTCTTTTATATTTGTATACATTGATTATTGCAAAATGCATAAAAATTTGAAAGATTTGGCCCCAATCGCCATACCACATGGTCCCCCGGTGGAATGCACCGAGGAGTATTTCAAATCTTTGAAGGAGAGCGCTAGTATGGTAAAGTAAGTAGAAGGTTTTTTTAAGCATTCTTACCTTAGATTCTTACTCAGTAAATTGATTATAAAATCACACCTCACGATAAGTGCAGTTCTGTTCAAATAGAATATGCACAGAGAAATAACGATCCCTCTTGTTTCGGAATATGTTATTGTGAAGAAGAAGATACACCAGAAGCTTTCGCAGTGATGAAACTGTACCTCTTGCCCGTCTAGAGAGCATGAAGGGGCAGGGGGAGGCTTAAGTTCAGCAGTAGACTCCTGCGATTAAAGAGAGATAAAGTTAAATAATCTTGTTATAATAGAAAGTATCCAGTATGGGATATCGCCCGGCCGACTCCTCAAGTGTTGATGGAGCAGGCCCGGCGGGACCTCATGGAAGCAGAGGAGAAGCTGGCGGCCAAGAGAGAACAGGAGAAAAAGAATAGAGTCGTTATGGACGCCAAGTGGAGCGAACTGCGCAACAAGGAAGTGCTCCTGAAGGAATCCTTCATCAGCTTCAACAAGGTTATTAACTCCAACGTTTTACTCATCGTCAATAGAGATGTAATATCTGCTCATTGACTAAGCTGAATGATTTAACCTAATAAAGGTTCTTAAGGTTAAGTAGTTTTTGTATCTACTAAGAGTGGACAGCGAACAATATTTTTTCAAGTAATAATAGTACCGAAAATTCTGTCCTGTTTCTAAGAACTCGTTTCACTTCCCGCTTCCAGATATCAATGTAATCTTCATTAGTTTTTATCGCGCATGCAAGCAGTCTCCGCGTGCGGGATAAACACCGAGCAATCGACTAAGTTCATAGTGGCCCATACTTCTGACTTTTCGGAGTAATGTTTTGATAGTCAGTTAGGTACGAATTAAAACGGTGAGGCATTCTGATCAAACCTATTTTACTTTAGACTTTTACAAGAGTTCGAAATTGCTATGAAATGTGGAGTCCGCAAACGGGCACTAGGCCAGCTTAGTGGACTATAATTATCATAATTCCTCCCACTTGTAGATTAGGCCCTAGCTCTAATATTGATTTTGATACATAATCTCACGCCTTTATCCCAGAAGGGGTAGGCAGAGGCGCCACCAGGACACCCATATTTCGCCTAGTATGTTAGTAGGATTAATAAGAGATAAGAATGGGCATATCATAAGAGATCAAAATAAAATTTTGAATGAATGGAAGAAGTATTTTGAAAGTGTATTTGAGTGTGAAGAGGAAATGGAAGGTTCCGATAGGATTTTTCACGAAGAGTTTGACAGCGAAAGTGATATTAGTATGGAGACGTGGATGGATGATGTACGGAATGCGATGAAGCATATGAAAGTGGGAAAGGCTGCAGGATATGATAGGATATCTGCTGAAATGCTGAAAGGAGGAGGCGAAATTATATTCAATTTGCTGTGCCGCCTGTTTGATAAGTGCTGGCGGGAAGGTCGAGTACCAAAGGATTGGTGCAAGGCTGTTATTGTGCCACTTTTCAAAGGAAAGGGGTCCAAGCATGAGTGCAAGAATTATCGGGGTATCAGCCTTCTCAGCGTAGTAGGTAAACTGTATGCAAAGATATTGATTGAAAGAGTGATGCGTGAAACGTATGATAAAATGTGGGATGTGCAAGCGGGTTTTCGAAAGGGACGAGGATGTGTGGATCAAGTCTTTTCTCTACGGTGCATAGCAGAGAAGGCCTTAGAAAAACATCAAAAGGTTTTCTGCGCCTTTATAGACCTTGAAAAGGCTTACGATCGAGTGGTGAGGGATGATTTGTGGTCGACACTGTCTATGTATGGGGTGGATGGTAATCTGATACGGGCGCTGAAGTCGTTATACACGGAGTCAAGTGCCTGTGTCAGATTGGATGGGACCTGCACAGACTGGTTTAGCATCAAACGCGGTGTTAGACAGGGTTGTGTAGCGTCACCATGGCTATTCAACCTATTCATGGATAGTTGTTTGACTGATTTGAAAGTATCTGATTGTGGTTTCAGAATGGATAAGTCACTATTTCGATGTCTTTTATACGCCGATGATCAGGTGCTTCTTGCATCATCGGCGTGTGATTTACAACGAATGGTGACTATAATGAACGATGCATTTAAAAGGAGAGGCATGAAAGTAAATGTAAAAAAGACGAAAGTTATGGTTTTGGAGAGGGATGTATCGAGAACAGAATGCAAGGTTACAATAGAGAGTGAGGAAGTGGAGCAAGTAGATGAATTTGTGTATCTGGGCAGTTTGTTTACAAGAGATGGAAAGTGTGAAAAGGATATTGAAAGAAGAGTAAAAATGGGAAATAGTGTAAATGGTGCTTTGTACTCGATTACGGCTAATAAAAATATTTCACACCGTGCTCGATTAGCAATACACCAAGGAGTCTTGGTGCCAACACTTATGTATGGATGTGAATCTTGGGTGTGGCAGAAGAAGCACGAAAGCAGGATTAATGCCGTAGAGATGAGAGCGTTGAGGAGTATGTGTGGGGTCAAACTGGTTGATAGAGTGAAAAATAGTGTGATAAGGGAAAAATGTGGATTGAAAGAGGATGTAGTGACTAAGATTGAGAAAGGAATGCTTCGGTGGTTTGGCCATATGGAAAGGATGGATGCAAGGAGACTGACGAAAGAGATTTATGATGCGAAGATGGATGGTGGAGTCGGTCGAGGACGTCCCAGGAAGACCTATAAAAATCACATAGAAGATCTATTAAAGAAAGGAAAAATACGGAGTCCTCGAAACCGACGAGCGTGTATGCAAAGATTAATGACAGTGGATGAAGCGAAAGAGGTATGTATGGACCGTAGCACTTGGCGCTCAATAGTCTCTGCCTACCCCAATGGGACATAGGAGTGAGTTTATGTATGTATGTATGTATGTTCCGTCCCGTGATGTGAGCCTATCGCCATATCGGGCACAAATTCCTGACTCCGGGCTGATAACGAGTAGAAAAATCCAAAATCACTTGGCCCTACCCGGGATTCGAATCCGGGACCTTAGCTTTGTAATCGTACCGTAGTTCAACTACGCCACCGAGGCAATATAAGGGCCACAGACTAGTGTAAAGGCAGCCAAACAAACTCTTCAGCTGTTTACTAATAGAATTGATACATCACTTAACATAATAATTTTAGTTGTGTTCGTATAAAAATGCATTAGTTCTGTACTAACTGTGTCGCAGAATGTTATTATTAGTTATACAAAAAAGTCATTTTTAAATCACAAAATTATGAAATTGGTATGAGTCTGATAATTGCCTCCTGCTGATAACGGGACCCTCTACATCAGAGACTTCGATTGACAGGGCTTGGGCCATAGTCCTAGTTCTAGCACGATCTTGCGGACTTCACATACCTATCATAGAAAATTTTAAAAAGCTCTGTGGTATACAGGTTTTCCTCACAATGTTTTCCTTCGTTAAATCACTGTTTATTTACGTAAAAATTTATTTTGATCAGTTTATTAGAGAGAATCAAGAGAAGCGAGACCGCGCTGAGAGGAAAATGGAGGCGGACAACGAGGTGCTGATCCGGAAAAGCCGCGAGACCGAGGCCATGAGGCAACGCGTCGCTGAGATGGAAGAAGTGAGGCAACTCATGGAGAAGCAAGTCAAGGACTACACTATCTATGAGGTAATTTTACAACAGCGATACACCATGTAAACCTCTTTATTCATAATGAAAATACAAAAAAATCGTCGCTTCTTTTGGGAAAGTTTTAGTTGCATTGTGCCTGTAATCACCAAAACTACCACCTGGCATCGTTTTCGGTCACAGTGGGGATATGTCCCGGTAATTTTTTAATATTTGCATTAAAAAATTGACTAAATGCGTTGGTATTCATTAGAAAACATCGACGATCGAACGATCATAGCACAAGACTTGAATCTTTGGGTCATGACGTCGCTTCGCCTGTGTCGTTAGTAAGTAGTGCACGTTACCGATGCAGCCGAGCGCTGCCGAATGTTTACGAAGATGCCCGATGTTCCAGTAACCTTGGCATCAGTATTAATGAAAAAGTGAAAACATATTTATATAGCCTAACACTACATATATTACAATCAGGTACAAAGATCATAACATGTTGTGACATGCATTTTTTCCTATTTCATATTGATACGATAGTATTATACAAAACAAAACAAACACATATTACACCTTTTTGCAGAAGGGGTAGGCAGACCGCAGAGGTGCTACCAGGACCGTCCCACGATGTGATAAGGGGCGCGCCTATCACCATATCGGGCACAAATTCCTAACTCTGGGCTGTTATTATATAGAAAAATTCAATATCACTTTGGCCGACCCGGGATTCGAACCCGAAACCTTAGCGTTGTAATCGCACCGTAATACAACTGCGCCAACGCGACGAGGCAGTCGATAGTGTTACACGCATCGATATCAATGTTACATATAAGTCAGTGATTATGCGCTATACAAAATATGGGTTTAGTCGCGTGATGTTTTTGTTTGGCGTTTTTGCACTCATTGATAGCGATTCTGTTGATTTGCGACATAATACATTGGTTCGTATGACTTATCCATCGGGAACGCCGATACGCCTGGCGTCCAAAGTTCGAAGTCATTTGGGCAAATGTTAGTCGTAGCGCCCACGTATTTAAAGTGTTGGATGCTTCACGCGCTTCACCCATTGTTGCCTTAATTAAGAACCTGGCTCGGCTGTTCATTACTAATATCTAAAAAACCAAAATTTTAACAAAAAAATTAACCGACTTCAAAAAAACTGACAAAAAATCATACTTAAAATAAAAATCTAAAATACTGACTAAAATCTGACTTATATAAAACAAACTAAAAATGCACTAAAAAGTAAAAAATAATTGCGTATTCTAACGTCAATAATTTACAATCTATTCAATGTACATATAGGTACGATCTATGTGTTTTCCACGCAAGATTGTGTTTATATATTTTGTATCCAGTTAAACTTTACATCTAACTCAACACATACCTATGAGTATAAATAATTATAAAAACATTCATTTACAGTTCACCTAAGCTAAAATTTGAAATATACATGTTAGTATAGGAGCTAGCAACGTTTTCGAGAAAGAATTTTAGGTCAGCTGATTTTGTGATATGTCGTCCTTCTTGCACTTTCGGTTAGAGTCTGGGCTATCTGGCTGGCGGTAGCGGTTGCGTTCTTTAGTGCGCATCCTACCTGTCCAGGTAATAATCCTGGATTTTAATATCATTTTAGAAGGCGTAATTTTTAATTTTTTGTTTTTAAATAAGTCTACCTGACATACTTTTTTTATTGCCAGACATTTTTGACAATGCTAACTATGTGCCATACGCGATTATTTATTATTTTTTTATAAAAATTTCAAAGTATTTTATAATGTCTGTAATTTTAATATTATGTTATTTAAAGATAAAAAAACTTAAAATAAATTTGCCAGACATTAATTCGATTGTTAAGTCTTGAATTAAAATGAAAAAGTCATGAAAAGTATTGCAGTATAATGCTAGTAGTCCGAGAGAGTCAGTTGCAGAATAAGTCGAGAATGATACAGAGAACCATTACGACAGTAAATAAATAATAATAAATAAATAAATACACCCAACAGTCACATACATAGTCCTGACCCCACACTAAGATCGAGTCTTGTGTCGTGGGTATCAGAAACTACGAGAGACTTTTCGGTCTCACAAACACCCAGACCCGAAACAAATACCTGTGGATCACACAAATATTTGTTTCGGTGCGGGGATCGAACCCGCGGCCTCTCGTTTCACAGGCGGTGTCTAACCAACTGCGCCACGGAGGCTGTCATGACTTTGATGACTTTTCATTGTGCATATAATAAAAAATAATAATAATAACCGGAAACTATAGAACACATAACTGCGGGATGTCCACTACTAGCCACCAAACAATACACAGATAGGCATAATAACGTTGCCAAACAGATACATGCATTGCTAGCAAAAAAATATGACCTAATAAATAACATAGAACCCTATTATAAATAATATAAACCTAAAAGTGTCTTAGAGAATCATCAAGCTAAATTATACTGGGATAGAGAAATAATTACAGACAGAACTACTAACAATAACAGACCCGACATAACATTAATGAAGAAAGACGACAAGACTACATATTTAATCGATATTTCCGTTCCGAATACCGAAAATTTGCGCCAAAAACACATTGATAAAATCCAGCAGTATCTACCATTAGCTGAAGAAATACAACAGATGTGGCACCAAAATCAAGTCAGAATAATCCCTATAATAATATCTTCAATAGGAGTTGTCCGTTTTACAGCTCTAATGACAAAATATCGTAATTTATCTGAAATTAATTTCTCGTCAACAGTAGATCTTCCCAGCACATCTAGTTCAACTTCGTTATCAAATACTGCAGTAGATGTTAGCGAAACCCTGCCAGATAATACGTCTCAGAATTCACATACAGAAGTTAATATCCAAGAAATTGACACTTCTAATGCAATTAACAAGTGCTTTTCATACCGGGTTGAAAGTAATAAGGTTATTAAAACTGTTGAAGATGTACTATCTTGCGAAGAACAAGAAGAAGCCGATTCTCAAATAATAATATATCACATTTGTTAAATAAATGTCGATGGCGAAGTTGTGATACGCTGCTCAGACACAGATATTTTAATAATACTTCTTGGTAACATGGAGCATTTGAATGCATCACTAAAATCTGGGTAAATTTGGGCGTGGGGAATTATGAGCGATTTATAAGCGTCATCAAGTACACGAAATTCTAGAGAATTCTTTATCGAAAGCTCTACCGTGCTTTTATGCACTCACTGGATGCGACTACACACCAGGTTTTTTCCGGAAAGGCAAACTTCGATCTTTAAACTGTTAGAACAATCAGAAGAGTATCAATTAGCCTGTCAAAATATTATAACAGATGATGAAGAATTGCTGGATGAGACATTTAAGATCTTAGAAAAGTTAATTTGTCATATTTACGGAGCTCGGGATTCATGGAACGTCAATGAACTTCGGTGTCATCTGTTTTCAAACACATATCGGTCTACAAAATCAGATGATAATTTTGAAAAAACAAAATCGTAATTTTGATCCATCAAGCCTACCACCATGCAAAGCTGAATTTTATCAGCATTTACTACGAGTTCGTTACGTTACAAAGTTTTGGAGAAATGATCATTTACAACAACCAACATCTCTATCACCTCAAGTTTCCGGCTGGACCATAAATATGATTTTATCTGGTTTGTTGGAGAGCAATTGCCATCATTAGTTGCCGACATTATCATTAAAGGTAAAAATTAAAAATAAAATACTAATAAATTTATTTGCCGATAGATTATAAAATGTTTCATTCTTTTACAGATAATAACTTATTACAAGACGATGACATTTCAAAAGACGACGATGACAATAAAAATGACAACAGTGCTGAAGATGATGATGATGATGATAATTATCAAGATGCCTCTGTTTTTTTTGTGATAAAATTATGGATTGAAAAATATAATTTTTGGTTATTTTCATCCTTGAGATTGATTATTATATTATTTTGTACAACGATAAATAGTTATTTTGATACTATATTAATCCACACATTAATTCAATAGTTTTTAATTAGTTCTATGTAATTTATTCGACTACTATTCCTAGATCAAGCAAAATGATACCACATCACTTTTCACTTTTAGGTCGGTCTGGCTGAAGGTTTAACAATCGAATTAATGTCTGGCAAATTAAATTTAGGTTTTTAGATACTTAAATAACATCATATAAAAATTACAGCCATACTGAAATACTTTGAAAAATAATATTTTTTTAATTCAAAATTAGCGTCTGGCATAGTTTAAACAACAATAGAAATATCTGGCAATAATAGATTCATGTTGCAAAAAGTTCAATAAAAATAATAATAAAGGCAAAAAGCTTCTTAAAATGATTTTAAAATTCGATATTTTACCTGTATAGGTAGGCTGCGCACTGACGAACGCAACCACTACCGCCAGCCAGATAGCCTGTATGACGTCCGGGAGAGTGAGAGAGATAGCATATCTAAAAACTGGCCCACCTGAAATGCTTGTTTTCCAGACGTTGCTAGCTCCCGTACCATGTATGCACTACTTAAAAGACATTCAAATTATTATAATAATGTACAATTATTGTTATTTTTAGAGTCGGTGTCAGCCAAGTTTTATAAGTTAGTAACTACATAAATGTCAGATATTATATTTTATTGAATTAAGGTTAATAAACCACATAATAGTTTAAGAGGATATTCGTATAAAATAGATTTCATAAAGTTGTTGTCATTTAATATTGTCAGGTATAATGTCGTGTTTCTTTGGCTGACATCGACTCCAAAAATAACAATAATTGTACATTATTATAATAATTTGAATGTCTTTTAAGTAGTGCATACATGTATATTTCAAATTTTAGCTTAGGTGAACTGTAAATGAATGTTTTTATAATTATTTGTTACTCATAGGTATGTGTTGAGTTAGATGTAAAGTTTAACTGGATACAAAATATATAAACACAATCTTGCGTGGAAAACACATAGATCGTACCTATATGTACATTGAATAGATTGTAAATTATTGACGTTAGAATACGCAATTATTTTTTACTTTTTAGTGCATTTTTAGTTTGTTTTATATAAGTCAGATTTTAGTCAGTATTTTAGATTTTTATTTTAAGTATGATTTTTTGTCAGTTTTTTTGAAGTCGGTTATTTTTTTTGTTAAAATTTTGGTTTATTTTTTTATTTTTAGTGACTTAAAAGTTCGATAGCCTGAATATGGGTAGACCTAGTAAACGCGCTGCTCGTATGAGAGAGCTCCGTATAAATGAGACAAACGGAGAAAGGGAGCAACGCCTGTCTCAAATAAGGGAATCTATCTCCAGAGTAATTTCAAAAGAGACTTGTAAAGAACGCAATAATAGGCTTTCAAAAATGCGGGCTTACATGAATAAAGTTTTGAATCGTCCTTGCAAATTGATTTTGATTGCCGTTGAGACTTTCTGAAACACATTCTTTTGTTGGATATTTAATCCTCGAATGCTTCTTAGGAACAATTCATCCGACATGACGGTTCGTTCTTCCATGTTTTCACAAAAGTTATCATCGTCATGTACAATTTGTTCACCAACACATAACATTCGGCAATGCCCCCAATTTCCGATATCGGTTTCATTACGGAATGGTATATGGCATACTATTAAACTGTTATAATATGATTCTTTGTCACTATTACATAAGATCTTCATGATTTATTGGTATAGGCGCCGAAGATATTGACTATTTACGTGTTTGTTCATTTTATCAACTGCCCCCCTCGCCCCGACCCCTACTTTCATCCACCACTGTAACTTTGCTTTTATACTGAATCCAATGCAAAAAGAAACAATTGGAATCGTACTCAATTTTGAGGAGTTCTACTCTCCAGGACCGAAAATATTCATCAGATTTTCATGATTTTTTGGTGAGATTAAAGTGTTAATACGTTCTTTCTGATGCAAAAGAAATCACTAAAATCGGTTAAAAGCCGCCGAAGATATTGACTATTTACATGTTTATTAATTTTCTCAACCCCCCCTTCGCCCCTACCCCTACTTTCCTCCACCACTGTAATTTTGCTTTTATACTTAATTCAATGCAAGAAGAACCATTCGAATCCTACTTAATTTTAAGGAGTTCCCCTCTCCAGGTCCGAAGATATTAATCAGATCGTCACTATATTTTTATGGGACCAAACGACAAGCACCAGCTTTCAATTAAAGAAAGAATTATCGAAATCGGTTTACCCAGTACAGAGAAATGAGGTAACAAACATAAAAAAAAAAAAAAAAAAAGCACCATACAGTCGAATTGAGAACCTCCTCCTTTTTTTGAAGTCGGTTAATAAGGACGGGCTAGAAGGTCGATGACACTGGTATATCACTTGTGTTAAATATCAATCATTCTATGATTGGCGCTTTACGGTTGGCTTCTTTAGCTGTGTCTTTTTATCCGAGGTTATTTACTTCTTTAGTTCATTTTTGTCACCAGCTTTGCTACGAAGGGAAATGTTTTAAAGTATTTCTAACGCTTTCTATAAACGTAAATTTTTGAATAAATTCTGAGCGGGTTAAAGACAAGTAAGCTCTCGGAATATCAGTGAACTTCAATGCTCGGTGTCATTAACATGTGTGCTGCTGTTGATCCTGGCTTCAGGATTTGCAATGACGGGTGTAAGGATGGGACAGTCACCTTACGCCTTTTGACCGTTCCCAAGTATTAGTATAAAAATATGTACCTCGTAGTTTTTGTTTATTATTTTTTTCCCTATTTAGTTAAAATTATTTATGAGCTTTCCCTTGGGATATTATATTTGTGTTCTCTTCTATAAGGAAAACTAGTAGTTTATGTTTAATTGCGTTTTTCCTCTTTGATATTTCAAAGAATGAATAATAAATGTTTCGGAGCCACAAGTATCGATCTAATATCGTTTTATATCTGTGAAAACTTATTACTTATGTGCCTTGATAGTTTAATAGAAAAAATAGTTTGTAGAACATAGAACTCGCAGACAAACCAAGTACTTGGTTTTGCGGGCCTAATTTTAAACATACTGTACTTTTTTAAATATAATGATAAATTAAAAAAAAAATAGATTACGAGTGGTTTAAATAATTTACTTCCTACATTGATTATGATTATCAACGAGTCATTCATGTGAGTTATTAATCAATATTTAGTCTGACTAATTCTATCTATTTAATGAATAATAATATTTATTCAATCAACAGGATTACCTGATGGCCGTGGTGCACAGTTATCCGGAGTTTAAACAACCCCTCGATGTTTTGAACCGGTATGAAGCTTTGGGTATGTTTTTTTTAAGCTGGTAAAGTTGTAAGGTACTACCTGATCAGTACGTTACCGTTGGAGAAGAGTGCCGAAACTCTTGTCTCTTGATGACAGCCTCGTGGCGCAAATGGTTAGACGCCGGCTATAAAACGAGAGGCCTCGGGTGAAATCCCCGCACTGAAGTAAATGTTTGTGTGCTCCACAGGTTTCGGGTCTAGGTGTTTGTAAGACCGAAAAGTCTCTCGTAGTTTCTGATACTCACGACACAAAAAAAGAGCAACACTCGAGTTTTTTGCCCGTTCTCCTCTAGTGAAAACCGCTTTCCGAACCGGGTGGTAGTTCGAAATATTACTGAATCTAAATAATGTTGAACGTTTTAATGAATTCAACAAAATTATTTGATTTCATTTCATAGGAATTTATTTTTGTTCCGCTGTTACATATAATGTTAGAAAAGTTAAAAAAATCTACACAACGATGTATATTTAATGGATTTTTATATACTGGACAGGCTGATGGTAATTGTAAGTAGAATATGGGCTGATGGAAAACATCAATTTCTCTCACCGGTCGGGTCATTCCAAATCAGATAAATTTATTGTTTGTATTTGCGTGGGTCAAAAAAGTGGACTTTACAGGTACTACTACGGGATGTCGTGCGATTCTCCGTGTGACCTAGTTTTTACTATGATGTCGATAAATATTCCCTATGCAACACTTGTCAACGCTGTCGCTGAGTGAAAACGAAAGCACTAGAATAAAATTTTAACACGCGGAATCGCGCGATATATCGAATATCGTTCAGACTAGCCCCCAGTGCTCGCTGTCTGCCATGTGAATATCCTACCACCAACAATATTATTATTGTATATTTTACTAAAATGTATTTAAGTTGTCACTACGCCAGTTTGTTTCCTTCGCCTGTAGCCGCTGCCAAGAACACCCTAGCTGAACGTCAGGAGCGTGATCTTGAGATGTTGGAGAACGCTCGCCAAGAGATCGCAGCCCTCACTGAGGAGAAGAAACTCTTTATCATGGGCCTCAATAATACGCTCGCCAATTTGAGGGTATGGCAACCTGTTAAACTAGATAGTCAAATTATCTCGAGCGTATTTGTAAATAAAAATAATTTATTTCAAATAATTCACAAATGATAAATTCTAACAAAGACAAAGACTTGTGTTAGTTATGATGGTTTGAAGCAAAGTCAACTGACGTTGCGATGTCCATGGCTTATATACTATTCTCTTGTGAGAACCGTCTACTTGATACTCTTGGTATTCGCCTCTGGTACATCGAATACATTAAGTCAGTTCAGATGAAGCAGCTACACAACTCCTTATTGACCCATTAACCTTGAGGGTTTAATATAGGGTATAAGGTGGCAGGTCGCATAACTCCTCCCTCCTTAAGTACGAAATCATTTCCTGAAACACTTTTCGGATGATGATTTCGGACACATTTTGACAATATAAATTTTCTATTACTAAACACGAAATACAACAATACAAAAATCAATATGAGGTAAAGTACAATAGTTCCTATGCTAACACTGTGTATATTCACTGGTGGCATTTGCCCTTCGTCTTTTATCACTTCACTATCACTTTGTAGAACACGAGACAACACCCGTAGATCTTCCATATTATAGTTGTCCAGGTTGACGGAAGTCCTCTGGAACTCTGGATGCTCAGCAACACTCGGTAGGTGAATAACAGGCATCCTGTGAAGTGTGATCTGGTTTCCATTAATATGACGTTTCCTCAACGTCATTTCTCCAATTTTTACCTCACAGTTTGTGTTTAGCGTAATAATATACGTGCCCAATATTTTATACTGGCTTATATTGTCATCACAATATTCCATAATGAATATTTCAATTTCGGAATATACTATCCACACATCTGTTTGTATGGTTTTAATTTTAAGTTTGCTAGCTTTCACTGGCAATTGCAAACATGAAGTTATATTAGTAGAAAACTTCATTAAATCTGCTATACATGCGTCGTCATTACTAGGCGACACGTTGCTCTCGTAGCACAAGTATATCTGTTCATCTATTTCATTGCATGACTCCTTGAGCTCTAATGCTTTCAACCCTTCCATAAGGATAAAGGAATGTTTCGGAATAATGAGGAATGTGTTATTCCGGATTGGATTGAACATAGGAAAGGGATGTAGTTGGTAATAGTTATACACTTTTAATTGAACCGTAGGAACTGATAATATAAAAATTATTTGTTTGCCTTTGATGTAAGCCTTAATATCTATACATCTTTCAATATTTGCAAGATTCTCTACAGTAACAGGTAATATTAATTTATCTACCTTTTCTACATCTCTCAATATATAATATAATTCACTAATATTTAATAGTGACTGATGAACGATATTAATTCTACTAAATGCTATTATAGTTTCAATTTCACTTAATCTTGTAAGTAACAACTGAAAATTATGGATGAGTATATTAAAAGTATTTATAACGAATTCTTTACTTCGTTGAAAATATGTTTTATTTAAATATAATTCAATTTCATCCATATTTTTCTCCAACATAATAAAATTATTCCTACTAGAATTTGTTAAGTTAACTAATGAATCCACTATTTCAGAGACAATAGTCATTTTATTGGAGATAGCATTTTGCTCAGATTGAACTTTACTCAAAATTTGTTCATATCTAATTGCGTCATCATTATCCATATTTCCTGTGATAGCTTTAATAATTGTTCCTAAAGGATTAAGTATTCCTCTTTTAACCCTAATATTCGGAATTAACTGCTCATACTTTTCTACAGTTATATTTCTTATATATTCTGCTTGTAGTTTAATGTCTACAATGCTACCATCTAAAATATGAATATCTAAGTTTTTATCTAAATATGAATTTACTTCTCCATATTTAATAAAATTATATTCCAAGTTTTCATATATTAATTGTAGATCTAAAATCTTAACTATTTCCCAGTTATATAAACTAAGGTAAGCACGACCTTCTTTTACTGGAAGTATACCTGGGTTGGCTTCAACTTGCTGAAGTTGAAGTGCCAGGTTTTGGACTGCTTGGATGATTAAGAGAAGGATGTACCTGTGGAGGACGTTTTATATCTTTAATAGGTACCCTTTTATCTCTATCTTTAGCTTGGACCATAACAGTATTTCTAATTATATTTTCTGTTATTTTGGCCTTTTGATAGCGAGGTTTATCCTTGCTACGCCTTATATTTACTCCTTTTATGAAAACTGTATCGCCGGGTTTAACGTCGAATTCTTTTTCGCCGCCCCGCTTTTCAATAATCTTTTCTTTAATCCCTAACATTCTATCTGTTAAGTAATTATACAAATATTTTGTCCTCTTAGAATGCTCACGTACCAACTGTTGTGTATACATTCTATTGAAATCTACATCAAAACTACTATTCGACTCAGTGTGTCCAAATACAACTTCAAATGGTGTAAGGCCAGTTGATGTATGTATGGAATGATTATATGACATAATCGCATATGTCATAACTGATACAGGATCAGTAATTTTTCGCTCGTACTTTGCGAGTCTATATATCTCTATAATAGTAGAGTGGAATCTTTCTACTATTCCTACTGAGTTCGGATTATGAGGAGTTCCTATGTGTAACTCTATTTTATATAACGATAACATTTCTTTTAAAAGAT
Source organism: Deilephila elpenor (assembly GCA_949752805.1). Lineage (NCBI taxonomy): Eukaryota > Metazoa > Arthropoda > Insecta > Lepidoptera > Sphingidae > Deilephila > Deilephila elpenor. The sequence goes on from OX457115.1 coordinate 10,063,608, forward strand.
TGTTATTGAATTCAGAACCTGAGTCTGAACTAATTTTATTCGGTACTCCGTAATATGAAAAGTACTTTAATAACGCCCTTATAACCTCTGGCGTGGTCCTATTAGATATTTCTAACGCTTGACCTAACTTGCTAAATGCGTCTACTAGAGTTAAATAATGTACTCCTTCAATGGAAAATATATCCATAAATATTTCCTGAAACGGTTTAGTTTGAGTTTGTGTTAATTGAAGTTCAGGCTTTAACGGTTTCCTATCATACTTCATTTTATTACACAGTTCACATGAATTAATAATACTGGAAACTGTTTCCTCTAATTTTTTCCAATAGTACGACCTCTTAATGTGAGCTACCGTTTCCCTAATACCTCTATGGCACGTTTTACCAATGTGGTATTTTTCTACGATATTTCTCTGCTCATTTTCGTCCTCAATGTATACTACTCTTAGCGTACATTCTACAATTTTAATAGAATCTTTTCTGAAAAGATTTGTTATAACTTTCGAGAATAGCTTTCGATGCTCCGTATCCTCAAAGTATATGTAATATTTAATATTAGGACGTATGTAATTCTTTAAGAAGGTCTTAACTAACTCTTCACTGTTTATAGGCATATGAACTTCTAGTACCTTTTGTTTATCTCGTGATAAATCTTTTACGACGTAACTATTCCTATTCCACGTGTATATTAAAATCTGGTTAGGCTTAGTATCTATCGCCTCATTTAATATAGGAATGTCGGCTGAGTCCATATTGACCTCTGAATGTATTGTTACAATATCAGACGACTTCTTGGATTCGCTGCTATTTAGCGATGGTACAGGATATGTAAATACGGATTTTTCTAATTCATTAATCTTATTTATCCTATTCATCCTATCATCATCATCATCATCTGATGATATTATTACGGGAGAGTTACTATTTTGTCTTTCCCTATTCATTCTATTATATTCGTGTTCAATTTCTTGAATCACCGCCTTTATTCTCGGATCATCGTCCGTATTAACTAACATAGATTGACTATCATTATCAATTGCGTTAATTTTTATACGCGATAACGCATCTGCGTTACTATTTTGTTTGCCAGGCTTATGCTTTATGTCAAAGTCATATTCTGCTAATCTCAACTTCCAACGAGTTAGCCTACATCCTGGTTCTTTTAATGAATTTACCCATACTAACGGCCTATGGTCACTTATAACAGTGAATTTCTTTCCATATAAATATGGCCTAAAATGCCTGCATGCCCATACTACTGCTAATAGTTCCTTTTCTATAGCACTGTAGCGGGTTTCTGCACTATTTAAAGTCCTACTCGCGAATGCAATAGGCTTATCACTTCCTATCGGACCCTGTGACAAAACTGCACCTAACGCAAAATTAGAGGCGTCCGTAGTTAATAGGAATGGCTTTGAGAAATCTGGAAATTGAAGTAAAGGTGCATTAGTAAGCAACTCTTTACATTTCTCAAATGCATTTATATACTGCTGGGTTATGATCACTTTATTTCTCTTTTTCAAACAATTCGTAAGAGGTTGAGTGATTTTTGAGAAATCTTTTATAAACTTACGATAGTAACCTACTAGTCCAAGGAAACTTTTTATTTCCGTTGGTGTCTTAGGCAAAGGAAATTTTAAGACTGCCTTGATTTTATCATCATTTGGTTGAAGACCATTTTTTGATATTGTGTGACCTAAATATAAAACTTCTGTTTTTAAAAAGTCACATTTGTCTAAAGTTACTTTTAGATTCATCTCTCTAAGTCTGTCAAATATTCTCTGCAGTTTGCAAAAATGTTCCTGCAAGTTTGACGAATATACTATAATATCATCTAAATAAACTAAGCAATCGACACCTATTAAACCACGCAACACATTATCCATTGTTCTCTGGAATGTGGCGGGTGCCGTTTTTAAACCGAATGGCATTCGTATGAATTCGTAGTGTCCCGACTGTGTCGTGAACGCTGTTTTTGGTTGGTCCTGTTTTTGGACTTCTATTTGGTGGTAACCGCTAGCTAGATCGATTGTGGAGAAATATTTCGCATTACCGAACTTATCGAATAAATCTGAAATATTTGGTATGGGATATTTGTCGTCTATCGTCTTTTCGTTAAGACGCCTATAGTCTATGACCATCCTATACTTTTCTTCTCCGGAAGCATCTAGTTTTTTCGGAACCAAATGGACAGGTGCGCTCCACGGTGAGTGCGATTCCTTAATAACATTGTTCTGTAACAAGTTCCTAACCTGTCTCTCTATTTCCTCATTCTCCTTATGAGAATGCCTATAAGGACGGATATATACGGGATCCTCATTGGTAGTCCGTATACTATGTTTTACCTGACTTGTAAAACTTAATGGAATGCCATCATTTTGAAAAATGTCTTTATACTCAAAACATAATTTTTCTACCTGACATTTTACCTCATTATTTAAATGACCTAGTCTAAGTTTTGAAAGATTTACTTCCAACAACTCATCTATAGTTGGATCTATATCCATAAATTCTATAGAGTTATTCCCTATTTGCGATACAACATTATATACCATTGGTATATTCGCATTTTTTACTTTTAAGACCTTGTTGTTAAAATCAACATTTGCCTTTAGGTCTTGTAACAAGTCTGAGCCTAATAATCCATCGTATTTCTTATCTACTTGATAAATATAAAACTTGTGTATCAAGTTCGTATTAAAAATCACTGGAAGCGGAATCTGAGCCACCGTATCATGCTCGCTACGACCATGAGTACTAATTACTTCGAATGGTTCGTTGCATAAATACTTACGAAAGTATTTAATCGCCTTGTTTGGGCTTAAGAATGAGCGAGAACTACCCGTATCAATCATGAATTTACCTAACTTTGGTATATTAATATACGGTAGTTTTATCATGTTATCAACATTATTATAATCTATCCTGGTGGGCTGTCTGAGGCTCCCTTTATAAAATTTCCTACTAGCTTATTATTCCTCACAGTTCGCATTGATACGTCTTGTACCTGATTTTGCGACTGTGGGATGCCAAACTTAAATTGCTGTTGTGGATTTTTCTTGAAAAATCCAGACCTTTTATAGTTATTCACATATTGTGGAAACTGTTGCGGTCTTGGTTGGAAATTTACAGGATTTTTGAATTGAAAGCCCTGTGGCTTTTGATTTTGCCCTCCAAATTTAACTTGAGGTTTCGGCAAAATATTATTATGCTCCTTAAATTGTGTTTTATTATATTCAGTTGTTACACAATTTTTAGGTGCTTGTGGCTTTACACATTTATTTTTAAATTCCTTTTGGAAATTAACTTCTTCCATTACGATAGATAATGTATCCTCCAGATTTGTGGACTTACTTAATCTCACAAATTGGATTAAGTTCTCAGGCAAGTTGTATATAAAAACTTTATGTGCTAAGTTATTATATATTATCATTTTTGACGCCTTAATACCTTCGTCCGTCAAAAGATTTACTTTTGCTATCAAAGAACTCCTAACATTTTGGATTCTGTGACACAATTCGATAAACGATTCGTTTGAATTTATTTTAATGCTTTCTAGCTCCATGGCTATACATTCTTCTGACCTACTGTCACCAAAATGCTGAACTAATAGTTCCCTTAATAAATCCCAAGATGCTACATTCTGTCTTTCACTGAGTAATACTGCGGCCTTTCCCGTCAGTCTACTTGTAACACTGTGAAACACATATGTTTGCTGAGCTACACTGTTATCGCCTCTAAAGCTTCTGATAACGTACTCACATTTATTTAAAAAAAGACTAAGCAACCGTTCGTCGCCGTCATATCTAGGGATGATTTCGATTATCTCCCGTGGGATTAGCTGTATTTGATTCATTGTTTTAATAAATAATGCACATACAACACAAAAACACAATGATATCAAAGGCAAAAATAATTAATTCAAATTATTTTTCTACGTAAAATTGGCAATGTTAGTCCAAGATTACGGCGCTATTTTGTGGATTTCCTAATGAAAGGAAAAACACGCCTTTTTAAAAATTGGCGATTTTCAGTCCAATTAAAAAGGAAGGAAAGCGATAGGAAGGAATGAAAGGATTTACTCACTTGCTCTTTCTTCCCATGCTGGAAATTGCTTCTTTATCACTTGTTACGTACTTGACTAATTTATATTTTTGTGGTTCGCGGATTATTTATCTTTAGCGTTGGTAGTACAATTCGGCGACCTATTTTTGTGTCCCTTCCGAACCTACTTTTAACGCGATATTAAATCCGACCCGACTGCGCCAGTCAAATTATCTCGAGCGTATTTGTAAATAAAAATAATTTATTTCAAATAATTCACAAATGATAAATTCTAACAAAGACAAAGACTTGTGTTAGTTATGATGGTTTGAAGCAAAGTCAACTGACGTTGCGATGTCCATGGCTTATATACTATTCTCTTGTGAGAACCGTCTACTTGATACTCTTGGTATTCGCCTCTGGTACATCGAATACATTAAGTCAGTTCAGATGAAGCAGCTACACAACTCCTTATTGACCCATTAACCTTGAGGGTTTAATATAGGGTATAAGGTGGCAGGTCGCATAACTAGATACACCAAACAATCACATATACATATGCAGATTAGTGCAAATAATCTTTTATTGCATAGCTCCAGTATTAATTAGCGAATTACCCACCTGATGACCAAGGATCACCGCCGACTATGGACATCTGCAACAATCGGTTCGTAAAAGCATTCTCATCTCAAAATGGAGTAAGGGATCTAAAATGGACGGGTAGAGGAAAAGAGTATTGGGTTATCGGCAATCATACGAAACAGAGTGACACATGTGTCTGTCTCGCTCCCGCTCGAGGCTCGAGCTGGCTTATTCTTGCAGTAATGCAATTTCACTTATTTTTATCATTCAAGCTTTATCTTACAGACTGCCCTCTCTTTTTCTATCTCTTATGTCGATCTCATGGTTGTCTGTGAAAGACTGCCTCGAGTGACACGACCTCCATTTGTACTTACATGTAATACATATTATATTGTTAGGATTTATTGGGTATATATTAAAAAATGCACAAACAAATAAATGAATAATGCTACAACAGGATCACATGCATAGTTGCTTAAAAATTCTAAAAATTGCAGTGGCGCTATGACAAAGTGAGGAATCGCGTGATTAAATGGGAGTTGGCGCTGAACCGGCTGAAGGAGACGGCGTCCAGGAGACACGTGGAGCTGAGCCACGTGCGCTCGGCCATCTGGAGCCTGTACGTGAAGATCTGCAACCAGAAGGGCCTGGCGTTGGACGCGCCCGTCACCGATTTCGAGCAGCAACTTGTCGTCATCATGAGGGCGTTGCTGGAGCTGCGCAGGATATACAGGATCGCGCAGAGGAGGTCTAAGGAGAAGTGAGATTGAAATAAAATTTTACCCACACTCTTATTTCGTATAGTAGGGATGACTAATACAAACCTCTTCCGCCCCGTGATCACGAAAGCTGTCCCTAGTCAAAACGTCAGTGAGTTAAAATATGTAAAATGAAACAAAATCGTCGATTAAATCCATAAAAAATAGTTTTATTTCAATACCAGGGTTATGTTAAATGTTCAGTTTTTTATACAATAGGTCCGGCAAGCGAGCCAACAGGTCAGCTGATGGTACGTGGTCACTGCAGCCCATGAACATCCACTAGTCTTGAATTGTAGTTTTGTTGCCGCCCCTCAGATTGGGCGAGGAGCGGGAAGGAAGAAGGATAATAAATAATAAGCAAAGCTGTCACTTACGCCGATTTATGAAATGAAATTAAATAAAAATAATTTATTGAATCCATTAAAATGTTCAACATTGTTTAAATTCAGTCATTTTTTTAACTACCACCCGGTTTGGAAAGCGGTTTTCACTAGAGAAGAACGGGCAAGAAACTCTAGTGTTGCTCTTTTCAAAACCAGTTTACAATGTAGTGATTATTACAAAAATTACAAGTTGGTTTAAATCAGAGCAGTTCATGAATAACTTATGATTTGCAAGTAGGATATATTTTAATAATACGAATAAGTTTACTTTATATTTAATTTTTGTGTGACAGTGGTACCGTCTCGGACGAGCCTGCCCATACATTCTGAGTCATGACTTATAACGTTGCTCTACCACTGTTCATGTGTTTGAGTCAGTGTCCAATCCTCCCTGGTTATATCGAATAATAATATGACCTATAGATGCAGTCATTTGTTTGTTTATCATTCAGATAGCAATGCAGGTTCTGTCATGTTTTCTTTCCCGGTTGATGTTCTTAGCGACAAACGATGAGTAATTAAACGTGTTATTTTACAGGGACGCTGAATCATCCCAAAATTCCTGAACGCCGTGGAAAATTACTTTCAATTCTTTCGTGTTTTTAATGTGTAATTTATAAATTGTGTCTTTTAATAAAGTATCATTGTTTTGGTTATTTATTGTTTGAATATGTGGTTTAAGAACTTTATTTTCCCATAAGAATTTACATTCACTTACATGAGAATATTATATTAACTTATTGTACTTATCTATATTACATTGGGCTAATTCGCACAGACTAAAGGTTTTTATTTTCTTACACTATATTGAATACAATTTGTAATGTAGGTATAACTACCTACATTTCAAATTGTATTAACGTGTTGATTCATCGGCCAGCGATCATAACTCGACAACTTAAGTAATGTTATAGATAAAGCATTACTAGATGCGGCTCATATAAAATAACTAATAAAAATATACTTAGTTAACATAATTTAATTAATTGAAATAAAACTATTTTATACGGATTTTATCGCGATTTGGTTTAATTTTTACATTTTTTAACTTCCCGACGTTTCGATTACTTTACAGCTTTCGTGGTCACGGGGCGGACTCCGTATAAAATAGTTTTATTTCAATGTGTAACATTCGCGTAAATCTAAGAAACCATTATAATTTAATTATTTTTTGTGTTGTTAATTTATATTGTTTGTTTTAGTATGTTAATAATTCCTTAATTATTATTGTTTTTACATAATTTTTAAATTTTTTGTTATTTTTATATATTTTTTTTGTTTAAGTAGCACTTTTTTTAATTTATTATTTTTTTAAAATTATTTTTATGGTTTTTTTTTATTTTTTTTTATTTCATTATGTGATATTTGAGAACTTTTTTAAACATAGTCATTGATTTTGAGTACCTTATATCTTTCGGTAGTTTATTGTAAAGTTGAGCACCTTCATACATTATACATCTTTTCCCAAAATTTGTGCGTGGTGCCATTAATAATATATCGTTGCTTCTTCTGAGTTTCATTTTCATTTGTATTTTTTTCTTTGAAAATATTATCTTTGTTTGTATATCCTTGTTTAATATTTTTCTTACTAATATGCAGCTCTTATAAATGTAAGTTTGTGAGATATTCATGATCTTTATGTCTTTATACAGTTTATCTGTTGGTGTAAAGTAATCAAAATGAAACAGGGTTTTCAGTAATTTATTTAAAGAAATTTGAAGGGTCGTAATATTGGTTTTAGCTGAGGTTCCCCATATTTCAATTAAAGTCCTAAATATTTTGCCTGATCTACGTTAGTGATATTTAAATTATTTATTTTTACGGGATAGTAATCACCCATCATTTTGTTTTTTGCTGCAAAAATCATAAAATTAGTTTTTGTTACATTTATTGTTAAGAGGTTGCTTGTAAACCAAGCATTTAACAGATCTAGGTCCTTTTGGGCCTCATCAATAATAGAATCGATGGTTAGACCAAAATAAAAGAGACAAGTATCATCAGCACATAAAGTAATATCTCCCTTCAAACCTATTTTTCCGATATCATTTAAACTCGAATATTACTCGACAAATCGTTACTTGGAAGTCAGTGGTTTCTTTTTACTGACTTCATAGTGGCTACAATGCTGATGGTATGCAGTGCTATGCAAATACAGTATACAATTTACATACATACATAAAGTCACGCCTTTATCCCAGAAGGGATAGGCAGGGGCGCCACCAGGACACCCACATTTCGCCTAGTATGTTCCGTCCCATGATGTGATAGGGGGCGAGCCTATCGCCATTTCGGGCATAAATTCCTGACTCTGGGCTGATAATGAATAGAAAAACCCAACATCACTTTACCCGACCCGGGATTCGTACCCGAGACCCCAGCTTTGTAGTCGTACCGTAGTACAACTACGCCACCGAGGCGGTATACAATTTACAACATATTTAGCCGACGTGGTGGAAAAACGGATAAGCAAAGGCTGAACTCGAAAGAGAGATATCCGCAATTAAGTATGACGTGATTTTTCTCGTGAACGGTGGTCGTCCAACCGATCGGATACAGATATTAAAGCATAAATATGTAGTTAGTTCGTTTTTGGACTAGCGCCAATTGCCAAGCCCCTGCTTTACCTACACACGGTGTTATTCCACATCGGTATGATTCAACGGAATTGTGTCATTCGATTGTTTTTTTCATTTTTGGCTCTGTACATATGTTTATTAGACGCTTACGAGTTAATTGGCTACGTTCAGATGTAATTTATATTTCGGTGCACTCGTTTGCACGCCGCTCAAATGTTATTATTCCAATTTTAGGTATATATCTTCTTTTTCCTTAATATAACTATACGTATTTTCGAAGGACAGTTCCCTGTTGTAGTATGACGTATAAACACCGCTATCACTTTTTTATCCTGGCTTGTCAAAAAGCGTGGCTGATGGTAAGTCCAAGCTGCAATGGCAGAATAATGAATGAATTTTTTTCTCCACGACACAATGCCTACTGGCAAAATGCTTCTCCACGCTAAGGTAGAAAAACCCGGGTTTATAGGAGAGATCACGTCAACCGGCAAACATACGAGGTTTAAAGAGTATTCACCACACAGTAGGCATCGAGTTGGTTGTACCCGTGGCGTCGCAGAAGATCATAAGCGGCGATCCAATAGCTCGTCTGCCTGCACGTGTAGATAATTAATAAAAACTATTATTTTCTAAATATTTAGTCGTCAATTGAGTGAGATTAACCCACACTAGGCCAGCGCGGTGGACTATATGGCCTAACCCCTTTCAATCCTATATGGCCTAACCCACATGAAGCCAGTGCGGTGGACTAAGTATATGGCCCAACCCCTCTGAATCCTATATAGCCTAACACTCACTAGGCCAGTGCGGTAGACTATATGACCTAATAGTACTCATGATTATTGAGGAGGCCCGTGCCCTGCAGTGGCACGTATATGGATACAGATAACATAATATAGTTATGGAAAAAACTGATCCTTCCTTTGTACCCAAAGTAGTATAAAATATTTTGTAAGTACAATAATTAACAAGGTTTTCATAATTACCTATCCTCGTTTCGCATGTTAATTTTACCAAGTAGAAACTAAATTATACAAATGACAAACGATCAATTATAAGTTCAAGTAATTACAATAGTTCATATTTAATTGCTTCAAGAAACAGTTCGGAAACTTTCAAGTTTTAGAAATTATTATGTTCTAAGTTAGTAGACCTTTTACACTATACATACAAGAACAATGCGATAACATTATATTAAAACATTCTTGGGTATTTCCTCCTAAATTAATAAATGAACCATATTGCTGTAGGTATAAAACGTAAATATTAAATTACTTAGAATACGTTTCCTGTGGATAAAACCACGCTTCCATTGTCTGGATCCAATTAGGTATAAAACATAAAATTTTTAATGGAATTATGAAATCAAATACCTAAGCTGTTCGTACCAATGTCTAGATCTACAACATGAAGTAACCAAGAACATTTAATTAAAAACTAATTGATCTTCAGTCACATTAATAAAGGAAGGGATTTGCAATTATTAGATTGTCAAGAGTAGGTAATGCTTTCAAAGAAACTGGGTTTTACCAATTGCTACATTGATTTAAACTATAGCATGTTTTTCAATGAGTGAGCTATAAATAGCTACCTAGCTAATTGAGCTAATAAGTACCTATACCTAATATATTGTAATGGCCGATTTTTATAAGCGATGAGTAAAGCGACCTAATTCGAGTATGACGATGGTGCTGGCAGGTATATTAAGAAGAATATTGAACAGAGTTGTCAAAGGCTGATGTGAAGGAATGCCGAGTCGGGGATAACGTTGTGATTGTTCAAGAGAAAACGTTGCAGGCATTTTAATATGAGAGTTGTATGTTGTAGACTGTAGAGAGTCCTTGAATATAATATGAACATGACGTTGGAAAATAATGGAGGAATTATGATTTCACAATCGTCGTATTATTTGGAGTTTTTATAATATCCACATAATATTAAATGACAGTGGCTCTATCTGCTGGCGGATTCTATTAATTGAGTTTGTGGTTTCAATGATAACACGCTACTTGCTCAGAATTCTTTCATTAATATTATGTTAGTATGTGTTTATTGGGTTTTTAATTAAATTATTACGTATGTTTGTAACAAATGAATGGAATATTTATTGAATTCCTGTATATAGAAGGAAAACATTACATTATCAATTTAATCGCTATGAACATACGAATATGGAAACGGAAATAGATCATAGGAGATATATGCATAACGATGCAGCCATACTTTTTTCTTGTTTCTTCTTCAAGCGAAATGGTCTTAGCATTAACTATAGAATATTAAAGGTACATGATGATAGTGTAGGCATACATTTTCCATAAAACTAAAAAAAACAATGTGTCTAGTCTAGTGTAGATTGATCTTAAAATAATTTACCAAGTGGTATTTAACGAGACATACTACAGTAAAGGGGTCATATCACACAGAATTGCGTTTGATCACCATGCCGGACGATAAAACCACGTTGAACACGGAAAAAACAACCAACTACATTCATTACATCGTGTTACCTCTCAAATTGGTCGCATGCTGGGATTGGTTCCCAAACCCGAAGAGAAACCTCGAAATATTCGTAAACAATACCTACTTGGGTATGGTGATATTCGTACTAACATCAGTACCGTCGGCGCTCTTAGTGCATCTGTACACGGAGTGGGAAGATGTTATGGCAAGCTTGGATAAAATCGCCGATTTCCTTCCATTGCTGGTTTCGATGGCAATAGTGTCCTACCATGCGGTTTACAGGAAGGAGTTGTATGAACTGGTGGAGTATATGGAAGGGAATTTCAAGTTTCATTCGGCGAGGGGTTTGACCAACATGACGATGGTCCGTAGCTACTACACGGCGCGGAGGTTCAGCAGGATCTACACCGCATGCACTATGTTCAGCGTGACTATGTATGTTTTGCTGCCGGTTATCATTCACCGTAAGTATCTGTAGCAGATTGTAAATAAACCCGCCATACTAAAATCTGAATTCTGAGCACCGGGAAGCGACCGTAAAGACGAGTCGAAGAAAAAAGCAGCGCTTACATTTCTCGATGCGTTTCTTTTATAGCTGCTCTTGGTCCAAATTCTTGATATAAGATGTCGGTGTGTTAAACAGGTTGTATTGTATTACTCTAGACACGATAGTAAAAGTATGTTGATGTCACTCGTCATTAAATCACTTAAGCATATCAAAACTTCGGGGTTTGCTTTCTGATACCCCAAAAAGCCTAACGGGGTATTCGGTGTAGGATTTTCACACAAACAGAATAGAAATTTAAAGAAAGTTTTACCCTCTAACCCAATAGGGGGTTCATAGTCGTACGGTATTGAGGCCATCCTATCTCGTCAATTTCAAAAAAGCTGTTTGTATGTGAGCATCGTTTTCCTAAAGTTTGTTTGACACATCGTGTTCCTGTTGATATCAGCTGATAATCGCTCGCTGCTGATCACAGGATTCTTTACGCCCGACAATCCAATTGAGGGGTTTAGGCCAGTGTCCAACAAGGTAGCCTAGGGCGATTGGTTTGACACGAATATTAACAAGATTAAGAATTTATAGCTTTGACCTTTCAGTGTGGACGAAGGAACCCATTCAGAGCTGGATATACACGGATGTAACTCGCTCGCCGTTTTTCGAACTAATCTTCCTGCGTACTTGCCTGGCGCAGTTGTTCGTAGGCCTGGCAATGGGGCAGTTTGGTAAGTGTAGGGAAAGACTTCGGGAAGTAGTTGGTTTGCAATCAGTAATAAAGTTTTTATAGAGTTCAAAAAACTATAGTAATCTGAAAGTACTAAACTTATTTTTGTACTGTTGATTGTGCAGTTTGAGGCTATACCATTGTTCATTATAATAACAGAAGTATCTACAAATTTTAAAACCGTGCAATATATTTAATACTAGCGCCATCTATGTAAACAATTAACACAAGTAGTTATTCAATGAAATCAAAAGATGGCGTTACGACAGAAAAAAATTCCGTTCTGGAAAAATGATGCAACATTTTTATAAATTGCTAATATTTCTAGGAGTTTTCTTCGCATCGAACTCAATAATCATTTGCGGACAACTGGACCTGCTTTGCTGCAGTCTGCGCAATGCACGGTATACTGGCTTGCTTGATCGAGGAGTTCCTCACGCGGCCCTCGTCGCCAACCATGCGGACATACAGGCCGACGAGCGACATAATTATATTTATAACGTTTCCGAAATGACCACCTCTGACTACCATTATGATAACAAAATTGTGAGTTCCAGCATGTTTAGTTTCCTTATAATAATAATTTCTGCATGAACGAGGTGAAAACATAGTATTATTGCAGGCAGCGGCTGGTTACAGACATTTTAAATTTTATATTTTCATTTCAGTTTACAAAATTTACCACGGAATCGTATTACGGTAAGTAGGTATTCTACCTATGGAGTTCAGACGATTTTATCTATTACTTTTGACTTTATATCGGCATCTGGAATTTGCTGGGAATTAACGTATGGATTTATGAGATAATTTTCTTATAATAAATAAATAATAATAAACTATGTGATTTAAGGTCACATGTGTGTCCTATAACAGCTTAACAAATTTCCTTTTGTGTCGATATCTGGTAAAAAAAATAGAAAAAGAATATTAATTCAATTTTAATGAGATCTCCATTTCTAGGGTTCTTAAAAGGTTTGGCTACTTACTGCATTTAATTATTTTTTTATTTGTAGATATATACAGCCCTAGCTACGACCAGGCGACAGCGGACGCTCTTTGCGATTGCGCTCACCTCTGCCAAATCATAAAGGAATATAAGCAGAAATTTGAGAAGTTCGTATCTCCTCTGCTGGTGTTGAGAGTGGTTCAGGTGACCTTGTACCTGTGCACGCTGTTGTATGCCGCCACGGTGGTAAGATACATCAGAAATACACAACAACAAAAGACATTCCAGCCTCTATAATAAGATATCTTTGTCTATCGTTGGTATAAGCAACTATGAACTTTTCAGTAACTTTACTATCTTGCACCGATTGAGTTAGGCTGATTGAACTTCGATCAATTATACACATGTGTATATTTGATCGAAGTGATTGAAGCAATCTTATAGCTCCAAACAATAAAATTTAATTACATAGGTAATTTTGGTTTATGTTCTTTTTTTGAAACCAAATGAAAGATATTATTTCATTGTTTATTTATTAAATTGTTACGGATGATTATTATAAACGATGAGTAAACCAACCTAATTTTAGTATGACGATGGTGCTGGCCGTTGTATTAAGAAGAATGGAGTAAGGATTTGAATATAGAACGGGTTGTCAACGCCTGATGTAAAGGATGGCCGAGTCGGGATTGCGCTGTGAATGTTCTAGAAGTGACGTTGTAGGCATTTTAACATGCGAGTTGTATTTTGTAGAAAACCCTTGTATTTATGAGCATGATGTTGGAAATGAATAGAGGAATTATGATTACACAACCGGCGTATTATTTGGAGTTTGTTATAAAATTGATGAAATACTATAGGTACTTACAGTAGGTCTAGGGACGTGTATATAATCTAAGAGGTCTAGGTATGTAGGTATACCTACATTATACAAATTCAATCATGTTTTTTCTGTACCACCTGGTTCAGCGGACAGTTTTCATCGGAAGAACGGGCAAAAATTTTTAGCGTTGCTCTTTTCAAAACTACAATAGTTTACAATACAGTGTTATTAACAAAATATTTCGGTAACAAATCCACAAGTCTTAATTTATGCAACCGTGATAATTATCGTGACTTTGGCATTGCATCAGTTTTCAAATGTTTTTGTCGCGGCGGCTGTACTCAAAATAATTTAATTTATAAAACAGATTTCATACCTACAGATTCATTCATTCATTCAAAAATATTAAGTTCAAAAGGTTTAAGATGAAAAATTTTGAACGGATTCTGAATTTTGATAAATTGATGTAACTCCCGTATGGTCTAGTGGCTAGGATACCTGGCTTTCACCCAGGAGGCTCGGGTTCGATTCCCGGTACGGGAATTGATCGTTTACTTCTTGCGAAAATTTACTATTTTGTTAATTAATTCGTCGATACTAAATATGTGGATACATGTTTAGTATCAAAAAAATCCTACCCGAAAATACATTTGAAAAAATAATGTATAATAAAAACCAACTTCTTGTTTTTTTTTGCTTCCAAATAAATGGAAATACTGAAGGTCCCGGTAAAGATAATGTTAATATAAGATATAATGTTAGCGTTTTATTGTTAATAAAAATATCTCCACCAACTTCATGCGATCCTGATACTTAAAAGGTGAAAAACGGTTCAATATTAATGTGGATGAATTTTCTATTAAAGAAAGTTATGCTTAGGACAAAAATATCTCTGCCAACATGCTGCCAACTTAAGGCCGGTCTCTATATCCTATCTATCTTTAACTAGAGCTTAACATACCAACCATTACTAGTGCGATACAATTATACACTTTAATAAACAAAGATAGACATGTATATTCATCTTACCTAGCTAACTACAACTAAATACACCATATCTATATCTCTCTATCTTTGTTTACTGACACATAAAATGCATCTAATCATGTAACGAAATCTCTTGTTAAAGATAGATAGATTATAGAAACTGGGCATTAGTGCGTTCCTGGTACCTACTTAAATAATATCTAACTTCAGCATATCGCTATTTTAGCTGTCGTAAAAATCCACTCTCATGTTAATTCCAAACGCGCCCAAAAGAAGTTTAACTTCAATATTCTATAACTGTTATGATAAATCATTTCTCGTCATCAATGAATCATGTGTTTTTGCAGAAATTCGACATGATCACCGTGGAGTATTTGGCTGCGGTGGCGTTGGACATATTTGTGTACTGTTATTATGGCAACCAAATCATCATTCAGGTAATATCGCATTATACCGAGTATATCAAGACTGCGACCGAAAACGAAGCTGGGTGGTAGTTTTAGTGCTTACGGACACAATGCAAATTAAAATGTTGACAAAATAAGCGACAGATTTCTTTGCAATTTGTTAAAAATCTTTGTGTTTGGGTAGTAAATACCTAGTTATTGCGAAAATAGTATTTTAAACCCTAACGTACCATTGCGTCTTAAAAAATAAAAAGGTGTACATCATTATTTTAGGAAAACTATGTATTTAATATTTATCACCCAAATATGGCAAAAAGTAAAAAAATACCAAAAAAAGGTTGACGATTTTTATTTGCGAAATTTTTGGTTGCATTGTGTCTGAAGTCACTAATACTACCTGGCTTCGTTTTCGGTCGCAGTCTTGATATACCCTGTATTATCATTTTGATGACCCCCATTCGAAACCTTAATACTGCTCAGTCATAATTTCCAGAATATAATCAGAAATTACATCATGTTCAACGAGACATGGCTCAATAATAATTTTCCAGAACGATGGGGCTTATAATTTTAATATTGTGCTTTATTGACACCTACGTTATACGTAGTAGCATCAAGCTTTAATTTCAAAAAAGGGGTCCTATATTTTCCTTCTAGAAAATTTATGTCCAGCAGTGAATAATAAATATACCGGGTATATCAAGACTGCGACCGAAAACGAAGCCAGGTGGTAGTTTTAGTGGTTACAAACAGGATGCAAATAAAAATTTCGCCAAAACAGTGACAGGTTTGTTTTCAGAATTTTTTAAAAATCATCGTGTTTGGGTGGTAAATACCTAGTTTTTGCTAAAATACTAATTTAAACCCTTACGTACCATTGCGTGTTTAAAAATAAAGAGGTGTACATCTTTATTTTAGGAAGACTATGTATAACACCCAAATATGACGAAAGGTAAAAAATAGTTGTCGATTTTTTTTGCGAAATTTTTACTTGCGTTGTGTCTGAAGTCACTAATACTACCACCTGGCTTTGTTTTCGGTCGCGGTCTTGATATGCCCTGTATATTTCATAACATAGTTAGAAAATGTTGAAGTTATCTATTAATCCCGACCACTTATGTGTAGGCTAGACTGCCTCTGCGGCGTAGTTGTACTACGGTACTATTATGACGCCGAGGTCTCGGGTTCGAATCCCAAGTTTGGATTTTCCTATATTGGATTTTTCTATTCTACAGTCCCGAGTCAGGATTTGCCTACCCCATCTGGAGTAAATGGGTTGAATTTATGTATGTATGTGTTTGCAGGCGGAGCGCGTGTCGACGGCGGCGTACCAGAGCGCGTGGCCGGCGATGGGGGCGAAGCCCCGGCGCCTGCTGCTCAACCTACTGCTCGCCAACAGAAGGCCCGAGGTGGTGCGCGCCGGCAGGTTCCTACCCATGGACTTGCATACCTTTGTCGTGGTCAGTATTTTATTCTCTTCCTTGCATCGTTATCAATTCTAAGGGTCGTCACGTCCTCCTGTTAATTGTTGGCACTTGTAAGGCTTCGTTTTATGCGATTCATACTTTCGTGGCGCAGTTGGTTAGAAGCCTGATACAAGAGGCCACGGGTTCGATCCTCGCACCGAGACAAATGTTTATGTGCTCCACAAGCATTGCTTCGTGTCTGGGTGTTTGAACCATAGTTTGAACATTAAATGTCTCGTAGTTTCTGATACCCATGAACACTTGTATGTTAATGTGGGGTTAGGACTATGTATGTGACTGTTGGGTGAATTATTTACTGGCACACCGTGCTTCAATCTTGGCATTCAAATATATTAAGCTATTACTTATTATTTTTCAGAGGCTGATGTTTATGTTGTGTTCTTAAAAAAGGTGAAAATTATTATGAAAGGACATTTATTTTTGTATTTTATAAATTAAAGTCGTTTTAATGCTATATTGTCGACATTGTGCAGTACTTAAAACATTTTAATGAATACTAACTTTGTTTCAGATAATCAAGACATCATTTTCATACTACACTTTATTGGTGAATGTTAATGAGGAAAAGTAAAGGATTCGTTTCTAGTGCACATCAATGTATTAGACCTTGTTCAAACGAGGCGAATTTGCTACCAATCTCTTACAAATACATATGTGTATTGGCTATATACTGGAGGCAAATAAAAAGTATCCACAGCATCGTTACAGGCTCTTTGTGTGCAAAACTTTAGCGCGAATTCGCCTAATTTGAACCAAACCTTAGCTTAGTGAAAAACTAGAGGTAAAATAAACACACATATATCAGAAGTATTTTATTTATGAAATTAATATACAATTCTCTTCATACATCAATAGATCATTGATTGTTGATCGGCAGGCGGCCGCGCGGATCAGTCTAACACATTCAATAGCAATTAAATTAAAAATGTTCATGTAACATTCGCGCGCTCTTCTCATACAACCCTTGGAATAGAAACAGTACACTATCGGTGGAGAGTTTATAGTATGGACAAATTCATTTAATCAAAAATCTAAACATCGAGACGGTTTTAGAGAAAAAAATACCGTACGCAGCAAGCGTCCTTCATTACTATAAAAAAGTTTTTCCTCAGGCGTTGTACGAACAAAACAATATTTACAAATTCAATTCCGAAACATCAAAACCGTCTTTGCGGACATTCAGTTGGAAAACGTAACCCTCCTTCGTGGGTCAGGTAGGGTAGAAAGGAAGCTAAGCAGGTTGCACGAGTGAAGCTTTTCTCGCGTCTTTACAGCTATTTATTTTGTTCATAAACACACTACGCGTCGTTTACAAGTTTTTTTACGCTTACTACTTACTTATACAATGTTTAGTTTACTTTGAATGTTTCCCCTCGATTAACATTAGTTCTGTCATTACATATAACCGCCGAGTCGCGCGGTTTCAACGCTGGCTGTGTGCGTTTCGTCGTTTTTAGCGGGTAAAAAAAGTGGAAAAATTGTCATAAAGAGAGTTCGGAATAGGCGTAAAATTCGCGTATCGAGATATCTCAACGAGACAAAGCGACGTCGATTATATTGACAAGTTGAAAATAACAAGATGTATCACAAGCGTCAAAATTCACCAAGGAATTACAGAAAATCCGGAACCAGAAAGTCTGGAATTCACATTTAAATCTAGATATCTCAAAACAGCTCACATCGTCATATCAGGCAGCGTTGAAACCGAGCGACCAACTTAACTGTTTAATGAATCCAACACAAGCATACGGTACAATCACACAGACATTCGCGCACACATACACCGAGCTCATACGTCATCCTTCCGCATACAAACGCCCTGCAGGAATTCCCAAGCCGAGGTCTGCCAATGTAGACCAATAAATGGAACGTCGGCAGTTTACATCTAATAAAGTAAAAAAAATCGCACTAGTGTTGCCACACTCTCAATTCATCGATTTTTAATATTTTGACAATTATTAGTCGCGTCAACAGTTAAATCGTGCACAGAGAGACGTTAGCACAACTATGAGACACTTAGCACGAATTAATTCGCTAAATTACAAACATCAATCATTTGGACCTGATTTTGTCGTATTAAAAAAATACAAACTTACAAGTTATCAATTATTGTATAGTAACATTTTGTACAGATTATTTGGCGTGGCAACATCCCTCTGTGAACCGTATGGCAACACGGACAGTTGCTAATGTCAGCACTTGATCTAAATTTATTAATAAAAGATCAATACAAATGGATAACATTACATTGGATTTCAACAAAGCGCGCTCTACAGACAGTTAATCAAATTAATATTCTATTTCCAAGCGGAAAATTGATATTACACTGGTACATAATAATTTCACTGTGTCTTCACATTATTGTCTGCAGTGGCGACTTTATTCTGACAACTTGTATAGAGCATGTTACATTTCACCATTTTGCATTAAACTTTAGTACAATCACAACTTAAAGGACATATTTTTATGGCTTTTTTCATAGGCAGGTTTAAAATACATTTTATTTATCGAATGTATTGTCATCTTCGCTCAAATTGAATTGAAAAGTCGTTCGAAAGGGACAAAACATTCGATAACTAAAATAGGTTTTAAATCTGTCTATGAACAAGGCCGTAAGTTCATAGTAAGAGATACAAGGTTATATACCGTGGGATAATGTCCGAGTGTGCAAGACAGGTTGATGTGGGATTCCATGCGTCTCTCCGAGGGCGGCGGCGAGGGGATTAGCTGCGGGAACGGAAACACACACATTTAATCATGGTATTGGACGGGGAATGAACATTGAGACATTATACTATGGTGAACAAAACGGGGGTTACTGTAAGCTCCAACAGTACGATCGAATGTAACTATTCTATGAAATGTTCGAAATTCGAATCCCCGTCGTACATCGTAACCATAGACTAAGTACGGAGTGAATGATAAGTGTCATAGAGAATAGTAGATTTTTAGAAGTGAAAAACTTACTTCGAACATTCGAATGTCGTGTCGGAACTTAAGTTTTTACTCTACCCCTGCGCACTTTTTGAACAATAAAACATACGCATGTACTTACAAGTGGAACGTACCAATCACGCGGGAAATCTAAAGAACGAGAAGGAAGATAAGGCGAATGAGCAGGAGTGAGAGAGCCAAAATTGCGGTACAATACAGTTTTATTGTACCTTAGTATAATATCTCAATGCTATTAACACTAGTGGCGGTACTTCCATACAAGCCCAAAAGCCCGGCTTGCCCTACTTAATACGTATATACTAAATTCTGAACGAAACAATTACATTCAATACAAAACATTAATTACGAAACATCTACCATTTTTGAATTTACCGCGTTCCGTCGCGGCATGGCGCTCTTCAACGAAGCGCCGCCCGCGCCGCGCAACGCTTGTAATAAATTCATTCATAATTTTACTTCTCACGTAGAACGAAGCTCACGCATTTTTTAAAAGACGGTACGCGCAAAACATATATCTGTCTTCTTCTCTCTCGTGTGCTTTTACGAGGCTTTTGGCAACGCATGCTATCTCTTTCACATTTACGGGTGAAATGCTATACTCCGGCACTACGAATGTATAGCTACAGATATTTATATATAGCATTAATGTACTAAACCAAAAGCCCAGCTTTTGACCAGAGTTGTTTTGACTGAACATCGTACGTTTGAAAGTCGTTATGTGTAACATTATTTGTTAACTAAATTATATTTATTGTTATTAAATTATGTTGGTTCTTTTTTAAAATTATTTAATCATTTTTGTAATACAAATAATGAGGTTTTTATATTTTTTTCATAAATTATAATTGCATGTTGTAATGTTTATTTTTTCGTTTACTAGCAATACTGTACGAATTACTACTAACTTCATAAGTATTTTGATATTGTGAAATTGTAAATAGTTCGGTTTTAGGTTAATTATTCGTTTTTTTAATGTTGTTTAAACTTTTTGATACGAAAATGATTTGTATTGTTTCCTGTGATGGTTTTAGTGTGATGGTGAAAGTGTTTATTGCCGTTATAAAGGTAATTTAATTAAATTATATTGAAACTGGCGCGAAAACTACGCCGAGTTTGTGCATTTCTTTAATTCGTGATAAATCACTAGAGGCATTTTATCGGTTAAGTTTACCAAACTACGTAATTCGATTTCTACATGCTCCCCTTCATATAGGTTAATAAACAGTCGTGTTTCATATGTTTTTCAAGGGACACTTGTGTATTAGAATGTTTTGATTAATTCTAATGATTTCAATGATATTGTGGTCCTTTCAAAAGGCATGCTATTACTTGTAATTAAAATTACTTGTAAAAACTTAACCTTAATGTAATCTAATAACAATTTCTGTCCGCAATTTTGGTTAACTACGCAGTCAAACACGGGACCATAGTAGCTATCGTTGTGCTAGTGTAATGCCGGGTATTAAAAGTGCTCAGTAGTTAGTGCAGTAAAAAGTTACGGTTCAATGACCACAAGCTATTATATTATATTTGTATTACCTAATCTTAATATTGTATAGATTGTGTGGTAGGTCTGCCGCCGCGCCGTAAATTCGATTTCGTCGTTCTTAGTCTTTTTTTTCTTCTAATTAAATATGTATTAAACCTAAAATAATATTGGGCTTGCCCTGCTCCAAAACCCTAGGCACGCCACTGATTAACACGTAGTGTGGACATCATAGTGGCCACAACACTGATATAGATACCATATTAATAAGAAATACGTATAATTAAATTGATTTAAAATGTAACTAGCTACATATTCCACTATATATTTTTTTATGATTTTTCTATAAAGTAATTTTTTGACAGTTTTATTTCATTTCCTATTTCTGATAATGGTTGAATAGTGACGACATTACACCTGATGTGAACTATCTTTCGTTATAATATATTTTCAACCAGGGACCGAAAACCGCTATACATTACGGTACCGGTATCGACGAATTTCGGTTACCTTTCTGAATTTAGGTAACCGTTATGACGGTAACCAATATTATAAAGGTTACCCTTAAATAAGATTACCGTATTAATACCGGTAACCGAAAAATGTCCTTGATGGCAAGAAAGAAACGGAATACCGCGTTAGAAAATAGTTTCACCATTGCATATCAGATGAATATCAACTTGTGTTGTTTACAACTTACGTATAATCAATGTAATCGCCAATCGGGTCACTTTTTTGCGGTGTAATTGTGTTGAAAATAAAAGGAAATGAGTAAAGATAAGTTAGTGGGGTAGTGCCATACTGTATAGTATAGTTAGACTTGAGATATGTTTATATCTCAGATGATTATTATTTAATGACATTATTTTATATTCTATTTTGTGATCTTCTATTTAAGTCTATAATTTGTTGTTCTATCGTTTTTGTTGTTGCTTATTTTTATTATGTTTGATTTATCTAAATACAGTATGTAATACTACTATAAAAATAAAAAGTTTTAAGAATTTGATTAATGCAATTGGCTTTCGACGTTTCAATTGAATAAATAAATAGATAGATTCCTAAATTCGCATAAATGATATAATTTAGTACAAATTTCCGATACTATTAAGTATTAAGACATTTAAATAAGAAAGGCCCTACTCCGAGCAAATGACCTTGAGCATTCACGTCATACTAAATCCGATGGTCGGCGCACGGGTTAGCGCGAAAAAAATGCAGATTTTGCGAATAATTACTTTAAAAAGTCAGTTTTTGATCTTTTGAAATATAAAAAAAAATGAAAAAAATCTAAAACTTTTTTGAATTTTTTTATTTATCGTCGTATTTGGTCGATAAATACATAGTTTTCCTAAAATAATTATGTTGACCTCTTTATTTTTAAACACACAATGGAACGTAAGGGTTAAAAATAAATGATTTTCGCAAAAACTAGGTATTTACCACCCAAACATGATTTAAAAAAAAAAAATCTGTCGCTGTTTTGGTCAATTTTTATTTGCATCGTGTCTGTAACCACTAAAACTATCACCTGGCTTCGTTTTCGGTCGCAGTATTGATATACCCGGTATATTTTTAATCAATATTTATTTTAAGTAACGATTATATATTTAGCCTCCAAAAAACTCTGTCGCGCAGCGGTTTGCTCGGAGTAGGGCCTGCCAATTTTGATAAAATATTTTCAAAATAATCTATCTATTATATTTTACAGTTATGTAATTATTTAACTGTCAAAAAAAGCATTATTCTCTTAAATTCTTCTTTTTAGGACTAAATATAATCATACCGGAGAGCGACGAGAATGAATCTATCCATTCTCCTACTAATGGATCAAGTAATATAAACATTTCCTTTGTGTCAATGTCACCGACATGACTAAGTTAGATTCTGATGCATCTACACCAGAATTAGACTCAAATGTGTATAATTCAGATTTGCCTTTTGATATTTTATCGAAAAAAATAGTGCAAAAGGATATCTCTCCTAACCTAGCACCAAGTAAAGATGAAAAAAAAACATGAGTTTTATTCGTTTTTAATGACTACTCGTATAGCTAAATATCTATGTAAATTAAATGATAAAAGGCGCTATGAATGTATGGCATAAAATAGTTCATATTATCATGGATGCCACCACGGATGCTACTCAGGAACAAGAAGGTGAATGAAGACCAACAACAATAAAGCATATTTAGGACTACTTGATTGCCAATTGCAACATGGTCTTTGATTTTGTTTCGTCGAGCGTCATCTCAATGTTAAATGTTGTTTAATGACAGTATGTGACATTTTTTACCACTTATAATAAAAAAACTGTAAGGTATAAATTAAAAAAAAACTCGAAATATAAATTAAAAAATTTAATAACTAGGTACCTACTTATCTTTCTAATTTGGAGATCAATAAAAGTTTGAAATTTAAATTGGAACACAAAGAAACATGAGACGCATAATTTCGTTAGTAAATTTTAAAAGTTTAGAGAACAGGAAGCAATGTATGAATAAAAAAAATCTATAAATTTTCTATAAACATTAAGATCGATTAACATTAATCTTAAGAGAAGTTTTGTAGTATAATTAATGATAACTGAACACAATATTATCAAATTTTAAAATAATGAACAAAAGATATTCAAAATATGATGCTAGTGTGTGCGTGCGTGTATGCAGAGATGGGCAAAATTTAATCATGATTAAAGATTACTTTTTAATTTTCAATCATAATTAGAGGTTAACTAAAGTAATGAAAAAAGTAATATTTTCGGGGTTTTATGATTATTGCCCATCTCTGCATGTATGTCTGTGTGCGCGCGAGTCAGTGTGCGTGTGTGTGTGTGCTTGTGTGTGTGAGTGCTTGCGTGTGTGTATGCATGGGTGCGCGCGTGCACGTGTGCGTGTGTGTTAACTTGTTTGAGTGCATGACTGTATGAGTTTGTATGCGTTTATGCGTTTACAGTTATTTATATTGGGTGACATAGTGACCGATTCTTACAACATCAATGTAACAACGAACCCATGGAATTAATTTTGTCCATTATACCCTAGAAAATATGGAAGCCCTATTTTTTAACACCATTGTTGCGTATCACCAATATATTTTCGACAGTGGTATCATTAAGATTGTATCGAAGTCGTTCCATAACAAATCTTAAGGAGGAAAATAATCTCTCTACACTAACTTGTGTAGCAGGGACTGCTAGTGCTACTTTGGCTAAGGCATATAATGTAGGGCGAACTATTTTTTGGCTCTCCCAATATTCCAAAATATTTTGTGAAGATCGAATACGAGGTTCCTTTGAAAATGCTCGTAAAATACTTTCAATGTCTTCATTTTTATCATTTTGAATGGACCTTTCTTTAATTAAACTAGTATGGTGCAACAGAGCTTCGAAATCATCATCATATTCACATTCTTTGTCTAAATCTTGGTCCCTTTGTATGTTTTCATCTGTCGCTGTCACATTGCATACGCTTTGGATATGTTTAAACAAGATCTTTAAATGCTCTATAGCTGTGTCTACTTCGGCTGAGGAAAGAACTACATTTACTCGTCCGTCAAGATACATAGCCATTAGGAATACGGGTTCGTTCATGAGAATTTGTTGCCTTGCCTTCATGGCAATTATTAAATTTGCAGCCAAAGGTGTCAGTAATTTTTCGGTCTCTATGGTGCATTTCATCCATGCGCAATAAAAATCTGTGAATGCAAGTTGTTCGCGCTGTAACTGCTTTGCAAGGATTCGAGCAGGAAGTAAAGATTTAATAATATCTTCAATGGATAGCCAAGTCGCTTCACTTAAATAGAGACAGTTATCAGGATCGGTTGAGCAACAATCTTTTAAATTCCGGAGTTGTTCGAGCATATCAAGGGTTGAGTGCCAGCGGGTGCTGCAATCCAGAATAGGTTTTCTTTTTTTGGCCGTTCGCAGAATATTAAAAAATGTGGGAGTTCTTAAAATGCGTACAACTGCTCTTGCTTCCCTGATAACAGCCAAAGAGTTGCTTTCTTTATTTAAAGCATCCCCTATAGCCAGTTGTAATGTGTGAGCGGCACATCTGACAGGCGATACTGTGTATGGTGGACCCTCTTCTGTGGTAAAAGATGAAATTGGAAAAGAGTAATCAGTCCAATCTCCTTCATCCTCACTATCACTTTCATCTAGAACGAATAAATGATCTTCATTCAATTGTGGTGCTATGTTTGTATTTTGATTGATTAGCTTAGCTAACTTAACCATGTTCGATCCATTGTCAGTTGTGATGCTATATATTTGATTTAGTTTTATGTAGTATTTGCGAAGAACCCACAAGAGTTTTTCTCTCAAAAATTCAGCAGTGCTGCGTGTGTGCATCTCAACAACACCTAAATGCCTGATAACAATTTTGGCATCTTTATAAAATTGGACGTTTATGCCAAAAAAAGATCGGTCGAGTCGTGTCGCACAATCCACTTTTAAACAAATCAGTTGATTTTTTAGTTCTTGCTGTATGCTGGATCGAACCGCATCGGCATTATCTTGTAACAATGATTTTATGTTATGGGAATTACATGACTGGAAGTCTTTTGTATTCATAGGAATAAGTTTTATTATATTTCGGAATGCAGCGTCGTCCAATAATTCAAAGGGACGACCATGCAATGTCACAAGGTTTAGACATTCTTGCAATACACACTGCTTCGTTGTTTTAGGGTCCATATTAGAACTCCCTTCACCGCAGTTTTCCTTATCTTCAGTCTCGCTGGCTAGACGGTTATATTTTATGACAATATTATATTCATCTAAGTGTTTTGAAGAGAGATGATGAAGAAGATTAGTTCCATGTTGACCCTGTAAATAGGATTTATTAAGTATTTAGATATTGTTCTTATTGCTTTCAAAACCAAAAAAAATATATAATAGCCGCCGTTTTAAGCTTTTTAGTTATTGACTCGATTGACCGCAAAATCGAAATATGAGGGTCCAATGATTCGATAATCCAAATTATTTATAAAAAATTGAGAATAGTGGCCGCCATTTTGAACATTTTAGTTATTGGTCAGATTAATCTCAAAATCAAAATCTGAGGGTCCCTCTGACACTGAAATCCAATTTTGTATTAAAAACATGAAAATAGTGGCCGCCGTTTTAAACTTTTTCCTATTCAGATTTCTATTTTGAGATCAATCTGACCATAAACTAAAAAGTTCAAAATGGCGGCCACTATTTTCAATTTTTAATTCAAAATTGGATTTCTGGCTAAGAGGGACGCTAAGATTTCGATTTTGAGATCAATCCGACCAACAACTAAAAAGTTCAAAATGGCGGCCATTATTTTTAATTTTTAGTACAAAATTGTATTACTGGGTCATAGGGACACTAAGACTTCGATTTTGAGATCAATCGGACCAGCAACCAAAAACTTCAAAATGGCAAGCACTATTTTCAATTTTTAATACAAAGTCAGCTGGTGGCGATGACTAGGAAGACATTTCAATCGTTTAGTTTTTTGAACTTTATAGGAATCAGATTAATCAAATTAAAGATTGAAAACTAATATAGTTAATTATGATTGACGATTGATACATCTATCGTGATTAATTCAATCGATTAACATTAATCTGATTAAGTTTAGTCAAATTAACTAATCGATTAATGCCAACACTGATATTATATGCATGCACATACAAACATAAAGCACAGCCCGTAATCCTTAATGTTGAAAGCGTATGGCAGCACCAAGGTCACCTAATATAGCAATAATAAGCATAACCGAAGCCACACCTAAACCATTAAATGTACTAGTCAATAAAACTCGCAACTCTCGGAAGAAAAGTCAAAACGTAATGAATTATCTTTCTTTAAATAAGTCTTCAAAGAGTTCATCATTCTCCTTACTGTAGGCAGCAGCTCGATGGGGTGACGGCGGTGGCCGGTGGCCGCTTGCTCGTCTTAGGCGATAAAAAAAACAGTACATAACATTTAAAGTAGGTATGATAAAAACCTATTTAAAATCTGATTACCGCAGTCATCGTATTTTACAGATTTGTGGTGATTACTTCTACTTTTTTTGTAATGATTGTCAGTATAAAAAATATAAGGCATTTCACTCACCTTTATAACTGTATTACACCCTTCTATAATACATTTAGAGGAATTAGAAACTTTTTCATATGTAAAATATGCATAAACACGATTTTTTCGCTTACGTCCCATTTTTAAAGTAATACGTAATCCAACCAAACAATTCAACACTCGCGAGCGCACTGAATGAAATATAAGTTATGAAAAAAGCGCAAAGGACGCGTCAGTACAAGTTGCAACATGCACCAGCCGGGGCGGCGGCCTTGAGTTTGTGATTGGTCGGCGTGCGGCGGTACACAGTACACACACACACACATTCCCGCGCTTTGACTTATGCCGACGGCACGTGTAACATAAAGGTAATGCTTATTTCGGTTACCGGTATGATACCGGTAAAATCCGTCAAATTTAATGATTGATGGTGGTTAAGGGTTACCTTATAAAATACCGGTATTTATTGTAACCTAAAAATTACGGTTTTCTCGATACCGGTTTCGGTCCCTGTTTTCAACTGACAGCTACTTAACATTTAAGTAGAACCAAAGTTGTCTATACATTTAGTACACAATCACCAAATGAATTTAATGCGGTTAGGTTAATCATTGTGATGGGTTTTACGCAACTAGGTGTATGAACACACGAAAACAGTGCAAGAACAAATGTTCAACAAATTTTAATCAATTTCAATACAAAAAATCTTTAATTCATAACTCACACGTTGAATTTTATACATCAGCATGTACGTTATTTAAATAACTACTGTATAAATAACTTATAAATGTGTTTAATATGTGCAATGCAATAAATGAATTGCTTACTGTTTTGCAGAATTATGTGATTTTTCCAATGTGAATAGAATTTATACTCAACTTTTCAAACATACCAAAGGTACATTACATTAATGTGTGTTCTATATAGACGTACATAAAAAATATGATGAACAAAAAAATATTTTTTGTTGTGTGAACTTAATAATGGACACAGATATTTTTTGATAATATTCACTGAATTCTAGGAGTAGCATCGTGAAATCGAGTAAAATATATCTGTTAAGTATAATTATAGATATTTTATTTTGTATATTCACATTAAAAAGTCACACATTTTTTAAAATGGTTCAATTATCTTGATCCGTTAACACACAGAGAAAACGTTTTAGGTCAACCGATGATCATCAATACAAAATGGTTATTTGTGTGTTAATGTCAAACTCACAACATGTCACACATTTTGGTACCTTTCAGCTTGTCGTGGCTCATATATCTCTGCGGTTGCACAAAACTATCGTTAATAAATCATTTAACTTCAAATTTAAATAATAGATATAGGACATGTATAATATAAAAAGCTGTTTAAATGTAACAAAATTTTTATTTGGCCAAAAGACTAAATCTAGTATGATTAAAACTTAGACAATATAATATAATTTTTAAAATTACCACTTTACGCTATTTAAAATACATATGTCTTTCATAACTATAAAGGATCAATATTTATATGAACATCCAAATTTTTGTAGGACTTGTCACAACATCCATAATGAAGACATAACATTTTACACTTTGACTAATTCTAAACCATTTGAAGTAGCCAATATAAACTTCCAGGGGTCGATTTGTCATGTCAAAATATACTGCTTGACAAATACTTGACGCAACCGAGCCTACAAACTTTGGCCCACCCCTCGTCTAAACACAAAAACAAATTACACATTTTGTTTGTGTGATGTTGTGTGTCTTTATGTGTAAGCGTGGCTTTGACATCGGCTACTTGACGCAACCGAGCCTACAAATTTCGGCCCACCCTTCGTTTAAAAACACAAAAACAATTTACACATTTTATTTGTGTGATACTGTGTTTTTATGTGTATGTAAGTTTGTGTGTATGTAACTCTGTGTGTGTGTGACACTCACTTCTTTTTGTTCTTGGGTTGTGCGCGCGGCGGCGTGTTGGGGCGTCCCATGTTGAGTCCGGAGTACAGTTTGCGCTTGTCGGCCGGCTTCAAGATTTGGAACGAGCACATTAGGGTCTCGTCGACGGACATAAGCGCACCTGAAAAGTTACAAGGAGATGTTGTGTATTGTTTTTTCTTACATTAATTGACTGCGATAGATTTGATGATACGTGCAGTTCAGTCCAGATAGAGAATCCACCGGCGTGAGATTTGTATCTTATCGTTGACATCGTTTTGCCGGCCTGATTGTGTCCGGATATTAATGAAGTAACGTGTTGGGTGAACGACCTTATATTGTCTATGCATCGAAACTGTCAAAGCTAGTGCGTTTTGTGAATAGCATATTTAATAGTAATTCATCGTTTATATGCACTGCAAGGCACACGGCTACTCTACAATCGCCTGGGCACTGCGTTCAGCGCCTTAGTTCCAGCATTGGTTGGTAGTCACTAAGTATTTATTTATTACAATACATAAAATATAAGTGCACTGACCGGCGTTGTCGAACTCGCCGCAGTAGTTGGGCGCGGAGAAGAGCGTGACGAGCTGCCGCTTGGCGAAGAACTCGTAGCCGTCCTCCACCACCTGGTGCGCGCGGCAGATCAGGTCGAACTCGTGTTTCGACAGGAACTTGCCCACCACCTGCAAACACAATTAAAAAAATAAATACACCCAACAGTCACATACATATTCCTGACCCCACACTAAGATCGAGTATGTCGTGGGTATCAGAAACTACGATAACTTTTCGGTCTCACAAACACCCAGACCCGAACAAATACCTGTGGTTCACACGAATATTTGTCTCGGTGTGGGGATCGAACCCGCGGCCTCCTGTTTCACAGGCGGCGTCTAACCAACTGCGCCACGGAGGCTGTCAATTGTACCATCAATGATATTTAAGTTATTCATTATTTCCAGTAAATTTACGTTTTAATGAAATAAATTTCTTTAAACATTACTGTATAAGCCCGTAGGTAATTATTCCGGCTCAGCACGGGAGTCCAACACAATTGAGTTCGATTGAGAGGGTCCAGGCTACAGTATGATAAATTATAGCAGACACTAATCAATTTAGCACGTGGACTGCGGTTATTATACTCGTGACGTTATTTTCAGATTGATTAAGTCCGAGCAGCAGCTTGTTAATAAAAAAAAAAACATCTCACTTAAAGTTAATTATCTTTCTAGAAACCTCTGTAAACGATCTCCAACCACATTTCAATGATTTCATCCGCTATTATGTTTATTGTTTAATTGACGCCAATCATGCCATATGGACACAATTCTCCTCAACAAAACTTGAAACTTTATAAACAGTACACTGTACTCCTACCATTCTACAATCACACGAGGGACGCTGGAGCACCCGGTTGGGTCTCTAATCAGCGGTATAGCAGTGTCAATGAGGAAGCGAGGTGCGAGGTCGCACATCAGTTTGTTTTGCTACGATTCACTTGTTATCACGAGTTGTGTTTATCTACGTACCCACGTGCGGACAAGGCGACTTGTGTGTACTTTTCTTTAATGTTATATTAATTGTGACAGTGTGATTTGGTGATTATACTGCTATTTAAACTACTACTGCAATTGCAGTAAAAGAACGTAGTACGCAAAGAATTCATACTGAACACGATAGCTTAGTGATTTTCTTAGGCCTATTAGCTAAGCTTTAAATCGCAAATGAATAAGAGAAAATAAAGAATTGAGAACACATATAATTGGATTTTTCTATTCATTATCAGCCCGCAGTCAGGAATTTGTGCCCGATATGGCGATAGCCTCGCCTCCTATCACATCATGGGACGGAACATACAAGGCGAAATGTGCGTGTCCTGGTGGCGCCAGTGCCAACCCCTTCTGGGATTAAGGCTTGAGTTTATGTATGTATGTACATTTACCACCGTAGCAAACACAAATCTACAAAAACCCACCTCAGTGCCAAAAGTGAAGCTGACACCGCGGTCGTTCTCGCCCCATCCTGCGGTGTCCTTGTCCGGGTCGGACCACAGCAGGTCGCAGAGCAAGCCCTGGTCGGGCACGTCCGTGGGCCGCATGATCCGCCGGATCTGCTCCATCGCCTGCAGGTCAGGCGAGAGACCGCCGTGGCAGCAGAATATCTTCTCATCAACTGCAACAAACACATACTTTTTTATTTTACAGAAAACAAGTTACCAATATGTATTTGGCCTAAAAGTACATTGCTTTTGCAGTACAGCAATTGCAGATTTTAACACAATCGCAGACTGCTATCTTTGAACTCTAAAATTACATTGGACAGTTTGTTCAATACGCATTTCATAGATAGTAATTTGCTTTATCAATAAATTTGCTAGACATTCGTTATTACCTAGATATTGCCATACAGTACTAGTACTTTATTACAGTTTATTTAATCTAATATATTAGTTGAAACTTGAAAGCGCGTCTAAAACGCCATTTTGTGTATATTGGGAACATTCCAGAAACTTGCAACACTGATTGTGTATGCACATGTCTATGTGCACCTCGGCGCTTAAAGACCTTACAACACCCTTACATCTCACTGCAATTTGAACTCTAACTGTATAATATAAGGTCCAAATTGCATCAAACCTTAAAGTGATATATACATCTTTGAGTCCCGAGGTATATGTTCCAGAAAGTGCATGATGATAAACACACAGTCAATTAAGACGTGATTGTGGAGCGAGCGCTACTTTCTGTTGATAACCTCGCAGTTAGCGTCCGTCGGATAAACAGTAGGGGGAATGAATACATCTATCGATCTGGTGGAACTTTCTGGAGCGTGGGCGGTGACAGGTCATTAAGTATGGACTTGGTGCTATTTTGTCTTGCAGCTAGACAAATAACGATCATTGTCTTCAGTTTCTAAGGTTCAATTGCTATACATTTAAGATGCCAAATGTATCGAGTTGACCATTCTAACAATTTAGGCCCTGCGCAGACGACAGACTATCCGTGACGCACTTTTTAGTCTGTGAAAATAGAACCTATGCAATTGTGGCGATCCTCCACATTATACACACAAAACGGAGAAACAATCTATTTTAAATAGATGATAAATAACGGTTCACCAGCTGACCGCCGGCCGGAGCTCAGGTAGTCATGACGTCACCGGGCCCGCGCCGGCGCAGCCATTCGGCGCACCGCAGCGCCATATCAGTCGGCTTCTGCTCGATGCGCGCTTCACACCGTACCTATCGCTTTCGCTTTGCCTTACGTACCGTGCGCCTTTGCAAATTAATTCTATTTGCTATTTATTTATAAGACTGTCGCTTTCCTCTCCTTCTTAGTATTTAGTGGACTGATTTAGTGTGTAGTGTAAAGACTTGTTTTAGTATTAGTGTAGTGTGTAAGACCTTAGCCTTAGTGACTTTGTACTTTTCATTTGTGTGACTTTTGTGTGTACATTAAACTCAGTGTACGCATTGTGTGGAGCGTTTTATTTCCGCCGCTTCCTGCATAGGCTCTGCCTACCGCACACGTCACACGTCGACACGCAGCCGTGTCGATTTCAGGCTACCCGCGTATCCGACTTCTCGGAGATACGCTCATCTACACGCATCACCTACACCCTCATCCACTTCTCCACATTGGTGACCCCTGGAGAACACCATTATGAGCGACAGCAGCAGCGATTCTTCACATACCGCCGAGTCACGTAATGGTGACACACGCACCAGCATGACACGGCGAACACGAAGATTTCGGGTGTGCTCGGAACAACCGACGATGACGTCAGAGGTCCAACGGCCGGATTTAAAGGTACCTGCTTTTTCTTCGGACGAACCGGAACTGTGGTTCGCGCTACTGGAAAGCCAGTTTTACCTCTTCGGCATCATCAACGACGGACTCAAATACACGACCGTCCTTTCAAATTTGGATATGACACACGCCAAGATAGTCAAGGACGTCATAATTTCGCCCCCGACCACGTGCAAATATGAGCGAATAAAAAGCGAACTAATTAGACGGCTAACCGCTTCCAACGAAAAGAAGCTACGGCAGTTTCTTTCCCAGGAACAACTTGGGAACAGAAAACCCTCACAATTTCTGCGCCACCTCCAGGACTTAGCTGGACCCAGCGTTCCAGAGGATTTTCTGCGCACCATTTGGAGTGACCGACTGCCGCGCGACATCCAGACTTTGTTGGCCTTACAGCCAACCCGCTCACTGGATCAACTAGCAGACCTCGCCGACCGCGTGCTAGAAATAGCAGCACCAATCCACGTCGCAGCCGCCTCTACACCCCACGTGTGTTCCTGCGGCAGCTCTTCGGACGTGATCGCCACGCTCCGAAAAACAGTGGAGCGTCTTGAAGCCAAGCTCGTTGAGCAAGCACACGCGCCCAAGTATCACCGTACGACGGGTCATTCTAGACCACAGTGTCGGCGGTTCACGCCTTCTTCTTCGTCCCGGACTAAAACACGGTCCCACTCCAACTACCGCCGATACCCAATTTGCTGGTACCACATCAAATTTGGAGCTAACGCACAGAAATGCCTCAAGCCCTGTAATTTTAAAGGCAGCGGAAAACTTATATCGCAATCACCAGTGACATCTTTCCGCCAACCAAGAAAGTCTAACTCCAAACTAACGCACATTCCGTTCCGAACCGAGTCTGACATCCAGCAAGCATCCAGCAGGCAGTGCAAGACTGACGTAAAAAGAACCCGGTTTAAGACTGGAGATGGAAATTTCGCATCGCGTCAAGGCTTCATATTTTCGAAGCATTCAAATCTACCCGAAACTCAGACGGAATTAAAGAAGATTACCTACTCGAACAGATCACTTGATATAAAGGAACCTGGCAATAGATTGGAAAAATTTACAATCCGGTCTAATGCAAATTGCACTAATTTAAAACCTGCTCTAAAGTCAGGGCACGACGGGACAAATCAATCCGTCGTTCAAACTTCTGAAGCCTCCACCACACCGAAAAATGTTCGGTTCTGCGCATTTGCGACCGTCCGAATAATTTAATTTTATTGTGTATATTAACCAATGACAGTAATATGTTTTTTCTATCGCCCTTGACGGTCTCTGGGGGGGAGTGATGTGGCGATCCTCCACATTATACACACAAAACGGAGAAACAATCTATTTTAAATAGATGATAAATAACGGTTCACCAGCTGACCGCCGGCCGGAGCTCAGGTAGTCATGACGTCACCGGGCCCGCGCCGGCGCAGCCATTCGGCGCACCGCAGCGCCATATCAGTCGGCTTCTGCTCGATGCGCGCTTCACACCGTACCTATCGCTTTCGCTTTGCCTTACGTACCGTGCGCCTTTGCAAATTAATTCTATTTGCTATTTATTTATAAGACTGTCGCTTTCCTCTCCTTCTTAGTATTTAGTGGACTGATTTAGTGTGTAGTGTAAAGACTTGTTTTAGTATTAGTGTAGTGTGTAAGACCTTAGCCTTAGTGACTTTGTACTTTTCATTTGTGTGACTTTTGTGTGTACATTAAACTCAGTGTACGCATTGTGTGGAGCGTTTTATTTCCGCCGCTTCCTGCATAGGCTCTGCCTACCGCACACGTCACACGTCGACACGCAGCCGTGTCGATTTCAGGCTACCCGCGTATCCGACTTCTCGGAGATACGCTCACCTACACGCATCACCTACACCCTCATCTACCTCTCCACACAATTATATGCAGTAACGCACACGACGCGCAAAAAGTCCGGCGCACAAAAAATCCGTGTAATTCGGGCAGACCGCACCGCGCCGCAGCGCGCCGCTCCGCACAAAAAGTGTGTGAAAAAAATTGAACGTTTGCTTCAACGCGCGCTAACGCAGACGGCGCACTCTTTAGTCGGCAATCTGCATTTGCTAGGGGTGGGTGGACGTAACGCACGCGATCTATTATCATGGCGCCAGAGGTCGATGTAACTATGTTAATTCAAGAAATACAAAACAGACCAGCAATTTATGATACTTCTAAGGCAGAATATCATGATTGACATTTAAAAAGAAAAATGTGGGAAGAAGTGTGCTATAATGTTTATTCCGCTCCTGTTTGGACATGTATGACGTCTAAAGAAAAAACAAAATACGATAAGTTTAAGTTTTTATTAGACTTTTTAGTAGTAATTGGAGATAAAACTTGCAAAACTATAAAAAAACGATTAGATGAAAAACATAGAGGTTATTTGTTTATTTTTTCTTATGCAAAAATTAGGGATGGGTATCAATATTGAATGATAATGAACGAATGACAGTTATCGATTAATGAATCGATACAAGATTCAATATATCAAAATCGCTTTGATTATTATGTATAACACCTATACCTTGGTATTTTGAACAAAATAATTAATTAATTAACTTCTTTTTCTGTACTTCATGTACAAAATAATACTTCGCGATCTCTGCACGATTTCCATAGCATCTACGTCCCTACAGCTCTGCCGACAAAATGATCGAAGATGTGCGTCGTGTGCGTTGAGTCTGTGCAAAATCCGCGACCGACTTTTTGCGCGCCATGCAGACTTTTTGTGCGCCGCAGACTCGATCGCACAAAAAGTGTGCCGTCTGCGCAGGGCCTGAAGTTAAGGTCGTTATTTGAATATATAAGTCGTTATTGTTATATTCTTATTATTATTTAAATATAAATGTCTTGACAGCTGCAAAAATTACACAGCCAATTACAGTGGATATAATGTACGATTACATTATAAAACTAATCATTCTGCGTCATGGATGTTAACTCATATTTCGCAGATGCCATATAACTGTGGAAAAAGGCTGGCAGAACATAATGAACTGCCAACTATAAGCTGTTTAATCAATTAGATATAAGAAACAATAAAAAATACAAACAAAATTTTAAGCTTTCAAATATTGAATCACGAATATGTCAATTCAATTTTCCACCGGAGTGCGCAATGCCCTAAAATACCACTGAAAATACTCAATTAACAAACGCTATGTTTGCCTTCAACGTTTCCAATTAGGGCTTTAATTGATTTGAAGCGTACTTCGATCTAATTAAACTATATTGTATCAGCCTAGTAATTAAAACATGTTATTACAACAAATTCATCAAATTCAATACAGTTACTATTAAGCAAAACAGGTTGTTATATTCACACCTAATGTAAAAATATGTATAAATAAACATAATATGTATTAAATGATAAACTTTAAGGACGCTCCGCTTATTGAAAAGAAGCATATCATTAATGAGCTATGTATTTGTATAAACGACTATGAGCATCACTGGTCGAAGATGCAACGGTCTATTGGGCGTCCTTCCTTAGTATCTCATACAGCAATCTCTTTTGGTTGATTCATAAAACGTCATCTTCTCAATATCAATTTCACATAGTACATTTTTCCATTATTGTATACATTTGATAAACATGACGCTTCTTTACAAAAAAATCCACGCCCAATCTTTCATAGTAAGAATATTTTTAACATAGGCGTGTCCGGCATTATGCGAGAGAAGGAAGCGCGTTGAAAACTCAATTTTGTTGAGTAAAATCAATAGATATCGGGAGCAAAGAAAGGCATTATGACAGGCCGTGGACGGGTGCTAACCTATATTACTGGGAAACGTCTGCGACACATGACATAAATACTGACATATTGGTATTATATTCATTTACAACGTTCGATGATTCGGCGTTTATTTTTATACTGGCTTGATGAAGTACAGTTGATGTTGAGTGCACATCACTATCTCTTGTCATTTGACACAATTATGATGACCTGATTATTGCGTTTTCAATCATACATATATATATAATCGTCACGCTTGTATCCCATAGAGGTAAGCAGAGACTATGGTTTACCACTTTGCTCGATCCTGACATACTACTTTCGCGTCATCCACTTTTATCAACCTCTTCGTGCATTCTTGTGGATTCGGGGTACTTTTGACCCTTGTTGAAGGTATCACCGATTTGATGGTGTTGGTTTGGCGAGGTCGACCTCTACCGACTCTTGCATTTACACTGTATAGATATTTGCTTGGTTAGTTCATCCATCGTCTTTAAATGCCCAAGCCATCTTAAAATTCCTTTGTCAATTCTTGTTACTACATCCTCTTTCATTCCACAAGTTTTTATCACCTCACCATTCCGCACTGTGTCACGCAATCTCGTTTACTTCAATCATAGTTACAAGCACTTTTTACTGAACATATTAGATGAGCCGCCAGAGCGACCTGAAGTAATATCACCCGGTCTCATGAGACCTTCTACCTTAATCCCACTTAGAGCCACCACAGACTCAAGCCTTTCTGTCGACTGATAGTGGAGTGGAGCTTTAGGCCACTATAAATGAATATGTTTATTGCACACATTATAGCGGTTACACTTTCATATTCGGATCTCGACAAAATTATTAGTGTATGGGATATCTGCATTATACATAATATGTCTAAATATGAAAAACTTCAAGATAAAATTCAAAACATTTTACAAAATTAGAGCGTTTAAAGATTATACACGTAACCACACAAGACCCCAAATAACGCATTATGACATCAACGCTATAACTTAAGTCGTCGCTTACGAGCATGAGACATTTCATACATCACCCGTGCCGACAACATTAGAGTAAAAACGGTTGGAGGGTCGCCAACAGTATTACACGCAGAATTAATGTGATTTAAAGTTTTAATGCTCGATATTTACTATGTCACCAACAATTAAATTCATTACATTTAAAATGAATTGTTCAGGGCTATCATTTCAATTTCATGGCCGCTTATAACAGTAAACTTTGACTGTTGACTGGAAACAATAATTTCACAATGAATATTATTGTCAATAGTATCTAGCAAGACATCAAACAAGTCTTTGAATTCCATGACAGTATAAAAAAAATATAAGCCGGAGATATTTAATACGAATTGGTTTGGTGACCAATGAACAACGAAGTGATTACATTCCCGCGAATTTAACCGTAAAATATTTAATAAGGATACAACTGTACCAACTTTACTGGTGGTAGGTCTCTCATATGTGAGAGGCCGCCTGGGTAGGTACCACCGAAATGCCTATTTCTCCCGCCAAACAGCAGTGTAAATGCGCTATTGTGTTCCGGTTTGAAGGACATTGTAGCCAGAGTAACTACTGGACATATTGAGACTTAACATCTTATGTCTCAGGATGGCGAGCGCAGTGAAATTCCAAGCATTGCCTTGTAATTCATGGTGTTGTTTGGGTTTGCTACTGTCCATGAGCGGTCGTATCGCTAACCATCAGGCGAATGGCATGCTCGTCTCGCCATTCATTGCAATAAAAAATAAAAAAAAAACACAAAACCTTTTACAACGCAATCTCTGAACACAAACAAATTATCCCAGCAGTGATACATTTCGCCAACATCACTAACACATTAATCCTAATTAGCCGTCCTCATTCCGTAAAACTTGGGAGGATAATGGAACTCTTTGTTCCAACCTGCACGAATCGCGTCTCTTTTGTTTAATGGTTAAATTCAAAAGGCAGTTTGCCCTGGGGCCAGGTCGCGTCCTTATTTCGCCAGGACTAACAATACACACGCCCCCGACGTTCTAAGGTAAGAATAATACTTTTGCGTAAATGTAATTTTGTAATTGTGAGGTTTGAAATATAATATTTATTGAGGCGAAATATCCTTTAGGCTTGTGAAATGTTATGTATATATTTTTTTCCAAAATTCTAACAGAATGAAGCTGGTTGTCCTAATTTGTTAGGATTTAATAAAACGAGACGATATTTGAGATTAAACAGATTTATTCGTTGAGTACATAATATCACTACGTTCATAATATTACAGTTCTATTTTAGAATAAGATCTTATAGCGTCATATTAAAAAGTTTTACGAATTATAAATTTCTAAATAGTGTTAAAAGCTTTTGGCACAAGTTAAGTAAACTACGTTATGCTAGCAAGCCAAAATTTTATACTCTTTAGTGCACTATTTCAAGATGCTTTTTAACCAGCCAGGGTAACCCCAAAAGCAAACATTGTCGAGAAATGAAAAAAGCTTTACTTCAAATTAGACCTCGTTTGCAAAAATGACATGAATCAGCAAGTGAACTTTAAGTGTGTTTTACATTACTACATTTTAAAATTACTGCTTTGCCAGAAAACTTGCGACCTTGGGATGTTAAATGTTTGTTTTCATTTAAACCAAAACGCCCTAATTATTTTATCTCATAGACCCCATGCTTACTTACTACTCATTTTTGGAAATGAATATACTTCTAATAGGTTTTCCAATATCAGGTATAGTGCTACTTATTTAAAAAAAGTCTGTTCAAACTGAGATCCCTCGCGGTGCCTTAATTGTGTCTATGACATAACCTCCTTGCAGATTATTGTCAACCCTTATAGACTAGACTAGATCTGTGAATTTGGATTTGGGTATTAATAATCCAGACCTTGGTATATCTATATCCTGGTGTTATCTACAATGTAAACAGTTGAGCGGGCGGCGAGTCGGGCCGCGTGCTCGGGCTCACGTGTCTCGAGCGTCGCGAGACGTTTTACACGTGCGCGTTTGCAAGATTCGCAGCATCTACTTTATTTTTACTACTATTTGTTGTCTTATTATTTTTAACAGCTGTTTTAGGCTAATTTTTGCTTCGTTTCTTCAGCAATGTATC
Organism: Deilephila elpenor; assembly: GCA_949752805.1. NCBI lineage: Eukaryota > Metazoa > Arthropoda > Insecta > Lepidoptera > Sphingidae > Deilephila > Deilephila elpenor. The sequence goes on from OX457115.1 coordinate 10,103,359, forward strand.
TAAAAAATTGGGGCTTGAAGAAGCATCAGAATTATACCAAGGTAAAGCTTTGAATCCAGGATACCATTTCCATTTTTTTACGGTTATTGTCGTGATTAATTTTCGCTTATTATAACGATGAATAGAAACATCGCGAGTAAAACTACGTACTTTAGAATTCTCAACTAGTTTGAAATTTAAAGTATTCCAACACGCATTGCATAAATTGAATTCACAAGTATGCATCACATCAATACATCCACGAGATAGTGATCGAAATCCGTTTGAATTTCGAAAGGTCCTAACTCATAAAACGAAGCAAGCCATTCTACAACCTGACAAACCAATACGTCCTACTGCAGCAATAATAAAGGCTATTTCACAAAAGCCAAGTTTGCTCGAACACACATGGCGTTTGTATCTATTCGCTATCATCTCGAGAGCGTCTGAGTGGGACGCAGGTGTACTCTGCCCTATTAACGTTACACGTCATCTCCACAGTACGCGTTTATTTATTCACAGACGGCCTTGTTTTTTCGCATAGTGAGAGTACGTCTTCCATGGTTTACGCAGTTTCGCGGATTTTTTAGGACGTCATACATCAAGATTAGTCTGTAATCGTTTTGTTCGACTAGATTCTTTATGGCGGAGAAGCGAGCGGCTTGAGAGGAGCCCAGAGGGATCCTGGGAACTTTTAAACATTAATTATGCACGTTTCTTAAAAGTACCTGCGTCGTATCAATATAGGTCTATCAAAGTATACCTGATACCACAAAGTGAACAGAAGAAGTCAGAAATAAATTATATGTCCTTATACCATTTCTTCATTATCCAGAATAATTTGCGGTATATACAACCATCTGCCTACTATCAGACACATACTTATTACAAACCCGAACCCATCACTGAAAACCGGATCAAAATCAGACTAATAGTTTTGAAGATAAATTGCCAAAATTGCAACTTTGGATTGACAAACATCCACTCATCCCAAACGCATAAACATTCTTCGTCGATGGTAAAACAGTACACGATAATACAATATCTTATAAAACAAATTTTCGAGAAAGTCCCGCCTCTTTCCGCATCAGGGCGACCGTAGTGCTACGCGCTTTACGACGCATCTGCGCCGCGTGTGCTCAATACGCGTTAATTTTTTTATAAAACACTCACCAATGCCACGGCCGACGGCTGGCGTAAACCGTACCAGTTTTATCAATGTGCATTTTGCGAAAAAAGGTTCTTGTACCACCTTGCGACCTTTTATCGAGTTTTGTGCAGTTTGTACTAGTGAATTCACAAAGCTGTTTGGAGGTTTAGAGCAGAACCGTGTAAATACATCGCAAAATACTTGACAATTTTTTCAGCTTAATGTACGAAACTTTGTGCCAACGAAACTATTATTAAGGTAGAAGGTATTTGGAAGGTTCTTATAGGTATTCTTATTCTAATTGAGAGGTGGTTATAAGCCACAGGACGTTCATTTGTAGATATGAAAATGACGTCTGTAGAAGGCACTCAGGATTGGACCTCCTACAAGCTTTGCGTGCCTATACATTTGCAATCAAATTTAAACCGATTCACAATGAACTATTTACTTCAGTTCATCTGCCATGATCAGTAAACCTGTTAAAATTATAAAACGGTAGACATCACTAAGCCAACGATATATTCAGTTTAATCGACCGAAGCCAATCGTTCCATCCTTCCACAAATAAAACTAATAATATTCAACACGAACGTGTGATAAACAAACGAAAACTTCAAACAGATGGCGCGTGATTTATATTCATTTTCCATTACGTACACAAACAAATAAATATGCAGATTTATTTCGTTCAATATTTAAGCGGTATTTGTATGGAAATATTTTTGAGTTTGTGATAAAAATAACTAGTAATCTAAATTCTACAATCATTGAATAAATTATCTTATGATCAATATAATATCTTATGGTAAATGAGTATCTTTTGATGTCTTAAAATGTGTCTATCAATAATAAAATACCTCACCTAACAAAAGCTTTAAGCTGCAGTTCTTACATACCCTTCCCCGCATTTTAAGCTCGTTAAACTAAGGAATGTCACCTGATTTGGAATTTTGGTATCTGACCAAGTCCGTGAAACATTTTCTCAAAATAAATTCAATTTTAAGCAGCATACTTTCAGTCCAAACTCAACTATGCAATTTGTTAACAAATAAAACAGCCCTTTCACATTGTTTCAGTCTTTACTTTGTAAATTAAAATTTCCATACAATGACGACTCAAAACTTCAATGCTGTCTCGTCAGAAAAACAACGGTAATCGTAGCTTTTTGTTCGTCCACGGGAACGTACTCAACAACCCTCCCCCCTTCCTATACTCCTCCCCTCCCTCGTCTAGTCGGTACAACAATGACTCGTAGATAGCCCGGTAACAAGTGCCCGCGGCCAAGACAAACCCTGTTTTGTTTGGAAACGAGAACGCAGAATGAAAACATATTGTGCAACGCTTTTCGGCTGGATATTTTTCTTCGCGCGTTTGAGTATGTGTTTTTTTTTTAAAGCATATTGTGGCGTATACGGCGGAAATTAATAGGTGCTTATAAGTACCTAAGGATTGAACCTGAAGAATTACTAAAAAGTAAAGGTACTTGTGAATTTTTACCATGTTAATCTATTTCAGTTCGATCCTTAGATAGGAGTCGAGATAGATTATTGATTTGGGCTGAAAAAGAAGTAATCCATGAATAAAAATAACAATTACTATCCTGTCTTGCCCATGAAGAAGCAGTTGCATTGAAGCTTTTGAACATCCTAAACTACATGAGAAAATAACATTTTCATTCGATTCAGTTGATTTTATTACATAATTAAATTATTTGATATTCCGATATTAACCCGGATTACATATCGAAGGTTTGTGTATGTTTTAATTTCTCAAGATCGAAATCATAAAACACAGGAAAGTTAAATATTTACTTATAGTAGTCCGAAACGATAGCGAAAACATAGCCAAGGTGAAGACGTTGAATTTCACCGCACTGCGACAAGCCTGGTTGTTTTAGGCTTGTGGATATTCTGTTACACGCAAAATTATCTTGTACACGATGTAGCCGGGTTTATAATCGAATATTTGCTATTCGTCAGACATGACATCGATACCATAAAAGAATCGGATTTCAAATAGACAAAGAAAAAGATGATTTACGTGGAAAAAAATACAAACGATATCTGAAATTTGATTTATAGTATAAGCTAACGATAACCAAATCAGATTCCCGATTGCGAGAGAGTACATTGTAACCCAACGCCTCAATCTGCAAGTAAATATTTACTATTGTTTTATGCAAATCTAATCAATGCGCCTACGAACGGAATACTAACAACGAAAGATAAGGAAGTTAACCTGGCGCTCATTTCCTATTTGCGACGTGTAATCATGTTTGCGATACGAATGCAGAAACATGCGGAGGAAATCACATCCGGTGAAGAAAACTAACCGTGGGAAGCAGTGGTGAGGGATGTGAGGGCAGATCCCACCGAATGGCAGAACACAATTATGGAATACCCATCATAGTGATCAACCTAAATACGCCTTGCTCGACTTCTAAGAAGAAGAAAAAAAACAAGGAATGTAGTAATGAAGAAAGCATAGAATGAAATAAACAGGGTTTATTAATACAGACCTCTTCCTATTGTCCACTAGTGAAATGCTTAAAATTACACGCAATCAATCCAATAAGCATCCATTCGGAAGCTCCCCGGAATCAAATCAGCGTGGGATTAGTCTAGTTTGGGGGTAGTTGGGTGTTCGCATTGATCCCTTTTGTTTTCTTGACATTTCCAATAGTTGATTATAGTATTTAGGCAGTTGTTTGGTTTGTTTTCTAAGGGAAACTTTGCTGACCTATTAGATGTGACAAACAACTCTTGTTTAATGTGATAGTCATTTTATGGGGTCGATATTTAAAATACTGGTTCATACCGATGTTTTAAAACAGATAGCTATCATGCAACACCTAAGTATATTATCTGTAGATCAATACTAAAGCAGAGTTTTCAGTGCAGAAGTACAAGAAATAGCATTACTTTATTTAACTTGGACTAGTAAGTGACAACAGCTAAACACTCCAATACCACGAATCGCAACACATTCATATTAATTCGCATTTTTTTTTAATGTTACATAAGAACAATTTCAAAACCCATTCCAACAAAAGCAAAGCTAAAATAACCCTTTCGCAACAAACTTGGAAGTTGCCTTATGCAAACTAAGGTCAATACAACAAAGGGCCGGCTGAAAGTTGGCGCAATTAGCAATTTCAAGGCGGGTAGAGCAAAAATAGCCTTCGGCGTGAGCAAACATCCTGTGACGTCACGTTAAAGGGGACCGGCCGGTTGCCACACCAACTCTTGGGGATGTTGAAACTACTCTATTCGTACGCAATTGAAATTGTTCCGGTGTATAAATAGAACTTTTTTCAGGTTGTTGGAAACACGACTTTATTAAAATATAAGAGAATTGTTACGATGCAGTGGTATATAATTTATAAAAAAATATATTTGCACAATTACTCTTTGCTAATACACTTTATTACTCAGCCGTTGTACGATTTTTATGGATAATTGATGCTCAAAGCTTTACAGTATAGTCCAATTTCAAGGAACCGCCACACCAAGACATTCCAAAAAAGCTGAAAGCTGTTATTTTGCAGTCTAATATGCTCTAAAGAAAGTTGGTACATATTGATAACTTGTAAAACATTTTCAGATAAAAACTTTTTTGTGACGGGGCCTGTCTTTTCGGCCTACGTCTTACCGCTCTGTAATATTATTTGCGTACCTTTTAATGATATACGCTAATATAGTAAACACGTCACGTATTATAATTGAAGGTGTTAAAACTTTAGCCGTCGTTTGAAGTCCCTCACCGCAGATCTCATGACAAGCGAGTCGTGGGCGGCCCTCGTCACAGTAAAGTTATGAACAGTACACGATCTACGTGCGTACATTTCACAATATTTTGCAAATTAATGACAATTAGCATGAATTAAAAAAATTAAGTAAATCTGTGTACCACAGAGATTTTACGATTAAAATGACTATGTGTCTTCTAACATAATCTCATCTAGCTAGTACTTACTACCGGTTTAAAAGACGCCCATAAGCTATGGACAACATTTTGATCAATATAATATGCCAATTTAATGTCGCAAATATGTCGATACAAAGTCACGTGGTCTCGTTGCGGTTAAGAAACAAGTGTGGCGTGCGGTCCAGAATTAATATTATCTTACCAAATGACAACACTTGTCTACAATATTATTTTGTTAATAAAATATAGCTTCGCAGTTCACACTATCATTTACATTTTAGAAACGAATTTAACTTAGAACTGGAACTATTTATTATTTATTTATTTACACTCTTTATGGCTCTATCTCATTCAAGTTACATAGGAATTAGATGTGTAGAATTATAATTAGTGTCTGATATGGCGATGGGCTCGTCGGGCATCACTACCTACTATCTGTGGGTAACAGGGGTTTTTTTTTCAGGGATATTGCCGATATTTTATAATCTTATTTTAATATTCCTTCATGTACCACATAATACGTTCGCTCATAAAATGTTTGGTATGTTTCATACTAATTTGTAGATAGATAAAGTATTGGTTCTGGGTAAGAAATTTATGTTTATAACCAAACATAAAACACGAATACTCCTAGTGCAGGATAATGCATAGTTTGAACTAGAACTTGTTTGAAGATAGTTGGCAAGTCGGAAAGAAAGAAAAACACTTCTGTAAAGCATGGATAAGGAAAACAAAGGCAGTTGTTTTACTGTATCTTATAGCACTGTACGACACCCTTTACCGCGGCGTTGTCTATTCTCCGGTTGTTTTCGCCACACGTGACCCACATTCGTCGTGCCAAACATATCCCCGTCCCATCCCATCCCACCTTCAGTTTCATCCGCAGCCCGACTTAAACGCAGACTCGCCGAGCCGGCAAACTCACTGCCTATCTCCGTAATTACTACATACTATGTATAAAGTATGCCAAGATGCAATAGACCAGCTTGGAAGGCATAATGCTTAGCATTTTAACTTTTTTTTTTATAGACATCATAAAGAAAACTACCTTAACAAGCCATCCAGACATGCCATCGTTTCTGATAAGTAAAGTTTCGTGATATCATCAAATATTAAATATTGTAGAAAGTTCTAGACCATTTTCGTTCGATATGGATGATATCGCTAGGGAACATTCTAATGATTTATTCACGTGAGCCGAGATATCGCCTTGGATCTGTCTCACTTGGCAAGCAATGACAATCGATACGCGAACCTCACGTTCTCTCTGTAACCACCACGGGACGACAAAAACCGCAATGTATGACGTCCAATGACGTCATGATGAGAGCCTATACGCGGGACAGAGTGTTGTGATATGTGGACTGATCATGACTTTTTCATCGATTACGACTGATAAACATGATAGAATACTGGCCGTTTAATAAAAGTATAAACGTCCCAAATTTCTAAAAGGAGCGTTTAAAAAAAAACAAAGTGGTTCCATTTTTAAAAGTGTCGCTGTAAAGAGCCTTTATTGTACCTGGTAGTAAATGCAGTGGCGTCAAGATGGATATCGATTTGCGAACGACGATTATCAGTTTTTATCAGACATAATTAGTAGTAAAATGTGTTAATTTTAAATGGCAATAAACAGGGGAATTACTTAAAACATTATGAAGCAATTAGGAACAGGCGTACATTAGTTGATAAAGCGCATATTATGTGTTATATTACTGTGCGATGATTGCCGATTCCTCGGGACTTCACAATTACATCTTTAAACTTTCAATATCATAACTTTTTTTAGTCTCAGTAAGTTTATTGTCAAACCTGTTACTTGAGCCTTTTAATTTATTCAATTGATTTCTCCTCTTATATCACTACTACCCAAAACAAAGCTTTAAAACTACAAACCGTATTATAATATCGGATAGAGCACTATTAGTATAAACCCATTACAATAGTTGGGTCTGATATCAGACGCACTTATCGTAAAAGTTTAATCAATACCCCGCGGTACTGGGAATTGGTTCGTGATCCGACTAATTTGTGCATTTCATTACATAATACTATCAGCCTATTTAAATGGCTTTACAACCAAAGTTTTGAAAGACTGAGCAAAAAGGCGAAGATTAAATAGGAAACTAGGATCTTGGAATTGTCAGGGATAACGCTAGGTTGAATGAAAGCAAGATATCTTATGTTCTATCGTAGAACATGGATCTCCGCTAAGATTCAAATTGGTACTTACACCTTTGTCCACCACAATGCCTAGTGGAGAATATCATACTTTTGATATTCTTGTAGAGATCTGTCATGTATTCCGACTACTGCCCGTATTCCATATTTACGTCAGGTGCTTGCCACATGAAGAAAAGCGTATTTTTTTAGCTTTTAATTTTACAACGAATTTATCCAATCTTGTCTAAATTATGGGTATATTCTGGAATTCTTACAAGGTTCTCAGACAATACCTATGGTACTTATTTTAAGCGAATTGTATTTTATAAACAGAAAAAAGTCGTTTCGCACGGAATCGTATCGTTCCCAAAGGAGTTAACATCGGGATAGCGGCTATAACGTCAGAGCCGGCCGTAACATTAAAACTTAAATCCCTTCTACGATATGCAACAGGTAGCGCAGAAACCACGAAGGGATGAGATAAGGGCTATTCACGGAAAACTTAAATGCTAGAAATAAACAGCAACAATATAAGATTAAACCCATAATCTTACAGTTCTCAGCTCTCACAGCCAGACACCTGAACAAAAAGGTAACAAGCCCGGTGACCTTTTCGCGATCTCAAGGTGACCTTTCACCTCATGTCGCACGCTTAACTTGATATTTAAGAAAAACGTTTCTTCATTAAGAACATTAACATTACAACGTTAATGGAATCGTAAATTGTTTTTAATAATTAACAAGACCAAGGAGAGAGCTTTCATTATCCCTCGTCTTATTAAGGACATGTTTTATAAGTCCGTACACAAGAAGAAACAAAATAAAATGTTCTAATTTATATATTCTGGTACACGTCTACGCAGTATTCTGACATGGTGTATACAAATCTAATATGGAAACATAAAACATATATTTTATCCTGTCTGAATACATTGCTCCCCTCCCAATCAATTGACTCCTGTAGTGGATGCAGTTTGATCAAACAAATTGCTCTTAATCCGGATTACGGATGCCTAATGCCCAGGTAGATTGGGATATTAGTAGTGGATGTATCAAAAGGCACAAAATACAACTTCGTAGCCAATATTGTAGCCAGAGTAACTACTGGCCATATTGGACTTAACATCTTATGTCTTAGGATGGCGAGGGCAGTGGAATGCCAAGCGATGCATGGTGGTACTTTTTGGTTTTCTACTAAGCGGTCGTATCGCTTATCATCAGGCGAACGGCATGCTCGTCTCGCCATTAAAAAAAAATATAAAGAAAATTTAATTCTACGTATCTGAGTCATAATTATGCAATTCCTTGCTAATACGTCACAGGCCATGCGCCAAGTGACATATTATCTTCTAGCGGACAGTCACAGTTCAATGACTGTTGGGCCAGTGTCGCTTATCAGATAGTTACATTGGCATTATACTAGTTCTTTGGACTGACGTATGGCCGAGATTAATAAACGATCTTCATGTCTATCTAAAGATCGATCGTGAAAATAGACCAATGGGCTCAAGGTATTGTCGACACGCTCAAAATTAATGTGTTCTGATTGGTCTATTTTTGGGATCAATCCTTAGATAGGGATTGGGATCGCTTATTAATTTCGTCCGGTAGTCGTGCACTGCCAATTATCATTATTGGCCATTGAAGACTTTTAAGATTTGTTCAGTTTCTCAATGTATACGAAAACTATCCTAATATTTTTTCTTACTAAAAAAAGTCAGAAAGAAAATATTAATTAAATTCTTGAAATTATTAACTTTTATAACGTGACTTACAATACATATTTGTTTCTTTGTATTTCTGTATTTTTATTTATACACGTTAACAAGTTATTAACCTTGTCTACGCCCGCTACGCCTAAATAGCTAACTTTAGAAAATTGAAAAAGTTTAACAGATTTTATCGCAAACAATTTACTTTATTTTCTAACAGAGTGTTTACACAAGGCGAATTTAATATTAAGAAATATTCTTAGCATGAAATCTAAAACCAATCATCAAATTTTAATAGATCACCACTTCAATGATTGATAAAAAGTTCGCTGAGGTGACCAGAGAACCCTACTAATAGTCCACGACTTAAACTCACACTCGATCCTTCTCGAAATAAAGTGACAGGCACTTGTATTTGACGGCATTAGTGTCTCTAACAAGGAACATCGAAAATACCAACCCACGCTAAGTTAAAATTCCCCACAACATCTATTTTTATCTGACAAATAGAATGGACGAATACATATACACGGCCCTTTATGTCACTGCCATTATTGTTCTCTCTATTATAAAAAAAAACCAGCTGACTTGTGTCCTTCGAATCGTATTTTCTTTTAATTTCATATGCGAGAGCTCTCGTGAGATAATAATGCCGATACTCGAATAACAGAGCGCTCAATCTAAAACGCCATTATCCTCCGGCGGGGAATTTCATTTCAAATTTATTTTCGACTGCGTATTCTTTGCGGTCTTATTTGGACTTATTTTTATATAGCACATTCAATTTGAGTCTAGCGCTGCGATTATCAGAACCCTTTTCTATTCTGTTTGAATAGTACGAACTACAGGTGAATATCTTTTTAAAATCACAAGCCACATAAAGTCCATTATATCGTCAATTAGAACTACTAAAATATCTTACTTTTGGTCCAAGAAAGTAAACGTTTAACACCACCCAGTATACGTGAAATTGTACGACGCGACGACCCAAAAAATTAGGACGCGTAAAAATTGCCATCTCAGATCCTCATCCCAATTACGAGCGGCGTGAAAAATTACACGAAATTTGGGACTGCCTCGGTATACCAATTTCTGTGACATATACACATCATTCTGATACTGGTGGTATTTGTAAAAACAAACATAAGAAATGAGAAAGGTGTTGAAGGCATAGGTACAAATATTTGTAAGAAAAGGGCTTTAGGTAACGTTGGTTTAAAATAAAAGTGTATTAGTATGTGGGTGGGTTTTTAATTCAGTTATAAATTAAACTAGATATCACCGATACAATAAGTTACATGGCTAAAATAACTACAAACACCTCGAAGATACGATATCATGAGTTAAGATCTGATTCGCCTGAAAGAACTGTATGTACTAAGATGTTTGAAACTTTTGCTTTCTGTACGCTAGGCATTCGGCATTGACTGTTACGGTAGATAGAACTCTTAGTTCATGAACTGAAAGCAGTAACCTTGAACAGACTTAGTTTTATTTACTTTGTATTAGTTGAACAAACTGTTGCGAGTTAATTCAATTATCTATATAAACTCTTTATTCTATTATCTTTCACTAATACTACGCAATAAAGCAGATAAACATGGACAATAACAATACAATATATTGTAGATCGGAGACGAAATTGCTAGTTTTTATATGGTTTAATGAAATACAAATATTCAAGTTTTTGTGGATAAGCTGGGGTGAATTTTGGAGAAACAAGTTGAAGAAAAAGTCATGGCTGGGTGTCTATGTAAGAACATTTTTGACAATGCTATGGAATGCATAATTTCAATCCCTCTCTATTAATTCGTAAGGCTCTCCACAAACAATTAACTTCAATGCCAAAGATTTCCATCCTCCATTGAAAACCCAAACAAGCACATACATCCCACGCGTCAGAAGGCGGAGAAAGTAACCACTCCAGCCATCAAGCTCATCGTGTCCTTGGTAAAGACGAAGGTCGTAAAGCCACACCGAACCTTGAACCGTACGATCGTAAACACGCCCCTATGTTGGTACTGCACCCACCATTATCTAGATTAGCCGGATGGTTAGTTAACAATCAGACTAATTACATTACCTAGCAGTTTTTTACCGACAACTAATCGCCCGTTGTTATCCATCGGGACTGAATGATATAATTAGTACAATTCTCGCTTGTAGGAATTACGTAATATTTTTTTGCATTGTTTAATTGCAAGTTGCATTCACTTTCTATTAGTTTAATGAAAAAAATTGTGAAAATGTCTGGGTAGGTGGCCAGACTAAAAATATGTTGATTAAGATCTGTGTGTGTATTTTCATTGAACAATGAACACGTAGAGATATTCGTTGAAGCTGGAAGCAAGTTTGTTCATGTCTGTGGAGTAAAGAAATAAACCCAAACTTAGACTAGAGTTTCTCGTCTCGTGATTGTCATCCTGTTCATCAATGTTTTCAGACAATTTAGATCTAACAATCTTTTACCTACCATAAATTGATGATAATGTTCTAAATAACTATAGAGAATATAATTATTGTTTACAATCTTTTCTGTATTTTGCAGATCGGTAAAATAAGTCTACCTTTGGGATTGTTATTACAAAATCTACATCACTCCAGTTCAAAAGACTGAAATAACACGCGTACTTTGTCAGATGCCTTTGATAAATTCTTGTCTAGACGTAAAGGGCACAGAACTCCCCCTCTCTATTCTTGCTACGTAATCAAAGACGAATCGGAGCACCATTGAAGACTAGTCAAAAGCTTGCGTTTAAGTATGTACGATATCTGACGCGATTCAAAGAAATAGCTCGTAGGAAAACTTCGAAAATGACGGGTACCGAGAACCAGATATTGAACTATCAATTATAATATTGAATATTGAGACAGTGGGTTGGAAAATTAGGGGAATAGTAAAGAACTAAAACTGCCTCGGTGGCGTAGTTGTACTACAGTACGATTACAAAGGTAAGGTCTCAGGCTCGAATCCCGGGTCGGGTAATGTGATGGATTTATCTATTCATCGTCTGTCCGGAGTAAGGAATTTGTGCCCGATATGGTGATAGGCTCGCCTCCTATTGCATGCTGGGACGGAACACACGAGGCGAAATGTGGGTGTTCTAATAGCACCTCTGCCTACCCCTTCTGGGGAAAAGAGGAGAGTTTATGTATGTATGTGGTAAAGAAGCTATAGGACAGGGCCACATGACAAATTGAATGTTTTAGTTATCGTTTGCCAATCCATACTTTAAAGCATTGCACTTTCAAAGTGCTTTATACTTACTTTGCCGAGGCAGTATAAAAATAAGAATCCTTCGCATAGCACTTTAGGGAGACAACAGTAACTGAACGTACTCCCGTTAAATGAAATCAATCGCTATTCGAAACCGCAAGACCAATGAGCAAACCTTTTCGTTTCGCTTCACAAATGCAATTTTCATTAATCGTGTGTATTTATTTATTTCTCTGCCATGTTTAAACACAATGATCTATATTCACAAACACGTACACAAACAATTAATTTTCCTCGCACGAGTTCAGTAATAATGACCAGGAAGGTACCCGGTCGAACCGGCCTTCTGTGTCAATTGTTTTGTTTCCTCCCGATACAGATATTTTAAAAACATTCTAGATTAAACAAAGGAAATCTGTAAGCATCCGGCAAGCTGACACCTATTGAAATTCGTGTAGCTATTTATTGTGGTGAAATCGTATTAATATTATGACTGAAGACATTGAACATAGGTAAGTAAAAGTTACTGATAAATTAATTACCAAAGACTAAAATATTTTTTCAGATATTTCAGCCTGAATAAGCTCACGCTAGTATCTTTGAAGGGATAAATAAAGGTATCACTTGTGCTACACATAGTTCACTAAGTATGGAGAAAGCCTAACGCATACGGGACACAAATTCCAGTTCAAGACAAGTCCTGAGACACTAGTCCAATGAAATAACTAATCATAGAAAACTCACACTAAAACCACTACACGTTTTTTACACCTATCTCAAACTATTTCGGTAAGTGGCCATCGAGAACCGACCGCAAATTAAAAACCCCAGCACAATAGTAAAGACAAACAGACATAAAACACTTTAACGTAGTCATAAATCTCGTCAAAAGCCGACGAGCAGCTGTGCAAATGTACTAGGAGCGCACGTTCGCGCAGAGATCAATGTTATCGCGACGAGACCGTGACCCACTGCAAGGAGGAAATGCTACCTCAACTGGTGATTTATACGAAACGCCGAACGAAACCTTGCCAAGATATTTAGGGACAGGAAATTACATTTTTCATTTTTTTGATGTATTTTTGTTTAATGTGTGTTTACCATATTAAGGTTAGGTCTGTTAAGCAATACTCATCCCTTTGGGTAAATTTCATCTTTTATATTGTTATTTAAATCACAAAACTCAAACAGAACAACATTATACCTATTTTGAAGCATGTTATGGTCGGAGCATTATTCGCAATTTTACAACCGAACGTTTTCCTGACGTTTTCCAGATAATCATTATCCGTTGGCTACATAACAAACGTAATTGACAGCCCAATCAGCTAATTCAATATAACACTTAAGGCCTTATTCGTAGTCAGATATCGAATGTTTTGTCTTCTTCGCTCAAACTGAATTCTAAAGTCGTTCGAAAGGGACAAAACACTCGATAACTAAGTTTTAAATCTGTCTATGGCCGTTAAACGATACCTCTAGTCTCTACTAAGATTCTATTCGAGAGTAAGAAGACTGGAAAACCCACCTCATGTAGTCACGTAGACCCAATCTATTGCCATAGACAATGATCACGGTAAAGACGAGACACTAGCTTAGTATTCTACACAGTTTCGCTAATTGAGCCCGCTTGGTATGCGGAACACACTTCCGGGCAGTCAGTTCTCATCCCGGAGAGGAAAATCGAAAGTGTGCACGTGTCTTGACGAAGGTACACATTTTGTTTATTTTATTAGGATTCAACATGTGAGGGACGGTTTTGGTAAATGCGAAATACTTATACGTACGTATACAGAATCCTTATTATTATAGGATTCTTCATAAATAACTATTGGTAAGACAATGTTTCCATATATGAAACTAAAAATAAGAAGAAACCACCAATATTTGCAAACCATTTAGTTGCTTATCAACAATTTTCATATAATAAATATTCTCTGTATAGAATTAAAAATGTAATACCTATTTATTTAACCTCAAAAAACACCTTCACTACATCCGACATATTTGAAGTTTAATTAAAATTATTTAATAAAACATGATGGAAAATGTTGCATTTTTTAACGACCAGACTAACCACCACATAAGGTTACCTCCGAGGTTATGAAAACAAAATAGATAAGGCGCAAGAAACGGCGTTATGTTAGGAACATTTATTATGAAAATGGAGCTCACGTACAAGTTCGGAACAAGAACGTGGGGGCGTGAATAATGAACCGGATATTGGCACCAAAAAGTTCTGCTGCGGTGATCATATCTCTATAGTTGAATATACGTATAATGGAAAGATAATACAACTTACTTTGTAATCTCTTAAATTATAATCGCTTTGAGTGTCCTAAAGCGAGGTCGATGTCGCACTAAAAAGTTTCAGGCAAGAAGTATGAACTATTATAGAACATCATCGACCTGTGACGGAACGGTCTAATGGACAGCATTCATCACATTCAGCGACCACAGTTCACAGCGACTTATTGGATGCCTATAGCCTGCGTCCAACAACCTACCAACTAACTACCTACAACCTTTTGTGAGGTGGTAAATCCTCTAGGATGCCCAACGTTGCATTTACCCGCACATAGCTTTCGAGAACTTTTCGCCCCCATCAGCTTTCAATTTGAGTATACTATTAAACTTTCTGCACGCCACTGCCTTATAAAGTATACGTATAGTACAATAACAAACATGAACTGACGCCTTTTCTCCCATAAGGGATAGGCAGAGGTGCAACGAGGACACCCAAGTTTCGCCTTGTATTTTGCGTCCCACAATGTGATAGGGGGCGAGCCTATCGCCAGATCGGGCACAAATTCCTGACTGACCCTGGACTCGAACCCGAGACCTCAGCTTTGCAATCATTCCGTAGTACAACTGCGCCACCGAGGCAGTACAATGAGCAAACTCTTAAAATACTGTGTATATTGAGGCAACTTTCGCCGACATCCTCTCACAATTACGCAACAACGGAACGACGAGACTTAAAAATAAAACTTAATCAATTTATCATTGTCTCCGGTGCCTACATTTGTCGTTACGTATTTTATTAATAAATCTTGCTTATTCACGTATATTACCTCGCTAGCTGCAACAGTATGACACAATATGGAATTGTTTTTGCAATAACATTAAATTAGATGTGCTACGGATTATTGTAGGGCGGATGTTGTGCTCTTAAAGTGAAATTACATAACAGATAACTTATTAACTGTAATTATGAATGTGAAATAATATGTTTAAAGTATTACTCGAAAGCCGTCGATATTATTCAACTTCAAACTAATAAGACATCCATGGTGTTGTGATTTCTAAACGAAATTATATTAAAAAACAAAAATGTATATGTCTGTCTCGCTCTGTCTGTCAAAAACTCTGCGCACGAGCATGGACGATATTTTGTGTTGCTGAAATGAATAAATGAATATCTTTACAAGATATAGTT
Source organism: Deilephila elpenor (assembly GCA_949752805.1). NCBI lineage: Eukaryota > Metazoa > Arthropoda > Insecta > Lepidoptera > Sphingidae > Deilephila > Deilephila elpenor. Next base: position 10,118,946 of record OX457115.1, read on the forward strand.
ATTTCTGCATAATAACCATCAGGTTATGGGCCCAGACACAAAGCGGAAACAAGTGATTGAATATTTCCAAGCAGCATACACGGATTTCTTTCAAGATGGCAAACGTGGCTGTGGTACCATCCATACCAATAGAAAGATTAAAAGGTATGGAGGATTATAATAATTGGAAGTTCACCATGAAAATGATTTTAATTCACGAAGACTTGTTCGAATGCATCCAGTCTGCAGCAGGTAGTAAAGACGAAAGAAAACAGCAAAAAGCATTAGCCAAAATATGTCTTTCTGTGCACAGCACTGCTTATCCGCATGTAAGGAACGCATTAACGCCTTTTGAAGCTTGGACTAACTTGCAACAGGCTTACGAGGATAAGGGACTATGTAGAAGACTAAGCTTGCTTCGGTCGCTTTTTTCGACAAAATTAAATGAGAGTAGCAGCATGGAAAGCTATTTGTCGCGCATTACTGAATTGTCGCAACAGCTACACGACATCGGGTCCCCACTAGAGGATGACTTCATTGCAATTATTATGCTTAATGGATTAACAGCTAATTATGATCCCTTAATAATGGCATTGGAAAACAGTAATGTGACACTAGCTGTTGAAACTGTGAAAACCAAATTATTACAGGAATACCAGAGACGGGATGATAAAACTGATAATGTGACAGCATTGGCCAGCCACCAGGTTAAGAAAGTATATAAATGTTTTAGGTGCAAGAAGACAGGTCACTTGAAAAGGAATTGCCCTAAGAACAATATAATATCCAAATCTGAGCACAAAGATGGATCTACAAATAAAGGCTTACTATGTGGACTATCTGTAAGATTGAATGCTGACCACTGGTATGTGGACTCGGGTGCATCCAACCACATGTGTAGGAGAATGGATATGATCGAAAACTTTATACCAACTGAACCGAAGAATGTGAACATTGCAAATGGTGAAATAATTCAAAGTACAGGTTGTGGTGAAGTGCATGTAAGTTTGAAAAGTGGTTTACAAACTGTAAGGAATGTGCATTGTGTACCTGGACTGTCAGCAAATTTATTATCAGTCAGTGAAATGACCAAGAAAGGATATAGTGTTATATTTGACTCTAAGCGTTGTAGGATTTACAATAATGATGATATCATAGCAAGCGCTACTTGCATAAATGGTGTATATCTACTAGACACCAATGATTCTCAATTAAATTGTAATGTTGCATCAGAAAGTGTCATGTGTCCTCAGGTTGTGAGCTCAGTTGATAGCATAGGGACTGTGCATAAGGTTTTGGATAGCCGAGCATCACAAGAGGTATGGCACCGTCGCCTAGGTCATCTTAATGCTCGAAGCATGAATGTCTTGCAAAAAGGTATGGTTCATGGTTTTTCCTTTGATAAATCTAATTTTCAATCATGCATAGCCTGCATTGAAGGTAAACAAACTAAATTACCTTTTCCTAAGAAATCTCTGAATAGGTCTACAGAGGTATTAGGATTGGTACACACAGATCTGTGTGGTCCTATGTCTGAAAAATCATTCAGTGGAGCCCGTTACTTTGTCACTTTTATAGATGACTTTACTAGAAAGACATTTATATATTTTTTAAAGACCAAAGGAGAAGCTTTTGATAAATTTAGAGTTTTCAAAACATTGGTAGAGAATGAAACAAATAAAAAAATAAAAATTCTCAGAAGTGATAACGGTGGTGAATACATGTCTAATAATTTTCAGCAATTTCTGAAGGAGAATGGGATACGTCACCAAACAACAATTCCAAATTGTAGTGAGCAGAATGGTGTAGCAGAGAGAGCCAATCGCACCATAATGGACAAGGCTCGCTGCATGCTTCAAGACTCAGGTTTAGATAAACATTTTTGGGCAGAGGCAGTGAACACTGCAGTATATTTAAAAAACCGTTCTCCCACTAAGGCTGTATTTGGTATGACACCAGAAGAAAAATGGTCTAAAAGGAAGGTAAATATTCAGCATCTTCGTATTTTTGGTTGTCTAGCTTATGCTTTAACTTCAAATCACAAAAAATTGGATTCAAGATCCAAGGCATACATATTTGTGGGATACTGCGAAGAAAGCAAAGGATATCGTTTGATAGACCCACTGTGTCCAGGTCAGTGTATAAAAGCTAGACATGTTAGTTTTATTGAAGATAAATTCTGGAAAACAGAAAAATTACAGGATTGTTATAAGTATGTAATACATAATGTGCCAAATAATAGTACAGACAATGTAATTAATGAGGATGTACCGGACATGTCCACCAGCTCTCATATGAATCAGTCTAATAATGGAGAGGATACAGAAAGTAGTTTTAATACAGATAACTTGTCGGATTTAACCTACATTCCAGAATCTTCAGGTTCAACTTCAGATGACTCCACTCAAAACGAAGATGAAGATATCACATCAGAAGATTTAGCTATACTTGCATTAGCAACAAGCTTGTGCAGAGAGGACGATGTACCAGAGACCATCCAAGAAGCCCTATCAGGTGATGAGGCAACAGAATGGAGAAAGGCAATTAATGGTGAATATAATTCATTTGTCTCTAATAACTGTTGGAGCCTTGTTGATTTACCAGAGGGAAAGAAACCCATTAAATGTAAATGGATATTTAAAAAGAAAAAGGGGTTAAATGGTCAACTATTAAAGTATAAGGCAAGGCTTGTGGCTAAGGGTTTTACTCAAAAACATGGCATAGATTACTATGAAACCTTTTCTCCTGTTGTGAGATATTCCACAATTAGGTTATTGCTAGCACTAGCAGCAGAATATAATTTGGAAATTAATCATTTGGATGTAAAAACTGCCTTTCTCAATGGTGACCTCCATGAGACAATATTTATGGAACAGCCAGAGGGATTTGTAGTCAAGGGCCAGGAAAAAAGAGTATATAAATTACATAAGGCTATCTATGGATTAAAACAGGCAGCAAAATCATGGTATGAAAAAATAAATGGCACATTATTGAATAAACTACAATTTAAGAAAATGTCATCTGAACCATGTGTGTATTATAAAGGACAAAGGGAGGGAATAATAATAATTGCCCTTTATGTTGATGACATAATGATATTTTGTTCTCCCTCTTCACTAATGGAAAGAGAAATGATCAAGAAGCAACTCTTAAATGAATACAAGATACATGATTTAGGCCCGGCTCAACATATTTTAGGTATGGAAGTATTGCATAATAATGAAAAGATTACATTGAATCAATCAAGTTACATTGGAAGAGTACTGCAAAAGTTTAATATGTCAGAATGTAAATCTGCACCAACCCCGATGGAAGCTGGTTTAAAGTTGAAAAAGGGTGAAATTAAAAATTCTACATTTGATTATAGAGGTCTTATAGGATGTTTAATGTATATTGCTGTGTGTTCCAGACCGGATATTATGCATGCAATAAGTTTCCTAAGTCAGTTTAATGAATGCTACACAGAGGATCATTGGAAGGCAGCAAAGAGAGTGCTCAGATATTTGAAAGGTACAATTTCTTATTGTTTAACTTTTGAAAAAGGAGGTTTAAATATAACTGGTTACACTGATGCAGATTGGGCAGGTGACATAATAGATCGTCGCTCATACACAGGTTACTTATTTAAATTAGGCAAATCTGTTATATCCTGGGAAAGTCGCAAACAAAAAACAGTTGCTTTGTCTAGCACCGAGGCCGAGTACATGGCACTCTCTGATGCATGTAAAGAAGCAGTTTTCTTACGCAATTTTCTGTTTGAATGTTTAAATGTTGTAGTCAAAATTGTGTTATATAACGACAATCAGTCTGCTCACAAATTATGTACAAATTCTATGTATCATGCACGTACTAAACATATAGATGTAAGACATCATTACATTAGAGAGATTGTAAGTAATGATATAGTTAATATAGTATATTTGTGTACAGAAAGTATGGTGGCTGATTGCTTAACAAAAGCTTTATCAAAAGAAAGATTTGTTAGATGTGTCAGTTCTATGTTTGTTCATTACAATACCTATGTTAACTCGAAATAATAAATAAATATTGATAGGTATGTAATATGTATAAGTAAATTTTATGATTATTTTTTTTTGTATAATTTCTCAAACATAGTTATTTGTATCCTGGTACTATTACGTGTATGTGTTATGTTAAGAATAATTTGTTTAAGGACCAGTGTTGTGATTTCTAAACGAAATTATATTAAAAACAAAAATGTATATGTCTGTCTCGCTCTGTCTGTCAAAAACTCTGCGCACGAGCATGGACGATATTTTGTGTTGCTGAAATGAATAAATGAATATCTTTACAAGATATAGTTATTTCTGCATAATAACCATCACATGGAAACTAGTATTGAATAATTTAATAAATTAGCCCAATAGTAATACTTGAATTGAAAGCGCAGAAACTGTGGTCAATTCAACATAAGTGTTTTAATATTTTATTGATATTATGACCGACTGTCTGCATAATCCCAATGCTTCTGAAAAAAAATTAAGTACGTAAGTCTTAATTTCTGTACCAATTACATTAAATAAATGTTTTACGTGCACAAATTGTTCCGACACCATCTGTCTTAATATTTATACACTATTCATTGGTGTGAAAATATAGGTTGTCAACAAGGGGAGACTACGGAAGTGGGGTAGACAGACTGCGGCGTAGAAATAACCTCAGCATTACATTATAACCACATTATTCGATGGAACATCCGCGTAAAATATCTTAAAAACTGGCTTTTGTGCGTCGCCATTTAAATTCGTCATCGGACCGTGAACTTAGCATCGGGTCGTAGTTTATGTATTAAAAGGTCATATGTTTTAAGTTGTATCGTATTTTATACGAAGTTATTGAAATTGGTTTGGTTTGTAATTTAACCGTGATATTGAAAATTCATTAAACGAAAGCGTAATGGAACGGTTTCATGCATTATCATATTGGTTTTGTTGTTTTTTTTCATAAGAAGTATCAACTGACTAATATACAATGCTTTAAAGTATGGTACTCCTTGACATATTATCAATAGAACGTTGCTTACCAAAAAATGTAATAAGCAACCATACAATTATTTAAAACGGGTGGATATTATTAATCCCAACCATCAAAGTAATCTGCCTTTTTTATTATACTGCAATACAATAACAACAATTACCTTATTCCTTATTGAACTCTAAATCGAAATCAAACGCGGAAACACCATATTTCCTTAACTTTCGTAATTATTCGGCCAGCTAAATGAATAATTCCCAAATCCTAAACAAATATCGTATGGAAACTTATAGAGCTCTGACTATTCGTAATGTAGGACAGGACAATTGTACAGGAAAATATTTGATATAAGACTAATGACGTATAAACAACGCGAAGTTGGTAGATGTTTTGATTCAATCGAACTGGTTTACTATTAAGAATATATTTTCTATTTTTTTAGCTTCAGACCAATAAAAACAATATTGGGATTGTTATTGATATAAGATATGTATGAGACATCTTGTAAATGTGTGAAAAATTACAAGAAACGTTTTTTGAAACGACACATTTACAACGTTTCTTCCGTCTACTATGAATTCTACTTTATTAAAAAATACCAAGTAATAATGAAGGCTGAGGGATCGCGCATGTCAAATTACTGTAATAAGGCAAAAAAAATAATTAAATGATTGTCTTTTGTAACATAAATTATTTTCCATGTCTAGTGATAAGTTTTAAGGCAAATTAAATTACGAATGGACACTAACAAACAGGTAAACTTGGGCCTATAATTATTTTACTTTTGTATTTCTACTTGAAAAACAAAGTAACTACAAGGTAAGTGAAATGAAATTTAGAACATCCATAATAACCAAATCTTGTATCAGCTGAAAACGAATTAACTAATAACTAACTACTAGATACTTTTCGCAACACTTGTGTATGCTGTGTCAGTATGCAATTCCGCATGACACATTCTATAAAGGTATGTATAATGTGACGTCACATTAGTGCTGGGTCGTTGACACGGTGTATTGCAAATTGCAAACGTACGCGGGTGTGTATGGCGGTTGCCATGGCCACGGTCCCTGCATCGCTGGTGCATTCATTAGCTTCGCGAAACTTTGTTGAAATTCAGTGGCATCAATATATTTGCGATATTATGGTACGATCTCTTCGTGAACGTAAAACTGTTGTAATTTTTAAAAATATCCATAAACGTGTCTAAAAATAGGGTCTCTTTTAAATAAAAATCTTTTCATCAATATTTTTCCGTCTTTATCCTCGAAGTCAATTAATTACGACTGAACGCTATATAAAGAACAAAGCGTCAGTCCCGCCCGATGTTTATATCCAATCCCCGCTATTAATTAAAATCAATCAAACGCAGCGTCGTTCACCAATTACGAATGTCTCTTCAAACTAGTAAACTCTTTAGCCTCGTTTAACTAATATTGGACCAAATATTTACTTCAAGGCGATTTCAGTACAATACATCAAACATCAAATGTTGGTTATCTATTTTGTGACAAATTACGTCATGTTCGTTATCGATTTAGGAGGTATTTAGGTTAGGTATTTATTAGGGCTATTGTACATTGCAACGGAGCATGAACTCATCAGAGAAAAAAGTATTTTTCGAATAAATTACTTCGATACTTGACTAGTCGATGATGGAATGGACGGACAGATATAAACAGCGTTTCATAGTAATTTTAAATTTATAAAAATAATCCATACATACATACATACATAAACTCACGCCTTTATCCCAGAAGGGGTAGGCAGAGGCGCCACTAGGACACCCACATTTCGCCTTGTATGTTCCGTCCCATGATGTGATAGGGGGCGAGCCTATCGCCATATCGGGCACAAATTCCTGACTCCGGGCTGATAATGAATAGAAAAACCCAATATCACTTTGCCCGACCCGGGACTCGAACCCGAGACCTCAGCTTTGTAGTCGTACCGTAATACAACTACGCCACCGAGGCAGTCAAAAATAATCCATTTGTCTGATAACTTTATGAAACAGTCTTCGAAAAGATGTCAGTCAGGCAGTCGTATAAAAAGTTGAATCATTCTCCAACATGGCTAAAAATAACGCCTACCTCATGTATGATGGGATAAGGGCGTGCAAAAGAAACTTTTATAGCACGGTGAAAGTATAAACATACCCATATGGTACCTTTTTTTTTATCTGGGGAAAATCCTCTTGGATCTCTATTTACCTTGGGGTTGTTGGACACCATATGCCGGATTTCTACCGGCTAAAAACCCCATGACCACCTTCAGCACAAATAGGGGACTTCGGGATCTCATGTGGAACACACCAAAGCCCCTTCAGCGCATTGCACACATATGGTACCTACGGACATGGCACGGTGCGTTATAGTGAGCAGACCCTAGAATGCAGAAAGCCCCCCCCCCCCCCCCCCCCTCACAAATGAGCCCGCAATGCAAACACGTCGTTTAATATTAATGTGGCCTGTTGATATGTGTCCCAAGTTGATTTATCACGTTTCCGCTCGATAACATTCGTAGCGTATGAGTGATGGCTTTCCTCATTCTCGGGATCGCTTCAATGTATCGACGTTTTATCAATGAACTGATATGAAGCCTTTGGTTAGAGACTTGAATTAAAACTGCTGATTTTTATATTTATTTAGTATGTACAATTAAAATAATAATGTGTATATGAAGCCTCGAAAAAAGAATTTGGCGATCTGTTTTATACAAATAATTATCACTCGCGCAAACCTTACAGAGTCATCGTGAGATCATTCGAAATTCGCAATGTGAAAGCGATGCGCCGACACAAAGGGGTCTCCAACAAGGATTCGGTTATGTAATATAATTTAACATATTGCATCGTCGGTGACAGAGTTACGTCACAGAACAAGAGGCTTTGAGGGCAAGCCATTGTTACAGTCTTCTCCGGTTTAATCAAAGCAAGCGGTTTTAATTGGAATTCGACGTGTGTGTTGATTACTTTTGGTCTGAAGCTGATTGGAGAGATAATATTATAGCTTGCACGTTAATTATGTAAGCGAGGTGTCACTAAAGTTGTACCTGGCTTTTATGCCGTTCAGCGAACTTTGTATAATAATATTAATCTCTAATACAGAAAAAGCGCGTGTATCTTATTGAATTGTTTCCTACTTTTATACATCACTACCCGTACCAATCACAACTTCTATGTATCAAAGTATTGCCATGAAATTTTACGTATAAGGGCCAAAAGAAAAAAATCTAATATCGTATTATGAGCGATAAGATATGCGGAATATAAAACGACGCGCGAGTGTACCGTAAAAATAGCACATCGTATGTCCGACCTTCGCTATATGTTGCGTTGCTGTTATTTTTATACTGTGTCGATTCTATCTCGTGATACACTATCAAGGGAACAAAGAAATTAATTGGAAATGATTCATTATCATCATATTTACTGGGAAGTCGACGAGAACATTAGCCTCAGTAAGGACTGTCACTGCGATTTGATGGAAACGGCCTGTAGTCAAGTGTTGGCTTCTTATGATTTTATTTATTATTTATTTATTTAAATCTTTATTGCGCACTATTATAAATGAAAAAAATACAAAACAGAAACATAAACAAAACATGGGACGGATTACTTGTCATTTGGATGATTCATTTATTTTTCCAGGGATTTTATGTAACGTTGTTTTGTGCGATTGATTTCTAAACGTTTATATGAAAGTTTATTTGTCATTTTACTGTTATTTTACTTGGAAATTTTATAGGCATATTTTGGTTGTTCGCAATATTTTTTTGTATTGTTATTTACAATCATGCTATGGATAAGATCACCAAACCAATACTAAATTATGTACACATACAGTACACAAATTCGTATCTCATGATATGCGCTATCTAGGGAGCAACGAATAAGTATGTTTATATTATCGGACGTGCAGACTGTTTCTGCGAAATGGATTTATATACAAGTATGCACGGGCGTGGAATGCACTGTATTAGAGATAACTAAAACAATTTACAAACTACGCAATGGGCAAGATAGTGGAAGGAGTTTCACGTCCGCCCCGAAAGTTACCGTCGCGTCGTATAGATAAAATACAACGTAGTGATCCATGAACCACGCATGTCTTTTTTTAGTGCCGTTATAGGCAGACGAGCTAGCGGCCCGCCTGATGTAAAGCGGCTACCGCTGCCCAGAGAATTTCGCAGTGCCAGGTGTACGTCTTATTTCTGAATGAGTCAACGTATAATGTAATATACCTGATATCTCTAAGTCTCTCGTAGCTTCTGATACCCACGACACAAGACTCGATCTTAGTGTGGGGTCAGGACTATGTATGTGACTGTTGGGTGTATTTATTTATTTATTTATCTGTATCTGTACCGGACTCTATCAGTCCATAATCATTCCTGAGCAGGAGACTCCACTCGATGTTTCGATTGAGAGGCCTTAAGGTTACAGGCCAAACGAACTAATTGTTTGTCAAACATTTTATATTACGTGTTGGTCAAATTATTTGATGTGTTTGATGAAAATCTGATTGACTGGATTGACGGCGCTTTTGACCTAGATATAGTTATCTGTGACCGAATCTACGAGCAAAACAATCTTTTGTTTGATATTCTAAGCTATTGTTTGATGTAAACTAGAGTTTGACCAACAAATTTGCCGAATACATTTGATCGTTTACAGGTCTCATTAGATTTTAGACCATAGCCCACCACGCTGGCCTAGTGGGGGTTGGCGTACTAATTCCTGAATAAGTCAATTTATATTTGGATTATTAGGCGCCTTTAATACTATTGTTTACTTTATAGAAAACAATCCACCGAATACTAAATATATCTCATACGGCTTTCGATACTATAAAAAGGGTTATAAATTAGATTTTATTGTTAGGCCGGCTCGAGGAATGAATCTGAGGGGTTTGAGAATAACGCAATGCGGCACAGCGAAGTGTTCAAAGGTAATGGATAACACTAAACATTTAAGACAAAAATTAGATAATTAAATAACAAGTTTAATTGCATGCAAAGATATTTATGAATAAACAGGAAGTTACGTATCAAGGAACACTCTGAAGTGCTGAATTGGACTGTAGTAAGAAACTATTTTAAAACCGTAAATATTTTACATATTATCAATAAACACCTGAAGTATGTTTCTCCATTATTATTTATTCATTTCATCATACGATTTTTTTATACACTTAACATACAGTTCTTTTATTATTTCTGGAATTTTCGTAAACCTGGGTGGTTGGGCTTAAAACCTCAAATTCCATATTATTTCATCAATGATATCAGGCTTATACATATCTATTGGACTAAGCTTATCAAACACTAGTAAAACTTATCAACTGATAGCGCCTAATCTCGCCATGAGATTATACTAATCGACCTTATGCAAGTTTTTCCTTTTTAATGGAAATTTACAAAGAGGTTAGATGACTTAAATCCTCCCTGTTTACTCATCATGACGTCATCGTGACCTTTCAAAACATGTTTTGGTCGACGGCGCATCAGATTGCAGAATTGGGGCACATAAACTTCAATTATTTTTATACGTAACCCAATTAGGGGTTTGGACAGGTCATTTCGAATTTATTGGGATATTAATTTAATAGCTGTCGACTTTCGCACTTATTTATTGGCCTCTTTTTCATCTACCTGATGCAATCCCATAAGTATTTGAGATATTTTAAAGTTGCAAAATGATTATTTTACAAATAGCGGTCTGTCGAACGTCAATCTTCCGAGAAACAACACTACAGCGAAGATTATGTTTACACATTCAGAAATCTCAATCAAAGTTGCCTATCTATAGAATTAGAAAAAGAAACAGCAAACGGTAACTCAGAATTACATAGTATAGAACAACAGCAGTATTAAATGCAACGGCAAATACACAATATAGTTTGAACCATAAAAGCAGTGTAATGGATGCATCTATTTTGTTCAGTGAACGCTCCGCTGAGCAGTTAATTCGATGAATCGCCGAACGAAGCCCTCGCATACAACAATCAACTTGGTATACTTCGTATACACTTCGAGTATTGTATTACCTTCCTTCCGTAATTTGTGAGGTCTAGATTTAGTTGATTATGTTGGCTTGGTGTCGAATCATAGATTAATGGGATTTAGAAGACAATGTTTAAGATTCTTTATAATCTACAATTTCAGACACCTCTAAATCCTTAATCTAAACCGTAGTTTATTTGGAACGAATCTACAGCCTCATTCAAGATATTAATGAAATCACAGTGAAATGCTTCGATCGTTTCACGAATATCTTCTTTTGTCACCTTGTTGTCTTTGAAATTATTTATTCTACTTATTGCTTGTAATAATTCTACGGCGGAAAACGATGCATCGTCAGAGAAAGCCTTTGGATTTGCAAACAAGCCTATCGATCGCCTATTTAAGTAAGTGGCTGTACCGATCTAGACCAAGCTAACGGTGACGTGCTTGAAATAATCCCTATAGATTAGTAAATTGATTACCCTAGGGGAAATTAAACTAAGCGCAATCGTTTCAAATACCGCTTTCACCGCAAGCACTTCTACTTTACGAATAAGGCAGGTCGTTCTAGATAGCTCTACTGCCGCATATCTGGCAAATCTAGACAGTTTAATGCGATTATTATGCAGCCCAACATTCTTCGTAACTTGATATGGTAGGACCTTCAAACACTTTAAAAAAGTGTTTTGATAAAAATCGCATAACATTACATAGTCACTGAATTTTCTATTCTAAAAGGGGTAACAAATTTCCAGCGGAGTAAAGGAGTTTTATGTTGTAATTTTAGCAACTCATCCAAATCCTCTGTATTTGGTAAGGATTTTCCAACAGCAGAATGGAGTTTACAACGTCAAGATAAATTGCCTAATTAAAGTTGTTCAGCGAGCTGGGCAGGATGATCCTAGAGATTTCTCTAACGAATCAAAATAAGACAAGTAATGATCTCGTTGGGAAATAATCAACGTAGACTGTAGCATAAGTAACATAAATCGAAAAGCAGGCCATATTAAAAGTAGAATCAATAGCTATTGGGGTTGATGTATTCCTGAGTGGTAATCACAACTCATCACAAGTGGTGTGATCTAATTTTGGATAACGACAATATGTATTAAGTAGCTGAGAGCAGTTTGTTGACTGAAGTCAATGATCGTCGTGACGTAATTGACAACAATATTTGCCCCAGTCGTAGAAAATCATCATCAATCATGATAATCTCCAAAAACATACACTATTATCGGACACAACTCACAAGACGTCTACTGCTATTTTTATCTCAACAAATTTTCTTTGGTATGTTATTTACCTTGTTGAAAGTCTAACCCTGGACATGCATATACAATTCCGGAGAATGAAATAATAACCCCAAAAGTACAACACAAATTGATACAGATAACGAAAACATATAGCCACAAACTGTGACAGCAGAGCCATTCAGGGCATAAAGAGTAATAAATGCTGGTGCATCCGTCAAGCGGACGTTTAAGCTGGGTCGGGCGTTTTATCATCCAGCGTTATTACTGTCGCGATTACGGCGACAATAAACAAACAGCACACAGTATTAGTGTTGTGGATAACTGGAAATACACAACAACGAATAACTGGAAATATTGATGGAAATGGTAAGCAGAAATGCTATAAATGTATCCACAAATTGAAGAATTTAAAATTGGTATAAATATAATCTGTCCTGAATTACTAAGCGAAAATATTTAGGACCAAGTTGACGAGTTAAATGTTGTTTCCGTCGTTTTCAGTTTTTGCAACAACGCAATTGCGATGTCATTAATTATTACAAGGCTCATTAGTTATTACAAACTTGGTTCTTTTACGATCAGAAGAAACCGCAAAAAAAGTTTTATTGATATCCTTAGATTAATAATCGTAAGGGGCATTCGGGTCATCATTACTTCATCGATTAAATATTAACCGTACATTTTTTTAATTATCATGATCTGTTAAATTACGTTACACAATATACTACTCACCTATCGCCGCGACCGGTAAGCAGTTGAAGCAGTCTGTGAACGTTTTCCATAACTTTATGTTGTACCTCCGTTTGCATTCATCGTAGAATCTGCGAACAACAATTACACATCACAACTGCAATCATTGACATCAATACATGGACAGGGCGAAGAACGTTTAGTGTTCCCACGTAAGTGGTGTGGGGCACCACTGTACCTCCTGTGGAGCGTTACTGAAATTATTCGTCGCTTGCAACGATTTTGAAAATGGTTGCTTTTATTTATTATGAAAGAGAGATAATTTAATATTAAATTCAGTATTTTTATTTTCCGTAGTTATAAAAAAATGTATAGATGGCGCGATTTTCAGGACCATCTTATTGATCCTACAATGTAGTGAAGAGCCTATCCTTAGTTTTTAGATCGATGACCTACGAATTATACTGTACCCAGTAAGCTAAAAAACTTAGCTAGACTTGGTAGTTCATACACAATTTCATATTCTGTAATTCAGGATCAGGATTGAATACTTGTCACTATCGTATCTTATCAATTTCACTCGTGACATTTATTAAAACTAAATGAAATCGAGTGTCAAGCGTAGGTGGCACTCAAAAGGCATAGCGTCAAATTTAACCTTGATCTGACATCTTATAATAATAAGGTATGTATATCTAAAATAACATGAAGCCTCATTCGATGAAACACAACAATAGCATTATCATATCATGAACATTAGAAAATTCTTGGGTTTGCGTAAAGGATTCCATTCAATTTTAATTCGACAAGTACTGTAGAAATTTGTATATGTATGTGTGTGTACTTTATAGTATCTCCACTGGACTTTCAGAACATTGTCAAAAGAAGTTTCACGCACTCCATTAAAATATTGAAGAATCACAGAATAAGTTGCTAATTAACGAAAATTCCGACTGAATACAAAATGTAACACGGAGTTACGTTCATCGTGAATACCAAAAGGGGATCCGCCCACGGGTTCAGCACATTTGTGAAAATAACACGAGGCTAATTAAAGCTTACAACTGCCGCCTACGTGGCACTGTCTCCCCACGGTATAGCGCACTCTTCAACTGGCAAGTTCACGGCTAATATATTATTTGGATATTAATGTAAATGATAACTTTAGACCGCGATTTGTTAGATAGATCAAGTTTTTGTAGTTGGTTAAACTATAGCTTGTTATAATACTGTGATGTTTCATTCAAATACATTGAGTAGTTTTTCGCGAACTAAATACTACTCTTAGCTAAGTTTCACCTTTAAATCAGGAGAATAAAACAATTATTGTAATGACATAATTAAGGTTCATACATTTAATTTGCTACAAAACCTTGGCAAAAATGCTTGTCAATGTTTTCGCTTTCTAAACCTAGAAATTATCGAGCTCCCCGTTACCTCAGCTATTCAATTTTTTTAATCAGCCAATTTCCAAATTCACCAAACATTTCAGGGTGCAACAGAGCATAGCTTCCTGCAACATCACCTTGATACGTTATAATTAGTTTATCAGAATGGTGAACGGAATCCGATAATATTATCCGAGGCCGCACCGGGCCATTGTTCTTGAAACGTCAGCCTGAATATTTAAAATTTACTTCACACGTCATTATACTAATATAGTTTTTTATACAAACGCAATGTGACCTTTTCATATACGCAATTATTTTACAGGTACCTATAACTATACTAAAGTAAGGGCCATAAAGCCTACTCTAATTGCCTATGATTCTAATCTACATACTCTTATTTATAGATGAAACTAGTTTCTATAGTCTACGGTTACGTTTTAGAAATTTCATCAAAAATCGAACTGATAAACAAGAGCTTTAGAAAAACAAATTCATTTTACAAACACCGTCATAACTTAACGCCATACAGCCTTACATTCTAATCGATATCTCTTATCGATAAAAAGATAAATCGATAATCGGCCGGCGCACCTTCACATTGATCGTGACTTTCACCAAGACCATCTCCGCGTGTGTTTACGTCCGTTATCGTGTTTGCGCTATCCATCACTCTGTTTGTTTGTGCGATCGCGCCTTTGATGTAACAGTGGAAGTTGTTACGCCACGGCGAGTCATTGTATGGCAATGAACTAGATACATTGGCCGATGGCCAAACAGGGTCGCGTAATTAAAAAGCACGGGCAGAAATTATGTATCGACGCGTGTGCGGCCAGTACTTTTATTATTAAAGATATTTGGTCATAAAGGAAGTTAGTGTGTAAAGTATCATTCGACGCGGTTATAGTTGCACCCCTTATCCTTACCATTGAGTTTATATCTTAAAATTGCGTCACTGACGGTTTTGATGAACCCAACCCAGAAAAGATTAAAATATCAAATATTATTATTGTGCTTCCAATGTGTAATTTTTTACAGTATTTAATTATAATTTTAATTACTACAATATATTTATTATAACGATCATTATTTAAAAACAGCGTCAAAATTATTAGTAATGCAGTGGGACACTCACTTTCTCTTTCACACTCACGCGCCTTATGGAAGATGACGTCACGTCTCCTATGACCAAATTTGAAATAATTGAAATAATCATGAAAAAAGTATGATGCTGATCGAGAGGGGTCCGGTGGTCAAATAAGGTGTTTATTTTCTTTTTCTTTACATTAAAAATACCTGTAAGGCTAATAACTATAAATATAGCTACATAGCGACGAATAAAGCTGCGAGATATAATGTACTAAGAGGCGGCTAATAAGGGTGAATGACTGTCCAGTGAGTTGGGCGTCCTTGAGCTAAAGTGGACGTGTTACAAACGCCTCGGTACTTCAGTGTTGAGAGTTCATCGGCTATGAACCGTGAGGAAGGGTTTGATTTTCAGTCCGGAAAAATTAAGTAGGTTTTTAGATTTGTAAAAGTGATATGATCGGTACAAAATAGAGACATAGACAAGAGATAAATTATGACACTAAAATGTACTCCAATATAGTAACATATACAGATCCAAATACAAAAAAATAGTACTCGTATACTTTTATTAATTTTTCCCACTCATTATCATAGTATAATTAGGGTCTAGGTTGCATGAATTATGAAATTAATTATGATATGATCCTAAATCACAAACATCGAGTAAAACATCGAACACAAACCAGATGTCAGAAACAATTTTTCCACTCTAACGTATCTAAAACATTTTAAACTCTCAACGTTGTTTGTTATAAACATGTCAGGTTAACGTACTTTTTGAAGTCGCGTAGGACGAAGGACACACCTACATCATGTTCCTACAACACGTACATATTTATATGTATGTCAGGCCATGGACACATGACTTCGTAAATCGCAATGTCGAGTAAGGAAGCTTGGGATTTGTAACGGTCCAAATAAGTTAGGTATATACTCTCAATCTTCGCTCACTGGTGAGGCTCACGACCACATGTGATGATCCTCCATCGTGTGCAGTCCTGAGTGGCATGGACCGTGTGGTATAGGCTACCAACAACCGCCTTGTTCAGGATGTCTGACCATTTGGCTGGTGTTCTGCATCTGGCGCGCTTGCCTTACTGCGTCCCAATATTAAAAGCTTCTCTAATTCATGACTGGGATACTGCATAATGTGTCCAAAGAAGCTCAAAACATAGGTTAGGTAAGACGGAGTAATTTAAAGTATATTTTGCTGCTTAATCTCCCATCTCTATTTATCTCTATAATAAAGCAAGCTTCTACCATACATTTACGTTAGTTCGATGAGAATTAGCTAAAGATCTTGAATATGATGTTTAAACCATTAATACGAAACGAACTAACGTGTTCTGGCAGAGGTTAGATAAGCCTTGTGCTGATCAGGACCAATAAGGAGTTATAGGTCGGTACGTCGATTGGTATCACGAACATTTTCTACAACATCCAACCATTTGATATTACAACTTTACTCTGAACTGCAACCAAAGCAAACCGAACAAATGCTAATTAAGAAACTTATAGTAATAATACCCACAACCCCTCATTCGTAGCTATTACTTGGAACACGTGCGCAAACTTAAGCATAATGCATGTTACGTTACGTTTCAAACTTTCAAAACACAAACTATGCATACTGAGGTTATCCGTAGCACTCGGATGAAACATTAGTTTAAAGAGGTTATTGTGCAAAAACACGTATATAGAAGGATCGCAAAAAACCGTTTTGGAAGTCGAAATTTTTTTTCTATTAGCCGTTTTGAATGACGATTTTTTTTTACTTGCCTGACCGATCCAAAGTGCAATGTTTAACATGTCAAACCTTTTTTTGGGTAAAAATCGATATACTAAAAGGGACGGTCGAGAAATATATGGTTTGAATAACTAAGATTTTTTACGTACCAGGCAGTTGTGTTTATAAAACAAGGGATTAATTATGGTGAGCGTCCTTTTTGACATCACTTGCATATTTAATTTTAGTACATTTAAAACGCATTACATTTTGCACAATTGCTGTTTAGCCGTTTATATTTCGACCGATGCACCCGAATTGTAATTTGAAGTAATTCACCTCACACAGTCTTTTAAAGCCCAATTAGTCATGGAAATGCGAAATATTGGTGACCTGGTAGCACCGCTGCCTGCCCCTTCTGGGAAAAAGGCGTGAGTTTATGTATGTTTGTATATTTTAGACAACTCAACCGAACGAACAAAAAAGTCGAGACCCAAAAATCGTTTAAAAATCAATAATTTACAATTCCTCCCTACATTACAGTGCATAAAATGACTCACTGTAATTTATTTTCCGAGTATTAGGGAGTATCTACCCACACGCTAAAGTTCCCTACCAAACAAATTGCACATCGGACCATACGAAACACTCATGGTAATTCCCCTCCGTACATGCCAAACTTATGACTCACGACCACTCGTGCTATAGGCATGGACGGAAACTATAAGATATCTTTGATCCATTCTATTAGTGGAAATGTTAGTATTCGAAATCATATTCATATTCGTAATGTATTTATTACTTTAAAAGTAAACTAGGCACATATAATTAGCAATGTTGTTAACAATATAAATAAATAATGCACCCAACAGTCACATACATAGTCCTGACCCCACACTAAGATAGACTCAGAAACTACGAAAAACTTTTCGGTCTCAAACACTCAGACCCGACACAAATACCTGTTGATCACACAAATATTTGTCTCGGTAAGGGAATCGAACCCGCGGCCTCTCCTTTCACAGGCGGCGTCTCACCAACTGCGCTACGGAGGCTTTCAAACTATACAAAAAGTTTTGTTTCTATCTGTGCACAAATTATAGATTTACATCTTACATTATACCAATGATGTATAAAATAATTGTTGTTCAAATTTGATAAATTATCTTTCTATTACTAACCACGTGCCTTTTATATTTCACAACTGCAACATACCAGAAAGATTAAACAGGAGTTTATAAACACGTAATTAATTAATTAAATTAACATAAAAACTTAATATTTCATTTGTCCGTTAACTAAACAGAATGAAATCGAGGCAATATATGTCACTAAAATGTATACTAATTCAAAATTATCTCTATTTGGTAATAAATCACATTAAAAACCTGCTTTGAAACGAAAGTGTCCCTGGCTATGAATTTATTCGCTTTCCTATTAATAAAACAGTGTGATAAAGAAATATTTAAAAAGAGAACTATAGAAATATAAAGCAGTATTTGATTACAGATGATTAAAAAATATAGCAAAGATTAACTTAAAGGCAAAACAAGTTGAAACAAAGAAAAAAATCATAAATATTTATTTCGCATGTGCCTTTTTTATCCCCACTTTATCTACACCAAATTCAATTTGCCCAAATACGATTAACAACCTTGTCGCTCGCGTAAAATGGCAACAGATGTTTATCCCTCGGGACCAGACCAATTTTCTTACATAAAAATATGTAGCCTCACAAAATATGGTATCAAAAAAATAACACTTGGTATGGTTGCTTGTACGGAAGAAAATAAATATTTTTGCTAAAAATGACCTCTTTAGTAGGCCGTATGTCATTACTTCCCAGAATTTGATCCTTATTAGCGACACTATCAAATAGTGTTAATATACAGCATGTGTTGTATTATATTATTCAAAATCATCGGGTTCGATTCCTCGCTAGGAATATTGATTTATCAAAAATCCAAATATGCAGTTTAAGTTTTCATCAAAATCGGGATTTTGTTTCCTTTCATTATTTTTCGCTATTCCTCATAGTTTCGGATTTGGCCATCCACGCCCACTTAGACAATTCACTCTATATAGAGTAAAGCGATTATTTCAACATTATACAAACTTCGTATACTTTCGAAAACTTGGACTTCTAATTTGAACGTGACGCAAGTCTTTGTGGATGCATTGCTCATTGAAATAAAATTTTGAATGATTTCAACGGCGAAGATAAGCTGTATTCAATAAAAATAAGGCGCAAAAGGAACGCGAACACTAGATAGGCAGCGGCAGTTATCAGATCGCAAGAAGCATTTAATGATAAGTTTCTGAAGTACCACCGGAAAACACCAAAGACCGATAATACAATAGAGTTGATAAATATGTACTAATAAACTTGCAACTTATCGCGCCTTCTGCTAAACGAAGACCAATGACAAAGAGGGGAATCACATAAACACATAAACTCACGCTTTAATCCAAGGGGTAGGGAGAGGCGCCACTAGGGCACCCACATTTCGCCTTGTATGTTTCGTGTCCCATGATGTGATAGGGGGCGAGCCTATCGCCATATCGGGCACATATTCCTGACTCAGGGCTGATAATGAATAGTAAAATCCAATATCACTTTGCCCGACCGGGATTCGAACCCGAGACCTCCCTTTGTAATAGTACCATAGTAAAACTACGGCACTGAGGCAGTCGAGAGAAAAAACTGTCCACAATATAAGAAAACAGCTCAGATAATAATTAATGCTCTCTAAGACCCAAACATAATAAATAATAGGATGAGTGTAACTATCAAGAATCAAAACCGATTAGCCTAGCCAGACAGATCATTAGCCGGCAACAAGTGCGTGTCATTATTGAAGGATTACAACGTTGAGCTTATGACTAAAGTCATTATGTCATATCAGGATATTTTAATGATCAGAAGACGACAGACAAATACGCACATTTCAAGTTAAAATGTATTTAAGTGCATTTATATCTAGACAAACCATGTTAGCTAACACCATTGGTAAATTAATAATTATTAATTATTAATTTACCAATGGGCACTATAGATAATAATTATAATTATTATCTATAGTGCCCACTAGTATAATACTGAATATTTTTTTGTAAAATAAAGAATACAGTCATGTCACAAGGGTCCATACATAACGTAGGGCTTGTAGAATAATACATGCTTCACCAAACTCAATGGAAATACCATAACACATTTCAGTGGTTAGTAAAAATGGCTGATACAAATCGTAAATAGATACAATATATTTTATCTACATATTGTTTGGAAAAACATTATCTATGTTGCACGGCATGCTAATTGTATATCAGATACATATTGCTGATACGAGTCGAGTTACGCGTGTAGCAAAATCGAAAGAAACTGAATCGTTAAACAATATTATCATGTGACACGTAATGCTAGAACTGTTTAAAAATATCGCTGATGTTAATCAACATATATATTGAATCCTATACAATGTGCTAGTTACCAGCTCGATATAACCTTAGGCAGGGCCCAGGGGCCAGGTTAAAAGTATTCTGAACCGACGAGAATGCATGCAGAGATTGATGAAAGTAGACAAAGCGAAAGTAATATGTCAAGATCGAGCGGAGTGGAGATCCATAGTCTGTGCCTACCCCTATGGGACACAGTCGATATATTTTGGCGGTTTTTGATAACCACGAAAATATTCTGTAGTTTAATATCGGATCGGACCTATAACAATGACAGACGTATTTAAAACAGCATAATAAATGTTTCACATTTCAAAGTTTATTTGATGTTTCTATTACATATTATATTGTCTGTTAGTAAATAATGTATGGAAAATATTTAAGGGTTATATTATGACTACTCCATTTGCACGAAAATGCGAAAGATATCTATCTAATCAAACGAACGTAACAAAACATCGACCCACACTATCTAGATTACAGTCATCGATCAATGGATTTCTCGTGTTGACGCCTTATCAGCAGATAACGGGTGACGTCATGGCATTAAAACATACAATAGTATAGGCATAGTGGTAACAATTTAACTGCTAAGAGGAAAAACAATGTATCCTTGTCGGCGGCTAGTCATAACATGTTTTTAAGCGATGTATATTTGTATGCCTTTAAAGTTTTAATTCTGTTAGCAGTGCTGTGTTCCTGAGGACTCCATATTTAGCTGTATTAAAAATGAAATCTAGACAAGTTCTACTTTGGAAAGGTGCATGAAAGATATCGACTTCTTTAATTTGATTTTGACTTCTCCTAAAACAAATATAGTAATTAAATTGTATAAAATGTTGAAAATATGTTTTGCTAATGGAATTTAAGTTTTTTCTTTGTGTTTTTATATTGTAAGTTTATATTACTGAGCGACATGATCACTCAGTGACCAAGCTCAAAAATAAAATAAAACATGTTTTAATTCATTTATGTTTGAACACAATGATGGGGCACGGACATAATATAGTATTAACTACTACAGTAAAGTATACGTGTAAACATTTACACTTAATTAATTTACCGAACGCGCAGTTATTGCCAAGAATAATTAAATAGACGCAATATTTGTATAGAAAATTTGTATTGCACGAAATTTTACAATGTGCCGCAAGATATCGACATATTGTAACTAATATGCACATATATTTTTCAATTTCATTGATTACTGTTATCTGGAATACAAATGTAAAACTCAACTTCACATACCGCAGTATCTACATTTAAGTTTATCAAATCAAACCTCTAAATACTTCTATCGTACTTTCCTATTATTTATCTAATCCTGTACATTATCAACACTTTACTACTAAAACAACTCCGTGTAGTAACTACAGTGTGTTGAGTCAAAAACAACATCCAGTGGGCAATTTGAGCTCGACCACCGAACCTTATCGGGGCATATGACTCAATGTAATGAGTCACGTGTTGCGAGTGACCAAAACATTTCCTTCACACTTTACTACACGGCACATTATTTTTAGTGTTCCGTACCAAATAGGAAAAATTGAAAATTTGTAGAATCACTCCGCTGCCCATCTGTCAAAAAACCTATAGGGTGATTCCCACTAGAATAATGCACAAAAAGCGTAGTATAACTTAAGGAAAAAATCCACAAATCCGAATAGTATTTGAAATATTGAGAGTATGATAAATATTTTCTTTAGGATTATTAACATATATTTATAGTGGTATAGAACGACATTGTATAGCACGGAACCCTAGAGCCCTAGGTGCGCAATTACAACTCGGACTTAGCCGGTTTTACTACAGTATGTAATTCAATTTGGTTTGTGGTTTAGACACTTCTAAGTTACATGTTGACTTTTAGACAAAACATGAGAACATGGGTTAAATTTTAAAATATTGTGTTACGGCGATAAAACCTTTTTTTACAGACCCTTATATGCGCTTGTATTTGCATACATGTCTTTTCCTCTCTTCACGTTCAGTGGTTAGTGCGACGACGCGCAGCCGACCGCGACGATCGCTTCCCGTATTCACTTCCCATGACTGCCAAACTTACTCGAATGACTGAATAACTACATTAATTGTATGTTTTTGTCATAAATTTTGTTTTGCAACACTTTATTGCCATATTTTTTAAACTTGTCTTACTTATATTTTATCATATTGATTACCGTAGTTGCAAAACCAAATATTGAAGGTTAAATGAAGATTTTTTATTAAATAAAACTAAGTTTTTATGATAATGCCAAAGCGAGATAATGAGTATTGAAGATTGATATTAATTGGTAATTCGAATCGAAATTGAATATCCGATCGAAATAGTTAATTTTATTAATTACTACAAGACAGTAAAACATAATTATGCACTATTTGTATCATTAGATTGTCCTGACAAACATCGATATATTAACGATTATAATTTTATTAGATTACAAAGAATTAATATTTCAAAGATAGACGATAATTCTAAGTAATACAAAGATATCAAATCTGATGCATTAATATTTTCATAATCGCAAAAATCGAACTCCTAACCAACTAAAATATATATAAAAATAATCGATTTAATAAATTTATCAATGCAAAACGACTACTCATTAATTTGCACCACAAAAATTTTATATTAAATTTAAATTTGAGAACAGATTATTATTTATTGTCTAACAAAATCTGTAATACAACATAAACCTACACAAGAATATTTTTCTGCACTTTGTCATGGCAAAGTAATACCATAGTAAATTGCAAACTGTAATTGCAAAATTATCTAGAAAGCGTACCTAACCACAAGATTTTTCAACAAAACGATGCTCCTATAGTAAGTGAAACATAATCCAGATAACTTGATGTCAAAAGTGAAGAAAAAACCAACTTGGCGCTCTAACGATGACAATAAATAACGTCTCCATTATTCATTTTGAAGCTGATAGAAAGTTAATCACATAAATGCAAATACCCGTTGATTTATCATTTTGTGTGTGATCAACACATTAACAATCAGTATTCTATGAATATTCCAACGTATAATTGTACGGCTCGTGAACGCACATGTGTCACGAGCTAATCACAAAATTAATATTAATTGGATAACAAATCATCGTAAGTGCTTGCTAGCATAGAAATCTCGTATACATGTCTTTTGAGAAATTTGATTTGGATACAACGAGCGACATTATCACGCATTTTCTTCCATAAAGATATGTTTTTGTTGCCTTTGTTTTTCGACCCAAAAACGAAGTATGTAAAATATAATTACAGTGGCTTATAGTTTATACTTTACACCATTACTACGTAAAAGAAGGACAAATTAAGCCGCCTACAATTTAGGAAAATTATTACAATATTTCCCTTTCAAAACGTGTGTGATACACACAATACACATTCGTCATTCTATTAACTCTATTGTCGATAACTCATTCATAATACGAATCGCGACGGCAAAAAAACTTCTAAGCTAATAATATTCATACCATAGTTATTATCCTGTTTCTACATTAGGAGATAAATATCACAGTATTAGGGTATTCAGTATACAGACGATTATAAACAATCTACAAGCTTGAATAAAAACAAAATAAACTCACCCATAAATCCTATTAATGCTAGCGCACTCGTGGTTCCCGCGCAAGAGGAAGAAGTTCTCCGGGTATTTGATCTTGTACGCGAGGAGCAGGCATATTGTCTCGAGAGACTGCTTGCCGCGGTCCACGTAGTCTCCGAGGAACAGGTAGTTCGACTCCGGGGGGAAGCCGCCGTACTCAAACAACCTGAGCAGGTCGTAGTACTGACCGTGGATGTCACCTGGGGAACAAATGTTTATTAACACGCTGACTGCGGCGGTAACCTAAACTATTCATCAGCAATCGCACTATCCATGATATACCTTCATTTAAAATAAATCTTTTGTTCTGGTCTGTTACATTAACCAAAATAAATAGAGCTAATTCAGATGTGGTACAATACAATTATTAAAAGATGATTAGGAGAAATGAGAAGTAACGAAAATCGATTCCCTATTCTATGTTTGTGTGATCGATAAATTTATCGAAGTGTTATGAGGGGTCAAAAAGGCTTAAATGGTTTCTAATAGGATAACAAGGTTTACGATGGAGTTAAAATTCCTATACCCTCTCACATTATTCTCCATAACATTATTAACAGCACAACTAAAAATAAAATACATAAATAATAAACCAAATTTCAACATCTAAATTAACGCACTCAAAATTAATTAACCGAAGTCTTCAATTAAACTTAAGTAATTCCACTTTCAAACAACCTCAAATCTGAGCCCTTTTTATGATGTCTCGGGGCTCACACTACAAGTTTCGGCACTTCGCCCTTCAGACGTCATTGTTTCATATAGCTTGGGGGTAAGTTTCGGCCGAGCCGTGAAAATATTAAGAAATTTTAGTACCTAATCTTATCTTGGGCATGATTCATGTTTATAACTTGTAACATTTGATTATCTCGCTTGCGTTGACACGGTAGACAGAGGAACGTAAAAATGTCTTGTCAAACAGCTTACAAATTTAATTCAAATTACTTTGTCAAAAGACAGGAAGATTAACCGGCCTTAGTATTAAAATTAACTGTACCCTGTTCATATACACTGCTACTAAACCAAAGGATGTCTGCCTACCACTATTACTGTAACAAGTTGGCCGTATTGTCAATGTATCAAGGAAAATAACATTTGTAGGAATAACTGCGATATGATCTAACTATGATCTACTTGTGGTGAAAACAACTATGGGGCAGTCTTTATGGTTATTCATAAAAAGAATAATCAGTGCCTGAAATGTTCATGGTATGCTATGTTATACAGAACAGGAAGCCTATTGATATAACTATTTCGTTATCTACATATGTATAAACCTATAAAATTCTACTAGAACTACCTTACTGCATTATAACATGGCTAGAAATGATAACCATGGAGTCCCACAAGCCATTTATTCTAGCCTGACATAATAACTACACTTTATCTGACCGTAAGTTCAATGTACTCAAAAGAAATTATTCATTACTTCAAATAAGATTACAAAGACAGAAACATATAAAAATATGGTGATTTCATAATGTCTAAGTATCACTTATAAATGTTATGTTTTAAAATCACCATTTGTTTGAATGTAAATTATCTGTTCCGTAATATAATATACTTGATGTAAGATATTGTAATGGGTCTTTTGTTAATACTGAAACTATTGACATGTACACTCAACATGTGTACGTTGAGTCACAACACAAAACTGAAGTCACTAGACAAAATAACTTATCACCTCACAAATTTATATCACATTTATATTTATCTTTTGTTTACAGGCATTACAATCAATAGCTAAAATGATATCCTTCATTCATTTAGAATCATATAAAATAACTAATCCAACAATTATGGTAATATCAAAGCTATTTTACTACTACTTCTAAAAATTGTTAAAAATATTAAAAATAAAACTATGCAATAGATTGTCCATAAATGTAGCGATGTATATCATTGATACATATTTATTCTAAAAATGTATGGGGAAAAACTAAAATTGAAAAAACATAATTAATACATTACAATTAACGTACATTCCATTTCAGAATAACTTAAGTGATATGTAATGGGCAAATGAGATAAAGTAGTCAAAGCTTCAGAGATTTTGTTTACATTGGAGTAAATAATAATATAAACATGTTAACACTATCGCTTTGCTTATTATTAGATATAATATTCATTGATATTATCGTAAATATTCTTAAGTGGAGAGTTGCAAGTTTTACTGTGTGTTATATCTAGATTCTAGACGGGGAAATTCCTTCAAGCTAATATAGCTATATAGCAATCTAATGTATTAATTAATACTGTGGGTTGTATTGAGAAAGTGCTTACTGGGAAAAAACTAGCTAAACTAGATATTTCATTGTAAATATCTTACAGTTTATCAGATTAATATTAAATAAATAGATCAACCTTCATTTTACAATATAACTGTGAATCACTAACATAATTTATGTTTTTGTACTTCAATAAAATTGATTCAATGACAACCACGTAAAAAGAATTTGTTGAGCATCAAGGTAATGTTATAAAGATTAAACTAGACTAGATAAAAACTGCAATACAAGACCACTAGTGTGCAAACAGTTAATTACGATATGATTATAAAGTAAAATATTGCTTGCAGGCTAATACAATGGCTTAACATAGGAAGTTGTGATGTAATAGCTGTGCAAAACTGCACATTGTGTCAACATTTGGGCTAGTTACGACAATCTTTAATGTAGCTATACAAAGTTATGAGTTACACGCTTACTAATATTATTAAGAAACATTTACTTTTGGTTTTCTTTTTTTTATGGTTTGTATTGTGCTGTTTGTTTAGAAAACAGTTGTGAAAGGATGCAGGTGTAATCCACTAAATACAACAAATGTTTGCATAGCCCACAAATATTTAGGTCTGGGTGTTGTGAAATTTAAAAGACTTGTATTTCCTACTAACAGTGCATGACTTGAAACCTTACTGCAGTGACTAGTAGGAGTATTTATAAAAAAATACCATTTAAAAGTGCAATGGACCATTTTGTATACTTTATGTATGAGATGAGAAATGGCATAGGCTATTGTTATTTCTAATAACATATATTATTTCCGATATATAACTGTTAAGTGTCTATTCTGACCTAAATTTGTATACTAAATACTAATATATTACTTATGGCTAAATTATATTGAAATATTTATTGCTACTTTAGTTTGTATAATTTAAATAGCACCAATTTTACTGAGGAACATGCAAAATGAACATTGTATACTAATTTAATAACATGATTCTGGAATAAGGTGGATCAATGAACTATTCTTCATAAAATTAATAGATAAAATGTGACAAGAGTAATTAGTATTCAATATTTTCTTAATATAAAATACTAATAATTTGTAAGTATGAGTTTTACCTTAAATTATAAAAAACAATATATTTTATTGCTTAAAAATAGTAAATAAATACTTAAAAATTACTCATTTGTACTAAAATTCTCTATAGCTATGCCAATTACTAATATACTACAACACATATACTTTCTAGCAGAATTGAATGACTAACTATTATTGAAAATTAGATAGTTGAAGAGTTTATATAGTGCTACAGGGAGGCCACTATACAAAAATGTACTTGTTTTTCATACAATTTTAGCAATATTTATTAAATAACAGATTTTTTTATACTGTTGGAAATTATTTATATTCTAAATGCCTTAAATTTTTTGTCCATAGCAAAATAGTAAAAGCTTATAATGATACTAAATAAAATGATCTTTTTATATTTTTAATAAAATAAGAAAAATGAAATCTAGTAAAACCAAAATAATTTTGTTTTACTGTGGTATATAGTTATACATAAATACTTTTCCCCCTACATACCTTACAGAATTTACCTAAATGTATGGAGAAAGGTTAAAACTTCTTTGTTTGATATTAACAGAGACTTCGAAATTCACAAGACAGCGATACACAATTAACAATAAGAAATAATTAACAAATATGTACTACAAAAATAAGTATGTTTGTCTGACGAAATAGTTCGTAATAAAATTAATTTATTAATTAAGGATTCATACTTCATCCTGTCTATGGTCATGTTTAAAAAAAATTAAGGGCACGTAACTGCCGGAAATTATTCCAACCTTATCTTAAATGGAATTTCTTAAAAACATAATTGTTTCATGAGTAAAAAAGCGCTGTTGCGCAAATACACGAATTACTTCTCGTTATTACACAAACCCTAGTGCAACTTGCGTCGGATTTCGAAAGTGGGTATGTAGCTCTTTTTGTGAGAAAGTGTTGCTTAACGATTTTGATGGACGCGCAAAAATGTATACTCTGTACTCACCGCATATTTTTAACGGGGCCTCCAATTCAAGTAAAATTGGTTGTGACAAGAATATTTCTCGCGATTTCAAGCATAGCCCTTTGATTTCTATTTCGGTCAACTGAACATTCATACCAGGCTTCTCGCCCCGCACTGAAAACAAACGTAAACATATCACTTTTACACCAACAACACCGCGAACACCAAAAAATTACACTCATTGTCACTAAATATAATGTTATTTCACTGTATTTCGATTCAAAACACCGACCGTTTTGTTTATTTCAAACAATATCAACAATTACCTTTTAGTAATTTTTTTATTACGTTATCGATGTTTAACTCATCTGTGTCTCTGTCTGCCATCGGATATAATGTTTGTGCACGGAATATGACTAAACAGAATAAGCAAAGGAGAAAAGATTGTGAAGATTTTTGCCGATTATTAGAAGGTACAACCTAATTCAATTCTCGGCTAAAATGATTTCCAATGGCGGAGACATCACTCACACACACTAACAAGAGACATATATCACCAATGTTGCCCACTTAATGGAATTTTATTTCCGGACTCCAATCACCAATGTACCCCATAAGAAATAAACGTTCACTTTTAAAATGTTATAGAAAACATTTTTATGACAATCGGAATATTATAATTTTTATTAAATGAATAGTAAATTTTTAAATCAACAATCTTATTTCTTCACCTAATCATTCTAAATATTTTTGAAAACATTAATCTACTTCTCATATTGCAATTTAGTATACATATAATAAAGGATAATTCAATTTAATTGAATATGAAGTAGTAATATTTTGGCCACAATACTGTTTAAAGACTATAATACAACTTGCAGTTTACTAAAAATACTTCTTTATCTATTTACTATCTCTTGCTGTCTACCGAATAGTCGGGTAAAAATATTTTATGGAAACACTGGAAGGTTTTAGTGTTGCCAGAACAATTATATAACTTCACCACAACGTTCCATTCCGTTACCCGCCGACCGAAATGTGTGCAAAGATAAAAGGTAAAAGTTTAATTGATTTTATATTTTTTAAGATGTTTATTCGTGTATTTCTTCGCAAATAAAACAGTATAATTCTTACCAAACAATTTTATTACTGAATTTTATAAATAGGCAAAGAAAACAGTAAGTGAACAATTTAAAACAACGTTTATTAATCCTTCTTTCCCCTGTAAGGATGTCGTTTCCTGTAAAGAAAACATATATTAAGTAGGTGTCTTAGATTAAAAATAATAAAGTTATTATTTTTCTAATTAAGGTGACACGTAAATACTTACGCTGGAATAGTCAGAGTGAATATTCCAAACTTCGTATTGATGTCTTCGAGGCGGAAAATGCTCTCGACGTACTCTTTGTCTGCTGGAATAGCAGGTGTTTCGAACACAAGATTCATAATGTAGTCTTCCACACAACTGTAAATAAAATAGGTAACACTGTAAAACATACTATTTTTTTTTTTTTGGAGACCATTAATAGATTGTAAAAAGCTTCATAGGAATATACATTAATTAGTAATGTTAAGTTTGTATGTAGATTAAAAAAAGCTACATTTACTTAAAAACGCTACATAAATCATGTGTTTCTTATCGTATATCTGTTACCTATAATAAAACAAAAATGACAGGTATTCTTAATTTAGCAGAACGTAGCGCCATCTTTCGACACCAAAAGGCTTCACGTCCACGCTTATAAAATTAAATTATGAGCCCTCTAGTTTCGATTTGACGAAACTATTTCACTTACTAAGCGCAGGGTTGGTAAGGAACTAATTTTTCAATCTTGTTTGGTCGTAATGTTTCCACGTAAGGGTCGGCCACTAGTTTAGCAGCAGGTGGCGCTGCTGGTCCTTTGCGGGCCTTCGGGGTTGGAGCTGGAGGCTGGAAATTGAAATAATATATAACAATATATTTCAATGAACGTTGTAGTTCGTTACCGTACCAACGGGTCGGCCCGACCAATATGACACTATCTGATTAAATTATGAAAGACTTTGCCGTCCCACATGTTCCCTCCTTTCTCCTTTTGCTGAAGTATAAATATAAAAATGTTAACTGACGATACAATCCACAAAAATACATTATGTATAATTTACCTTCACAGCTCCATAGGCCACCTCGATGAGGCTCTTGACCTCAGCCTCCAGAATGCGCAGGAACTTGGGCACGTTCCACTTAGTCGCCTCCTTGTGGTTGCCCAGGAGTGACAGCAGAGGCGTGCAGTCGCAGCGAGCCAGTCTGATCAATTAAGATCTTTATTATTGACAGGTCTATTACATATATTTAGAGTCAACATTATCCGTCAACTTTTTTTTTTTTCTTTTTTTTATTGCTTGAATGACGAGACGAGCAAGCCGTTCGCCTGATGGTAAGCGATACGACCGCTCATAAACAGTAGCTACATTCCACTGCGCTCGCAATCCTGAGACATAACATGTTAAGTCTCAATATGTCCAGTAGTTACTCTGGCTACAATGTCCTTCAATCCGAAACACAACAGTGCATTTACGCAGTGTTGTTTCACGGGAGAAATAGACATTGCGGTGGTACCTACCCAGATGGCCTCTCACATATGAGAGACCTACCACCAGTAAAACTGTCAGCTAGTCTATATACAAACATACATAGGTCCATAAACTCACGTCTTTTACCCAGATGGGGTATGTAGAGGTTTCCCATGGCTAATTAATGACTCCTGGCTGATAATTAATAAAAATCGAATATCACTGCCCTCGCTTGTCAGGTAGTCTAGTGAAGAATATTCCAGGAGACTTCCCAACGTACTTACATCTACTTATTTGTACTTGTAATAGATGTCAAACTGTTTACTGTTTTTTGAATAGCCTTTAATAATAGCTATAAGTCTAAAATATAACTAAGTTATGTAGTTAGGCATTAGTTTGTCGAATGCCCGCAGATCATTGCCAATCGATATTCTACCTGTTCTTTCAATTAACTACCATCTGGTGCTCTTTAGTCACTTTGCCTTGCCAGACTAATCAAAAGGTGTCATCAAATCATGCCACTTGCCTGACAAGATCATCGATGCCCTTCAGAACCCTGACTATAGTAGCGTCAGCAACCGCGTTCATTTCCACCTTGTTGGCGCAGCAGGCTTGCTGGGCCTCCAGGTCTCGCGTCAGTTGGGCTATGCGCCTGTCTTCATTCTCCTCACGAGCCTCGTTTATGTCGCGTTGGTCCACTGATACGGAAAAAGGTGATGAAATGCGTTGTTTTATTGCCGAAAACTTACTTATCTTCGTTAGGTAATGTAAAAGTGATAGACCTTTGCAATAAAGTTTATTGCTAATACTTTATAGTTTATGTTGACAGTTAAATAAAAAGTAGGTGAGTTTTGTTGGAAAAATGTAAGACTCAGACTGTGCAGGGTGGTAAACACTGTTTCACCGAATACCAACGTTAATATTTTGTTATTCCGTTTCATTGCCTGAGTGAGAATTAGGGGGCCCAATCTTATTCTTTATCTCGCCTCCTTTATCCATCTGTTTCACATGTTTAAGTCCTTACAGCTTATCTAGGATCTTCAAGTATTGGTACTGTTTCACGTGAGCCTTGTATTGGTCTTAAATATATGAATATTATACTAAGGCTAGTAAACTAAAAGACCCCACTGCTGGGCAAAGGTCTCCCCTAAGTGCTTCCATAAATATCAAAATAAAGATAGCCCTTAAATAAAGTAAATTTAAATTAAGTAAACGTACAAATCCTCTGCCGTAATATTTCGAGTTCCCTTCTAAGAATAATAGACTCCTGCAACACCTCACACAGCAGGACGAAACACGAGAAATTCTCAATCTCGGTGACGTTGAAATGGCCTATGATGTTACCAGCACGATCCGAGCCAGCGTAGTTCTGTGAATATTTCAAAAAGTATTAGCTTGTTCTTAATAAATTGGCTGCTCTGTGCCATCAAATTTATTGAGTAGTCTTTCTATTCGTCTTATGTCATTATGCTACGAGTATTATTGATTTACTAGGTTTTGATTAGTGAAATTCCTAGAAATAACTATTCACACCCCAGCAATATTTCCTAAAAAATCTCCATCTTGAATATTAAATACTGTATAACAATTAACACTGTTTAAATTATATTAAGTTAAATATTTGTTACTAACAAAAATCTCTTCAAGCAAAGCATCATGTCTTGCTATCTCTTGCTCACACCGCTGAATTTCCTCTTGCCGTTTAATCTCTTCTTTCTCATCAGCCTCGCAGATCCTCCGTGATCCTTTTACACGCAAAAACTCCTCCAATTTAGCTAAATGGTTCAGCTCTCCTTCGTATGTTTGCATTTCCTTTATAAAACAGAAAATAATTAAGTACTATTTGCATGTAACTAAACTCTTAGACCTGCCTACTATGTAATCAAATAGAAAACATAGCGATAGTTAATTTATTTCGTTTCATTTATAAGACTGTGTGACATAAATAGTCATTAATTTCATCCATATGCGTTTAATCAAGTCACAGCAATGTACAGAATTTAAAAAATCCGCTTGATAGTTTTGTCGAAAATCGTACTACGCCGTAAAGTATTTTTTACCGCTCAGCTAAGAAGCCAACCGAACCTAAGTTAACCTTACAAGCACAATAGAGCCAAGCTACCAACCGATATATCCCTATTAAGCTGGAACAGTCCCTTCCACTTCAGCGCTTCTAGCATCCGACAGCACTCGTCTCGGTCGCCAAACGCCACGGCTGCGATCTCCAGGATGTCCATCAGGTACTCCTTGCCCTTCACCAGCTTGCCAATGGTGCGGTTCCATTGGATGTTGAAGTCATTCCTTTCAATTATGGAGGGTAGTGAGAATTTACTTTCTATAAATACGCAATAAAGCATTGGTTAAAAAAAATGAAAATTGTGCATTAAGATTTAAAGAAATGAAAAAAACTCGGACAAAATTGTAGTTTTAGTTTGAAGATAGATTATTATAGTTATTTTCCATTTTAAATATTAACAGTCGTTAGTTTTCCCAATGATTCAATAAGCCTTCTCTATCCGTTTCATACTGTACAGTCTTAATTAATTATTCAAAAATGTAATTTGAATTGTGATTAACACTACCCATTTTTATTAGATTTTACCATAAATAAAATCGTATTCAGGAAGTGCACTGCGACCAGTCTGAAGCGGACTGCATCTAGCGACATTGTTATCCTAAGCTGTGATTATCGGGTTTAAAGGTTGTTAACAAAGATATGTACTTTAACACGCTATGGTTAACCTTTCAACAAGAAGCCTGTGTATCTCCTCCCTCAGTTTCCTGTTGTCAGTGTTGACCAGGCAGAACCTCTTGGTGGCCAGATCGAGGCGGTTCTCCATGCGACGAAGTTTGTTCGCAGCGTTCTCTATCATCGCCAACTCCTACAATAGTTTTGCAATATGATTAAAGAAAACGAAATGTTTGATTTATCATTTTATTTTTCGTTAATTTCAAACGTCGGCCAAAAATCAGTAAGTGTTTTTTTTGGGGAATTTAGTAACTCGGACAATTAAACGATATTTAGGTAAATGAATTTAACGAGAAATATTAAAAGAATATTAAAAGAATAATAATATAATATAATAATATTAAAAGATAATAATATTAAAAGAAAGAAAGCAATAGTTTACTAAATACTATTATCGGAATTGAGCGAAAATGTATTAAATATTTATTAAAAACGATCTATTAAATTTGTTGTGACTGTTAGTGCTAAAATATTCCTACATCTTTCTCAGTAGGCACCCTCTTCAGCAGCTCCACCAGTTGCTTCTGCGCCAGATAGTTGAGGCAGTCGAGCTCGGCTTGCTGCGCCTTCTCGTCGCGCAGTATGGACTCGTAATGCTCGTACTCCACGATAGACTTGCAGGTGGCGCTCTTCACCACGTTGTCGCGGTTCGCGTGCTGGCCTTTGCTTGCGAGCTGGATGAGGGGAATAGGGTTAGTTGTTTGTTATGGGTGTAGTTAAATGGAAATTGTAGAATGTGGGTCGTTTCTAGCAGGTTGCTGTGGAATTCTTGGAGGATTTTGCGTAGTGTCATTTCCTGTGATTGATAATGATGATAAAAGAGTTAAGTTAAGTTAAGTTTAGAGTTATTATTTACGCTCTTGTTCTATCTGCAGCTGATTTGACCAGAATTGTCGCCCGAACACGCAGCCTCACTTTAATAGATTTCGCAGTAACACTTTTGAGAAATTTTCTATTGTCAATCAAAGGATGCTTTGTCGAACCTAGGATGAAAATTCTTGACAAACTCAACATATTCAAACTAACAAGACAGCCTAAGACTATTACGGTATATTATAGAATAAAGACACCTACGTCTTTAAAATACAAACATTTTTAAAACTACCCAATCTGATGTACCTAATCTCCATCTTAATTGCTTAGTTTATGTAAAGTAGACTACATAAAATAAGCCACATATCAATGACAAGACCACATCATTTTCTATAATACACTTACATTGATACAAAGCAGTGTCTCCTTCAGCTCGTTGGCGAGTATGCTGAGCTGCTTCTCCTGCGGCGCCAGCTGTGGAATGCCTCCCGCTCGCTTCTCCACGCTGCACATCGGCGCCAGTTTTTGAAACTAGGTGATATACCTACATTACTTTATTATTCCTTTAACTACATGCTTTATTCAGATATTATTAACTACTTCTAGAGATAGAAATTAAAAGGAATGTGGAAAGCCTTTTCTCAAGGCTTCAAATATGTAGACTATCGCTAATATTCCAGGATCATTTATGCTGAGAATATTGATTTCAGATAGCTAGAGGTAGAAATCAGAAATACTGTAGGAAGCAAATGTGTAGGATAACGTTCTTTTAATTAATAAGTCTATAACCTATATTCAGCAGTTGGCTTCTTTTAGTTGGGGATGATGATAATAATAATATCTTAATTTATTTCTCTCATAGATGATGTTGGCTATATTGTATGATAAACTTGTTCATTTCATTCAGTTTTTGTTGGGATTCTTATAATATACAGTGTTTGGTCCCGCATCCGCCGATCCAGCATTTCACTGGTGAGAGTCTCTAATGGCCATGATTAATAAACGATCTTCGTTTCTATCTAAAGATCGATCGTGAAAATAAACCAATGGGCTCAAGGTATTGCCGACACGCTCACATTTGATGTGTTCTGATTGGTCTATTTTCCGGATCGATCCTTAGATAGGGATTGGGATTGTTTATTAATTTTGTGTGTAACTGATCTTCAAACAGTCTATCTTTCTCACATTTAAATATTGAAGATTTCTTGATAATTGCAAAGATGTGTAAAGTCCAAGTCGCACGAGGCGAACATGGACCAAGCCCTATTCCAATCAACATTAGGACGTGTATAAATAATAATTTAAATACACCCAACAGTCACATACATAGTCCTGACCCCATACTAAGATCGAGTCTTGTGCCGTGTATCAGGAACAGAAGCTACGAGAGACTTCTCGGTCTTACAAACACCCAGACCCGAAACAAATAGGTACCTGTGGTTCACACAATTTGTCTCGGTGCGGGAATCGAACCCGCAGCTTCTCGTTTCTCAGTCGGCGTCTAACCAACTGCGCCACGGAGGGTGTCGACATGTTATGTGACGACAAAAACAATTGTTGTTATACCGTTCGCTGAACATTGCTGAGTTCTGCCTCGGGGTCCACCGTCTTCTGTTCCACTTGCGCCGGCATTATTATCAAACAACTTTAGCAAAATAAAAATAAATCTAATATCTGTATAAATATCGAAACATCCAACGTTCATAGAAATTGACAGCGCGGTTCAGCGTGATTGTTTTGCGTTTGAATTTTACTTCTTTTCTGTGTGGTCTAAAGAGTATTAAAATGGCTAAGTTGTGAAGGATTAACTTTGGATTACTAAATAAAAAATGTGTGTGTGTATTAGTGTACACACGTAAGAAGTGAAACTTCTTTATGACATCATTTTTCGAAAAATGATCTACTATTTACAAATTTACAGAATTGGTAAAATAAAGCTAAATTAAATAAAGTTTAAGTTTAGGAGGGGGGAAATTTTTGAGGGAATTTGGGATTTCTATCGGGGCCAATTTGTAGCCCTCACCGAGACGGTTCCGAGGATACCAAGCTCGGTGGGTCCACGACCTTTATTGGCCGAGATAGGTTTAGGGGGGGTGAGGTAAAATTTTTAGGTGGGGGTAGTGGCGGGGGGGGGTTAGGTTTCGTGGGGGGGCTATTGGGCACCTTAAAATATTTTTGGGTGGGGAAAGTTGTGGAGGGGGAATTCGGGAATTCTGTTGGGGCAGGATTGTAGGCCTCACCGAGCCGGTTCTAATGAACCCAGGGTCGATGGGTCTACGATGGATATTGGCGGAGATAGGAATAGGGGGGGTGCGGTAAAAATTTTAGGTGGGGTAGGGGCGGGGGGGGGGGGTTAGGTTTCGTGGGGAGGCTATTGGGCACCTTAAAATATTTTTGGGTGGGGAAAGTTGTGGAGGGGGAATTCGGGAATTCTGTTGGGGCAGGATTGTAGCCCTCACCGAGCTGGTTCCAATGAACCCAAGGTCGGTGGGTCTACGATGGATAATGCCGGAGATATGAGTAGGGGGGTGAGGTAAAATTTTTAGGGTAAGGGTTAGCGGGGGGGGGGGAGGTTTCGTGGGGAGGCTATTGGGCACTGTTTTGGATTTAGGGTGGGGGAAGGCCAGAGGGGGGGTAAGGATCAAATTACAAAAAAGTGGGTGGGACTTAAAATTTTGGGTTGGGCTTGGAAACGGTTGGGGGTGTGGCTTACTGAAGTGGGTACTAATTTACTAAATAAAAAAAGATGGCGCGTAACGGAAGAATGTGACGCGTAGCGAAAAAATTTTTCCAACCCCGATAAAGAAGTTTCACTTCAATAATACAATTTGTGTTTATGGCTGTCTTTACTGAAGTCATGAATAATCCAGGAATTTAAAGAAAACATCGAATTTGGGCTAAGAACTAACGATGTAATAAGAAGTTGCGAGTTCTAACTTTTCATCACAATACGTATTTGTTACAACATTTTTAAAAATATATATTATAGGTAATTTGTATGTTCTGAGGCTAATAAGACCAGAAATTTCTTTCTATTAATGCATATTGCATATCCACAAAACAAGTATCATTTCGGGTTGAGGCTCTGTAATACAGGATTTGATCGAATTTCATCATGTAATATAATAAATAAAATAAAACAACACAAATAAAATTCATTCTTTATTTAATTCCACAAACAAATTATTCATTATGTAAGTATCTAGTCATTATTTAGATCTTATAAATTAATATTAAGTACATACGGGTGCGTTATTAAGTACAGATGCACTAAACTATACTAATCTGCCATCGTAACAATAACAAGGTCTTAACCGTGAATAGATACACCTAAAAATAATCCTTAAGCTGAAGATACAAAGAACATTTTAATGTGGCAATATTTTGCAGTTATTGTTTTCATTGTTACGAAAGCAGTAATGTCATTAAAATTTATGTTTCTGACAGTTTCATTTATTTTCAGTAAACATTCGATCTTTGATAGTTGTACAAGTTGGATAAATCTTAAGCTGTCAAAAACAATTCAATTATTTAAGTAAGTTAAATGATGCTAACATTTAAAATAAGTTTAGACTTTATTATATTACTTAAGTTTTTACTATAGTTTAAGTCTATCCAAGACTGTGATTTATGTCATGTTTTCTTGTACGTAACAACATATTTTTCATTATGAAATCAACAACATAATTTCACAGACATTTTCCATTAAATTCACTTGAAACTTTATGCTGTTTTTCTACAAAAAAACGACAATGTTCATGCGGTCATTTCATACTTTCAGTAACTACCAAGAAATATAGTCCTCTATGGTTGTAACAGCAAAGGATAAAAATCGAAAACTTTTTCCGTTTAAAAAAAACATGTACATCATAATGCCTGAAAAATATATTTCTAAAAGGACCCAAAAGTATGAATATCCTGTAAATGAAAAATATCTGTTATTAAGCTTAGATTTTCATTAAGTACAATGTAATTTATTATCAATTGTATTTGCTGATAAATTGTTAAAATATTTCTGGTCCAAGAATAGTGAGTGGAATTTTTCTAAGTAATGTCATTTGAAATCTATATTAACAAATTAACATTTAAAACGATATGAATTTATAATTTTTAAAATTAAGTAAGAAAAACATTACTGAAATAACTAACTTAACATTAAATCACTGTAATATAATAAAACCTAAAATTCTACAAAATAAAAATGGAATGACTGGAAATATTATATTCATACAAAACATTTGTGCTTTAATAGAAAAAAAAAAACATTAAAATTGCGACTCCATTCCTTTCTCTGTGCAATCGGCAAAAGAGGTTTTTCAACACATTTTAAAATTCAATAATTAGTTCAGTCTTAATAATAAATTATTCATATTTATTAAAGAAAAAAAAATTCGGCGTTCTTCTCGCTATATTAAAAAATCGCAATTTAATTTTATAAGATATACAAAGTTACTTTTGGTATAACATATACCCGAAAGTTGTCTGTTTGAAATAAGCAATAGAAAAATTACAACTCCACTTACTCATTCTAGTTGTATAGAGACAAATTAAACATTTATTCATGTTGGATATTAAAATGCATGTTGCCTTAGACATTACAACTTTTAATAGAACTGTTTGAAATATATTTTTTCCGGTTGAACGGTATACAAAATACAACCTTGTATTACTTTTATATTTATGTTCGGCCCATGCCCAGCAACAGGCTTTGATTAAGACCATTTGCCGATTTTTAAACACATTTTATGAATGCATCATTTTAATAATCGATCAATTAGGATACAATCGATATTTTAATTAATCGATAAAAATAGGCCGTTAAACACAAGTAACACTTTCTTTGCGCATCTCTTTTACTGATGTCAAAACTGCTGATTCGACTTTGATGAAACTTGGCACGGATCAATAAGTTCTATTGTATTATTTTGTTTAATAATTGTTTATGATGCAATTTACAAACGGTTTCAGTGTACAAACGTGTTTTTAGTATAAAACAACTACACGTTTCATACTTTATAAAATACACAATATAAATAAAATCTTGATACTTTAGCTAATTGCACTCTTGAAAAGTTTATGAGCAAGTAAAATATTTGAGCATTTTCTGCTGTTAACTTATATGTATAAATATTATGCGATCCATTCCACTATATTATTGAATAGAAAAGTTTATATATCTATAGAAATATTTGTCTGTTTTAAATTATTATCGTAATTTCTTTCAGCCGAATAATGTCACAAAGAAATTAAATTGTAATTATTGTAGAATTTACTAATGATTTTTCGAAATATATTAAATATTATTGCAGTTATACCACTTGAATATATCGATATAAAATTTATACAGTAACATATACCGAGTTGGTGCAACTCTATTCACACAGCGTTGCATGTTTTTCGATGACAGTTAATCGATAGATACTGTAATCGATTATCGATTAAAACCTGAATATTCCGCGTCATCTCGATAAAATTATCTACAAATTGCATCGATATTTATTGAAACTATTTATACTTATGTAAATAAATAAATTGACTCCATGTAAAGGCACTGATAAGGCCAGGTACTCATAAGGCACGGTACATATACTTATTTATTGCAAACATTTTTTTTCGCCTTATTGTATAAGTAACTAAAATGTAATTATTCTAACAATTCAGCAGATCATGTCCGATACGCGTTTAAACCTCTTTTTATGTTTATAATATGGCTATTTCGAAAAAAAAAGATTTTTACTTTTATCGTAATGGTTTAAGTATTTAACGCTGTTTATGGAAAACTTGAGAATTGGTTAAGTACAATATCCTTTTATTTCATTGAGTGTTTATCTACAGATTTTCTTCATAACTATTTTTAAAACCTTGCTTCTTTTAAAGATTTTTCCGCAGATTATAATAAACGACATTTCTTAGTCAAATGCGAGAACAGTTTAGTTTGGTATTTTCAAACAGAGATGTATAACACAGCAATAAGATAATTAAAATTGAATGATAAGTACATTAAACACGCATTTTAGTGGTAACAAAATTATCTAGGACACAGTATGATATTGTTTTTGTCTGCAAATTTTCCATAAAACACCTAGCGCTATACTAAAATTGCACTAAAATCTACAAATTATGTGCACCAAATATTCACTTCGAGTGTATATTATACTATGTGTAATCTCCATATATAAACGTGTTATTTACATACGTAAAGCGATTCATTAGTCAACTTTCAAAATGGCTGACGAGACGAGATGGCGGTTACAATTTGTTATCGATTTGAAACATGAAGTTTATGGTTCAATTTTATTCTGAAATCTTAATTCGGTTATATTTTTGAGCATGTCTGGTAGTTTACAATGAATTTTTATTTTTAATTACTGATAGTAAAACATCGATTAAAATCGATTATTTTAAGTCCTGTTTCGATCGGTTTGTCGTTCGTGCAAATTTTGTTGTGCCAATAGCCTTCAGCCATTTACGGACAGTGCATCACTATACAAGCTCGATAAAAAGTTAAAAATTAAAATAACGTTATTAACCAACATTCTAACCGTAAAACTAGCTATCACTGTGATCGTGTACGCGTCGCAAGGTTTACCGAACACTATTAGAACGCATCCTAAAACGCTCACTAGGAACGCTTCCGTAGAATACAAGATGGCGGCCACAGCTGTTAAAGTCGCCATGTTTTTGTACAAGAGCGTCAGTATGAGGGCTGCGGTGAGGGTGTTTCTTGTAAGTATGGGGTAGAGGATGAGGGTGGTTATGGCGGGGAGGGCGGCGCAGATCACCGGTGAAAAAATCCAAGGATCCTTGAGGTCCGGGTGGGAGGCGGCTGTTCGGGAAGCTTCCTTCGCTTCTCTTGTGTTGTCAGCTTGTGCTTCATCTGCTCATCGATCAGTTCTTGCATGTCCATCTGGAATTAGATGATTCCCGTAAATAAAAGTTGTTTTATATCCGATAATAGACATTGTGACACACGAGATAAACGAGTAATTTCGTGTCTTGTTTTCAGCTGTTATAGACGCCTCGATAAACAATTCACTGCTAGGTTACCGAGAGGAAAAGTGAAAAAAGTGCATGCGCGCTAGTGTTATTTAATCGGGAGACCACGAGGCACTTTTGTCCCACATACAGGGGACGAGAAGCGAACTTTCCATCCCGCAGTGAGAAAAAATATTTTTCCTTGCTACAGTAAATTAAGCAATTAGGCCAGCGTGGTAGACTAAATGGCCTAACCCTCCTCAATCGTACACTGGATAGCAGAGGAGGCCTGTGCCCTGCAGTAGGACATATTTGGGCTGATACAGATATAGACATGTCCACCAAGAGGGCATCATATAAAAGTGTTTTTGTACGTACCTGCCACTGCTCCAGCTGTTGTCCGAGGTCCACCTTCTGTCGCACCGCCTCGTACAGCTGGCTATTGGCCTGCATCAACTCCACTCTCGTCTTCGCCAGGGCCACCTGCAAATTATATTGTACGGTATTAATGTTTGTGTCTTTGACATTTAGTTCGGTGATAAGGGATCTAGATGAATTACTTTATCAGCTGATGTCTTTATAAACATCACGTTTTAATATTAACAACGGTTTTATTCATTTTTGACGTAATTGTGAATTGAATTTGAACCGGCTTTAAAAAATGTCCCTACATTTTTTTCCAACTTCAATAACGCCGTTGTATTGTTTTATACTTTTTGGCTAACAAACGTACTAATTGACGAACGTTACTTGCGTTGCTTCCGGACGTGAAGTCAGTGTTAGCATTTGGCTATATTGTTTCATTTGGTAATATGTTTTACTAAAATTTCTCGCGACCTCAGAAGCGTGAAACAGTTTTTCCGGGTTAAAAGTCCCGCTAAAAGTTTTCCAGAGATAAAAAGTACCCCAAAGCCTTCCTCTATAAATGCACTATCCAACACTAAAAGAATTATTCAATTCGAACTAGTAAGTCCTGAGATTAACGCGTTCAAATAAATAAACTCTTCAGCTTTATACTACACTTACCTCAACAGCCTTCTTCCGGTCGATGGCCTCGTCGCGCTCCTGCCTGGCCCGCGTGACGGCCTCGTCGTTCTGCAAGCTGTTGTAGTTGGCGTCGTTCAACAACTTGTCGCGCTCCTCCGCCGCCGCACGCAGCTCCACTTCGGCTACTGATAGCTGGAATTACAAGGCGGTTCAATGAACTAAGTTAATTGACAAGTTCTTCCTCACTTGTTTTCCTAGTTTTCTTGCTATCAGATTAATCTGATCGGAATGGTTGGCGCTTACTTGGACACCTACGACAAGCATTGGAAATCGATAAGCTCAATACCATCCATTTGTATGCAAAAATACACAACATATTATGGTATACTTAATTAATTGTAAGATGATTTTTCCTCAATATAATTGATTTAGCAATAATGATATTGTAATGTGCTTCGCTATCTGATTATGGCAGACCTTTTGTCTTCAACACAACGCATCATTAGTTAATCTATATAGTTCCTTACATTATTTCCCATTTGCCCAAAAGTAAAGCTAACAATCAAATCGCAATATTTGGTATGACTATGAACCCAAGCAAAATGGTCATTACAATACCCCACAACGGAGAAGAAACGCCTGGGAACACAGTGCAAAACATTAATTTCACACCTATACACTAGAAAATAGGAATGCGCGTTTTAAAAGATCTAGCGATCTCTCACGCCCTGCTTCCGCGGTAATTGCGATTTCCGCACAAAGACTGTCTTAACTCTTCTATTATCCTCATAAGCCGAAAATTTTAAAATGCTTTGCCCGTTCCAATCAGCTTTCGATGTTGCATATAATTTGAATTCTTAGAAATGCATCGCTTTTTTCGGCTGCAAAAACTTTGCTCCGGAATAGGATTTTGCGGCATTGGTAAATATCAAATCAAAAACTATGACGAATTGAATGAATTGAATTTAAAACACAAATAAATATAAAGATGAATTATACGGACTGTGTCAATGAGAGGATAGGCAGTGGTGCCAATAATACCTAACTCATTTTGGTAAGCAGATTTTTATCATATGGTATTTTTAATACCGCTAAATAACTATCACTTTCGTAGCCTAAGAGTAAATGCAACAGACAGTATATGTTTATAAATGTTGTGGTTTTCATAAATCAGATTTTTCATATATATCGTGGAACTGCATAACACAAGCTATTACGGTGTATCAAACAAACGACATATGAATCGATTTTCGATTGGTCACGCAGTAATGCCACTTTATATGCACTCAGTTTAATGCACACATTAAGCGCCTGTGTGTTCCCGTTTTTATATAAATGTGCGTATGATTATGTTTTTGCAATATTTTTTTGGTACATTATCTGTTCGGTGTAGTGGACGAGAAGCAACCTGTGAATCATGAAACGTGTTCCTCAATAGTGTGATGAACACTCGTACTAACACACACACACTAGCTCGTCTTAATAAAACATCATTATGGAATGTTTGTTTCGTCTAATTTCCAGATCAGTATGCGGGTCATTTTTGAGAGAGATTTTACGTTCTTGCAACACTTAGACCCGAAAGAAACTCTTGTGGGCCTAGTGGTGGGTCTCTCATATGTAGGAGGCCGCCTGGGAAGGTACCACCGCAATATCTCCCGCCAAACAGCA
Organism: Deilephila elpenor; assembly: GCA_949752805.1. Taxonomy (NCBI): domain Eukaryota; kingdom Metazoa; phylum Arthropoda; class Insecta; order Lepidoptera; family Sphingidae; genus Deilephila; species Deilephila elpenor. Next base: position 10,163,126 of record OX457115.1, read on the forward strand.
GTGTAAATGCACTGTTGTGTTCTGGTTTGAAGGACATTGTAGGCAAAATAAACTACTTGACATAATGAGACTTAATATTATGTCTCAGGATGTCGAGCGCAGTGGAATCAGGAATACCAAGCATTGCTTTGTAATTCATGGTGTTGTTTGGTTTTGCTATTGTCCATGATCCACCACATCAGGCAAATGAAATGCTCATCTCGCCATTCAATGATTAAAAAAAAAATGTGTCGTTTCGAGGATCAAACTTGCATCCTCTCATTAAAAAATTAACGTCGTAACCAACTGCGCCATGGAAGCCAAAATTTACTGCTCCAGTAAAAAATATTCATCTTGGAAATCCAAACATTACACATAGGAAGCAACAGAGTACATTTTTTTCTCGACCTTGAATGCAGAGCGATCTTGATAAAAACGAAAGTGGACCATCGCGTATAGAGCTTGGCTAATGCGTGGGATCGCCTTAATGCATAACTTAAGGGGAAACTAATTGTTCCCGTCTGGGAAAGTTGTTGATTGACTGCTAAACATATCAGTAAAGATTATCAGATGGTTTGAGATAAAGATTTTTAGATCGGTGGATTTTATGAGGTAGAGATGTAGGTTATGAACTTTCATTTGATTAGTGGACTGATAGGCCAAGAGCTGGCACCGATTTTTGGGTAGGTATTTGAAGCAAGCTGAAACCTTCTTCCATACCTCTCATATTATACCCCAACTCGGAACTGCAGACCTGGCTCGTGAGTAGCGGGTATAAATCATAAGGGAAGTTTTAATTATTTTTTTCTCTTTTACACGAGTGTATTTGAACACGATTTTTGCCATTAATGAGGTATAGTGCAGGTAGTTAGGTAATAAGCTATCTTTTACTATTTTGGATTTCCACGGATTTTTTCTGTATCGTGGTTGGGTTTACAATGATAAATTAATAGAACCTGAGTGTATTTCATACTGGCTCCATAAAGTCACTACAGTGCAGCTGACGGTATAAGGTGCATCATAAATAGTGTCCCCACATTTATGCTGGGTTGTTCGAAACCGAACGGGCATAGGCTAAAACTGAGACACACTTGAGTGGGTCACTATGACGGGTTCTTTACCTTGGCATTCTATAGTCGATATTCAGAGGAATATTTATTTACTACAAACAATACTTTGAAGTTTAGACACAATACTTATCCTTACGATTGTCGAACCTGCAACGTTTTAAACAACCAATCAGTTATCAGCTTTCACTCACTTGAAGTTCGGCGGCAGATTGGCTGCTTGTAAAATTTTCCGAGGGAGAATAGATGCATGATCAGTTGTGTCGACTATCTCCGCATAAGTAAAATGCAGGCGTTAAGGGAAACGAGTTTCCACCCCTCAAATCCATCCACATCTTAACAATTTCATTATAGCCTACAACTATTACGAATGCCGCCGAGGTCGGTCACCTGCGGGGTGCTGACCTGCGCCGGGTCACGCCTTGCAGTGATCCCAACGCGATAGTCACGCACCACTTGCTACATTTCATGATTTTTAATTATTTGGTCAATTTGGTATGGATAAATTGGCTGTTGGATTTGTGTACCGAATACTGAACGGATATTTTTATACCTACTGCCGACCTACACAGACTGCCTCTAGTTGCACTAGGGTACGATTACAGAGCTGTGGTTTCGGGTTCGAATCCCGGGTCGGGCAAAGTAATTTGGGATTTACTATTCATTTCATTAGCCCGGAGTTAGGAATTTATGCCCGATATGGCAATAGGCTCACCCCTTATCACATGTGACGGAACACACAAGGCGAAACGTTGGTGTCCTGGTTGCACCATTACCTACCCCTTCTGAGAAAAAGGCGTGATGTTTATGTATGCATATTTTTAAACTGAGCCGATAAAGTGACAATAATGCATCTGCCGGGTCTTCGCACCGAGACAAATGTTTGTGTAAACTACAAGGATGTGTTTGCGAGAATGACAAGTCTCCCGTTGTACCCACGACCCAAGAGACTCGATCTTAGTAGATCAGGATTGTATATGTAACTGTTGGATGTATTTATTTATTTATCTGGTGGTCGATAATGGTCACTATGTTTAAATTGCATTTGGTAATAGTCTCGTACCAGAATATAAAAATCGTTTCTCCAAAAATTCCTAAATGCCAGCAAGGTTTACCGTTTCCAAAATTATATGACAATAATAAGCTGTGGTTAATTATTCACTACCAATAAAGCGCGCTGCTAGCTCGTTTGCTAATCATATTATTTTACATAAAAATGACTTCATCATAACATGGCCATAGTATAAACCGGTTTTTTATTGGTCATAAGCCTAGCCTGTGTTATGTGGGTGGCGTGGGCAGCTCTTAGTCATAATAAAATCTAGATTTTTTGACAACAAGCAATACCGACCGTGGATTTGTAAATTGTCTTCATATATGGAGGGACAACTTTGTCATTTGTTTTGCGAAAGAACTACTTATGAATACGAAATAGCCCAAGATTATGGAGACTGTTGTTTTGTGTTATTTTAGAAAAGTAGTATGTGGCTGAATTTTTCAAACGAGGTCTATTTTCAGATAGAACTTGTTTCATATCATAGCATGACTGAGTATTTAGCTGAGTTATTCACTGAATTAAACCTTCTTAACATTTAGATTGAGAAACCGCTATAACAAAAAAAAATTCACTAAAATGAAGTAAGTCTGGCAACTTTCGTATGTGTACTAAAACAGGCGGTATGTGCTAATGATCCATGAGTAGCTTAAAAGCGAAAAATATCCGAGAATCCGCCATTTTGAACCTTCTCAGACACTATTTGTGTGATCGGATATTTGTTTCGAGTTTTCGTTGGTATCGTAAGTCTCTTATATTTCCTACGATGCTAAACAAGCATCTTAACAGTCAGCATGCTGCCTATATTTGTAATTATACAATTGCCATTTCGCAGCACTACGGATGCAATTCCCATTCTAAACTCGGATGACAGTCTAGAATATTTTATATCTGATTGTGTACACTGGTAATAAGTTATACAATGCAGCCGGAAGCTAGTATGGCTAATAATATAAATGTGTTGGATGCAGTGGCATTGCACTTTGCGTCCATGATAGATTGTGACGTAAGCGGAGAAATACTCATTTGAGCCAATGAAATTGTAAGATAAAGGTTTGTAGAAGTAAGTTAATTATACAAAGAATAAATAATAATAAATAAATACACCCAACAGTCACATACATAGTCCTGACCCCACACTAAGATCGAGTCTTGTGTCGTGGGTATCAGAAACTACGAGAGACTTTTCGGTCTCACAAACACCCAGACCCGAAACAAATATCCGTGGATCACACAAATATTTGTTTCGGTGCGGGGATCGAACCCGCAGCCTCACGTTTCACAGGCGGCGTCTAACCAACTGCGCCACGGAGGCTGTCAACCCTAAATCATCCATATAGATTGCACCGTATTTATACTAATATTACAAAGAGAAAAGATTTGTATGTTTGTAACGATTTGGGTCAAAAAGTACTGGACCGATTTTAAAAATTTGAATGCTACATTATCGCTGATTAATACAGGCTATTTTAATTGCAAGAAAAAAAATAAGGATAATAATGTTACCCAAGGTGTAAAAAAATGCCTATAAAATATCTTTCATCGCATGCGCTGCGACAATTCTTGTATCATTTTGTTTTCAATCATCAAGTCCCGTACCTAAAGGGAGCCAGCGATACACTATTTCTAAATACATTATTATTTAGTTATGTCCTGCGTTTACTGTACGTTTATGCCAAATGTTTAAAAAATATATGTCCACCCGTGCGAAACCAGGACGGGCCGATAGTTAGTGAATAAACAGGATATTTCTAATCCGTTTAGTGTGGTCACGCGCCGCGCCACTTGACTCTCAACTTAAAATGAGATTAACATCCCACGTGTACTACCAAAATTGTGGTGGAATCACGTTGTATGAACGTAATGGGTATTATGTATGTACAAATGTTTTAATTTTATTATGAGATTATTCATGTCAGGCCATATATTATGTAGGTCCCGTTGAAGGACGCGGGTTTCCTAATCTGATGATGCTGTTTAATTGGCTATTATTCCCAATATTCTAGTACAAAAATACACTTTACTATTACGCCACTGTAACTCATTTAAGCCAGGGACGAAAAGACTCGGAAAAATAAACATTGAACACTGTAATTTTCACGAAAATCATCGCAAAGAGAACAAAAAGAAGCATTTAATAACTCTCCCTTCTGTAGCTTTGGATAGCTTTTGTGGTGCTGTTGACGAAGAAAATCAACTTAATTCTGCTCCCATTCCAAAATAATAAGATTTTGTGTCGTGGCTATCAAGATTAACAAATATTTGATGACAAACATTTGTCTCGCCACGAGGATCAAACCCGGGGCTTCAACTTCAATGGCCTCTTAACCTACGCCACAAAGTCTATCAAAACCAGAGAAAGGTCTATTCAGTTACAAACAGTTATATCAGTGAGCGTACCACAATAAACCGACGTCGATGGTAACACGGGCCGTTAAAAATCAATTCAATATGAAATCGACGGTTTAAGCGTTTACCATTTAATACCGGTTTGAGGGAAACTAGTTTAGAGAACGTTGAACAGAGAATTGTGACGTATGGGATGTTCGGCTAATTGATACGCCAGTATGGACTATGACGTGAGTCGAATTCATGGTTCTATTAATAGTCAATCGCGATGCACTTTAAGGGTGTTTAAAAAACGCAGTGACAAAATCTGCATATCATATCATCTTTACAAGAATTCTATGGAATTGTAGAATTGTATGTGAAGTCCGCCGAGCTATTACCCTGGTGGATTATGTCCTAAGCTAGCGCTATCGATCTGTCGATTTTAGAAGAGTACCGTGCTCAATGGGGTATTTCCCATGCCCACACATTTGCCTTGCTACGGGAATCGAATCTACGTACTTTCCTTTACCTAGATTTTCGTCCACTTTTTCGCTTCATTACCCGACTGCTGAAGGATTCCGTTTTTATCTTGTCATATATTTGGTACTATCTGTGACCCCTCATTTTATTTATTGCTATAACCCTGTTGCCCTTTACATTCGCACGGTAACAAACGAAATATGAAACAATGCAGAAAGTGTAAATGCTAATTTTGCCGCATTACTGGAGCTAAATTATGCGCAGTGGTTAAAGTCAGTTATATTACGAGCGGGTTTTAAAACGAAACAAACGTATTAAACTGCTTTGTATTTTTTACACGTTACATATTTTGATATAACTTTTTACTTCTGCATGTGCTGCATTTATTCTTGTTTTTTTTTTGTCGTGATTTATATTATGTATCAAAATAGTCATGCTAATAAGTCAATGTTGAAACTTAGCCTTTCCTTTCTCTATGGTCTTGAAATAGTATTACAAGCATTCATAACCGACGAACTGTTGCAATTTTGAATAGTGAGATAGAATAAACTGTTAGATCACTATTTTTATGTCTGATCAAAGGAAATAACGTACAGAATATTCTGCCTATCTACAACGCTATGTAAATATTTTCCTTAACCAATCCATAAATACCCGCATTGTAAGCACATTAATACATCAGATTTTTTCGACTTCCCTCGCCTCCTTTTTCCGCCCATTTTATGAGGCCAGTAACGCACCTTCTTTCCTAGTAGATGTTCCTGACTGAACAACATGCCAATAATCCTATCACTGCTTTGCCAGACAAAACAGAAACTTACCTTAGAAGAAAGATCAGCAATAATCTCGTTCTTCTCATCGATCTGGCGCTCCCGCTCGAGCGCGCGGCGTGCATGAGCGGCGATGGAGTCCCTCACTCGAGAGCCTTCCAGCGTGGCGTAGGCCGCCACGGCGTCCGCGCAGGCGGCGGCGAGGGCCCCGCGGCGTAGGGTTTCGCCCTCCTCCCCGTCCAGGGATGAGATGGACAGGTCTGAGTGTAGCCCTGGGTACGAAAGTATTGAAACATTGATAAAGTTAATGGTAAAAGGTAATGACAGTATAAAGAATCTAAATCAAAGGTGGGTTATTAGTTTCAAGCAATGTTTTGGTGATAAAAATGGTTCCACCAAGAGACCTGAGCGCTAAAATGTTGAACTGTGTGAATCAGAAACATGGATAATAGACGTAATCTATGCTACGGCGTAAATTATGATATTTTTAATCAGTCATAAACATATTCTTAACTTAGATCAATGACCCTTAGGGGATAATGAATTTGATCGGCACTTAATTAGTTCTCTGGGCAACTAAGGTGAAATATACGAATTAATTTTATGCTGACCAGTGACCGTATCCTAAAAGACAGGAGGCTTTCGTAAATAAAAAAGGAAACGAAACAACACAAAATTACTTTAACCGTTTGGCAATATCCAAAGAAGGGTTTTACAAGCAAAATGTATATGGACAAGAGACAAAAAGAAGCATTAGTCACGCCAATAACTCCAAAGGGGTCGGCAGAAGTGCCACTAGTATCAACTACAGTTCGCTGAATTTATTTTCAGATTACGATAAAAAGAGGAAAAAAGTTTGCTGAGGGAATTCTTGCGCCATTTCTTCTTCACTGCTACAACCACCGAAACGGTAATAGTACATATATTTAGTGACAATAAATATTGCCAGAGATTATGTATTTGGATACATACATTTGACTTTGATTAAAAGACGAGATAAAGACAAATCTATCGCCATTATGAAAACCTTAAATCACAGGCATCAGAACTGTATAGACAATAAGACAATAATGAATACCAAACACAATTTGCAACACTAGGAAGTGATTGAATCTTCCTGGCGACTCGCTTCCTCATTGAACACTGATGCGACGTGACAATACGAGAAATAACAAGAAGCGTGAACAGAGAAAGTAATCAATGAGGAAAATTAACTATAAAAAGTTTCAAATAAAAGTAAAAAAATTGAGACACGAGACTAGAAAAATGCTAAATAAAATATCTTATCTGAGTCATTTTCCTCTAAATGTAGATAAAGATGATTAAATAAAAATAATAGTTTTAATGTCAGAATGTTATTTGTAATTTTAACAAAATTTTGCTAACGCTGGCGGTCAACGACACTCGATGTTGGGAAGTTTATAACTTTTTGCATTGCGGATTCATGAAATAACAAATTACAAATAAGATAAGTAAGGAGCATGTTAATGTATGTTGGGATAACATATTATTATTCTTTTATCTTTGGGGGCTTTCAAGACCCTTTTCGTTTAACCTTTTATTTAATTTTCTTTATTCTATCTTTCAATTAAGGTTTTTTCATATTATCCAAAAATATATAACATATTATAATGTTCGATAACATGAATAAAACCTGTTTTTAAGAGCATTTTCTGACAATAATTCTTAAATTAGTCAATGATAAATATTACGGTTATGCATTAAAATTATTGACCTCATATCTTCCCGAAAGTGTAAAACTGAACGCTACAGAATTCTTTTTAAAAAGTATTATACCAAACAAAACCTCTATCCTTTATTCACAGCGGTGGTAAAAGCAATCGTGACTCATTGCAGCAACACTGCAGTTTTTACCGTCGGTTTCTAAAGGAAATCCTTAGCAGTTTGCAATGTAAGCCCGATTAGATGGGCCATTTAACTCGCTGTGTAGGATTACACGTAATTGTACTGTACGGCGATATTGTAGTTCCTATCCGTTATGTGATATTGTATTTATAAGTTTAGTGAATAGATTCAAAGCCAAGTGCAGTGCTATCCGGATAAAGATTGTCGAGGCTATTGCCTATCGATCGTCGACACAATTTATTATGATAGCTTTTCAATTGGAGCAATTTACTGTTATTGTAGCTATAGTGGCAGGGGGTATTGATATGGGAAGGGTTACAACCTGGGATCAATCTTTCAGTAAGGCAATATATTTGTATGGAAAATAACAAATTAAATTGTTTTTAATATGATATAGATCACAAATACTACATAAACTTAGTAGGAACATGACGTGTAATAATGAAAGAACGTATTCCCATGAAAGGCATCGTCGCATGGAGAAAAAGCTACTTTTCATTTTGCTAGCCATTCTTCTTGCTAGCCTAGCTTCCATTTACTAGACAATCTTTTCCATTTCGAAAATTTTTCTGAAATCTTTTCGGAAAATTTATTTCAATCTTCTGCATTCTTAACTGTAAGACCATTACCTGTTATTCCCACCTTAACACTAAACATAGACAATTGTTATAATTAAACCTGAATCATCATCATGTCCAGTATTGAGCTGCAGCGCCAGCGCCCGCAGCTGTTTGTACACCTGCACCGCCTCGGACCTCAGCCACCCGTCATCCTGTTCCTCTGGCTCCGATTCCATCTCAGCATGAAGCGACCTAGCCGTGTCTGAAGTATCAATCGGGTCAGGAGCTCCTACCCTCTCGGCTAAAGTATCGTGGGATCTCTGTAGCCGTTCTAGTTCTTTGAGGGTGTTTTGATAGAGGTGTTCCTGGGGGTAAAAAATAAAGATAATTTGTCAAGATGGGTAGTAAATTATTGTAGTTATGTTATATGTCTATATATATGTAGAATATCATTATTTATCACCAGTGGAAATATGATCAGCACTCAATAAACTACATGAAGATTTCCACAATGTTGAAATTGTAGGTACTCGTATGTAATAAGTTTGGCACTTTACGGGTAAACAAGTGGTTTCTACTCTAGAATTTCTTAATTGTATAATTATACATATTAATTACATTAATTTTGTTGCAAAATACCAACTATAAAACGAAAGGTTAACTGTTTAATTCTCAAATTGTATTTTTTTTAAACTTAGGTGTGGTGTTATTTGTGACCCAAAAGTCTGCCATAGATTCTCACATACACAATACATAACTCATATTAATAAATATTCATGCATTAATTTATCACAAAGCATCATAAATTCATAACCACCCAATTCAAAAGACGTAATTGTGTAATTGGTCACTTGACCTTTTGTGCACGAAAATTAATCTGTTCAACCGAAGACTTCATGAGATCTTTCAAATCTTACAGTTGTGTTGCTCAACGCAAACCTTCAAGTCGGGATTGATTTTTAATTGCCGCCCATTGTTCTCGGTCGAAATCGACGGATGTTTCAAAATAGCGAACGCAAACTTGATTGTCACATAGTGGGAACGAATTTGACGTACTGTTGATCTACTTTTGTATGGGGATTTATCAGCGCTAGTGAATGGAAGGCGATGGGGCCGGAAAATTCTCGTATGAAGACGTTCATTCACAAGGTGGATAAACAGCCTTATGAAGGTTGCAGGGAATTCGCTGGATTCAGGCTACAACAAAACATGTTGCACTGATATTTGGGGTAAGCCAGTGAAAATGAAAATATAGGTGAAAATGAAGATATAATTTAATTTTTCGTTGTAATGGAGTCCTACACATGAGCAGACAATCACATAAAGATCCCAGGTAGCCTAAAATATTATTTGGACATACTGTGGCTGAAGATGAGTCAATTTCTTTATAAATATATTATTTCTTAACTCATTACCAGAACCCGGTAAATGGTATTCTGATGGAAATTCAAACTATGATGCCAGGTCAGAGGTATTAAATGTTTCATTATTCATCAATTTCAAAACCAAACACAGAGATTCTATGCCTTCCGTACTCATTTAAACTCTGGTTAATAAACATGCTGACCAACTTGCCCGCTGGTGCATTTAAACACTAGAGAAAATCGTATTCGTAAGCGAACAAGTACATCTAGATAATGTAATCGTAATTTCACAATTATAATAGATGTAACTCAATGCAACGAGCGGAGTGCAGATGTACGATGGAATATAAATAGTCTTGCTCAACTTTAAACTGCATTAGTAACCTCGGGACCATCGCTCTGTTATGAAATGTATAGATCGAGATTTATTGTGGGCAGATGCGTCATACTGTTATTGTACCTAATGCTGGTCTTTTTATTGGCTGGAATGGTTTTTCAATGATAGTGATTACTTTTGACTTAGCATTTTTGTTTGTTGATATATCTTTTTTTTTATTTTTAATGTTTGTATTTTAAAGTGAAGGAAATCCATTTATAGGATAGAGAGATAAACTTAATGAATGTTCATGAATACTCTTTCGTTCCAACTTCTTATTTTAAATTATCTTCACTGTTTCTCAACTCTAAAGTATTTGCACTATTTACCTGTTCTTTCAGCTGTCTCTCCAACGCCACGATCCTGTCGTTGGCTTCCTCCAGTTGTTGTATAAGGTTATCTTTGTTGTTGAGGGTGCTCGTCAGCCTCCGTTCGAGGTCTGCTTTCTTGTCGCTGACCAGAGCCAGCTCTGCTTTGAGGGATTCCAAGCTTTGTACATGGTCCTAGAGGAGTTTTTTTTATCATGAGTTATAATTAGAGATACCGAAAATTTTCGTTGAAATGTATTCAAATTGAATACAGAGATTATTATCTAATAGAAGTAGGTCAACGAATGAAATAAAATTAAAAAAACATTTTTAAACTAAATTCTGCAATTCTTCTTGCTTTACTTGCTTGTTATGCTATTATCGTATGTAAAAACACTTTACTATAATTAATCTCTGCCTTTATCTGTATACATCCCACAGCAGGACAAGGTCCTCCTTCACAATCGAGAGTACGATTGAAAGGGTTAGGTCATATAATTAATCTCTCTGTCTTTAAAATAATTTAAGTAACTCTAGTATAGTTTTCACAATTATGTTCAAGATGTTAACAGCTGACTTAAACTGTACAGGTCTACCTTACGTCGTACTTTAAAGAAGTTGACGAATGATACCTTTATTGGTTGGATGCATGGGACTGCATGGAATCGTTGGGTTTGCATTTTTACAGTCGTCTGTCTGCTAAAGCCAATGTTTTTAAAAATGTATTTAACCCCACCTGTAAACTCGTCTTTCTGATGGTGCACTGATCCTTGAGGCCTTCGAGCTGTGCCAAGAGATTGGCTTCTGTTGCTGACGACTCCTTCAGCTGCGCCGTCAGTCGCGAGTTCTGTGCCGTCAGCTCTGCTATTAGACTGGCTTTTTCTTCATCGCGCTGCCGACAAGAAAGGAACATTAATATACAACTGTCATAATAGTATTTACAATTTAAAAAAATTGGTACGGATGTTTGGTACATTAACCAAAAAGTGGTTATATTTGTCTTTCAACGAATACCTAATATTGCTAATGCATTAACCTTAGAAACTAGGAATTAGCAGCTACGGAAGTCCCGCGTAATATTTTTTTAATTTCGGCTTGCCAAACACCAATTCCTTTTTAATTTAGTTGATACAAGGCGTTTACATATAAGGTACATCTTCATGAATCCCGCGAACATAACAATTTCGCTCAACTGCATATTACCTAAACGAATCATCATAGTTTATACATATGTGTATGGCAATTTAATCAGGCAATACAACTAGTATTGTTCCGTGATGACGAATGCTATAAAAAGAGTCCATAAAAACAGTATTAAGACAAAAGAAAACACATCAAAGTATACATTTCTAAGCAAACATTCACACAATCAACATCAAGCGTGGTTAATCGTGTTAATAGGTGTAACAGCTCTCTTGCCAGTTATCGTAGGATATTGCACCTTAGTCTTGAAGTTATAGAGTTCAAGATATATTTTGTTAAATTTGCGAAACAAGTTTTTCCGAGAGGTCTCGGAAGGACGCCAGATGGCGTGACGGTTTGCAACACGCAGCCTCGGAGGGCGCTGCTCTTTAACTTTGACATCCGTGGATAATATGTAAAAGTACAAATAATTATTGGTTTTTATATTGCTTGAGTGTTTGGGTATTCGTGGTCAGAACGCATGCTATATTTTGGTATTAAATTAATTATTATTAAATACCCTAATTTCATAATTTCCACACACGGTGGTAATGTACATCAGGCTAGTCATGAAATTGAATACTTTTGCCTGGTGCTTTCAAAAGACGGTCATGGTTTGCTATGGAAGTGGCCAGAGATCCTAAAACAAACATTAAAAGAGCAGACAATAATTAGCGGAAGATGTATGCGAGGATATCCCGTGTTGACAGACACCAGGGCAGGAAAGTGGAAGGTTAGGTTGCGCAAACAATTACTCTGGGCTATTGTTTACAGTCATGGACATGGTCAACCATGGATGTCATTATATTTCGACTCAATGACCTTCGTGCGTGGGTTTTAATGAAATGGACTCGGCTACAATGGGTTTTACCACCTAAAAACATGTAAATTAATTTGTTATGAATAATAATTTCAAATTGTTCAGTTTTGAAATAAAACTATTTTATACGGATTTTATCGCGATTTGGTTTAATTTTTACATTTTTTAACTTCCCGACGTTTCGATTACTTTACAGCTTTCGTAGTCACGGGGCGGACCACGAAAGCCAAATCGCGATAAAATCCGTATAAAATAGTTTTATTTCAATGTGTAACATTCGCGTAAATCTAAGAAACCATTATTTGTTCAGTTTTGTTTTTAGTCTGTTAGGTTGCTTAGATCTTGGGACCTGCAATGAAAAAGCCTACGTTCTTTGAAAGCTGGCAATGCATCGACAATTCCTTTGCTGGTATACGTGTTCATGGGCTGTAGTGACTACTTATTATCAAGTTCCTCTGCTCGTTTGCCTCCTATTTCATAAAAAGTAGCTTCTACTACACTGCAGCTGTCCCCTGTCTATTTCTATTGGTTCCAACCCTGCCGTGTGCGTCAGTTAATTAACAACAGCCAGGCCCAAGGGTAGCGGTTGCGTCACAGACTAGGCGCGGTGCTAATTGGCTAATCGGCCCTGAAAGCTCTCACCGGGGTGTGTTCTGATACTGTACACATGGAAAATTTTAGTGTTTACCGGTATGAAGTAATCGCCATTATTTTATAACTCTTTCAATTTATGATCATTATTAAAGGATACTCCTGATAAAATGATAAGGACGTGTAGACTCGACATCATAAACTTTCAGTAACACGCTATTATCGTATATTTGTACATTGTACACGTATAAGTGTACAAGCAAGCAAATTCGTTTATCTGTACAAATGAAATAGCTGAAGCAAGTAACATGAACATGGTTAAACATTTGCCTTTTAATCATTTCAGGAAATCATTCCTCAGTTTGGAAATGTCATTCATAATGAATTGCATCGTGGCGTCGCCTTTAAAATTAACCAATGGTTTTTTTGGCCTGCGTAGGTATGCGGTCAGTGCCGGTGATTGATATGAGCATAATTGTAAGCTATGTGGTCTACACTGTACTTTACAACAAGCAGAGTGTAGTCACTTTGCCCGTTTAAAAAATCTATCATCACAAAATCTGATTTGGCTTCGACATTATGTGACCTTAGTGTTACATTACAATAGTTTACACCAAGGCCCAAGGACGTCATGCTCAAATACAAAGTACATAAATAGGATTAGGATCAAGTTAGAATAATGTTCGACACGTTTTTTTGAACAAAGGTAAGGTTTCGTTTGCGGTGTGGTGTCTTTGTTAGCGTGCATTGGAGTAGAACTATATTTAACAGAGACTTAAAAAGCTGAAAATAGTAATAATGGCTATTGATGATTTTATAATATTTTATTGTAAGGCAAAGGTCTTAAAGATAAGGTTTTGGTCTCCCACGCTAGTCTAGTGCAGATACGCAAAATATATCATTGACTTTAAATACACCACAATTGTATCAGAAGGATACAGCAGGAGAAATGTGTACTTATTTCTACTTATAATGAATGCTTTCACAACGGATATTCAGATAGAGGGTCTTTTGTGAACTGTTCCATGACGCATTGTGTTAAAAGCCGAGGAACCATAACAAAATAAAGATATAATTATGGAAGATAATCTAATATAATATCATGTTCTGTGAGTCATAAATGATGACTTTAAATTGTAAGAATTCGAAAACAGAATTTATCATCCTATGTTACAGTTGACTTTACAAGAAATGCAGAACAATTAATTTATTTTACATTAAAATTTATGAATATAGATATAAACAAAACCGGACTAGGAGTGGGAAAAAACAAGATATTATAATAAAACAAACCTGTATGCTAATTCTTCATTATTGCACAAATCCAACGGATGCTTAAAATGTCAATACACCCACAACTATTGCGGTAACTGTTTTTATGTGAATGACTAGTTTCCTGAGGATATACAGTTCCTCAGGAAATAACTTCGACGAAGGTGTTCTATTGAGAATTACGCGATGGTAACTGATGAAAGAGTTAGACTTTTCAGAGTTATGTGTGTATTGATAGTCAATCACCACGCACTTTAACGGTGAAGGAAAACATCGTAAGGAAACCTGCATACCGTAGCGATTTTAAAGAATTTCTACGGTATGTAAGTCCGCCAACCCGCACTAGGCCAGCGTGGTGGACTATATGGCCTAACCACTCTCAATCGATTCTCTCGATTGTAGAGTAGGCCCGTGCCCTGCAGTGGGACGTATATGGGCTGATATAGATAGATAGATAGAACTGATGAAAGTGGATATCGCATGCCCATGTGTTTGTAAGGCATGCGTGAGAAAAAAAATCTCGATTGAGCAGTACGTTAGAGTAAGGATGGCAATATAAAAAACCATTTAACTAATAGTATATCATAATCCGGCTGCTTTGTACTAAGGTACCATTACCACGCTGAAGTCTTGGGTTCGAATCTCGGGTCGGGCAAAGTGATAATGGATTTTTCCATTCATTATCCGGAGTCAGGAATTGGAGCCCGACATGGCAGTAGGCACGCCCCCTATCACATCGTGAGACGGAAAACATAAAGCGAAACGTGGATGTCCTGGTAGCACCCCTCCCTTCTCCTTCTGGTAATAAGGCGTCAGTTTATGTATGTATGTCATAATCCCCGTTAACGATGACCTATGTCACCAGAAGAATTGCAAGTTATTACAATAAACCTGATAAGTGCAATGTAAAATAAATAGGGTATTCACCAGCGAGACAACATAATATACTATTTATATTACACAAGTCGTAATCTTGAAAGTTTATACTTTAGCAATAAAATAACTTTTTCTCGTTTATTACCCGCTGACAGTGGCACCACACCGCAGCCTTGACTCAGTTGTGTAGAGAGGTTGTTTTTCAATGTGAATTACATCTGAACAGCGAATTTTGGATACAAAAGGCGTTTTTTATTCGTACTGAAGGGTCAAGGATGTGTGCTGGTCATTGTTTTAATGCGATAAATATGCTTTCCACGGTATGCAAGTTTTACAGCCTGAACAAGTTTTTTAAATTTTATTACATAGATCGGGCAAATGAATAAACGATTCACCTAGTAAGTAATTACTGCTGCCCATGAACATCTATGGCATTGTACAAACTACAACTTAAAAATAGGAGGAAAAAGTGAAGTAAAAAGGATGTATGTATGTATTTTAAATGGAAACAAATATATACCAGACACTACATTTGACGCATACTGAAGAGGCCGATGCATCATTGTTGGTTTACGACTTTATGATCGGACCGTTAAACAACGACAGGAAAAAAATACGTTTTCAAATGTGAAATGACTCAACGGAGCATTTTATATTATTTTTTGGTATCAAAAGTTAGTGTTTGGAAACTCTTACGGACAACAAATTTTTCGATTTTTATACTTTATACAACTTAAAATGATATGTGTATATTACGACAATAACTTTACAAATTAATAAGTATACACAATGTTCAATATTGCGAGGCAATGCAATATTCCCTTCTCGGAATGTTTCGCACAACGATCGTATCAAAATTGACATTATGAAATATTGCGAAATTATGTTTCAACTAATGTCTTTATTGAAGTTGACTTATGTTGTTTGAAATGATGAAGTTAATCAGAGGATTATATATTATAATTTTTTCTATTATAATTTTTTCTATTTCTTTCTTTTTTACAAATATTTTGTCTTCTATGTATGTCTACACAACTTATATTAACTGTTAAGACTACCACTGTATTATTTTTACAAATTCAAATTGTAATATGTGAAATCTTGTAATTGGCCTTCTATAGTTTAAACTTATATTATATTGTAACTAGCTGTAAGTTTTCCTTTAAGTATAAAATAAAATTAAATAAAATGAGCAATAGCTTAGGTTGACATATACCTACGGTCGATTTGAAGGTCTAGGAATTATGAGTGGCACTACATATCGACTATCGTCACGCCTGCACCCCATAGGGATAGGTACAGGCTATGAATCTCCACTTTGCCTGACCCTGACATACCACTTTTGTTGCGTCCATTTTTATAATATATATTCATGCATTCTCCTCAGTTTAGGGTAATTCATAATATGCATGTATTACATATTATGATTTTTTCAAGATGCGTGTGTAATCGTAGTTAAATGTCGCTCACGGTAACGATGGACGCTAAAACATCTTAAGTTCAGAAAAAACATAATTTACTTGTGATTATAAATAATTATGTATGTATTATGAATGATGCTCATCAGTGCCAAAGCTGGTGTTTTTGCTGAAGCGGGAATGCCGGGATCGTAGATGTGTAGTAGTTCATTGCTGATCATAAGTCTCTTCAATATCTGTTCTTCATTTATACAAAAACTCAATTCTCGGCTTCCCTCATACCAGCTATACCCAAACTGCGACTGAACACGAAGCCAGGTGGTCGTTTTAGTGATTAAAGACAAAATCCAATTTTTTTTTTGAACAACAGCGACGTTTTTTTTTTTGCAGTATTTTAAATATCGTCGTGTTTAGGTGGTAAATATCTAGTTTTTGCTAAGATAATATTTAAAACCCTTGCGTACCATTGCGTCTTTAAAAATAAACAGGTATACATTATTATTTTAAGAAAACTATGTATTTACCACCCAAATACGACGATAAGTAAAAAATAAAAAAAAAATATTGTCGCTCTTTTTTTTTTGCGAAATTTTTAGTTGCATTGTGTCTGACGTCACTAATACTACCGCCTGTCTATGTTTTCGGTCGCAGCCTGGATATTCCCTGTATATGTATATCATTAATTCCTTTGTACATTTGCAATACAATGTAAATAACATTACGCAGACAAGGATATTAGCTCCACAATACGAAATGTCGATTTGCATGAGCGTTGCGACAGTCGTCATCATCATTAGACACCTGTGCAGGACGCTATTGAACCAATATTTGGAAAGGAAATCCTTGCGTGTATGTTGGACTAAATTAGGATCCAATAGTTTGGTTGTTCTTTTAGGTCCTTACCTACGTACCTTTACGTTCACAAATTCAAACCAATTTCGCCAATATATCATTAATGCGGATGACATCAAATTGTGATTATTTATATTATAATTTTCGAAAACCCTCACAATCCCACAATCTATTTGAGAATAGAACCTAGTACCTACTTAGTGAAACGTCTACAAGACCAACAACCTAAACAGACAATTTAAGACAAGGTGACTTTGATTTTTGTCATCGATATGTAGTTACACACATTGGATTCGAATTAATTAAATTTGATGTCCACTGTCGAATTAGTGGCCTATGCCACTTCTAATATACTTTTGGGGACAGCGTTGGAGAGCTATTAGAGGGAAGGGTTTATAAAGGCAGAGCATAACTTCTCTCACGCTATTCTTAATGACGCTGCTGTTCATAAGGTCAATACACCATCAAACTAGGTTGTAACGATGAAAAATAAATGAAATAAGGTCCCTGGTCATACTAATATATTCAAAACTAGAAGGCTCTTACATTACATTAAATTGAAAGAGTATTTACCGCAAATAACTTAATACTAATGATCACTAGCGGTAGTGCAGTTGGTGGAGCGTGGATGGCCTATCACCTCGATTAGCTGCTAGTCGTTAGACGCGGAATGTCTTACGTCACCGCTCTGAGTCGAAAACTGGGGCAAGTTTAGTAATAGGTTTTGATGCTAAAATACTGTAGCCGTATCAAACGGAAGAAGATATTAAATTAGCCGTACGTTGAATATAATAAATGGATAACAATGGATTGCAGCAGAAGAATAAAAAAGACAAATTATGGTATGTGATGGTATGGTATGGTGATTAAGAATATTTTAAAATATATTAATGCAGTTTTTATTTTATAATTCCAATAATATATAATATCCAATATATTTTACGGTACCAAAACATTTTTGGAAATTAAATATAGCCAATATCACTCTTTGCCGTATAATATATCTATTAAATATTTATGCTAAAAATAATTTGAATCTGAATTTATATGGAATTTATTCCATTATTGGTTGAACGAAGAACTTATACATCCGAATAATTATTAGTAAGGAAGTAGAAAATAAATAAAATGATAGCCCTAAAATAATTATAATAATTGTCCTATGTAAATACTTCAACGAATTCTCCTCGCAATTTTTACATCTGATACAAGGTAATTCCCCGAAGTACATAAATCATGTTTTGGTTTATTCATTTGTTATTGTAGTCGGTAATTTACAAGGTACCTACGTAACGCAAGTCACTGTCGTAGGGGTAATTGAACGGTCGCAGCATTTTTATAAAAAAATGGGTCCAGGGTATAACAAGACTCCGACCGAAAATAAAGCCAGGTGGTGGTATTAGTGAATTCAGATACAAATAATCAAAAAGATTATATGAAAAGTGATATGATTATATTCACCTGCTTCACCGAGGTATCCCTGGACCCGATCTTGGCCGACAGCTCCTTGATGTCATTCTGCAGCTCCAATATCCTGGCTTCGTACTCTCCTTGTGTGGTGTCCAGCCGCCGCCGCAGCAGGTGCTTCTCTTGTTCCAATTCCTGGAAAAATGAAGGAATTAGTGGTGGTTGCGAATATTTTACAGCCTCCGTGGCGCAGTTGGTTAGACGCTGGATGTGAAATGTGAGTCTGCTGGTTCGATCCCCGATACAAGACTCGATCTTAATGTGGGGTCAGTACGAAATATGTAACTGTTGGGTGTATTTATTTATTGATTTAAATGTAGATATCGGCCTTGCTGCGACGGAATTAAGTTAGTTATGGTACTAAATAGTGGTATTGTGCGTACATTATGTTGGAGGAATGTAACCTCCGTTATGGTTGTCCAACTAAATAACACTGGAGAGTAGAAAAATGATTGAGTTCTAATTTTGATAGAATATTTTAGTTTTCTAGCCTTAGTTACTGTACTTCAATTATACACTCGTGTCAGTCAACATTTATTTTATTTTTCAATCTTTATCTACAAAGCATTTTTAACATTTTCTAATTATTATTATTACAACACATTATACAAGAAAAACAAATCATTTTAGACTAAAAAGGACTCAATCCTCCTCACAGAAAAACATGGAAGAGTTCCATAGTCTTTGTAAACCTTGGTTGTCTAGGCTGTTACCACAAATGACACCACAAATCACAGGGGTGATCCGTGATGGTGGTAACTTGTCATAAAGTAAACTGACTCCCTTTGGCTACATTTCAAGATTTCTAAAAAATATAATGCAGTAAACAGATTACCAAATACAGTTCACGGCTTCAAGTTTTTTTTTTAATGTAATAGTTGAGATATGATTCAGATTTGAGACAGAAGGCAAAGGTTCTAATTTCCACGAGGTACTCGTAAAAGTGAATCTCACGCAATTACGCCAATTTATGAACTTAATAAGGCGTGCAGTGCACAATTATTCAATTTTGCAACAATTTCAAAACGACAATGCGTAAACTATGCTTTCTACGAGTACACGAAGACAATAGGTGAGAAAGATGGCGGGCGGAAACGACGCATTGTCTTCCGGTGGCGGAAACGGTTTTTTTGTCGGCTCTCATTCAATTAACTTGTTCACTGCATCCAATTGAGTTTACTTGGTTAGTGATAGCTTTTTTTGTTTTAGTGTTTAGTATTAGATGTAAATTTTAAGAAATGTTATAATAACAGAAGAATATAGTTTATTTTGTTGAATAAATAACGAAATAATTATTTATTATTTATCAATTTGCTTTTTGTTTATATTATTCCGAAATATCTACAACACAATCATTTGATAAAATTAAAGAACATTAAAAAATAACAGATTGCCTTGGAAAATGGGTTTCTTGTCTGACAGTTATACAATGCCAAATTAATAAAAATGTTTATAATATGTTTTTTCTAATTTGAATATCATTTATAAACATATTTATTCCATAAAGAACACATCTTATGTGGCAATCTAACTAAAAATCAATGGTTTTCGTACGAAAAATAATCAAGAACCACAATTGCTACATGCATTACTCTTGAAAATAACGAATTACTCAACCCAGGAGACAAACAAGGCATTAACAAAAGAATTGATACGCAAGTGTTTGCCGCAGATGCATTTGTTTAAATATCTATAGAAATTTAAACAATGAAATATATTAACGTCATGGGTTTGAACAAGTGGACAATAGGAGAACGCGTCAGCTCGAGTTTGCAATACTTCACAAATAGGAAAGAAGGAAAATAGATTTGTTGCAATGGACTTCATATGTTGTTGAAGTTTTTGAATTAATTACGTTCTAGTTTTTGTACATTAAGGTAGCATAGCCGAGACGTAGCATGTTTTCATAAATTTTATTTCTACAATCATCTATACATATAATAAAAATGTAAATGGTCGATGTCTGTACATGGAAGATATATAAGAAATTTAAACGCGAGGGGTCTTTATAACAGCAACTGAAGCCAAAACATTTTTTTTTAGAATTTTTGTCTGTCTGTCTGTCTGTATGTTTGCTTGCGCATCACGCAAAAACTACTGCACCAAATGAGATGCGATTTTCACAGTTGTATTGCTGCAGGTTCAACTTAAAAACTGGTATATGTTGCATTTGCATACAAGGTGTTTATTTTATTTGCTTGCACATTACTCATAAACTACCGCACCAAATGAGATGCGGTTTTCACAGTTATATTGCCGCAAGTTCAACTTAAAAACTGGTATATGTTGCATTGACATACAGGGTGTTTCTTTTTGTTTGCTTGCACATTACTCATAAACTACCGCATCAAATGAGATGCAGTTTTCCCAATTACATTGGTGCATGTCCAACTTAAAAACTGGTATATATTTCATTTACATACAGGATGTTTCTTTTTGTTTGCTTGCACATTACTCAAAAACTACCATACGAAATGAGATGCAGTTTTCACAGTAATATTGGTGCACGTCCAATTTGAAAACTGGTAAATGTCTTATTTACATACAAGGTGTTTCTTTGTATTATGGAAGATAAATGAGAAAAACTTATATTCCCCATATTAACACTGGATTAACACTTAGGCTATATTTTATCCAGATAAATTAAGTGTTGTGGATGAGGACGGAAATCCGATATATTTGTTACTTTTTATACTCAAAGGGATGCGATGGGCGTGGATTACATACCTTGAGTGAGAATGAGATAGGATGGGCGGGATATAACGGGACGGGATGAGAAATACCAAATAATCTATACATGTATATTTTTTTAAACAAAGTTAATCACGCAGACGAAGTTAGCGGGCAGAAGCTAGTATTTAATAACATCATAAACCGCCTATTGGGGTCTATTGTTAATAATAGGCTTCTTAAATTACACATCATTTAATACCTTTGCAAGAAATGTATATTAAATATATATATATATATAAATCGCGAAGGACTTCTTGCGTCTTTACAAACTACCACCCTGCGGCGTCCACTGAATGTAGTTAGGTTTTTAATGTTTTCAATGCGTATGTAAGATGTTTTAATCAGTATCATATCAGTAGTCATCGTCAAATTTCATTTAAACGTTAAATGGTGATATTCAAATTAAATATTTCTAGCTGAATTTGTGCGTCCGTTCATTCTTAAATCTTTCTTGCACACTGAATACCTGCGTATACCTACTAAACACTGCATGTACATTCCCGCCTCCATCCGAAAGTATGTTTAAATCAATTCCGTATAATGCTCTGCATATATCATAATGATTATAATAACTAAATGACATCCATCTACTATTGAATTCAGATTGCTTCCGAATACTGTTTTTGAATTATTGTATCCAGCTTATCAGCCAAGAGGCTTCCACCTATAAAAGGGCTTATAATGACTCCAGGCACAGATACTAAATAATTAATAGTTAGCATACAAAAGTGACAATACCTATGTATAGCGTAGGTATTTTCACTTTGGTGGTCTACAAAATCTTAAAAAACAATATAATCATTCGAGTCGAGTGACAGGTAAGTTTGTATGTATAAACAGGTAAGCGCAGAGGCACAGGCTGGTGTGGACAGGTAAGTCCGGAGTTGGACAGGTAAGTATGTATAAACAGGTAAGCTCAGACGCACAGGCTGGTGTGAACAGGTAAGTTCGGAGTTGGACAGGTAAGTATGTATAAACAGGTAAGCTCAGACGCACAGGCTGGTGTGAACAGGTAAGTTCGGAGTTGGACAGCTAAGTATGTATAAACAGGTAAGCTCAGACGCATAGGCTGATGTGAACAGGTAAGTCCGGAGTTGGACAGGTAAGTATGTATAAACAGGTAAGCTCAGACGCACAGGCTGGTGTGAACAGGTAAGTCCGGAGTTGGACAGCTAAGTATGTATAAACAGGAAAGCTCAGGGGACAGGCTGGTGTGAACAGGTAAGTCCGGAGTTGGACAGGTAAGTATGTATAAACAGGTAAGCTCAGAGGCACAGGCTGGTGTGCACACATGTAAAGGTAGAAAGAGGAAGTTTCATGATACGAATAATATAAAAGTAGTCATATTTATGCAGGTGAATATACGGAATAAAAGGCATATCGTAATATAAAACATGTAATGTTTTATTTTAAATTTTACAAAAAATGTGTATCAAACATTAAAACTTTTCAATCAACAAATCAATGCACTTTAACATTGACATAATAATAAACATAAATTTGCTCTGCCTTGCCTAGTAACGAAATAAACTAAATTATGAACATCAATCAGTCTTCATTACAATGAAACATGTATTTTTTTTATATTATAATTAAAAGAAATCAGTGGGGTTTTTATCAACCCAATGTTGTCATTCTTGTTTTAGATATCTACTTAAAAGAAATGTAAACTCCATGTGCAGTTTCTTTTTCAATTTAAAATTTTGTAAAAAAAATGGGTATCTAAACATAAAAATCAAAACATTTTAACTGACATTTTACCAATTTTATTTATACTAAATAATTAAACATAAAAGGCTCTGCCTTTGCCTAATAACAAAATAAACTTAATTATGAACATCAATCAGTCTTCATTACAATGGAACATGTATTTTTATATTATAATAAATCAGTGGCTACAACTAAAAGTCTCATGGTTTCTGAGGTGCTGTTAGCATATCTCTTCATTAATTATTAATTCGATAAACAGACAACCGTTTTAATTCTATATTAAATCCTTTATTTAAAAATGCTTTTAAAGGCATTTGCTTATGTAATTGCAGTTATGTCAGTAAAATCGTTTTTAAACAAAGTTTAATGACAGCTAAACATCAGATAAAGTTATGGAATAAATAAAATAATGGGTATTAATCATCAAATCAAACATTATAATTATAAGTATCTTAATCATTGGTATGCATTAAACAAAGTAAAAATATTTAAAACAAAACATACTATTTTAAAACATAAATTTTTACCTCTCATTTCTTAGCCTTAGAGTAAATATTTTGAACGAATACCTTTATTTTTAGCCAGTCTTTATTCTTAAGTAACTCTACATGTTGTTCTTTTAGTTTCTCACATTCATTTCTTTTAGGCGGTTGGTGATTTTTTATGTGAAATTTAAAGTATTTTGTAACTACGTCCTTTTGTTCCTTTGTCCAAGGTACCAACGTCCGTTTTTTTCCTTTTCGTATTTTGTTTTCGTTACCTAATTGAGACATGGGTTCATTAATAAGTTGTTGAGAATCATTTTGCATACCAGATGGTCCAGTCTGAGATAAGTCATTTAAATTACTATATGTTTGTACGTAATCAGAATTAGCATCTAAAGTAGGTTCAGGTTCAGGATGATAGTCTATAATTTCGTTGTTGTCCACGGGCTCTTCAATTAGCTCCTCATTCAAATCTAAATCAATCTCTTCGAGAGATTTTCTTTTGTAAGCGTCTGCTTTTCCATCTTCCATAAGAATGAGAAGCTTTGAAATCTTAGCAGTTTGGTATACGTCATCTGGCAACCTGTAAGACTTTTTATGTACTTCATTAGTATGGCCCATGAATGTAGCCAGCTGCTCCATATCATTTTCAGACATGCTAAAAATTTGTGATAAGGTGGCTAAATGTTTTCTTAGCCTTGTAGAGGATATTGCTTTAGGCTGTTTCGCCCCTGATAATTTGGCATGCTTTTCCAAAACTTTGTAGCCATAAATTGTATTGTTATAACCGGGATTACCAAACAAAAATTGATTTGGTGTCGAAGCAAAAAAAATATGCCTAATCGATAATAATAATTTAATATCATCTTGAACTTCTTTATTAAACAGAACTGGTACTCCGCGGCCGCGTTTGCCTCTAATGACAACACGTTTAAATTTCTTTATCAGAATCCTTTCTGAGGCAGTAAGTGCACGATCAAACTCTTCATACTTATTATTATCATTATTGTCGCTTTCTAAATAATCGTGCACTGTAATTCTTTGAAGTTCTCCAGGCCTGCGCCTATTTAATAATAAAACCCTACAATACACAGTCTCTAAAAGTTGTGTATATGTTTCAGTTGTTTGTAAGCCTTCTTTAATTTTTATAGCAGCATCCAAGGATTTTTTATTTAGGTATTCTTTTAGAATTTTTAAATGATTTGCTAAAGGCACATTAGTTATCTTATTCCACTTTTTCTTGTTCAAATCTGTTGCAGCTTGTGTAGACACATCATATTTCCAATTTGATTCAATAAGTTGAATCAAAGTTTTTAAGTCGGCTTCTATTTTGCCAGTATCTACTTCCATGTAAGGCCCTTGCTTTTTTAATGCACACATTATTGCAATATTGCAGCATTGTTTCAAGGTGGTGGACAGATTCATTGCGAACGTAGGTGTCTCATACCTATCTTTTTCTATGTCATAATTTCCCAGTATTTTGGTTGCTTGTACAATGATATCATAATGAATTGGTCTTAAGGCAGAAAAGAAGTCATTAATGGATGGGTCAATCTTTTTTAATTCTAGTAATAATTTTGCAAGCTCTCTCATTTTTCTAGACACTACGTTAACGAAATGTTTTTCTCGGTGAGTTTTTAAATATTGAGATCCGAAAGCACATATAAGATTATCTTTTTTT
Source organism: Deilephila elpenor (assembly GCA_949752805.1). Taxonomy (NCBI): domain Eukaryota; kingdom Metazoa; phylum Arthropoda; class Insecta; order Lepidoptera; family Sphingidae; genus Deilephila; species Deilephila elpenor. The sequence goes on from OX457115.1 coordinate 10,188,368, forward strand.
GCAATAAGTGATATTTTGTCTGCCCGCATTCGGGGAAATACAGTTTCCTTAAGTTTTTCATCGATTTTAAGATGACGTATCAGTAGGTTTTGAGCCTCAGATTGAATGTTTTTATTTCCTGATTTACCACTACATTTCTTTTTATGTTTCCACAATAGTTTTTTAGAATAGAATCCCAGACACTCTGTACACGGCAAATAATCAGTAAATTTGAATTTTCGCATCGGTTTAATGACCTCTTTTGAATTTACAAGGTAGTTTCCTTTTTTACGTAGAGCTGCAATTAATTGTTTTCTATCAAGACTTTTTTTAGGTTTTGACACAATTTTTTGGACTTCAGTTTCATAAATATGGTGTCGGAGTAAATGACGAGCAAAATTTAAAACAAATGACTCACAGTAAAAGCAATAATCTTTTTCTCGAACCTTTAAACTTTTGGGTGTTTGCCTTTGGATAATTGTTGTACTATCATTAGAATTATCTTTTATTTGAGATTCACTATTTATATCGTAAATAATCTCTTCATTTGGTTCTGATTCATTATAAGGCTGTGGAAGTTCCCTACTCACAATTACATTGCAAGAACTGCTTTTACAACTAACTTCACTTAAACTTATGATATTAGGTGGCTTGAAAGGTACATTAGACAAGGAATTATTAACATCGAGAGGTATTCCTTGATTTGGTACGAATACATCTGCTTTATAAGGTTGAAGAAGTTTCCTTTCTACAAATACACTACATGGAGAACCGCTTATGTGACTAATTTCGCTATAATTAAGCTCCTTGACCGATGAATCGCAATTCGAAACACATTCTAATGGCGTTAAATTGTTCGAAGTTCCAAATTCATTGCGAAAAGAATCATCAGAACTGGTCTGCAACAAAAAAAAAGCGTATTATATTTTGTTGCACTTTATTATTATAATTGCTTCGTTAATATGAAGGTAACAACTTGATTAGTGATATAAGTGTAGTCTATCCCTTGCTGTACATCAAAATTACCTATCCCCGATCTCAATCCTGAATTGGCGCTCGCAGATATTTTTAAGCCACCTAAAAGGTTTCTAACATGGCTTAAGGACTGCTTCGGCTTAGAGTGCTACCGCTTTTGCTATAACAGCCGTTAGCATATTATTATTAATGAATTAATGAAGTATTTTAGTTAAACTTACTTCGTGTCTCGGTGGAGTGTAATTAGAACATGTCGCAGAAATGTCAGATATTGAACCAGATTTTGAATCAGATAATTCCTGTAAACAGAGATACATACAATAAAATACATTAACAACACTAAAGAAGAAACGGAAGATAAACGAGACATCATAGGTCCTTTTTTTTTTTAAGAGCGACTAATGTAAAGTTAATGAATAGAAAGCAGTAGCTATTAGGTATTCAGCTGGGAAAAACTCGAACCAACACAGGTTGATGTGAACAGGTAAATTCAGAATTGGATAGGTAAGTACGTCTACATAGATAAATCAGAGACGGATTGGTAAGTATGTATAAACAGGTAAGCTCAGAGGCACAGGCTAGTATGAACAGGTAGGTCCGGAGTTGGACAGGTAAGTATGTATAAAAAAATGTGTGAACGTAAGTCGTGTTTTATCCAACTTAAAACATACGTACCTCATTTAAGGTTTCTGGTTGGTTTTCTTTTTCTTCCTGTCTCTCTTAAAACAAAACAGATATATTTGTATTATTATAAAACAATAAAAAAATTAAATACCCTCGACCAAAAAGCAAACAAAAACAAGAAAACCTATAAAAAGTAAGACACACTCAGGTACACATGCACGCACTCACGCATACACACACAAACACGTCAAACTTATAACACCTCTCTTTTTGCGTTAGGGGTAAAAAAAATATATATTATATACATAACTGTAAATACGTTGTCTGATGTAATGTAACTCCATACCAAATTTCATCCAAATCCGTTCAGCCGTTTTTACGTGAAAGAATAATAAGCATCCGTCCAGCTATCCATACTCACAAACACCATACCTAAACTTCCGAGGCGCAGTGGCTAACGCACTCGCCCTGAGAACTGTGTGAAGTCGCAAAAAAGCCTCTATGCACTCACGGCTGTTATCCCAGAAGGGGTAGTCTAAAACTTTCGCGTTTATAATAGGTATTAGTACGAAGTAGGATGATATTACGATATAAGAATCAAATAGGTAGGTAAGTAATATAGAAGCATGTACCTACTTACTTTTGATTATTACTGGTTATTACAAAAACATTCGTCTTCTAGAAAATGATCATAAATGGCATATTCGCAAAATTTACACCACATGAAAGACGAATTATAAAGCCTTTTAAAGTTATCGAAATTCATGGGTAGTACAAAGTGTTCAACTACTGAATTAGTAATATTAATACTCGTATCACAATGTATGCACCAATTTTGCAAAATAAAATGCGTTGAATCCCAAGGCCATTGCAGTTTAGCTTTATAAAAATGTATAAAATCATTTCTTTTAAAAAAAATATCCACATCAATCACAACAACCATTTTTGCAGACTACACACGTTCACTCACAGACAATTTAACGCAAACTAAGCTCATCATGATATTATTAACAGACAACATGTTTAAATGTAAGTAGGTACTTACTAGCTAGATGTTATAGGTATTTTAATAAGATAAATCGTGTTATAATTTTCATTTAAGTAGTCAAAAGTAAGTACTTACGGTTTGCCAATTTAAGAATCCTTGCACTTCTTTTCATTGTGATTCATATATTATTATAATCACTAACTATAATAATAGACCAAATAAATAACCACTTTTAACGCACTTGCAAATAATTCACTTTGGTGACAATCTTACATCACGGCCGGCACATGTCTGTTTGTGTACAAACTTCGGCACGCGAGCGCGGTGAAGCCCGCTGCCCCGCGCCCCACGCCTTGCGTCCCTCGTGAACCCCGAATAGGCCCCTCAGACACCGTACCTAGTGCCCGTTTAAGGATATTTAAGAGACGCAAGATTGTTGTCACGAAAACATGATAAAAACTTTACAAATTAAGTACGATATTCAATGGACACGATAAGATCGGTGACTTGAACTCAAAGTATACGTGGTAAATTATATGCTGAACACTAGCGCCCTCGAAATTTCATTCGAACGATGGCGGAACTATATTATACGCTAAAAGGCATTGTAGTGATGGAATTACGTCCATGCCAATTTTTCGCCCTTGCATTCTAATAATCATAAGGGACCCTTGGGATAAAAATGAGGGTCGGTCAATCTTGCGTCCGTATTCCGGATGCACAAAGTCAGTCGGACGCAGCATCATCGGTAAATAACGCCATGTAGGACGCAACATGTCCTTCAAGATGTATATATATATATATTTAATATACATTTCTATATATATATATATATATATATATATATATAATATTTTTTTTATTTTTAACATCTACTAAAGAAATTGCATTAACTGTTTTACCTAGGCGTAATAGATTTTAACGTTTTAATTCTAAGTAAATATATAAATACACCCAACAATCACATATATAGTCCTCACCCCACACTAATATCAAGTCTCGTGTCGTGGGTATCAGAAACTACGAGAGACTTTTCGGTCTCACAAGCACCCAAACCCGAAACAAATACCTGTGGATCACACAAATATTTGTTTCGGTGCGGGGATCGAACCCGCGGCCTCTCGTTTCACAGCCGGAGTCTATCCAGCGACGGAGGCTATCAATATCTCCTTAAGATCTTTAAATCGCGATTATACGCTGCATTAGTAAACTACAATTGAAATTATCAAGCTCATCTAGCAATTTCTTCGACAAAATAAGTTTAAGCACTAATGAACAAAAAACTCTATTAAACTAACGACATCAATGCCCCAACAAAACGTCTTTTCATTAATCTAAAAGCATTCAGACAACATTCTGTGTCAAGTTCTAGAATTTACCATTTCGGTGTTGCGTGCAGACGGATAAAATCCATTGCTCCGTTTATATATATTTATAGCTACAAAAAGAAACGTTACATTTAAATACAAAGCCAAGCATTTATTTAAATACATTATATTGTGTGCACATATTAATGATTTCATAGTTATATAATAGTTTTAATTAAGTAATAGTTTTATTAATGAGTCTTGTTTGGAGCAAACCACATTACAGAGACGGTGATGTGAGGTTTGAGTCCAAGGCACAGACGTCGGACTTTTCGTAGTCAACTATCGCTTTACTTAATGGTGACAGAAAATATCGTTAGGAAACATCTGTACAAGAATTTCAAAGGCATGTGAAATCCACCAATCTGCATTAGAGTGTGTAGTGGATAAAAGTCCAATCTTTCTAGATTTTGAGAAGGTGCGCGCCCAGCAGTGAAGTGTGTATGTAATTATGTATACGAATCATATTTGAATATAATAACAATACAGGTTTACCGGAGGCATTATGACATTTGTAAGTTATTAGGTATTTCAAAGATAATTAATGTCTCTTATATTGTATTTACTGAATTTTGTAGACTGCCTCGGTGGCGTAGTTGTATTACGATACGGTTACAAAGCTGAGGTCTCGGGTTCGAATCCCGGGTCGGGCAAAGTGATATTGGATTTTTCTATTCATTGTCAGCCCGGAGTCAGGAATTTGTGCCCGATATGGCGATAGGCTCGCCCCCTATCACATCATGGGACGGAACATGCAAGGCGAAATGTGGGTGTCCTAGTGGCGCCTCTGCCTACCACTTCGGGGATAAAGGCGTGAGTTTATGTATGTATGTATGTGAATTTTGTAGATCTGTATGCTACTGAATACAGGGACAGTTTCTTGTGGGAAATATTTATTCAGCAGTGTACTTCCCATGCTTTAGAATAAGAATAATAAAATAAAAAAACACAGTCAATTTAAACTTAACGTTAATGCTGATTTAACCATCATCAACAATAAACATTAGAAAACAAAAATGGCCGTCGAAAGGCGATGCTCAGCGACCCAGTTGCCACACCATGTGAACCATGAACCAGAGACAAGCGTCTTCACCATGTAGGTCGGTTTCACGTTGTCTATGCTCTTATAACCAAGAAATTGTATTGTTGAAAGGGCATTGTTGTGTCGCGATTGTCTATGATTTGCATTGTTTATGAATTTATTAGTTGGAGCGTGGCTTAGTGATTTCTTTTGGAATTATATTTTGGGTCATTGAATTATAAACAATATTTTTTTGTGTTTAATAACGTACTAGTTACATACAGGAGGATTGTTGGTGTGTTTTTACGCAAACACGAAGCATGTTTAGCATGATTTTTCCATAATAAGCAAAAGCATCATGAATCGATAAAAAAAATGCAAATTTTGATTTCATTAAAAATCCCGTGATTACTGTCAATGTAGTGCGTAATCCCATGCTGACAAAATTTAGAATAAAAGTTGGTTAAACATAAAAATTAGTTTCTAAGATTTCTTAATACAATCACAAAAAGAAAACATTGACGCAAAACAATGAGAAATTAAAATAACAATAAAAAATAAAATTTTGAGAACTAAGCGGCATGTAGTCATATAAAAAGCATTTAGTTTTATTAGGTTTTTTGTTTTCATTGTGTCAGAGAGTACAATTTTCTTACGGTAAAAGTATTTGATAAAAATACTTTAAAAATACTAAAATACTCATCTTGCAATAGTTATTAAGGCAATTTTGAGGTGAAGTAATTATATTCTTAAAATAAAACTTACTACGAAAGATTCTAGATACTCGTTAAAGCAACATAGAAACTCGTCATCAGCCCAATTCACTTCATTTGCTAGAAAACTGTCAAACAATTAGGACTATAGTTGATAAACTGTGCTAAATCCAGAACTCCGGACCGATATTCCTTCGAACGTTATTAAGACTCAGAAAATCTTACTCCGAGAAACAAAACGAAACAGTAATGCTGTCACTTTATCCTGAAACGAAGAAGCTGAAGCTGAAGGTCCTCTTCAAACCCAAGTCTTTAAGAATAGTAAACAGGAAAAGCTCTTCTACCAGTTATAAGTCAACGGAACAATAAAACTTCGAGATCTCTAGAGGAATTAACCACAGCAAGACAGTAGTCCCTATTAGACCCACCGTTCAAGCGACAGTCAAGAGAGATTAGGATTTATTACAAGCAAACCACATGAAGAAACGGATTACAATGTTACAAATCCACGAAGGTCTTTAGAAATGTAAACAACGGTAATAGAGGTTGTGGCTACTGATGGTTCTATTAGCCCTTCCATCGCATTAGGATGCGACGGCCGAACAACGCACGCGCACGATCGCCGTCACGAGCCGCGATTGCGATACTAATGCAGGGCAGGAATGTACTTAGCAGATTTAGGCTTTAATCACTATCTTTATTTATTCTGCTATTCCACAAGGGAAAGTACAGTAAAAGACTAAATATAATGAATATACAAATGGCGGTCTTATCGAACCATCCCATTTCTTACAGACAATTACTGGGTGGAAAAAAGAAACGAAGCCTCTATCAGTGTCGTTTCGCATTTTATCTTTTTACAATAGTTACTTTGCAAAGATGAGTATGCATACGGAAATGAGAATTAATGCTTGTAATATGATTCAGGCCAAATTGTTTTTGTACATTTCGGCTAAAGAGAAGAAGTCACAGAACATAATTATTAATTAACTATAGCATTATCCAAATGGTCGTCACTTTCTATCCTTACTCGTAGACTTATTCTATTATTTTTTAGACTGGCATAGCAATGCATCCAATGTTAAGTATAGTACACTTCTGTCTACATAGAAAATGATCCCCACAACTACATTTCAGCTCCATATCTGCACTTAGTTCGCAAATCATACGCGGCATACATTCGCAATGTTCGGTGACCTGCTACACTTTCACTGCGAGCCGCGCCGCCACACCGACTGCGTTGCCGACACAATGACGCAGCGTTCAATGGCATTCTAATGCACTAATGCCTGCATCGAAACTGAAGAATGTTCTGAGTTTCATTTATTTCTAATTTACATTGATGGAAATTAAAAACCTAATGAGGATCAGATCGGATAAACAAATTCATGACTTCATCATTTACAGGCTATATAGGTAGGAAACCAATAAGGTGATGAAGATTTAGTTGGTCAAGACCTAATTATGAAACTAGAGAAGTTGAGTGCGATCGTCTAAACTAGATAAATATTGGAATGATCTACAAATATTTGTTTCTTGTCTGTGTTGTAAGACTGAAGTTTCACATAGTTGCTGATACGTCACAAAACTTGATGTGACTGTTGGGTGTATTTATTATTTATATTCACGATAGTACGGGATAACCTAGTAAGAATCGTTTTGGTAAGCAGACGACGCAGTAGTTGCTAAATAAAGGCACTTGCTTTCTATTGCTTCCGTAACCCGTGGAGTGAACACGAAGGATGCACTCAGTATAAATGTGGCGAAAAACTTTCTATTAACTTCATAGACAGACTAAAACATGGATATGACGGAATGACTAAGGAAATGCTTGAATGATTTTTAATAATGATAAATAGAGCCCCAACCTCAATGTAAAATAGAAGTTTTGTATTAAGAGTATCAGAAACTAGGCTTTTTTCATTCCACCTAATCCAGACATTCAAATCCTAAACAAAAATTTGATGGTCACTCCCACATTTTTCCCGGTATGGAGTTAAATGCCTCCAATCCTAAGACACGATAAGACGGAATCACCACGCTATAAAATGTACATAGTTTTTTGATCCAATAACCTTCACGATGGATATTGGAGCAGTTAAGGATATAAAAAATGTTGATTTATTCATTGTCTTAAAAACAACGCGGAAGCTGCAAATTGCGGATACAATTTGCTCCATATCGTAATACCGAGTTGAAATGTTCGTGGTTTATGAGTAACACTGTAATTGATAGCTACGAATATACTTTTAACTCTAAATATCCTACACCTACGCGGGCTTGATTTAATGTTTTGTGGATGTTATAATTTGTACACTCGTGATGTTTTAAATAGCGCTGGTGTCATGTTGTCAAGTCTATTAAAAATCCAATAAAGTATATATAAATCAGGGAATGATAAAGATGAACGAATTGGTAGAGACTTTGTAGGAAAGCCGAAACCGGGAAGCCAATCCCAAAAAACAAAATACAGAACGCACCCAACTTCTCTACACGGGCGCACTTATCTGAAGGTAAATAGTTTTCGTGAAACAATTGGATCAGTAAGTACTGAAGGCAGAACTATTCTTTGAAATGGTAAAATATTAATCTTATAACACCGTGCTCCTTCGAAAGATTTTTACGAGTTTTCCAGTTATTAATGTTCAGGTACTGCTTCTGCTAAACCGAAAAAAAATGGTGGATTTGATAACAAGTCTTCACTAAAACGCCTTTAATCCGATAAAGCAAATACTTAATAGGATCAGGTTAAATATTTGGAGGGCGATGATACTGTCTGAATCGCTTATTGGGATTCTTGACGCGTCTCCCCACCAAGTTTATGCATCACGAACAATTTATTATATGTCGTGACACACAAATTAATCTATACATAAAGCGATTAGATCATCGGAAACATAAAGTTTATACGAGTAACTATGGTTCTCAAAGAGTATCACTAGTCAGTTGTATTTTAAGTTCAAGATTAAAATATTGACACTAATGGTATGACCGAAGTGTGGTTCGGCCTTAAATATTTATATGCAGGGTATATCAAGACTGCAACTGAAAACGAAGCTAAATTAGTGACTTCAGACACAATGCAAGTAAAAATTTCGCAAAAAAAAAATCGACATATTTTTTCTTTGTAATTTTTTACTTAGTGTCGTATTTGGGTGATATGTACATAGTTTTCCTAAAATAATGATGTACACTTCTTTATTTTTAAACACTGAATGGTACGAAAGGGTTTAAGTTAGTATTTACGCAAAAACTAGGTATTTATCTCCCAAAAACGATGATTTTAAAAAAATCTAAAAAAATATCTATCGCTGTTTTGGCGATATTATTATTTGCATTGTGTCTGTAACCACTAAAACTACCACCTGACTTCGTTTTCGGTCGCAGTGTTGATATACCCGGTAATACTGACCATTTTCGGCAACTAACTAAAGGGGCGACTTTAAAGAACACCAGTCAAGAGATAACCGATCTCCCGCCGGTAGATATTTTGCTTGGTTTACACTTCACGTGCCATCAGGTTCTTTAAAGTCTCTGCTGTGTATGTAAAAATAAATACATGAACCGCTGTTGCAATTTTGTTATTCATACTATAAATACCCATAATTTCATCAGACATGAATCTGTGATAATTTCGGATTCATCAATTGAATCTAAGATCTATAATTTTATATTATATGATTTAGGCAGTAATTTAGAAGAATTTTCTATTAATTAATATGAAAGCCAAGCGAATACGCTAGTCCAATAGGACTTTGTATGAAAGTCTATTGGACTTTGTAAGAAGTCCAATAGGACTTTGTAAGAGTTAAATAAAATATAAGATAAAGTTTAAGAAGCACAATCAAAACTTGTTTAGAATCTAGTAACTAGTTAATATCATGCTACCCTTGACTTTTATGCAAAAGACTCGGTGTATCGAGACCAATGTCAGCGTTATGTGATGGTTATCTGCTGATGATCGTGATGTTTCTCATGTATTTACTTTCCTTGATATTAGCTTTGAGTCATACATTTCATTTATGTATTTCGCTTGTCTCTCTCTCTCTCTCTCTCTCTCTCTCTCTCTCTCTCTCTCTCTCTCTCTCTATTCAGCAAGGAAACTGCTGAACAGAGGCCTCCCCCATAGATCGCCTCATAGACCTGTTGGAAGCGATTTCCTGCGACGACGTATTTCGCTTGTAGTAGGATAATTCAAACCGCAATTTATGTATAAAAACCCAATAATGATACAGTTCAAATATGTAAATATCCTGTTGCGAGATGGTCGCCATAATTGTTTTAACGAGTGAGAAATAATCTCTGGTTAATCGATATCAGGTGCAACATTGCAGTCACTCTGTAATAATGCTAGTACTCGAGATAATTACGATATTTATTTTTAGAATTACTTTGTCATGAGGTCTATACATTGATCTATATCTTATACCCTATCTTATAATTAAATAAGAAATATTAGCATTATTTTTACCCATGTCACAGAAAATATAGCCCAAATCTTACAAGGCAGAAGTTCAAGCCTTCAAGTAAACATCGTACCAGTCTGAACGTCTAAATAATTTGTCATAGAAGTCATTTTTAACTCCACTCCACTAAATTTAGCAAGGAACAAAGACAGCAATGTACAATAAAATCCTTTAAAATATCGGCTCATTATATGCCGTGGTAAGGCTGCGCGGCTTGCCCAATCGCTTCCGTAAAAACTGTTCATTGTGCTGTTTCGACACACGCGGTCAAACTCGGTGAGAAATAAACACTAATTTAATTGTTATTTGTATATTTGCGGGTTTTGTCTCGTGGGAGACACTTTGTTAAAGATTATTGTTTTAAATCAATAGCCTGATCGATACTTTATCTTGATTGCACTTACTAATGTAAAACGTGTAAAGCCGCCATTGTGTCTAATGCAAGTTCTAGAATCAGCCCGTGTGATATTGACTAAGAATAGATGGTCATAGTTGGGTGTACTTTTGAGAGATAATTATTAGTGTTCCTGGCTAGCCATTCGTGTCAGAATAAAGAAAATTAAATACGGCAACATGGTTGTATTTATTATTTGTAGCTTCGTTCAGGCAAATGGAATACACCTATTTTTACATCTTGCCTTTTTTCGTATTATGTATTTTAATATAAGAAAAATCTTTTGTTTTTGGCTCATTACCAATGCGCAATTAAAACAAGGCAATTCCCAGCATGTTGAGTAACATGAGGTCATAAATAGCGAATAGCGTCAAGTGCTAAATAATATTAAATTTCTATATTCCTGTGAAAATGTTTCCAAAAGCCTTCGAAGGACATAATATACCGGATAAGCGCAGCGCGGATGTCCGTCTAAGAAATGGACTAAGTGAAGATCGCAGGAAATCGATTCCGAGAGGTCGCTGCAGAAATCCTTGAAGGAGATCCGTTGATAGAAGATGGTGATGATGATAAAGTGCATTTGAAAAACAAAGTTAGCTTCACGTAAATTTATTTCCCATGAAGAATTGTATGCCGCAGTATCAAGCTAAAGTAGTAGTGGCTAGTAAATCATATAAGCCACAAACAGACAACCCTCCTAATAGAGGTATGCTTGAAGCAGATGCTCTTAGACTAAATGCACTGATTGTAACGATCATCACAGTTGTAAGCTGGGGCTGGATGAGAAGATGTCGAAACGTTGAGTAACAGTTAAGGCCTTAAATCTTCAGTAACTATTTTAAAATTTAAGAAAGATTGCACACATTTCGTCTCTGTTTCCTCTTTGAAATATAAAAGCGCAATTGTAATTTGTAAGTATCTATTATAATTACAAGTAACATTATGCGAATATAAAATCAATATTGAACTGGTTTGTATATCGCAATACTAAAACCGGTAGAGAAAGGAAATTGACTCAATTATCCAAACTGTAGCCTACAGTAGCAGTAATTAGTAAGGAACTCTAAGATTGCTTATGCAAATGACTTTAACTATTTTACCAACCAGCTTTAAGACTGCACGGTGCACTCTCGACAGTAGACTCATTCTGCAAAGCAGCTGAAAAATTATATTGCGTCGACCGCATGGAAGCTTGAAGAAAAACGATAATTAAATTGGTATTTACAAGTAAATTATTAAATAATAGCTCGTGAAAAAGGTTTTAATAAAAACAGCCTAAAGACACACTTCTTATTAACTTTAAACCATGATGGGAGTCTTGGACCATGTATGCGAAAGTAAAAGAGAATACATGCACACATGGCACAAAAGTATTAAAAATCAAATTTGTGCGGTCTCTATTACAATATATCTTCTATTGTTTGGTCTACCAATTCGAAAGCATTTTTCATTTAACAAAGTATCAACGTAAGTATCAACAGCATACCTTAACTCTTTAATTAAAAAGTGCTCCATTTTCCTGTATTCAAAATAATCGATTCTCCGCTCTTGATTATAAAGAAGCACCAATTACGTATACACAATGTCAAAGCCCGTCTTTAAACGTTCATTAAATATAAAAAGAAACCAAACAAGGTGGTCGCAAATCTGTGAACATAAACCGGTTTTACACGGGTCATTAACGGAACGATTAGCGCCGCACCGTGAATCGATTGCGAAAGCACGCCACTTGATCATCGTAACGGGAAAGACTGCACGACAGACATTGTAGAAGATGTAGGATGCACTAAGGTCTACCTTATCTTGCTTTCTTCTATCTTTCCTTATTATCTAAGATATAACTGGATAGACAGGATGTAAAAGCTAATAATAGTATTACCTAAATGTAAAAGTAAGACGATATGTAATAGAATGTAAATACAAAAACCACTGAATATTTCTGTTGACGTATCCCAAAAATTGTATGGTAATAAACAGTTCAATACATCACACTAAATGGTAATGACATTGCAGGAGAAGACCATAAAGTACGACAGTTACCTAACCCATTACCAAAATTGACTCCAATAGGCAAAATTAAATTTAATCACGAGAGTTTAATTGCTAATGTTCTGATTTGATTATCTTGAGACCTAATAGCTTGCATCTCGGCCCCAACTAACGCTATCTATCGATTGATACTTTGCTGTGCTTTAAACAGTTACGACATTTGGGCAAGATTTTACCGATGGCATGATGCAGATCTCGTTAAATGCTGTGGTCGGTTACAGAGATGGTGCAAATGATATTGGAGTAACCGAAAACAATGATATGTAAGAAGCATAATGTATGATATTCAAGAGTCTATCACTAATGATGATACCGCAACTACACCTTGTGTTTCTAAGCCATTCTCATGCCTTTACAACAATGATTACAAATCACATATTAATCATAATTCTTTACACACGCTTAGCGCGTTTCCGTGGTTATTAACTTCTTCTAAGTCGTTAATTCCAGCGATTCTCATGTGTCACAATTAAGGCTAACACTAACTAATGATCGTAATGAGAGAATGAGGGAAACTATGGGAACATTCTACTACTACATTATAAGTGAAAAAATTGTCACGTATGCATGTTCTGTCATCTGTGTGAATAATTATGTTAGCTGTGGTTCGTTGGCCTGACAGTACGCTTGTAAGCACATGGCTAATAAATATTTCCTATTATTGAATGACTATTGGCAATAACTACGAGTCCAGAAAAGTCATAAATGCGTGCCCGACATTATGGAATGATGGACTCTTTACTTATACTTGTAAATCGAAAAGATGTTTTGACAAAAAGTAATTGGAGTACGTTACGTTAAGTAACAGCTTTGCTATTGATTTAATTATTGCATATCGAGTTTATTTTAAGATTTAACTACCTTTCAAGATCAGTAATGCATATGATATACAATTGGAAATGATAGCTTACAGCCAGAATAACTAGGTAGGTTATTTTACAAGAAAAACCATTTTAATTTTCCATATACTGTTTCTCTGTGTTAAAACAGAATTGTCACCAGCTTGTGTGCATCATAAAGATGTTTATTTGGAGTATCACTTTCACAAGCGACCTTACTTACATTGTCATGCTCTTACGCAACTATGATTATGCAAAACACAATAAAATTAAGATAAGAATCTCGCAAACTGCACCATAAAATTAAACGGGTGAGATTGTGCGAATAAGTTCTACAATTGAACCAAGATTTTCGAATTGACAATTTTCTTTCAATTATCATCAGGATGTATTTTTGGATTACGTTTGATGTCACCATGTTAATTACTTATTAATTGCTTCCTCTTAAATTTCTTAACAATAAGTGTATGCTTTCGATAATGTCTTATTGGTTAAATTAGTCTCTGCTTTTTAGGTGTATATTTATACAAGCCAAGAGAGACCACCTCATGCATCACACGATGTCGGAGTACCTGTCAGAGACCTACGCACCTGTGCTCGTTTCGGGATTGACCTATGTTGCGAGCAGGCTCGCCTAATTGTCCAGAAAACAATCTCTTGCAATTGAATATTCTATTTGGATAGCATTGCATTTACAATCGCAATCGTTTAATCATGCATCCATAAAAAGGCACAAAATTCCAGCCACACAACCAAAACTATTCTCTTCAGCACTATTTACTTTCGCAAATTGTTAGACAGATATTGAATAACTTACATACATACTTAAACTCACGCCTTTTCCCAGAAGGAGTAGGCAGAGGTGCTACCAGGACACCCACATTTCGCCTTGTACATATGTTCCGTCCCACGATGTGATAGGGAGCGAGCCTATTCTCATGTCGGGCACTAATTCCTGACTTCGGGCTGATAATGAATAGAAAGATCCAATATCACTTTGCCCGACCCGGGATTCGAACTCGAGACCTGATTTGAATAACTTCTTATGGTAATAAGTAATAGCTAATACTAAGCGTTACGTCTACGTATAAACGCTAGTAAACACAGGGAAGAGGTTTTGCCTCACTGACACACTTGTATTTACATGGCAGTTCTGAGTAATAACGTGCTGAGAACAGAGGCTATTAGCGTGATTAATGGTCTTACCATGATCATGGTTTGAGAAATGTCTTTTGCAAAGTGAAAATTGAATTCTTTACTATTGAACGAGGGCGTGGCTAGAAATTTATAAACTGAGGAAGATTTTATTTTTGTTCTAGACTATGTGTTTATGTTTTGAATGTGAGCAATCATTTAACCAAAACATAATCTTAGATTGGAATCCAGGAGGGAAAGCGTAGATTCTTTTTTGTGATTATAAACTTCTCCAACTCTCGAAGAAATTCGTTGTACTACTTTACCTGGTTATTGTTATTTGCAATGAGCCTAACAAAATCCACCCATCCACCAAACGTCTAGAATCATCATGAATAATAAATAAAATAAATAATAAATACACCCAACAGTCACATACATAGTCCTGACCCCACACTAAGATCGAGTCTTGTGTCGTGGGTATCAGAAACTACGAGAGACTTTTCGGTCTCACAATGATTATTTACAAAGGTTTCTCCTATGTCTCAGCAGATAAAGGTAATCCTACTGTGTTTGTTTTGCCTGGTCTTCCACGATCAATTTAAAACAATGCGTGACTTTTCATCCATTTAGTTTCATACAACTACAATTACCAAAAATATCTATTAATTTGCGGTGTGCGATGTACTACAGTGTACATTGCCCTAATCTCCATCTGGCCCACATGCAAGTTATTTCATTAATATTCGTAAACTTGCATAATACTTAAATTTAATCATAGGTGTGAAGCGTGTCTAATGCGCGAGTAACGACGCTGTAATAAATACAGTAATATTATTGTTAGAGCTTACATACTAAGAACCTTATATAAATAAAAGACCGTCATTAGCGTATCATGCAAATAACGCTAACTATTGTCTATTCTTTAGAAATAGATGTATAGATTCTATAGGTCATTTTCAAATCTATTAGAAAAATGCATTATGTCATTTAGGATCGGGTAAACTTTTATCTGGGAAACATTGTATCCAAACCATCCACAAAGACAAAATCATGAATACCAGCTAATGTAAAGAACTTAATATTCCTATGACTTTGAACCAGCAGTAAGATGTGGCTCTTGTATAGTGCGTATCAGAAACTTCGCGAAATAAGAAGATTCTACAATATCCAGTGTAAAACAATTAATATTATTTGTAAGTCACAAATTTAATTATGCAATGCAGAAATTCCTGGTGCACACAGATTAAGATGCAATCTTCAATTGAAAAGCCTTTCAATTTCATAATTATGTGGCCAGTAAATATAAAACATTCTCCATTCTTTCCGATGTCAGCATTCAAGATGTCACAAGAACAATACTGCTCACCTGACATTACAGTTTCATTTCTCGTCACGACATCCTCAATACTACAAAGATTTGAGTGAAGCAATGGTTTTTCCGCGACATGATGATGTCATTATTACTCATATAAAATAAACCAGTGTACCGGATCTGCATATGAAACCAGCAGAACGTAAACGCAAATAAATTGCCTCACCTTATTAAAATTTGAAGGCTGTACGTTTGGTATAATTTGATAAATAGCACTAAAATTTCGATATTTCGACAGCAGTGTTTAACTAATTAGAATTGAAATTGTGTTTAGTTTCAATAATTATCACTTATTTGTGTATGGAAGTAATTGTTTTCTTCTTAAAAACTAACATTGTTAGTTTGCATTGCATTAAATGACATATATCTCAAAATCAGTTCCCTTCCTCTATTTTTACTTTGCCATCTTCAAATTATGTTGATGCATGATTATTTAGCTACTCGCTCCACGAAAACTGTATGAATCGCTCCTTAATAAACCAAGAAATATACTTTGCTTATATTTAACTATGCCCAAATGACTAAATATAATTTGATGTTAAAAATTGAGGATTTTTACTCTCCAGGTCTGGAGATGTTCATCAGATCTTAACCCATTTTTATGGAATTACATGTGACTTATATACGCTTTGAAATGATAGATTAATAATTTTCAAATCGGTTGAAACGTCTTCGAGTAATCGGTGAACATACATAAAAAAAAAGATTCCGACGAACTGAGAACCTCCTCCTTTTCTTTAAATTTTTAAATCGGTTAATAAGGCTGGAATACCAGGTAAGTCCCTGTAGCTAGAATGAAGTCAATGTGCGCTCTGCAAGCGGTATGACTCGACTGTCGCGCAGATAGATTACATACGGATCCAAGTAATTGTTGCAAGGAAAGTGGAAACCGCATTTTCCGTAGGTTTTCCTCTTCTCGTGCCTACATTTAATTTTCTAAATAATGTGTAATCATCATATGACGAAATGACTCATAAATATTTTGAGTTTTATTTTAATAATGTTAACGGTTATGAACCCGTTATTATGTTTTATTCGTAAATTATGCATAAGCTATTTAAAAAAATATATTTTCGTAATAATTTTTATGGCACTAACGTATCCATTAAATGAATATGTATAATTAAACAAAGGCAAATTACGTAAATAACATTTTTCGTGTACAGTGAACAGTTCTGTACTAATTACAAATCTTCACCAGCACATTAACATATAAAAAGAAAGGGGCTAATAATATAATCACTATGAGTTATTATATGCGTGTGTGTATTGTTTCTCAAATCTTACAATATGTTTTATGAAATTGATAATAAAATAGCATTTTCATTTTAAGAATTGCGTTGGTCAGAACAGTGCTCCTTAAGGGCTTGAATTCTATTGGTTACCATTGATTAAATAATATTTATCGAGTAGGATTTAGATCTATTTAGCAGCCAACCTCCACAAAAAGGTGAATGTGACAACGCAATCGAAATGCTAATACTGAGTCACAAAAATCCGTTGCAAAGTAACACCTTTTCCGACGCATTGTCTCGGCCAGTGATTCAAAAGTCTTTACCTTCTTCAATCATTTATTCGCAACGCACCTACATTATCATAAGATGGAGAGCATAACAATATTTGGTGAGCGATAATCATATTGTTTCTCGCCCGTCGATATTTAACTTAGAACCACACATACAAGTTCCAGTGTGGGTGCTTACGAGTCACCCAGTACAACAAACCAGTAAAGAAAAAGATTTTTCAAATATAGAATTTATCCTTCTAAACCGAACAGGCGATTAGCTCCATTATCCATACCGAGTGACAGCCTCCGTGGCGCAGTTGGTTAGACGCCGCCTGTGAAACGAGAGGCCGCGGGTTCGATCCCGCACCGAAACAAATATTTGTGTGATCCACAGGTATTTGTTTCGGGTCTGGGTGTTTGTGAGACCGAAAAGTCTCTTGTAGTTTCTGATACCCACGACACAAGACTCGATCTTAGTATGGGGTCAGGACTATGGTATGTGACTGTTGGGTGTATTTATTAAGTACCAACCCATTCTCACAAATCTGAACTCTCTTAAACGAATTCATGGTTCTAAAGAAACATTATAGGAGTAGCCATACACCAAATAACCCATTCACACCCTTTCAGACCGTATTCTCGCATGGCATCAGCAATTAAAAGGTTTGAAACCAAAATGTAGGTCCGCGTACGGAACACGTAACGACCCGAGTGACCCTAATTGAGGCTCTCATGTTACACGGCAATAAGGAATTGTAGCATTCTCACACGATTAATTGTGCTCTCAATGGGTAACGCAACGAGGAGTTGAAGTCATCAATCATTGTGTATGGCAGTATTGACGGCAGAAATATCAGTTTTATTCATTTTTAATAATTGTATTTCTATATATTCAATTAAAGTTAATAAAAAAGTTGATTATATTTTTCGGTGTTTGTAGATCGTTGGTATTGCGTTTGAATCTTTTATAAGCAAGTTTGTGGCTTCCTTAATAAACCTCATTATTTCTAAAAGTTTTGAAATTTAAATAAGTAATAATAAATCATTACGATAGGTATTTTAAAAGTAATTAAAGTTTTTGAAATTATATTCCTTAGTTTCAAAATAAAAATATCTATTTTTGCTTGTATCAAACCTGAATCCATTACTCGTGCCTCCCATATTTACCTGTAACAAAATAAATTGTTGTTAGAAATAACTGTAATTTGTAAAAGCTTTTACTTAAGAGGAAAACTCATGAGTCATTGCTGTGATGGACATAATGTATGCAATTTGCATTTGTCAAAGTAAAACCTGCCATTTTTCCAGTGGAGATATCCAACGTAATGAGAAGAAACTGCTAAAACTATTTATATATCTCGTTTGTAGCATTATGAAATCCATATTTAACAGTCATTTTCCAGGGAATAAGTAGAAGTCCAACAAGGATTTTTAAACATTGTTAATTTCAAATTATCGTGGAATTTATCAACAATAGTGGGATGAATATTGGCTTTTACAATACAATACGGCAGTATCAAAAATATTTATAAAAAAATAATAGCTGGAACTGCTGTAATTCGCAGACTCATAAAACTATAGACAAAGATGCTTTTGAGAGACCAATAAACCTTGATGATCCTGTCTTCTTCCTTTATTCAAAAGCCATCAAAACACCTCCCGTATCCTAGGATACAGCATTTTATAATAAGCACTAAGCAGCGACTTTTATTCATTTGCAACTCCAACACATTGAATAATCGAACTGAATGTTATCGCTAAATAAATCGATTAAAATGCCCACAAATCATACAGCAGTCTATTATACAACAAAGAAACGCCCTTGCTCACATTTAAGGCAGTCAGAGCGATTAGATCAGTAACGAGGTGAGCTACACCAGTGGGCGGGAAATGCTCCCGACTGAACGATGTCAAATTATATATTACCGTAAATAGACAATTTAGGTTTTTAAACTCGAGCGTACTGAACAAGTAAGCGGTTTTAACGGTTTTAGCGGTTAACATTAAAGAACTTGTGTTGATTTTTTTATATAAAATGTGGTACAAAAAGATTAAAGGGACTCCGACAGCTGCGCTGATTGAACGAAACGTATCAGCAAAGATGTTATTTCACGTCGGTCGTCTATGGCACAATCTTACCTCTCCCATTATGCTCATTTGACTATTTAATAGATTTTAAATCTTAAATGATATATTATGTTTAAATATTGAGGTTTCTGTTTTACCTTTTTTATTCAAATACAGTTTTTTGTTAATCCCTTAATATCAGGTGCAGCTGCAGCTGCATTTCAAGGGCCGCGTTGAAAGTTATTGAAAGTTACTAGTAGGAAAGTCGCCACCCAAAAGCAATAAAAAGGGACAGACGACGAGACCGATTAAAAAAATTCAAGTCAGTTACGAAAACAGTACAAACACAGTGATTGTTGAAAATGTTTGGCAATTTGTATACGTGACATGCCTCGTTCACAGCACGAATTGCTGATGTAATGAACTCGGAGTCATCGTAAAGAAGGATCTGATATCTTGATGAGATCTTTATTCAATCAGTAGGCCAATTCACGTAATTAAATAAGTTCAGTTGCAGTGCAGTTGCAATTAAGTTTCGATCAAAACAGCCCGTTTTGTATTCTCGTAATTTAGAATAACCGCTGTCAGATACGCTTGCGTCAAGTTCGCGTCACGCGATCGCTTTAGCGTATTCTACGGCTGCGCGTTTTATACATGCGTGATTCAGATCGCAACCTGATTGGTAAATTACCTATTCATTTGACGTCTCCAATGACAGTTTAGTCCCACCAACGTGCAGCACATGCGCAGTTTATGCATATCTTACGCGCAGCTAATCAATTACAAGAATACAATTTTTACGTACGTACGATTAAGACGTAAACCTAATCGAAACTGCATCGAAACTTGATCAGCGCGTCAATAAATTACGTGAATTAGCCTACTGGCTACCTTAAATTAAAAAAAATCTAGAATACTTAGCAGTGTGTATTAATTTAATCCCGTAACATGACGGAACATATTTTGCCGAAAATAGAATCATCGCTTATTGTGACAAGTGGGTATCCAGCGTATCACAAACATAATTTTCGTCACGTAACTTGTAAACTGAAATGCTGTTACGCATAGCTTCTTCCTGCATCCTTTCTCTGATACAGTTGTGATTTTATAAATAAATACAACATCCATTGCGTAATGAAGTGATGAAATAACACCACTTTTCCGTATTAAAACCGCGGTGGATATCGATGAAACTCGATCGTAAATCGCATCCGTTCGAACAATATTGTATTGTATACATAACGTAACTCTTCCTGAACACACAAATAGATTTTGCCTTATGTTTAGAATTCATTATAGATTTCTTGAAAGAATTGACGTCATACAAACGGCTGATCTTCAATTAGAAGTCGAATATTTTGCTGCTATAGATATTATATTCACCTTGAGACATATAACTTACATGAATTGGTTAACATACGAGATTTTTGTGTAATCACAATTAACCATATTTCCTATTGAATAGAAATAAAATTACTAGTGATATTTTTATTTAAAAAGAACCATTGATATTTCATTAATCTTATCCAATACAGATGTTCTTAATCTATACATATAATACATTTGTAACCGATCGATGTCTGTACATAAAAGTAAATGAGACAAACTAATATCAGGGGTCTGTGTTAACGGAATAGAACCAAAAACAATTGTTTTTTATATTTTTGTCTGTTTCTTTGTGTGGTTTTGCGCGATGAACTCAGAATCGGCTTAACGGGTGGAGGAAGCTAACACTCTGGTTTAACACTTAGGCTACTATTTGAAAAATGTAGTGTTCCCGTGGGATGAGGTAGGAATTCTGATATATTTGCTACTTTTTATACTCAAAGGGATAGGATGGGACTGGATTACATGCCTTGAGTGAGAATGAGACGGGACGGGCGGGATATAACGGGATGGGACGGGACGAGATGGAAAATTCCAAATAAAATTAATTTCAAATAGTTCATCACGCAGACGAAGTTTGCGGGCAGAAGCTAGTCTATAAATATAACCGTTTCTTTGTTCTACATACACAAGTATAATATCCAATAAACAATACCAGGAGTAATCTTTAAATAGCTTAGCAAACAAGCATAAATACTTAAATCAATAAGGTAGGTAAGATTAATTGACTTATCAGCAAATGACGGTACCAAGGACTTTCCCATCCGTGGAATATCCCATGTGTATGCCGCTATATAATTAATACCTCCTGCATTTCCACTGTCGCTTTCTTTATGAATTATTTCTACAAACATCAAATAATACACGCAATGTATAGTGAATCCTGTTTACTATGAATAAAGTACATATTACCTTTATGGTAGTGGGTAAATAAGCTATATGGTTTTCTCTGCAAAAGTATTTTTTTCTCTGTTCCGCCACAAGAAATCTACTTCTGAAAATAGGCCTCATAACTAAAAATATTTTAGTTTATTTTGTTTTTCTTTTGTCAAATTGTTTACTGCTTATAAAGACACAGCTGAAGAGGTTTCATAATTAGTATAATTACGAATTGTAACAATGTATCATATGTGTGCATATTTAAGGAATGACATGAATTTGGAGAAATGTTGAATACGAGACAATCGAGTGAGCGGTGGACGCATTATTTATTTAGCTTAAGACTAAAAAATATTTTAATACGTTATTCAATTTTATTAGCAATATTATTTTAGTAAATTACTAGTAGGAATTTACTTTTAAAACGCATATAATGTTTACAATTAAATACATATTTAGATTACTACTATGATTTTAAGTAATATTAATGGAAACTGCTTATCGAAGGTGTAATAACTGCCAAATCATGTTTAAAAGACTATTCGTTTCTAAATTATCACGTGGTACATAGTACTTCGCCGTCGATATCCGTATAAATTTTGTTCAAAGTTTAACTTCTTTAGCAAATTGACACGGAACACAAATCACAGTTCAAACCGCCTCGTTAACGAGGTCACCTAAACTTTCTGAGTAAAACTCAACCATTGTGCATTATCCTACGCTAAGGCACAACCTACACCAGTCTCCAATGACCTCTTAGCCAACAGTAAACTGTGTAGAAATTTTACATTCCCGCAGCTCTTAAATATTGGTGCTTAGTGTCCAGTGTGAGGTGACCTCTTAGCTAACAGTAAGCATTATAGAGATTTTATACCCCCGCAGGTCTTAAATACTGGTGCTTGTATCAAACCGGCAGATCTCGAGACCGTTACTCCTCGGTTGTCTTTCAATCTGCGACGGAACGTAAACAAACCCGTTTCGAGTTCTCGGAAGTCGTACTGAATTGTTTCATGACAATTTTTATACGAGGACACTTTAAATTGTGCTGTAGTTTGACCAGGAAATATGGAGTGTAATAAACGTGAATCTTGAAGACTGCGTGGAAACAAATTAATGTAAACGAGATTGAAAATTTAAATTTTTGTTATCATATTCATCTGGATAAAAGCTGCTTTCAACAACTTTTCAAATAAGAGACACAATATAAAGCAATATGGTGGAATAATATTATTTATTTAATACATTATCAACGGTTAAGGACGTACAATATACTGAAGAGACAAAATGAAAAAATGAAAGGAGTTAAGTAATTGTAATATTACAAGAAAGTATGTAAATGCAATCGAAGAAGCTTATGTCCATAAATGGACCGTTATAACCTGATGATCTAAGTAAACATTTTATGCAGTCTTCGATACATTTTAGTTAAATTGTACTCGGATAATGAAACTTGCGTAAGTGGATTATTACGTTTATTAGCATACGCTATTCAGTGGCGGAAAGCGCTCCGGTTTCAACTATTTGTACGAGGAAATGTGTTCGGATTACAATGTTAACGTCACATTTATGTAACATATGTAGCTGCGTGCCCGGCTGGATTACTCATAGAGATGTCAAAGGCTTTTACTAGCTTTGGAATCCACAAGGGAAAGAAAAACCTTGCCTGATATTTGTTATTTCTAATAAAGAAAATCCGATCCAAATCTGTTGAGTGGTTTTTGTGATAATCGCGGACAAACATGCATATGGGTTGAATAAGAACCAACAATTAACATAATAGTTCTTACCTTCTTACGTCTTCTTATTTTATATCTAACCTCCTACGAATAAGCTATTCGAAGTTTTTATATGTATAATGTTGCATCCCGAGAATTGGTATTTCCAAAAACTTCTAATTAATTTGCTTAATTATTGCACTATGATTTAACAATAATGTTTTACTCTTCTCCATTTATTTTTATAAAACTCACAATATAGTACATATACATATGTCCATTCTTATTTAAAACTGGTTTTATACTCACAGTTTTTTTTAATTATCGCGTGTTAAAAATATAATACTGTGAAAGGGAATTACCTATTGCATTGTTAAAAGAAAAAAAACTGTTATTATAATAATACCCCCGGCACATTGTGAAACGTCGTGATTAAATGTAAAAGGACATTAATTACTATTTGTTCTTCCTATATGGAGAAATCCTATCATTATAATTAGACATGCAAGTCAATCGAATTTCAGTTCAATATGTGTGTCCGGTTAGAAGATTTTTACTAACGGTAACGATTTTTTATCTCAGAAGTATTATCTCATTTATTTATATAATTTTCTCTATTTTACAATAAAAAAATAAATACACCCAACAGTCACATACATAGTCAGGTCACAGGTCACAGTCATATACACCCAACAGTCACATACATACAGCCTCGTCTCGCCATTAAACGCAATAAAAAAAATCTACTATCGCAACTACGACGGGATGTATAAAATCAGCAGCATTTGAGATAGAAAGCACGCCTTTATTAGTAACATTGCATGCGCCGTATCGGCCGATCTGCGGGCGAATAATCTGCGCTATCCATTACATTACTAACGGTTGCAATCGCGCCGTCCATCTTACCACTTACCACTTACTGGGCAGTGGTCATGCGTTTGTTTTATCCTGTCTGGGAAATATGATGTATGAGCTTTAGTTGCTGTGGTGTTTTTAAGACGAGATATATCCAGAACTGAATATAATCAAATACCCTATTAATAAATAATAATAAATAAATACATACATAGTCCTGACCCCACACTAAGATTGAGTCTTGTGTCGTGGGACGTTTCGGTCTCACAAACACCCAGACCCGAAACAAATACCTGCGTTTCACACAAATATTTGTTTCGGTGCGGGGATCGAACCCACGGCCCCTCGTTTCACAGTCGACGTCTAACCAACTGTGCCACGGAGGCTGTCCGCTATTATACTTTTGATAACGAAAATGTCCTTGCATTGAAATAGATTTAGTTTTTTTGACAGGGCAAAGTCACTACACTACTCTTGGCGGAAAACCACTGTAATTTCACAGTCTTTCCACCTAATATTTACAAAATTCCATCTGATATCCAAATCTTCACTATTTACAAACTTAACATAAACACCACAGAGTAAGCCCATACTTGTCTATCAAACTCAACATCGCACACCAACAATAAACAATAAAAAATAAACACTACAATTTCACCCTATTACTGATTGTGTATCCATATCTCATTTGTTTATCAAACGCTACAATCACGCTTAACGCAATGACTACAATTTCATTCACCGCAGTACATCCATATCAATATCATCTCTACCATTATTTACATACAAACATAAACTCACGCCATTTTACCATAAGGGGTAGGCAGAGGTGCCACCAGAAGACACACGTTTCGCCTTGTTTGTTCCGCCCCACAATGTGATAGGGGGCGAGCCCATCGCCATATCGGACACAAATTCTTTACTCCAGGCTGATATTGAATAGACAAATCCAAAGTCACTTTGCCCGACCCGGGACACGAACACGAGACCTCAGCGTTGTAATCGAACCGTAGTATAACTGCGCCACTCAGGCAATCATTCCATTTTTCACCATAACAATCATCTACAACCCAAACACTGCAATTTTCGCTCCATTACTCCTCACAGTGCGTCTTACCACGTAACAATCAAACCGCGAATCACTCGGCTATTTCTTAATCTTCTTGGTTATACAATAGACATTGGCAATGGATATTTTTTTTTATTGCGATGAATGGCGAGACGAGCATGCTATTCGCCTGATGGTAAGCGATACGACCGCTCATGGATAATAGCAAACCAAACAACACCCCGAATTACAAAGCATTGCTTGGCATTCCACTGCGCTCGCCATCCTGAGATATAAGATGTTAAAACTCATGTCCAGTAGTTACTCTGGCTACAATGTCCTTCAACCCGGAACACAACAACGCATATTACATTGCTGTTTGGCGGGAGAAATAGACATGCGGTGGTACCTCCGTGGCTCCTCTGTGCATATTATGTTTAAAATGTGTTGAACCCGCAACGAAACATGACTAAACTGTCACTAAACCATAGCATAAGCTCACGCCTTTTTTTCAGAATGGGTAAGCAAAGGTGCAGCCAGGTTACCCACGTTTCGCTTTGTAATTTCCATCTCACGATGTGATAGGGGGCGAGCCTAGCGTCATATCGGGTTTACATTCCTGATTCCAGACTAATAATGAATAGAAAAATCCAATAAACCAAAACGATATTTATATATCAAGCTATAAATTAATTAAACAGAGAAATCAAATAAATTGTCACAGATAAGTATGTTAAACGTCACCCTAATTCGTCGACTAGCCTTCGAGTAAATCTAGGTTATCCAGCCCGCAGCGCTTAGCCGGTTATTACGACGTTAGTTAGGAATCTAGTACATAATTTATGCCCTAACGTAGACCTAGCACCGCGGCTATGGACGTCGACTTCCTAATACGAATATAGGTCAATTTCTACAGTTTTTATGCTGCGAAGAAAATTCGCGGATGTAAAGCTTGTTTGATCACGTCTTTGTATATTGACCATATAATTTATATAATTATATGGTCTGTATCCTCTATAACACTGGTTTTAATTAGTACTAGTATTTTCTTTATTTGTTTATTGGTGCACAACTAAGTTAACACGTAATATATGTACATACATATACTTAGATTATATCTTAGAATACTTAGACGACCGAATTACGAAAATTACAATACGAAGATTAAAAGCATTTTGAGTCCTGATACAAAAAAAAGTCCATTAAATTACATCAAACTATCTCACACATAGTTCTGAATTCTGATAACAACAAATATATTGTGTTATTTCAGAAACTACGAAGCAGTTTTCGCACCCACAAAGTCTGGACCAGCATAACATAGCGGTAATTAAAAGCACAAGAAAAGCAGTTACATCCGACAACTGCTTTACGGAGACTGTCATATATATTACATTGTAGCAGCAGATGTAAAGGATCAGTCAAAGTACCAAGAAAGATAAAGAATTAGTAAACTAACCACCATTTAGAGAGCAATTGCAGCAATTTTACCGAAGCACGTGTCAGACCAGTTTAAATGCTACGTCAATTATGTTGGTGACCTTTGCAGTGAGCGGACCGACATTTTAATGCCTTAAATGGCCAGTTAATTGTAGTTTACGCTCACTATCCTCTCTCCTGAGAATAGATTACCTATACAGCATTCGTTACTAGACTTGGGTAATAGGGGTCGGTAGCGGCTACGAGACGGGGTCCTAGATTAGATAGTAGAGCAAGTGTCTTTGATTTTCGAAGTGATGTACGTATTTATAGCATTAGTCCAACGTGATGAACTACAACGGCTCATTTTTGGAAGGGCGAGATGTATTAGTTAAATAATTACTAGACATAAATAATCATTTAATTTGACAGTTGAGTTGACTTTATACAAGGAAGGAAAAAATCTTTGATACTCATCCTTTTTAAGACAAACTTACAATACAACTTGTACTAGCTACAGACAGCAACACAATCCCTAATCTTGACAAACGTGACATTGCCGACGCAACGAACAATCAAGTGAGTTACGTCAAAGGCAAATTGTTATCTGCGTTCGCTATCGTGAAAAACTTTTGCAATACAAACTGCAATTGAGGGTACGCGAAGGTAATGTCGGTTTCAAAAATTTGATAGGGTTTATCAGGTATACGTAAAGTAGATGATCCTTATTAGGACGGCATCGACCGCATAGTAATCCAATTGGGGACAACCTAAACAAGGAACTAGGGACATCCTAGTGAAGGTTACAGGAAATCTTTGGATGTGATTTGATGATCATCTCACATGTCTCTGTGGATATCATTAAACTTACTACGTCTGAAGATGACGATGATGAAACGAGAAATAGATCAGCAGATGCTGATCTGCTATTGTATATGTATGAAGAAATTTGTAAAAATGTAATAATCAGTAGCAGACCAAGTGGCGATTAATAATAATCTATGTCTACATTAGCCCAGTGGGACAGCGTGATACATGTACTGATATCGACGGACAAATACACAAACCTAATTTGTATGCTCCAGGATCAACAGTCAATATTTGTATGGGACTTGTTTTATACAGGTCAACAGATATTCAACCTCAACTTCTACAAGCCAGGACGAACCAGACACTAGCAAATATCGTCTCGTCTCGGGAAAACCGTTAGTTACTCAACTCCTACTCAATGTTAATATATTTAAACAAACAGTGACACAAAACAAACACTTCCCAATTAAAAAGCAAACGGTAATGGAACCGCATCTTAAAATAAAGTGTTTCAGAATAAGTAACTTTACAACTGCGGTAGTAAAGTTAAAATTACAGTGAACAGGCCGTGAGAACAATATTTGATAACACAAATCTGGGACGAGCGAAAGTAATTCGAGGACGGCGCGATATCTGCAAATTGTTGAAATCTAACAATTAAGCCTTTGTGATGTTTTTAATTAAAAAGCGATCTCTTAGTAACCGGGTGTGAATTGCAACTTTTCACTATCGCCTTTTCACATGAAGGTAGATTGAAAATCTTGAGGTTCTGTGGTTGACGACATAGTTGGGAATTATTGCATTTCTGATTCATAGAATCATCAAAAATGCCTTGATTTAGAGTTAGTTTCGTTATAGTAGATTCAGAACATTTTATGTGCAACAAAGTATTATGTAGACTGCCTCCGTGGCGTAATTGTACTACGGTAGGATTACAAAGCTGAGGTCTAGGGTTCGAATCCCGGGTCGGGCTAAGTGATTTTGGATTTTTTTATTCCTTTGATAATGAATATGCTGATGCTCGGAGTCAAGAATTTGTGCCTGATATGACGATAGGCTCGCCCCCTATCATAATTTGCATGCTGTGGTCTCCTGTAATTGAAGATCACGTCACAATGTAAACTATAATAATGCTACACCATTGTGTTTATTATACAGGGTGCACAAGAGAATGGCGCAGTAGCTAAGTTGGGTGCAAGCGCATAATATTAATATGATAATAAAAGAATAATATTTGGAAAATACTTATCCGTTTTGGAGTTATGACCGTTTAAAGTTTTGAGTATAATCATCACATTTTCGCAAAAAAATAATTGAAATTGGTAAAGAACAAGATTTTAACATATACGTATTTTTCCGTTTCGTTGTTAATTAAATGGTTAACGAAATATACCACGAAAACATTTTTTCTCAACAACAAAAATTTCATAGACTTCGCCTTAACATATTTTACAAATAGGCCAGGTCATTAACTCTCAGCTGTATACTTTATCCTTGTCTAATTTTACAAAAATGTATTTTTTGTTTCATTTCAAAGAAATAAAACCGTTAAACAGGGGCGTACTTAGATTTATAGCGTCAACAAATTCACAACATAATAACTAGGTAGGTATAGTTGCATCGAGCATGGATGGAGTGTTTGGTCATTATTTTCCTTAAGGTATCACAAATCTAAACTCTAAGATACCAATAAATCACGCTGGTCCTCGGTTAAACCATGTTGTACCATGCAAATTTATTAATTACAAACGTTTTAGTAATACATAACATTTAAATTATCTAAGTATAATTACTTAGATAATTCATTAAATATTCATTAAAATTTCTTTTTACGCAATTACACTGATAAATAAAAAATAAGATATTAAAATGATTGCAGAATTCGGCCCATTTCTTAAAGGAAGCCGAAGGTCACTGTGTACTCGTCGGAACTTTGTCGGAACTAGCGCGGCTCGATTATTCTTCCTTTGAGCTCGCCGCTTCCGAGTGTGAGTGACACTAATACCATTGGCGGTGTTTGGGTGCGTTACTCAAAGGATGACCGCCACGTTAGGGTGTGTTCACACTTCACACTTAGTACAACTTAATTTGGTTAGGTACTTGGATAATTAGAGTTACGTAAAAACGGAAGATCATAATGGATTGATAAAATGATCGTTACTCTCCCCAGAGATATTAATCTTATTTAAATGTGTTAAAATAGTTACATCATTTGATCCATTCAGTTACAAGACTGCCGTTGCTTATGATTTAATTAATATTAATAATGATGTTGCTTTAAAGTGATAAAAATGTACTAAAATCTCATACTACAAGCGAAATTTAAAAAATCTTTGTAGCCGAATAAATAGTGTTTACTTAAGAAATAGCATATTATGATATTAAATTAGTGATAACAGTAAAAACGTGTATCAATTTTGAAAAAAAAATTGTTATGAACTGAGATAGGTGTAAAGGTGTCTAATGTGAACAAGCCTTTATCTTTCGTTTTTCGAAAAAAATATTTATCTTTTATTAGTTGAATTCGGACTACGTTCGGGTGTACATGTATTTGTCGTGTACATATTTTGTAATATTAACTTGTTTCCAGTTACTTTGATTGAATTTTATCAATTTTGACGTCGGTACGGAATATCCCATGGTATTTATTGTGAAGTGTTAGATTAATATCTAAGTGTATTTCGGGCATTGCAATGATCATGGGTTCGTGGCTAAAACGGTAGAATACTTTAGTAAGTTGTGCATTATTACGCGAAGTTGAATCAAACACGTTGCATCGGAAGACCGAGCGACGGCTCTATGTACACATAGTACATTTTACGTGTCTAATGAAGTGAATTATAAACGTAAAAGTGTTGTATGTTATCAAATTGTGGCAGTGCTTTCGTGCTGGATTTTGGCAGGTCCAGCACTTACCTCCTTACCTAAGGTACCTATTTACGGCTTAAATTATAGGGTTAGTTATTATTTATTTTATGATTATTAGCGGCACTTAAGCAGTACGCTTAAATTATTGTAGGTCTTCTGCCCATGTTCTCTAGATACCATATTCTACGGTTCGTTCAATGCTAAATTCTTATTGCCTAACTATGTACACTAAGTGGCGTGGCAATCATGTAGTTTTAATCACCTATTATGGAGAAGTATTCCTACTTATCTGTTGTGGAGCGACCCATTCAGTTGTAAGGTTCAATCACTTTGGCGTAATATGTTAAGGGGAAGCACGTGTGATGGTAATTCTTGATTTCTCGGCATCTTTGTTATTATCAGAGAACGCTACGAAAATGCATCATAATCTAGACGTAATCACGATTTACTAAAATGTATATTAGCAGGTGCGCCATTCTCTTGTACACCCTGTATAATGCCGTGTATCCTTCGTTGGAGGTCCTTAAATAAATAAAAATAAAAATAAAATAAAATAACGTGGGACAGAACATACAAGGCGAAATGTGTGTCTCCTGGTGGCGCCTCTGCCTACCCCTTCTAGGATAAAGGCGTGAGTTTATGTATATAAGTATAATGTATATGCACTTTGATCAAATATATACATATACGGGATATTTTCTAATCAGTGTATAATATTACCAGTGTCATTTACAATGCAAACATTGATTAGTGATATCAGTTGTCAGCCCAATCAACTTAAAAAGAAAGTAATCGTGAAACTAGTTTGAAAGACGCCCAATCTATCAGTGAGAAATGAATGGCATGTCGCTAATGAAAAAGGTATAGAAATACATAAGAACGCATACTCCATTTGGTTTTACAAGTTAGACAAAGCAAAACAACTAGCACCGACCACCGCAGACCAAAACAAATCGGCCTCGTTTCTACAAATGAGTCAACATGAAAACTGTGCGCACACACACACGTAGGAACATCACACACGCAAATACAAACTTTACACACACACATACGAATCAAAACAATTTCGCGGAGCAGCATTAATCGAACAACAAGTGGGTCAATATACACCGGTGCACGTTAACCATTCGACACTAAAATAACTGTAATGTGTTAACATCGGCGTAATTGAGATTTTTTAAAGTAAATTTATCAATGATCTTGGTAAAGCACTATTGCATTGGATGCATGCCGCTTTTTATCTGGGCGCTGTAGAAACCTTTGGAAAACCCTTTGTATCGCTTTCTGTATATGATTATGGTGATGATGAGTTCATTATTATAAATCTTTCCATTTATCCATCTGTATTGGCTATGTACTCTCTGTATATTATACACCTTCTAGAAAGCCTAATAAACCCGAACCTCATGTTTCCCTCTCTCGTGGATTCCATCCAATCTTATTCATGAAATCCACAAACGCATCTACAATTCTAAGAGGTTGTAGGTGTTCATATGTAGCGACTAGCGGTAGTCATTTTTCATAATTCTAACTCCACCAAGTACCCACTTGCTAGGTTCTCTTAATTACGCTTAAAATACGTTCATCAGCTTCTAACAATTTTGATCTATCACATCATAATACCGCCACTACCAAACTAAAAACTAATGATTTAATAAAATCAATGCTGACGTCATCTACTAGTAAACTTGCAAAACATTTAAAGAGCTAGTGCGATGTTGAATCAATTGGCAACCTTCAAGGACGACAGGCGACCGCACCAGTTGCTTTGTGCCAGGGCGTGTAAATGTCAACACTTAATATCGTATTTGTAGAGAGAAAAATATGTTTAAGTACCATTAACCTTAATGTTTTTGTTATCGGATAAACATTCGTAGCAGGCTTTATATGTTCACTGCAAAACACTATTTTACCAGGTCTTTAGTACAGCATAATATGATAGCTTGGTAAATGGACGCCTTCTATTGAATTACTACTTTTACTAATAGCACTAACAAGTTGTGGAATTACTGCAAGAGTTTGGATACTGTGCTCGCCGCTCACCAACCCACCTGCCAAGCATGTTGGGACTAAATCTATTTTGTAACGCTTAATAGCATAATTTAAAAAATATATTCTGCAGTGGACGGACATAGAGTAATGGATTATATAACTATCTTAAACAGAAGTGTGAAAATGTTTGCAATATTTTGAAGTAGCGTAACGAGTGCTAAAAAGTACACCGGAAACTATGGAGCACCAAGCTCTTCAAGTTGAAAAAGGACTTGTAATATTTGTTACTAAATATATCCGCTCCATCAAACCAAAAAATATTTCCAGTTTCAATAAGTTAAGAGTCCTACTTATAGTTTCCAAATAGTCTTAATCTGCAACTAATAACTATTTCCTGCTGCGATGTTGAGAACTCTTGGCAGTGTCGGTAGGTTTTCATTTCCTTTACTTGGTTACCTAAGAAATGGCAGCTAACGTATGTAAATGCTTTGCGATTAATATTTTATTTCTAAACCACACAGAGAAGATGAAAACACCAATAGATCCAACTTACACTTATGACATCATTCGTTCGACAGCTATTTGTTTAAGAACCGTATTGAAACACCAAACTTTCTCTGTTATATCTTTACGAATATTTCAAATCAAATACAAATATAAATTCTTATACTTTTAGATGCAAGTTGCACGATGCAACGGTTCTTGTAGAAAGGAAGCATACTTCATTTTATATTTCCTCACCTCGTATTACTATGAATCATATCATGTTTTTATGTATGTATGTGAATAATATACTCTAAACCAGGAAAGAATAAGCTTTGTTAAGGTCGTTGAGATCGCCGTGGTGGGGTAGGTAACTAAACGTGAGACATCAAGCACGAATTTCATATCCAGAAGTTGGATCTGCAAATTAATACTTTATGCTTATTTGTTTTGAGGTCAAATTGTCTTGTAGTTATAGAAACACTGGATATCCATTTGTGAGACATGCAATATTTCTTATGACTACTAAGGTTGCGCTTTAACCAGTTTGGAGTACACTTGGATGGAACCAGATTTTTTTTTATTTACATAAGAACTAAGTTTAGAATAGTTTATCGCGGTTCTTAGTGAGTATGACATTACCCAAGACTGAACAATCTTAATAAGAAGTCGGTAACTGGAATATTTATCGTCAAATCCGTAATATCAATGACAAGACACTCAATTCAGTAAAAGGACTGTTTTTTCTTCAGTAAAAGTTTTATAGGTCCTTACATAATGCGAATATAATTATTGATGATTCAATTTCTTTATCATCATCATCATCATCATCAGCCCGTTGCAGTCCACTGCTGGACATAGGCCTCTCCCAAGGTACGCCACAGAGCCCGGTCTGCTACTTTTTGACTCAATTTCTTGACGTCAGTTAATTCATACATATTTAAGAATACATATTCCATTATATCTTGTTGCGACTTTGATACACGTTTTTTGAAAAACTGTTTAATTTAAAGTTTTTCGTAACTGAAACTCAAACGTTGAACTGGGCAATAAATCAGTGCACAGTTATATTTTTTCTAGCATCGCCGTTAACTGGAACGCTGTACACTCACGAAACTTTCGATTTTAGACAATAATGTTATTTTTATTGTCTCGAATGAACGCCGCCGTGATGTCATGTGGTATTCAGAGAATCTCTGCTAGGGTTGGCTGTTTGGAAAACTTAAACATCGGAATATAATAATATAGCCTGAGATTAGAATAATTCTGGCATGGAAATAAGTTTTTGTTTCATAAAGACTAACTAACATTAGGGACACCGATTTCTGAATGTACTGGAAACATAATGCAGGCATAATAATAATCTGTCACATGTGGTAACCCTATTTCGCTTGCGAGATTTTTATTTTTGCATTAGTCACTAAAACTGCGGAATTTTATCTCGACAGGTTGCAAATATTCGGTAATCATGAATGTACATATATTCTTATCTGAATTACGGAGATGAAAAGTGACAAACAAATGCAATTTCCGTTTGAAGTATACACAATATTGCAACACATGAACCAAAATTTCGTATTTATTATCCATGTTATATAATGTTAGGTAAGTAATATTTCAGAAGCCAACAAAACTTTGATCCACCGCCTCCCCCTTATGGCCGCCACACGTTCAAGTGCGATTGTGCAAACGCGAATTTGCACCAGTCTCGAATTGAAAACTTTAATAAAGTTTGCGCAGTTATTTGCCCACACACGTTCCAGTATACTGGTGCAAACTCAGACTTGCACAGTTATATCGTTACGTGTGGAGGCTATTAAAGTCCTGTATCATACCAAGAATTCCTTGACCCAAGAAAATTAAAAATGTAGTCCAATACTTAATACAGGGCACTATATAACAATATAAAAATATACAATACAATATTCTCTATTGTAAACCAATAGAAAGAAGTAAAATTACAAAAAGAAATAAAATACAAAAATGGTATTACAAGTGGCAGTCTTATCGCTTGGAGCGAGCTCTTCCAGACAACCTTTATAGTTCAAGATCTAATAATACAGGGCACTATAAACCGCAAACCATCTATCTACCCTCTTAATATTACTTCATATCATTACTGTATCCATAAACACACATCCCAAGCGCATTTACATAAGTAACGAGCGCGCGTAGTTTATTAATAATTATAATTACGGTATAGTAATAACTTTATTTTTAATTTGCGGCCATTATCCATTAGCCGAGCAGTGGCTTGTATTGTAAGATGTAGCGTGGAAATATGAACACTGAAAATACATTGTATTAGTCAAAATATGTTGTCTTTGTCGACTGCCTTAGTGGCGCAGTTGTACTACGGTATGATTACAACGCTGAAGTCTCGGGTTCAAATCCCGGGTCGGAAAGTATTACATAATTTTTCTATGCGTTATTATCAGCCCGAAGTCATGAATTTGTGCTCGTTATGGCGATAGGCTCGCTCCCTATCACATCGTGGGACGGAACACACAAGGCGAAACGTACGCGTCTTGGAAGAACCTCTGCCTACCCGTTCTGGGAAAAAGGCGTGAGTTTATGTATGTATGTTATCTTTGTCACAGAGTAGTTGTAGTCTACGTATCTTCTACTTTCAAATACTAAATGTAGCGTAAAGATGCAATTAACATCACCGGCAATCATGTCAGAAGTTAAGAAGATAATTTAATGTCACATGGTAACACACTTTCTGAACCGCACTCTCAAGAGCCGAGGCAGTAAACATCATATTTACAACAGTAACAATTATAAAACAGGGTTTTTAGTTTATTTTAATCGCTCACATCTTATGTTAACTCCGAAACGTAATCGCATTATAGTTATGAAAGTAACACACCGTTATTCTAAAGAATTTGGGCTGAGTTTGTATAATTGTGTCACAATGCGTAGGAACATAACACCAAAATAATCTCGCTTAGAGTTGTCGATCGCCATATTGGTCCGCGTACGACTGGAAACAGCATCATTCGCACCATAATGAGTTAATGGAATGGTACAAACGTAGTTAAATTAAGGCGTTATCGTTTCGATCTACATCTTCGGAAATAAAAAATATTAGCATTTTAAATGTACTGAAAATCGAACACATAGCAGACAGATAAAGGCCTTGTGTCTGAGTTATCAAAAACTAGAAGACTATTTTGATTTGGCGACTCCGAGTTCCGAAATTAATCGTTTTGATGTTGTGGATCACACAAAAATTAGCTTTTTTTTACAGCTGTCTAACTAAAGTCATCTATGGTATGGTGCGTTGGTATGTCTCTCATATGTAAGAGGCCGCCAGGGTAGGTATCACCGCAATGTCTATTTCATTTATAACCAGAGTAACTACTGGACATATTGAGACTTAACATCTTATGTCTCAGCATGGCGAGCGCAATGGAATGCCAAGCATTGCTTTGTAATTCATGGTGTTGTTTGGTTTACTACTGTTCACGAGCGGTCATATCGCTTACCATTAGGCAAATGATATGCTCGTCTCGCCATTCATTGCAATATAAAAATAGGCAATAGCGCCACAGGGACCATTTAGAAGTATATACGATAGCTATCCTTTTAAATTATTATATGAGACCCTGCACCTATCATTAGATCAACTAAGTAACCGTTGAACACAAACGCCTCATTACGTATGCGCTATGACAATTTTATTGGCTATTACCTGTTTCTATTGTATAAGTTCCTGTATGAGGTAATAGGTAAAAAGTTATACAATGAATAGAAGATGTTTATCTGCCTGTATTGGAAGTTTCCGACGCATTTTTTTCTATATCAGAACGTCATAACTGTTTTTATAGCATGTGGCTCAGAAATGTTGTCAGAGATCATCTCTATTATAAGTGTTATTGGTAATAACTTATTACTTATGCACGTTGATATAATAGAATGTTTGAAATAAAGGTAAGTTTACCCGTATTAAAAATAGATATCCGTGAAGGAAAATATCGTGACGAAATCAATGCGTTTCGCAGATTTGCATTTAAGTCTTTTTTTTTTGGATTATGTACACAAACCTGCACTAGGTCAACATGACGTACTAGGGTTACATACATACCTTAGGTTCTAAACCCTTTTATAGAAGTGATCCGTATCTTAAAATGAACACGTATATTTGAATATACTTTTCTATATTTCACCTGATGATAAATGCTGTGCGATTCAAAAATACAATCTCGACGGTGAGAGATAGTTATCTCTACGGTCGGGACAATTATGTCGTCCTAATAAACCGGATATATACAGCCTGACCTTAAAACGCGACACACTTGCGTGAGTCACTTTGAAATTGCGTACGATGACCAAATTCTCAATTAAAATTCATTGTCAACTAGATGCTATCATAGAAAAGGGTCAGGTCAAAAGTATAATTGACCGACGAGAATACATAAAGAGATTGATGAAAGTGTACCAAGCGAAAATGATAGAGCAAAGTCGGGATTATTAATATCTGCCTACCCCTATAGGACAGAGGCAAGACGTATGTATGTAATAAATTCTTAATATTATGTATGCTTAATGCTCAAATTTTTACAGGTACGAATAATTATTTTAATTGCCACTAAAATAAACACCATTTGCAATATACATATGTGAAAGACCGAGGGCCTGGCAAGGTAATAGTGACTCCGCAAGGCGAGTCTCGTCGTGACTCGTGAGTCAGAGCTGATGTCACTGGCCTGTGAGTCACGGAGTCTGCGGCCGGACCTCAATACCTTTCCTTTGCACCGCGCATCCTGCTTGATATTCTTGAGGCGTTCCGTTTGGTAATAGTGTTGAGTGCAACCTCCTTTGTTGATGTAACTAAACATATTGACCTTAATATACTTTTTTGTGTTTTGAAAAACATTGGCCGCGCAGGATTAGTCATTTATGGGCGCGGCTTACTATATTGCCTTAGAAAAATCATAAAAATTCATTCAAATACAGACGCACCTAATAATCATGCGTCGTTCGAATTTATTTTAAGATAGGAGACTTGATCGTTGGCATTAGAAATTATAAGAAACTTTTAGTGTCATAAACATCGAGACACAGGAATAAAACTTTGAAATTATCAAACAAATAAATTTATATAAAAAAAATCCTATAGTTTTTGAAAAGGCTGGAGCAAAAATCTCACTCAGTAAACATCAAAGCATGCAACAGATGTGTTTGAACAGTTTTGTTATCAAAAACATAGTCAGAGAGACTTCCCCGCCCACACACCCACCACTGCAACTCCTGGCAACCAGGATCAACATGTGCAAAGACTTGACACCTAGCTTCAAAGCACGGGTCTCTTAAGGACACTAGCATATCTTTAAAAACATAAAGCCACTATAAAAACAAAAATAATAGAAATATCTTACAAATTTTTCACGCGGAATTAGAACCCATAGTTTTGTACACAAGTCGCTAACGCATCGGAAGTTGCGGTATTTCGCAGCTGCTTCCGCATAATAGTTTGAAAAAGAGTATTCAAACAATTTTTATATTAGGGAGCAGTACGAAAAAACACTTCCTTCCTGAGCAATTAGTAAAAATAAATTACATGTGTATAAAAAAAAACGTGTTTAAGTATTACTAAAGGGTTTAGTTATCTTTCAAAGTTTGGTGATCACGACTTCCCTTGCTGCTATTAGCAAGGGACTTAGACCCTAGTTCATTATATTGGTCTAATGCGTGTTTTGGACAAGAAGAAGAGGTTATCCAGAAGGTACCACTTCATTGTCTATTCCGGCAGCTACGCAACACTGCGTAAGCATTGATCGTCTAGTGACTAGTCAGTTTCGATAAATTACTGAAATTTTTAGACCATTTACTCATGGTACAGATATTCTACGAAAATTAATGTAATAGAATTATCTTCTTCTGTCTGCTCATATCTCTCACATAAAATCAACGCAACATGACTACAGCTTTACTGCAGAAAGGCATACAATCTTTTCAAACCAAAATCTATTAATCTAATCCATATACAGCTGTTTCCGACCAAAAAAATACCAATCAGTCTTAAAAACCGCAAACGACACGTGCGGTGCCGACAGATGCCGTAGACAATATTGAATACAACAAGGATGCAAAAAAAACATAATAGTTAAGGATTTCCATGCCGAGGGGCTAAAAGATAGGACATCACATTTTGCGTTCACTGCAATTTGAACTTTATAAGCACATAATAAAGGGATAATTGTAAATAGCCCAAAATGTAATAGCTACGCATTTCCACACCCCTGAGCTTCAAGGACATATATCACATTTAAGGGTCATTGCTTTTTGTACTTTAAGCGCACGTAATAAAGTAGAAATTGAGGAAACCCAAAATTTCGTTATGGGTCTTGAGTGCCGGCCGCCGGGGTACAGATTTGGCGAATAGAATGAGATAAACATGGGATGCAGGAAGCGGTATCGAGTGCGCCGGATATGCGGGGTGGATAGAGCAGCTTTTATCTTAATTAGCTCCCCGAGTGTTATAGATTGATGATACAAGTACCGGATCATATTAGGGGAGTCTATATATAAATATTGGAGTGGTAAATGTACTTGTTTATTACTGTGCTTGTGTTAATAAATAGTTTTGATTCAGTTGTCATGGGATGCAGACTGTCTGTATTGGATTTTCTAACTCACTTTGAATATACATATCTGCCACAAAGTGTGGGGATTTTGAACCTGCATCCTCCCTTATCAAAGATAGAAACATAGAACTTTCATACCTCAAGTTTAACTCATATTCACAACCAGCAGTGCTTTTTAACAACTGCAACGCTTCTAAATTCAAATTTACTTAAAAAAGTTAAGTTGGGTATCCTGAACAGAGCCAAGCGGTACTTTACGTCGGGTCACAGATTGACGCTCTACAAAGCACAAATCCGGCCCCACGTGGAGTACTGCTCCCACCTCTGTGCAGGTGCCCCAAAATACCAGCTCAACCCACTTGACTCCTTACAGCGACGAGCTTGTCGAATAGTCGATGATCCCAATCTTACGGACAAATTGGAACCGTTAGGACTGCGGAGAGACTTCGGGTCTCTCTGCGTGTTCTATCGTCTGTTCCATGGGGAGTGCTCCGAGGAATTGTTTGAGATGGTACCAACGTCGCCCTTCTACCATCGCACCACCCGTCACCGCAGCAGAGTTCATTCCTACCACCTGGAAGCGTACCGCTCCCGAACGGTACGTTTTCAGCGTTCTTTCTTACCACGTACATGCAAGCTCTGGAATGAACTCCCTGCATCGGTGTTTCCTGAGCGCTATGACCTGTCCTTCTTCAAAAGAGGCTTAAAGAGAGTACTTTCCTTAAGGTAGGCAGCGACTTTGTTGTGCTGGACCCCTGGCACTGCGAAGTTCTCGGGGCAGCGGTAGCCGCTTACCATCAGGCGGACCGCTAGCTCGTCTGCCTATAAAGGCAATAAAAAAAAAAAAAAAGGAACGCAATGTTGCCAACATTAAACAATTAAAATATTTCAAGCATCACAATTAGGCATAATATGCAGCTGGTACACGCGCTCAAGGTGTCAGCATTGACATTTGGTGAAACAAAGACCGTCTGCTATTGAGATGCACCTGGGAGTTTTTGTCTCAGCCTCATTGAACGGTTACATGTCTCGCATTTCTCTAAAAACGTGCATTCAATAAACGTTGGAGGGTTAAAAAGGTCACGTACATATGAGGGTCGTTTAAAACACAATTAAGACAAAAAATTCAGTTGAGGATTATGGCTCTCAATTATACTTATATTACTCTCAATTATAAATTGTGCCCGGATATGGTAATACTCATTAAAAAAAACCAGCAGAATTAACATTTATTTGAATTATTTCTATAATATTCAATTCTATAACAGTTTTATGGCATTGCTTTATTCATTATTTTTACTTTATGTGTCGTATAATTTCAGCTGGCCTAAGCTTAGGGCTTCTTTTATACGAGTGAATTGATTCGTTTGTTCAATGTAGTATTGCACGGTCGAAAAGACCATAGGGGCGATGAGGGTTAGAAATGAATTGCCATTAAAATAGAATAAAAAAATGAGTGACTTGATTATATTAAACAGCCTCCGTTGCGCATTTGCTTATAGGCGCGTTTTTTCCCTCATATAACAATTGATATTAAGTTCTACCGGTTACTTGAAAATCACTTGAATCTCATTTTAAACTTATTCAATATAATTCAATCAAGTCGGAGGTCCTTACGCTTTTTATTTCTCATTGCAATTCAAACGTATTTTTTGTTTTTAATGTAATACACGAAAAGAACTTTGCTTACCTAACTTTTTTCTTGTAATTATTTTTATTTGTACATGTATTAGCTGGATTTAAAGCATGACAAAAATACCTGCTAACATATAATCAATTATAATTTAATTAAAGAACTGAGCTATAAATTTAAGCTCGCAGACATTTGATATCGAGCAATAAACTAAGAGACCAGCACGTCAAGGTAAACAAACTAATTGTATGCAAATGACACGGTTGACGAGGAATATCAATGGATTTGACTAATACAATATTTGTATGGACACGCGTGATTTAATCTTAATTGGGTGGTTGGTTTAAGGGCTTGTAAATGTTTTATATTTTATACAAATAGAAAGATTAATTCAGATAATATATCCGTTAATATACGTCCCCACTGCAAGCCAATAATTTCATCTAATTCTTAGTAAGATATGTGTCAATATCAAACTTCAAGACATTTTTGGGGCCCGCCATTACTAGCCAAAATTGTTGACCAAGAAAATATATTAAAACATAATATTATACATACTATTTTTTCTAGGCTAAGGAATCCAACCGTTTCCGCTAGGAGGAGACTGGCATCTCCGTTCTTCACTAGCGCATTTTCAGCAAATGGAAAAAAACTACGTGGAAATTATGGACTTTATGACGTAAACAATAAGATTTATTAAAGTTTTAAAATGCATGTAAGTGTCAAATATTTCCATTTAAATAACATTCAAATTAACCTTGGACTATAGATCCGGTTATGGCGATGATAGATTTATCATGTTCATTTGATATTTGAGACTGACGATGCAATATACACTCTTATTGTTTTTTTAAACATGGTTTTATATTACTGTTTTTTGTAGATAATAAAGAAATGCTATAGTATCATAATATTTATTATAGTATGAAATTATAGTATGGATAGCATCTGTTGAAAAATGAACACAAAGCCTCCGAGGACTCGTGTGACTCCATAATGTATAAATAAAAATGATTATTGGGGTTCTAATTAGACTAATATAAATGGAAACGTGTATCTTTTCAACGCAGTAACGGACAGATTGCTTATAGACCTATCTTATGAGCTGAAGATTTCCGTAATCTTTTTGTTCTAAATAGATAGATAGTTGTGAAAGAATATGGGTCAGCTAATTTCCAAGCTGACAGGCTCATTAATGCTGACAAGGCTAGATAGCTGATATATATGTGATTAAGTCTGGACTTATCTGATCATAAAATCATTAGAACCAATCGTTAACCTTTGACTTTTATATGCATAATGTAACAATATTGTAATAATAGGTACATGATTAGGTGCCTTTATTCCAGAAGAGTTAGGCAGAGGCGTCACCAGGACACCCACATTTCGCCTTGTATGTTCCGTCCCATAATGTGATAGGGGGCGAGCCTAACGCCATATCGGGCACAAATTCCTGACTCCGGGCTGATAATTTT
Source organism: Deilephila elpenor (assembly GCA_949752805.1). NCBI lineage: Eukaryota > Metazoa > Arthropoda > Insecta > Lepidoptera > Sphingidae > Deilephila > Deilephila elpenor. The sequence continues at coordinate 10,231,022 of OX457115.1, forward strand.
TGTAAGTAATAGAGCTAAGTCGCCGGACAGGATCTTAAACACTTGGGTTTCTGGACTAAATTTACGAGGGCCTACTAGAATCCTCACTTCATAGAAATAGTACTGCCTTGATTTTTAAAGCTGTATAATGTGTGTTATGCTCTGTTAAATCCTATTAATTTAAATTTCAATTTAAGTAAATTATTAATTATGCAATACAATTACAGTCTACAACTATCTTTGAATCTAAACTTTACAATAAGATGTCTTGTGTGATGGGTCTTGCCACAAACTATAACAGACTTTACGCCCTATTTCCAAACTTCTTTTTCCATCCCAAAAATATCTGCGATTCGAACCCGCTAATTATATAACAGCTTCTCACTAAGCTTCAGTCAATGCAACTCGAACGTGCTTGGAGGGTATAGAACGCACACAATACAGTAACTCTTCGGCAAAATGTCCTCGGTACGTGAGCAGACTCACAAAGAGATGTTAATGAGACCTGACCAATGATTTTTACAAGGCTGTTATACTAGGTAAACGGCGGGATTGTTTAAAGAAGTTATGTTTCGATGAGGGTTTATAGAAGTCCATGGCCTGCTGGTCTCATCTTGTAACTCGATTTCATTCAGTTCCATTAATTGATCAGGTAAAGTAGAGAAAAATCTAATATGAATATGGATTTTTTACCTACTTTAAAATATTTTACTCCAAATCTGAATGTGTTGTCCTACATCAATTAGCTTACCTGAAAAGATAAAAAGATTTTATTTAATACAAATGATTTTGAAAGGTTATTTCCACAGTCACACGCAACAACACTTACAAACGCAAACAAACAAGATAATACAAAAGCATTGAATTCTATTTCATGGGCATAATTCATTTACAGTCGTTCAATGAACAGATAAAATCTAAAACCTTGATGAATTGTCTATACCTTCAGGAACACCCGCATAAAGGTGCAATTTAATCAAATACAGTATGTTAGGCGATTACTTCATAGATCATTAGTAAAGTTTCAACTTATTATTCAATTATCGATTGCATACGCCACTCTATATTGTAATGCGGTGGGAAATTGATATAATTACGTAGGTTTTTCTGCGGTTTCTTACGCGTATGGAAATAATTTTGTTGTGTAACGTTCATTATGCAATATCAAACTGTAATATTAATCTTAGGTATATTAAGAGTTTACTTAGTTTGAGATTCACTAAATTTAAATTTTAAACGATCTCTTTTAGGGAAAATAATTGGAATTAAATTATACCGAATATAACTACAGCAAAACTCAATAGTTGTGGACTAGGATAGCATAGGCCCGTTTAACTGAGATGGCCCAGCAGTGTTAAACAAATCCGACGTTAATTAATAATTGGTTTATGTATATTTTGCTTGGTGCGTGAGATCTCCATAGCCCTAATAATTTTAATACCACTTTTCTCCTGCTATACTTTCAATGAGCATCAATGCTCAAAGAGTCTTTGATCACTGGCTCATCTTTCATACGCAACGAAATAAATCAGAGAGACAACAAACAGGAGTTAGGAAATACATATGTGAAGGGAAGATAAATATTTTGCTAAGAAATATTATCTTCCGACATCAAACATACGAGATGAAAAACATCCGAATATCCGGATTAATCCATAAGTGAATAAATAAAATAAAATAAAATAAATACACCCAACAGTCACATACATAGTCCTGACCCCACACTAAGATCGAGTCTTGTGTCGTGGGTATCAGAAGCTACGAGAGACTTTTCGGTCTCACAAACACCCAGACCCAGAATGATCAAATAATCTTGTGAATAACATCCCAAGGATTTTCTATCAGTAGATGCAATGACGCATTGAATAGAAAATAACTCAATCTTGACACGAAACGGTTCCGTATTAAAACTCATGTTGATAGCGATAAGAATGCCCTATACGTAACAATACGATAGAAACCCGTTTTTTAATCACAGTAATCAAACATGTTTGTTGGCATAATAATTGCAACCAACAACAATTACTCACATCGAAACGATAACTGTATAGATAATTTAATTTTTCTTTTATCTGACAAAAAATATCACAGATTTTTGCATCCACACGGATAACCACGACCGCGGTCTAAGGTGTACAAACCACACGTAATTGTATTTTGGGCGTCAATTGTTTTCCTGATTTTATAATCATTAACGCATCCAAAGTTGCCAGGAAGACATTGCCTGTGGAATAAGGCCGCCAATTGTTCTTATTTTAAATTTAGTTATAATCTCTGTTTTGTCCTGGTCTACAATAAATAAATAGAAAAAACAAATCTGTTGGTTTTGACTACGGGCTCGACAGACCCATGTGTCTATTCTCATCATACTTTATCAGATTTGCCTACCAAGCATGAATCTCAGGCAGACCTGTCAGGTAAATCCGTACGTGTATGGCTATATAAATATTTTGAATGAACCTTCAGTATTATTAAAACAAAGATCACACGAACACAGTTGACATTGCGTGCTGTTGAAACAATTCTGCCGTTCATTATAATTTCATTTCTCACAACACTATCTGATGGGAATTAATTAACTTTTCACAATGCTGCTCGTTTTATTGTGCACTTTACAGTAACATAATTAGGGTTTACTTTTGAATGCGATTAAAAAGGTAGTTACTCATAATTAAACGATTCGTAGACGGTAAAATCCGAGTTAAGCGTCGTGGCAGTGAATTTTTAATAGTTCAATGACTGAGATATATTAACTGATTGGACTCAATCGTTATTAATGCCATGATTAATTAAGCATTTAATCTTCCTTATTGCACCTTTTTATACTGACTGTATTTTTATAAGCTTGGATTATATCCCACTAGGTATGGATCTACTCCTTCATTATGCGACTTTGCTATCTTTATCTAATCCACTATTATTAACAAGCATATCAACAGCAATTGTTTCCATCAACGCCGATTTGTCTTATTTGAGAATGGTAGCCCAAACCTCAACGTAAACAGCTAATACCCTTCTAATAGACCAATGACGATCTCAATTCTATAAAAAAGTATGTGAAAGATTAATCCGTTTCCGGAACCGAATATCCTACATCTACATTCGTCAATCCACTTAGAAGTGAAGATATAATTAAGGTTAATACCGCAACAGTCATGTCGTCACTGTGTTACAGAACTGGCTACGTCATAAGTAGGTACAATGGCACACAATGGATTGCGACATATCATTACAAAACCCACTGAATGAGGAAATAAAAGGAAAATAACGCTATTTCCCACAACACGCTCTGTCGATATCGCGAAAAACAAACGCGGCTGTGGGTTCAATCCCGTGAAATGTGACAGTAATATTTGTTCCGGATCTCGGTGTTACGAATCTAATATTTTATTAATGAAACCAAACAAAAAGATTTGATATTTCTAGATTTGGTATTATTATTTTCCCTAATTAATTAAATATGCTGTCGGGGGTTGCGGAAACGAATATTATCGCGTGTATGAAACTAGATTAACAGCCTCCGTGGCGCAGTTGGTTAGACGCCAGCTGTGAAACGAAAGGCCGCGGGTTCGATCCCCGCACCGAAACAAATATTTGTGTGAAACACAGGTATTTGTTTCGGGTCTGAGTGTTTCTGAAACCGAAAAGTCTCTCGTAGTTCCTGATACCCATGACACAAGATTTAATCTTAGTGTGGGGTCAGGACTATGTATGTGACTGTAGGGTGTATTTATTTAGATTGACTACTTAACACGTATAAATTTATTTGTATCTGTATCAGCCCATATACGTCCCACTGCAGGGCACGGGCCTCCTCTACAATCGGGGGTACGATTAAGAGAAGATAGGCCACTATGGTATGGTATACATCAGTTTATACTATATGTATACCTGGTTCTGTTACAGAGTAAAATATCTATATTATAGCTATCGTCAGTAGAGTACTATATAGAAATACTTCACTTACTGGCAAATGCATTATAGACAATTTGTTGAATCAGTAAACAAATATTATAAAGATTCAAATAAAATTATATAGATAATAACTCAAAAATAATTAAACCCGATGAACATTTCGTCTATTACCACGGCCATGCGTCACCGCAGACAACCGAGCGAACAATTTAAACCGAAACTATTACGCTCACTCGGCCTTCACCGCGTATTAAATATAAAAGATTTCCTTTTTTAATGCTTTTTGTACTTCACACTCGGTTAGCGGTCACTGCTGGGTGTATTTAGCGAGCTACGGATGTTAATTTCATTTAAACATTCGATATGCATGCTTGTTTTCACGAATGGATTTATTTATAATATATTATTGATTTTATTGAATGCACACGATTAACGAGGATGTAAGTAGAGGTACTAACTACTATTGGCATCAAAAATTTGCTCAGCTTATTTCCGCCTCAAGATACGATAGGAAAAGAACCTATCGTTATGCCATAGAATGTTTGTTACCGAACAAAACCACTTTAAGCGTACTTAAAAGTTTCCGTAAGGGGCATTTCTCTTAAGCTTTTTGTTATTTCGTATGTATATTTTCATTCAGATTTAATTACATTTTGGAACAAATAGTATTGAAATACGCTAGAAGGACCAATAATCCTTTTTGTTTTGTCAAAAAGTTCGTGCAATAGATCAATAATTTAATTAAAACAAAATCGATTGAACCCATTGGTATTTCCTAAATTCCGTTTAGAAGGTAACTGTAGTCCGAAAGTCTGTGATGCGTACAAATAACTGTAAAACAAGTTACTGGTACATTAGCAATTAAAACTTGGGAAATAAAGTGAGCGATTAAAGTAGAATCACAGTTGACAGTCATAACACGGGTCCGACAAACATGTAAGCTGCTTACCGGATAGAAGGGTATTAGCGTTGTTCATTAAAATCTACTACATTTGGGATCGTGGATGGGTTGTCGGAATCTCAAATTAGAAGGCCAAAAAGGAGCAAGGAGCAAAAAGAAGAGATTATATTGGGCCTCCTAACAATCACAAATCTTACACACAGAATAAAACAATCAGTAAAATTGTCGATTCACATCTCCTTTGTCAAGCAGTGGTACCAACCATCTCCGCGGTCGAACCCATTGTTACCGTAATCCAATATACTTACAGTATATGGCCTGTAAAATTTCTCAAAATATGCACATACACATTACAGACAGCTCATAACGTAAGCTGGGTGAATGGAGGAAAGAAAAAGATGAAGTGAATGTTGTGTCCTAACCTCAAGTCACACGTTTATTTTTGATGACTTGACGTATGGCTGAGGAGCATTTGGTAATTGTGTGTGCAAATGTTGAGTGCATACAATATGTATGAACTTATGAATTTGAAATTATCTGTTTGTGGTTTATTTATTGTAACAGTAGGTCATTGAATGCAGGTGAAACTAGCTTTCAAAAGGTCAACGTGGTAAGGAGGACGATTCAGCCGTGCATATTCTGTCGTTGATGATTATAATGATGTGCAAACACAGATCTTAACACTTATAAAATGGTACACGTTTGCTGTGTTAAGTTTGAACGACGTTGTGTCTTGCAAAATATTGATATGAAACAACATTTTTGCAATTACTTGCAAAAGTGGTATTGGATTCATTATCAGCCCAGAGTCAGGAACTTGTGCCAAATATGGCGATAGGCTCGCCTCCTATCACATCATGGGATGGAACATACAAGGCGATATGTGGGTGTCCTGGTAACAACACTGCCTACCCCTTCTGGGAAAAAAGGCGTTATGTATGTATGTAGTAACATAACACATTTATAAAAAGTAAACAAACAAAATGCATTACATTACGACATTAGCAAAGACACGTGTCGCCAACTCGTATGCAAAGCAGTATTGTAAAGTAATTGAAACACAGTAACACCATTAAGCAAATTAAACAGGAAAAGTGCAGACAGTACGCTCCCATTCCTTTAAAGTTTAATGAATGCGTGTAACATCAGGTGGGTCATTGCTTATTTCCGTCCTGTATTTACATAATACATTTAACTAACTAAAGCTCTATTGGTTTAGTGGTACAATGGTTTAGTGGTACAAAAATGATAAACTTAATGATGACTTTGATCTAGTGGTTTAATTTTAAGGTGGCTTAGGGATTTCATTCTTAGCAAATAATAACGTATTCTACCTAGACAAACATTGTGATCAAATAAAACAAAAATACGTGGGGAATGCTTCGATAAAAATTACACTCGTAATTGAACAAGGGGGAATGTCTAAGGTAAGTAGGACATTAACCCCACAAATAGGTTCTGAGTATATAGATTTATAGCCTAAAATAATTTAGGCATTTAGCATGTATTTATATTCCTCTATTTTTAAAGTAAAAAGTTAATTAAACTAAACCCATGAGACCTCGACATACAGATTGTCCGATACCGCGTCGTGAGTAGCGAAAATGTTTTTGTGGCCGTTTTTACAGGGCGAGGTCATCGCACGGCGCTATTGTGCCGGAAAATGCCCAATCATGATCTAGACAAGGTATTTAACCACCGCCCCCTTTAATGGAAAAAATACTGACGCCTTGAGCCTTCTTGGTGAAACTTTTGGTGTTTTGCAAGAAATATCTATAAAAGTGTAATTAAATTCTCATCCATCCACTAAATGTAGACCGCTACCAATAGGTCATTGTGGAATTCGGAAGGCCTGTGCTTTCAGTGGACTTCCAGTGACTGAAGAGAGAGAGAGAGATCTTTAGCAGTGGACATGTTGAGGATCGTGATGATGAATTGTGTTATAAGACAAAAATAACGAAATTAAATAAAAAATCCTGCATATTTTGTCCAACAGTGGAGGTATAAATGAAAAAAAATGCGATTGAACTATACCATAGCTGAACAAGGACCTCCTCTGTTATTGACAAGTGTTGCCGTACATCACGCTGGCTTAATGCCAAGGTAACAGTGGATATTACCATCAATTGACCGAATGAGCGCAGAATAACATGTTCATGCAATATTACAAATGCATAAAGTGTTTGTAAGAACTTTATGTTTTCTTAGAGACAGATATTACAGTGCCTGTTTGTGCTTTACCGTGAAACTAAGCACGTAATGTATTATTAAATTTAGATACATTATTACGGTGACTACATAAACAGTACGGATAAGGTAAGCGTCTATAAGGGCAAATCTATCAACGACAGAGAATTTTGTTATTTCAAAAAAATCAAAATATTTTTTATTTAAGTAGTCTTTTACAAGATCTTTTGAATCGTTAAATTCAGCTACCACCGCTTCGGAACGTGTTGTAGCTGTGAAGAAGAAACGACGCAAGAAACTCCCTGAGCAACAAGAACTGTCTTCTATTCTATTGCACTTGATGCCTCACAAGTTTCATTGGTTAATTCAAATAGATAGTTTGTGCTCGTAATATAAATATAACACTATCCCGAAATCTATCGATATCAATCCTTACAAATTACATTAAAGTTAACAGATTAACAATCAGCCCAGATATTGGGATACTTTTCGCGTCACTGTCTAATCCAGACGCGCCTAATGGATGCTTAGCTTAAGAAATCGCCTTTGACATTTTCCTTCGACTGAACGCAGGTTCTCGCAAGGCCGCGCATTATTCATCAGGATATAACATTACCGACAATTATAAGCGACTTGTAAAAGGAACTTGGTTTCTGACTCATGGCTCATGGCAATCGCGATACGTTTAGTACAAATTGCGCATTTGAGGTGGTTGACCTTACACTAGATTTTATACAACACCCTTTATACACGCGTTCTATAAAGAGAGAAATATTGGACGTGGAATTTATGAAAAAATATACTGCTTTAAGCTTTCGTTTGATAACGCTACTTTTAACATTATTTGTGGCCAAATAGATGTAGTTTTTGCCGTTTATCAACTTTATGGATCGATCAAATAAAAACCGTTTATTTGTAAGCATACGTATTACAAAAATAAGACCACAGTTAAATAAATACTGCACAAAGTATATTTTATGTAGTTTTCAAATCTCTCATTTGCGTGTATTTAGATTTTAAGGTCACCTTAAATATTATAAAACATTGAGGAAACAACAATTAATAGTCTTTTTTGTGAAAAAATGGTTCATTTTATCAAAACAACATGTCCAAAGTCCCACAGTACTTGATAATAAGACATATTTATGAATACAGATATGTGAAATAAATCCAAGTTGATTTATAAATTACATTACTTAGTTGTACAAAATACAGGTAAAGACAAAACGAACGTCAATAGTTAAATATCGATTATTCCGGGTATAAATAGCCTATGACGGAATAACTTGAAGGACAGGCTTTTGAATGCCAATTGTCAGGACTGTTTTTTCTATCGTCAGATAATTTCTATTAAACAGTTATGACATATATTCCGTAGAGATGCTATCAGTGCGTCAATGTTGTTCTTCCAACAGATAATTGAAAAATTAGGAGTTATCATTCAAATCCATATCGGTCACAAATTCCTGTCTCCGGGCTGATAATGAATAGAAAAATCCAATATCACTTTGCCCGACCCGGGATTCAAGCCCGAGACCTCAACGTTGTAAACGCACTGTAGTACAACTACGCCACCGAGGCAGTCAAGATTTATGTATTTCTTCTATCATAACTTTTCTTTTGTATGCCGATAGACTCGCCACCTTCGATCTTGGGAAAGAAATAACCTTAGCAAACAGTCGCCTCGGAGGCATTCCTGGAACCTTCCCTTTCAGGAATACAAGCATGAGTTTATGTACATAATATACTGTAAGTATATCATTGTTGCGAACATACGCCCTCAACTACACATCTATCATATTATGTAACTATGTATGTATGAAGATTAAAGATATTTACGGCCTAATTCATACAGATTTAAAACCTATTTTAGTTATCGAATGTTTTGTCTTCTTCGCTCAAATTGAATTCTAATCTCGTTCAGAAGCGATAAAACATTCGATAATTAAAATATGTTTTAAATCTGTCTATGAATAAGGCGGTTAGTCTGTATCCTTTAATACAATTTGGTAGTCTGTATTTTTTTTTATAAACTAATGGCAACTGTATTACAATCAACCTCCTTGATATTAATGATCGATTATTGACGTGGCTTTATGATTGCTACAGGTCAAAACATGCAATTAATTTTACATTTTTATACAGGCTTGAAGTACTATTAGCCCCTTTTATAATCACTTGTTTATTGGCCAAGCATAGGATACATAAAGATACCAAAAAAAAATGTTTTACCTTTCAGGAATACAATACGTAGATATTTATAATTATTCTATTTCTAGAAAATTCTTAAATAAATACTTTATCGATCAGTAATCTCGTATTTGCCCAATAAATTATCCAGTCAAATGTTATATTCAAAAACAACACTACCAAAAGTAGCAATAACGAACTCCAATATAAATCGAATAATTAATAAGATTTGAAAGCGATATTGTAATGTAGCCTAAGTTTCCGTAATTCGATAGAGTGTTAGCGGGTTCGAATTCTCGTCTTTGCACTTGACTCTGGATGTAACATAATATATTTATTAGTTAAGATGTTTTTTACTTATTATACGCCAGTGAGAAAACATTATAGCTACCGTAGTTACCACGATTGTTAATCATCTGATGGCAAACACAGTACATTTAAGATATACAACAATCAACTTGGGGTAGATTACATACATACATAAACTCACGCCTTTATCCCAAAAGGGGTAGGCAGAGGCGCCACCAGGACACCCACATTTCGCCTTGTATGTTCCGTCCCATGATGTGATAGGGGGCGAGCCTATCGCCATATCGGGCACAAATTCCTGACTTCGGGCTAATAAATGAATAGAAAAACTCAATATCACTCTGCTTTGTAGTTACCGTAGTACAACTACGCCATCCACCGAGGCAGTCGATTAATATTTCGTTATTTCCCCATTTGACTCAATACCCTCAGTCTGATCGAAACAGCGTGTATACTGGCTGATAACTACAGACCTGGCGCAGTTGGTTAGAAGTCGGCTGTGAAACGAGAGGCCGCGGGTTCGTTCCCCCACCCATACAAATATTTGTGTGATCCACAGGTATTTGTTTCGGGTCTGGGTGTTTGTGAGACCGAAAAGCCACTCGAAGTTTCTGATACCCGAGACACAAGACTCGATCTTAGTGTGTCAATCGAGAGTAACAATTAGAGGGGTTAGGCTATATATCCCTAGCGGGTTGGCACAGTACTAAGTCTGTTACAGCACTTAGTCTTAATTAATAAATCATGATTTCTAAATGTAAATTGAGATGTTTAGGCGCATGCAAGGCCCGCGTATCGATTGTAATAGCGTAGTTCGTCGGTGCTAGCGAAACATACGCGTTTCCTTCCGATCTGCTTGGTTTGCCGTATTTCGTACAAGGTTGTACACGCAATATGCTTGTAGAGGATATATTATTAGAGTCTTTATTCATTGATATTATGCATAAGTCATAAAAGGCGTTCAGAGCTCTGAATACACGTCTATCATAGGTATCAGAAAATTTGAAGGACTTTTTTGTTCAACATCTCGGTGAATGGATAAAATTCATCATTTGGATTTGGGAAAAGTTCAAGGACTCAGACCAAAGTGCTTCATAATATCAGGACGTTATTCTACTCATCCATCCCTCCATCCATCAGCCAAAGAATGTCCACTGCTGAACATAGGCCTCTCACAATGATTTCCATAGTGACCTTAGGAGACTGTCCCGCCCTCACACCCGCCACTGCAACTCCTGTAAGCCAAGATCAACAGTGGCACGCATTTTAATGACACTGAGCATTGAAGCTCAGCGCGTCTCCGGGAATGTCTAACTTGTCTTTAACCCGCAACGAAATCGATCAAAAAAGTTAAATTAATAGGAGGAGTTGGAAATAGTTCCATAGTGACCTCTTGGAGATAGCCTGCATCCAGCGACGTCCCTCGACCTTTACCAGATCGTCTGACCACGTTATTTTACTCAGTCGTGCCAATTCCCGCCAAAACTGCACACAAGTGTCCATAATTTTATTAGTTAAGATGGCTGCCTTTGCATCATCGGCAATGGAGCGAGAACTTGCGACACCAATTGTCAATGTCTAATCGTGACGAAATGTCACGGGAACGTGAAATATTCAACGGTTATTGATTGAGCATAACGTTATTTATATTTTAGTTTTGTAGTAGTCTTGTAGATAATCAAGCAATCAATAAGGGAAGCAATAGCTCGCATTTTGCGTTTCTGATTACTGTTATAATGCTCTTCTAATGTTTGATCCTCACCTCTACTTACTTCTGCGAAAATATAAGCGTGAGTTTATGTATGTATTGTATGTAGAAAACACCAAAAGCACTAATTTTGTTGAAATAAGTTTAACTTATTGGACTAAGTGCTCCAACTTTTAAGCTCTGCAAACCCAGTAACCTGAATTCACACCCTACTATTTAATTTCGTGATAACCCTAACGCTCAACAGTGACATGGCACCCCTAAACTCGCCCAGTATTGCACGCAGCACACCAGGCCCGGCCATTCAATATCATTCAATATCAATATACAGGGTATATCAAGACCGCGACCGAAAACGAAGCCAGGAGGTAGTATTAGTGATATCAAACACAATGCAAGTAAGAATTTTACAAAAAAAATCGTAATAATTTTTTTTGTTATTTTTTACATATCGTCGTATTTGAGTGATTAAACATAGTTTTTCTAAAATAATCACGTACATCGCTTTATTTTTAAACACGCAATGGTACGTAAGGGTTTAAATTACTATTTTTGCAAAAACTAGGTTTTTACCCCTCAAAAACGATGATTTTTAAAAAATTTAAAAAAAAAATCCGTCGCTTATTTTGCAAAATTTTTAGTTGCATTGTGTCTGTAGCCGCTAAAACTACCACCTGGCTTCGTTTTCGGTCGCGGTCTTGATATACCCTGTATGTATGACAACCCTAAACTCGGCCACTAATGCACGATGCATATTAAACACACCTTTTTCTTTTCCATTCCGCTTTCATTTTCAGAGGACGGTAACGACTAACGTTCCTACTATCCAAATATCGAGAACAGCCGTAATCACTTACTATACTGTACTGTATCAGCCCATATACGCCCCACTGCATGGCACGGGCCTACCCTACAATCGAGAGAATCGATTGAGAGGGTTTAGGCCATATAGTCCACCACGCTGGCCTAGTGCGGGTTGGCAGAACCACTTACAAGGGGAATTATTTGCTCATTTGTACGATAAAAAACACTACGTCGTGCCATCCCTAAACTGGGCCAGTAAAACACGGTACACACTAGTCTGGTCTGGATAATAACAATTACATGACATCCTTAATATCGGTAGATATTGCATGGTGTAAAGGCTGAACCACACAATAACAAGGTGTCAACGTTAACGTCAGGCATACAGGGCCTTTGAAATAAAACACAGTAAAAACGTGCCACCCCTAATATCGGGCAGTAATGCACGGTGCACATCGGCTGGTCCGGTCGGGTGCACACGGGAACAGCTGCTTCCGTCACATGCCAACCTTTTTATGCTAGCCATTATTTTGCCTTAAATTGTATAGCTGTTTTGCTATGGGAATAACAGTTAATGTTGAAATGCAAGTATTTAGATTAAAATACACATACTGTTTTTATAATTTTAATTGCTTACATTTGAAACCATACGATGTGCATAGGTTCACAAATGGATACATTATAAGAGGGATGACAGTTCGAACCGAGGTCATTCTTAATTTTTTAGCTTCTAATAATCTGAAAATTCGACACTCCATTTAATCTTCCCCACTATAGCTTGGCTAGAACGATGTACTGATGTTTTCTTAGAGTTAAAAAAGTGCCTTACGCTATATAAAAAACATTTTGATCTGGTTCAAGTTTAAAAAAATATATATATTTTGATGCAAAGAACATTTTCGGCCTTATAAATAGACAGATTCAAAACCTATTTTAGTTATCGAATGTTTTGTCCTTTTTTGAACGACTTTAGAATTCAGTTTGAGCGAAGAAGACAACACATTTGATAACTAAAATAGGTTTTAAATATGTCTATGAATAAGGACGTTACAATATTAATTATTTATTATCATGCTATTGATATTTATGTCTGTATTTATAAATTGCAAACGTATACTAATCAAACATTGCAAGAAAATAATGTCATAATGGTCATTTAATAGTCGTAGTAATGATATTGGCATGTCAATAATAACTATGACATATAAGCGAAGTATACCTAATCGCAAAGTAAGTTAATTACTATATGGTATGTATGAGTCAGATCAAATTGTTTTTCTTAATATAAATAGAAACCACACGAAATTGATTACCTCATTGTGGAATCAAACTAATCTTACTGTTTAACTGAAGCCTCTGTGACAACAACGTGATGTTTTTTTTTCAAACAGGTTCAATACTGCCAATTGTGGCAACTTTACTTTACTTTATAAAAAAAAAAATTGATTAATTATTAACTAAAGGATCTAAACTACTCTTTCCCATCGAGCCTCCATATTACACCTATAATTACAACAGTAACCCACACAAATACCGCTAGTAAACCTACCAAGTTCACAATTGACCGAAGTTCACAACCACAGTACAAAAGGTCAAATGTCGCACGTAACGGCACATCGTATTAACACGCAGTGTGCAACCTATACACGTATTACAGCTAAATTAAATAGCTATGGCAATAACAGATCAATTTGAAATAATGAGTAATGAATCTGCTATACATACCCGCACGGAGTCAATATTACACCTACAATCAAACAGTATCCCACACAAATACCGCTAGCAAACCTACCAAGTTCACAATTGACCGAAGTTCACATTCATAGTACAAAAGGTCAAAATGTCGCTCATAACGGCACATCGTATTGACACGCAATGAGTGCAAGCGTGCAAGCTATTCACGTATTACAAGCTGAATTAAATATTTCTGCCAGTAATAGAGTATTTTGAAAAGATAAATACACTGTGATACTTAGCTCTTACACGCTGCCAAATCTATGGAGGTTTAAGCGATTTTTGAACATTCTTCTATAAATATTAGAACTGAAAGCATCAGCATTGCTTCATCCTACTTTCTGTGGATCAGTTTTCTAAGATGCAGTGAAAAGCAAAATCGGTTATGGTACTTATGATACACTTATAGAACTTCGCTAATAAAGCAGTTTTGACCTGATCCTTAATTTAATTTTATTACTCAAAACTTAAATCTGCTTATAGTTTATTACCTTTTCTAGTCAGCAATCGTAAAACTGATGATAGCATTTTGAGATACATTAAGCACTAACAGCGCAATGACCTCTCCACATTTTTACCTAAACAACATGATACCCTCCCAATATTTCTACTTATAAACGTAATAGCAAATATTGACTCCACGTCCTACGTATTACTAGTTGACGTAACACCCCTACAAAACAAATGACTCATAACACTAAGCTAACTGGAAAGCTTAACGTACTCGTATGAATGTGAAACGCTCTAATCGATTAGATAAATAAGTTATCAGGCATCGTTTATATCGATTGTTAGTCGATGCCCTTGAGCCGTACCTTTCTATCGAACACGCCACGTATCGCATTAAATAATAGAATAATGGAAAATCAATCCAAGTTTGGCATACGACATGCTTGTTGACCACTCTTAGGTCTTAAAGAAGCGAGATAAGTATCTTATCCTGTTGATTCTATACCTTATGAATGGTAATATGTTTTATGAATAAAATGGAGACGCTAATAAAATTAAGAGAAATTTATCAAGGGAATTAAATGTTTAGAAGTTTAGTAAACTTCATCCAAAAGAAAACTTTATTATAAATATGTATGAATACATCAGTACTTTATATCACTAATGATAATTTTCCTCCACGAGCTATTGTCATCAAATAGTTACAGTTTACAGAAGAGTATAAAATAATATGCCTTGATAAAGAAAATACTAAAACCGTTCATGATACCAACTTAAATAAATTCACACACTATTTATCGTGTAACATCGTTCAAACGCCATCCTAAATTATTGTCGAGTTCATTTAAAAACCAATAACCTAATATCATTTTCTAAGTATAGGAAAAAGACGCTACGAAAAGAACATTGTATCGTCAATATTCGTCACTTCATAACAGCTATATTTAAAGCTAAATTTCAACGGAAAATTGCATTTTTCCGTGTATCTATACAAAACGTAACAACTAAACACAATAGCAATAACAATACCAGGCGGCCAATAGATTTCACGGCCCCCGACCAAGTAGGGAACAGTGAAACCGACAGTTAAATTCGCCGCGTAGTATGCGAGTGAACAGTATAGTAACATTGCACACACAATACGTGTGCAATGTGCATATTGTAGATGATAGCGTGTAATTTTAATATTACTTAACTATGCTTTGTTCATGCAAAATTTGTTAAAGTATTAACAAACTTCTGATTAAATGTTAATAATGTGAAAACTTTGGGTCAAATTCATTAAGTCTGCCATATTGTCAGAATTTATTAATATGTCAATATTAATATACACAAATGCAAAGATGAAGGAGAGCCACAGAATAAGATTCTATCCAATTTTATACATGACTTTAGATGGCAAACAGGTGGCGCTCAAGCTGTCTCACCCAGCACGCCACAGCAATCTCACTTCATGATCTAGGGCCTGTTAATACCAGCACTAACCATAACCCAACAAAAAGATAAAAAAAACTTCACACACACAGTTCTCACGTAACCTTTATTGTGCATTACTGTATACTGGTGGTAGGTCTCTCATATGTGAGAGGCCACCTGGGTGGGTACCACCGCAATGTCTATTTCTCCCGCCAAACAGCAGTGTTAATGCGCTGTTGTGTTCCGGTTTGAAGGACATTGTAGCCAGAGTAACTACTGGACATATTGAGACTTAACATCTTATGTCTCAGGATGGCGAGCGCAGTGGAATTCCAAGCATTCCCTTGTAATTCATGGTGTTGTTTGGTTTTGCTACTGACCATGAGCGGTCATATCGCTTACCATCACGCGAATGGCATGCTCGCCTCGCCATTCATTGCAATAAAAAAAAAAAAAAAAAAAAAAAAAATACGGTACGAACTCGGTACACGCGAACGCCTTTCCTGATTAACAATCGTCGAAACACGCCAGCTATGCCAACTGTACTGTATTTACGTGATTTTACTTGTTATGTAACGTCACTGCAAATCGTATTTCGTATATGAAACGATTACTTGGCGTATGTAGTATGAACTTACAGAGCAGTATTTTGATCTAAATTGTGTTTTTTTCTAAAGTCACATTGTTTCTAAAGTCACTAATACTACCACCAGGCTTCGTTTTTGCAGTGTTGATATTCCCTGGATAATATAATCTATCTATATTAAAAAAGATCATACATATTCTACTGTTTGGCACAAAATAATTTGGAATTAAGAAGAGCTAGTAATCCAATACAGTGACAGTGCGGTATGCTACACTTCACGTACTTTTGAAAATATCTTAGTTCTCCTAGCCTGGCGGTTTTCCTCACAATGTTTGAAATGGTCCATAATATAATATTAACTACGAATAACAACTTATTTCGAAGAATCTAATGTGTGTGCCATAATAAGCACCGTTTAAGCCACGAGAGAGATATAATAATATTTACAGTTTTAATGGCAACTTGCCCAATTTCAAACGGCTTGAATATAAAAATCCTATACCGTATTTACGTTTATGTTTTAGACAAAAGTATATATATAATGAAATATGAACCGTCAATTTGAACGAATCCCGCGTGGTAGGGATACAACGAGGCACACCTAAAATTTCAGGCAAAGGTTAACAGTTAGTCACTAGGTCATGCCCGATAATTTATTATAGTTTATACATAAAAAGTAATTTGTAAGAGTAGCTTTATTTATGGACTAAACAAATGACTGGAAGCAGTTCATCGCCATAGCAACGCGTGTTCAAAACATTAGGAACCTTTTATTGGAACTTGTGATCTGTTCGATCGAACTAAATGGGTCACATAGAACGCAGAAAGAAAAACGTAAGGTCCAAAAACCATACCATCATCAAGAATGAATGAAAGAATGAACGTAAGCTTCCCCTAAGGATTTTCAATTCATTTTTATAAGTAGGAGCTAGTGGAAGTATCAATTTGGGTCTAGTTCGTATTCATGGCTGTCTATATCGTTTTATGTATGGGACATTCCTTTTATCGGATCTCTAATTTATGCGTTTAATATTGTAAATTATCTCTATTATTTTAAATAAAATTGTTATTATTCTTTTATTTTGTTTGTTCATTTATTATTTCGATTGTATGAATAGGCAGCACAATGTTCTGTCTACGTGTTAAACATTCTGCCATACTGTGATAGTAACGTCATACAAACTTGAAAGGTGTGTCAAAAATTAAGATATTTTGTTACAGGCGTATCTTATCTTCAAGTGTGGATGATTGGTAACAATTCTTAATTTAATACCGTTTACAGACATATACATACTTACGTAGACTTCTCTAACAATGACTATTTAGGTAGAGAAATATAAATAGCCCGAAGCAATCATAATTCTCCAGTTAAATACGTATTTCATGCTGAGGACATCAAAAACCCGCCATAAATCTCAGAACGAAGTTGGTAACTGAATATTGTGATGGCAATATTTGCGGAAATAAAGTCTTAGGATAGTAATCTGAATAAATGGAATGAAAAATTCCCGAGGATCCTGCGACTCAATGACTACAGTTATTTAGCATAGCATTAAGGATATGTACTTATTTACTTTTTACTAGTGTTATGTGAGAGGCCGTCAGGGTAGGTACCACCGCATTGTCTACTTCTCCCGCTAAACAGCAGTGTAAATGCTCTGTTGTATTCCAGTTGAAGGACATTATAGACAGAGCAACTTCTGGACTAATATTGAGACTTAACATCTTATGTCTCAGGATGCTTTATAATTAATGGTGTTATTTGGTTTTCTACTGTCCATGAGCGGACGTATCGCTTATCATCAGGCGAATGGCATGCTGGTCTCGCCATTCATCGCAATAAAAAAAGAACAGCCCAGAATCGCACACTGCCGAGTATGACTCTTCTACAATCGAGAGTTTGATTCAGATCGCATATATCTAAATGCAATTAAACATTTACAAAGCGTGACCCAATAGAGCTACCTTAAAGTCGGTATGGAACTCTTTGAGAAGGGCTTAAGTTCGGTAATTGATTTTGAGTAACTGAGGATTATTGATAAACTCTTTTCAACATATTCACGTGGAATATACAAACGTAAATATGACGTGTGTATGACATCAAACAAACAATTCCACGACGTGCTCGCATTACAAAGCGTTGGGTGAAAGCGACCGCCGTTTCGGTATTAATTACACAGCTATGAAGGTCTGGCAGTTGCAGTAGCAATCTATCAAGCTAATTGTAGCAAACCGCATAAGATACCCTCATGACATTACACCCAAATTAACTAGAATCTCTATAGTTATCGTTTTTAATCCATATCTTGGCATCAAATCTGTCGCATAATCTTGTACAATCAAGTGCTGGTATGAAAAAAATCGTAAATCCAAATGCCGTGTTGCGCGGAATTCAACGTTTTCACATGCAGATTGTGTATAAATCTACATAGGAATTCCTATCTGCCCACGCGATCTAGCTATTTGAAATCGCACGTCCAGATGCTTCAGTACGAATTCTCTCATCATCAGTGATGGGATTCGGTTTTGGCATCACACCAATCAGGATGTTTGTGGTGCTGTGTAATTTTAAGTATAAACTATAAGTTGTAAGTCCCAAAATAAAGTATCTACGTAGACACATTTTCAAAAATGTTGAAAGTTTGTTAAAACTTGTAATAAACAGGTATCGTGGAATCTGCATCAGCCCAAATACGTCATACTGCAGTATGACGTATTTGAGCAGGAGGCAGCAGGAGGCCCGTGCCCTGCAGGGCACGGGCCTCCTCTACAATCGGGAATACGATTGAGAGGGGTTAGGCCATATTGTCCGCCACGCTAGCCTAGTGCGGGTAGGCGGACTTTACATACCGCAGAAATTCTTAAAAATTGCTATGGTATGCAGGTTTCTTCACGATATTTTCCTTCACCGTTATAGTGCGTGATAATTGACTATCAATACACACATAAGTCCGAAAATGTTGAGTGTGGAATAGTATAACCATTCGCAATATTATGGACGTGTGTCCAACTGAACCACACTTTCTTGCTGTCTGTCGCATGAACCACTGCAAGTATACTGTTAAACATAAGACCTCTTCTAAGGATTTCTATAGACACTTCTTCGAAGCAGCTTTTATCCAATGAATTCGTGCAATCTAGATACTTAAGCGGTACATACTGTTTTAAAGAGCTAATAAAGTTTTCCTTATTATGAAGATTAATAATATCTTTGTTTTTAAATAGATATTATTATTTACTAGTATGTATCATATGAATTAATTTTAAGCGCATTTATCGCGTCATTGTTTTGTTAACTCCAAAACACGAACATTATTATAACCACAAAATTCATCGGATACGATATTTTAGTGCTCAAATTACACAAGTACGGTTAAACCGTCTGCAATGTCATATTCATTGGAGCATACAGTAACGTAACAAAGGCGTATAAACCACGGTTTACGTAAAACCTGTTTATTTTGTTACGCCGCGCCGTCACTAGAGTAAGTAGCACTGAGTTTACTAAATTATATACCACGGGACTTTATGCTGGTGTGATGTACCTACGGCCCGGATAGACTGTACAAATGCCGCTATAGTGGCAGAGGCAAATGTGGAGGCAACTCGACACGTAGAACAGACGGCCGTTGGGGCCGAAAGGTTCTGGAGTGAAGGCCAGGTACAAGCAAGCGAAGTATCGGGACGCCTAAGGTGGATGGACAACCTGGTTAAAGTCGCAGGAAGTCGCTGGATGCTGCTTCCAACAGGTCATGTGGCGATCCATGAGGGAGGCCTATGTTCAGCAGTGGACTTCCTGTGGCTGAAGACAGACTCCATCTAGAAGGCGGCAATCGTACCACCAGTTAGGTACAGTAGGGTATTTCAAATCTGACATACCAATACCTGGACTCCATTGCACTAAGAATCAGCTGCAGTATGTTTGCAGCTGTACAAAGAATGTAAATTTCCGTTCTCAATGAAATGAAATGAAAACAGTTAAACAAATCTTTAAAATGTTATACATAATTTAGATTCAGTAATTTTTCTTCTACCACCCGGTTCACATGACTGTTTTCGCCAAAGAAAGCGCAAGAAAATCTAGCGTTGATTTCAATAAAAGTTTACTACACAGTAAATACACAGGAGTCGCAGCTTAGTTTAATTCAGAGCAGTTCATAAATTATTTATAATATGAATAGAAAATACTCAAATCAATGTTGGGGATAGGCAAACCTTAACATAAAGTTTTGTAGCTCTTCGTTCCCAATACTGCAATAGAGCTTGGTGAAAAAATCAATTAGATTAGATTATTTGCCAACCTAGTGTCACAATTCATGGCTTCTGACACGGCTTGACTGGCACCATTGCCAAATGCCAATAACCGTGAATGACGGCTCGACGGATGGAGTCGAGGTTTTTTACTATTAAACTTCACTACAATAGCGGTATCATGACGAATAATTGCCACCAAATGATATATTATGATTCTTTGACGTCATTATTGAATGTAAAAAATGAGCGCATTTAAGATGTAAATAATCATAAAAAAGGCCTTTTGAATTCCAAAGTTAATAAGTCTGCTATTTTAAAAGTAGTTGACATTCAGTTACATTTTAATCACGTACATTAAAATCTTTTCCGCCCTGTGTATGATCTTAATAATATAGTTATTTCAAAAACATGTCTGTTCGTATATTTTTCATTACTTTCTGATGTAACCAGGGCTAACATTACGCCATTGGACACAAAAATAAAATGTTAAGGACTCCAAAACTACTTCACAATCAAATTACTCTAAACTGTTGTTTCCTCACTGCCTCGGTGGCGCAGTTGACTACAGCACGATTACAATGCTGAGGCCTCTTGTTCGAATCCCGTTCGGGGAAAGTGATAGTGAATTGTTCTATTCATTATGAGCCCGGAGTCATTTGTGTCCGATATGGTTATAGGTTCGCCTATTATCACATCGTGCGACGGAAGACACAAGGCGAAACGTGAATATCCTGGAAGCACCTACCCCTTCTGGGAAAAAGGCATGAGTATATATAGGAATGTATGTTATTTCCTCTTAAAAGACCTGTCCTTATCCATCACACATGTCATTGCATGTGAATAAAGTGCCAAACGCATGTAACCGCGTGGAGAATCGATAACACAGATAATGTTTATCAAATGTCGCGATGTGGACACTCTCTCGCAAGCACTTCAAACTTCACGCCGTGTCTACTACTGTAATGCAATTCTTATAAGAAGTAATCTTGTTTTGTTATCTGTTTATGTTAGGTATACGTACAAATGCTGGACTACATGGCCTAACCCCTCTCAATCGTACTCTCGATTGTAGAGGAGGCAAGTGCCGTGCAGTGAGACCTATATGGGCTGATACAGTACAATACACTAATAATGAACTAATCACTAATGTTGAGTTGGTTAAAATTTTGTCTATCTGGCTAGAGCGGGTTTCCGCACGATATGTTTCTTCACCATTAATCCAAGCGATGACTTATTAAAACTTCACATTTAGCTTCTAAAAGTCAATGGTGTATGCTCCGGGTTTAAGAACACCCAGCCATGAGCCAACCGCTTGTCTATTCGTTCCTTTACCAACCGCTTAAGTAGAAGAATAAAATAATAGTATCCAAAACATAATATTTTATCCTTTAAATGTATATTGCTATCGGTATTGAGATTTGCATTTAGATATAATACAATTAATTTCCATTAAGATTATTTAGATAATATACCATTTGTTTTAGATTTCACATATATTTTTATAGATTAGCTATATTGCTTTACTTTTAGGCACTCGAAATTAACTCAACGGAATCCTGTGCTAAAATTAGTTTTACAAGTCTTAATAGATAAGTAAAGTAAAATCAACTTTACTTAATCCTCTTAAGGTGTAATTTCAATTTGCAATATACGTATATATTTATGCGAACACGTGGTAGTCAGCCAACCACTAATTGGGTATTTGACTGTTGTGGCAATAAATTATAAAATGTGTTGCATATGATAGCTTTTTGGTAAACAATAATTATAGGTATTTTTATTTACATTTATCTAAATTATAAATATTTAAATTATCTAAAATAAGTTTGCCATTTTTTATCTGTTGATTAAATGTAACAAAACACGACAAGCTGTCATTGTGCAGCGTGTGATGTCACGATTTACAATTTTCATTCATCTCTGCCACTAAGATCATTCACCATTTATAAAGCGTGACGTAACTTTTTCAAAGTCACGTGACCTACCGTTTTGGTGACATATATGATGATAAAACTGAAAAATATGTTTATTCGTTATAAACAACTCTTTAAAAATAAATTAATAGTTTGAAGAGGTATAGAGTGATTATATCTAGACTTTAAAACACTTTTCAGAAATTAGTCAAATAGCCAATTGGATAACAAAACCGAGCGGTTTATAGTTAAGCCGTGTGTGACGTGAGATCGTGCGTAAAACGGACTTTTCGGCCAATTGGCCGTCATGACATGCTCCGTGGACACGTTTGTGTTTTCTAGAATGATCTTTCGATCTAGATTATTTTTTATTGGACCTTGTATTCTTCAAATTCGGTTTTTAAATTCTAGCCTGCCGTCTCTTCTTTTCCTTTTCTTCTATCCATCCTAAGGTTGTCTGTAAGTACTTTTTTGTTAATCTAATATCTTTAAGTGTTTTTTCCTTTTTCATGTGCAGTTAAGAATAAATAAATAAATAGATCTCTGGCAGGTGGGATTTGTTATTCAGCGTTTTATATTTTATCCAGCTGACCTGGATTTTTTGCAGTGCAAATTGTGGAAAACAGGGAGAGTTGTTCAGAAGTGGAATTAATCTATATTGAGTTAATCCGTCCTCAGCATACACTCAGTTCTAACTAGACTCCTCTGTACTTAACAACAGGTGCAAAATAGACATCTGTCAGTATTAGAATCAACTATTCATGTATTGTTGTAGTGTAACTACAAAATCAGTCATTGAAATAATTATAGCGATAATCTATTGTTACTTATTAACTAAAAAAAATAGTGGAAACTACACAAGATCAAGCAAACATATTTTCATCCAACGTTATGCACGAGTTATAACAAAACACAAATGACTTTTCAATCACACTCCACAAACACAAAACGCACACCGAAACAATCGTAAGTGCAAATGTATTAAAAGATTTAGATTAAAATAATAGAATATAAACTCCGCCGGATTCGATCGCTAAACCGCTGACACAAGGTCGAGACCTCGATCCGTGACGTTTGCACTCTCACTTGGACACCGCCACCATAGACAACTGTGTAAGTCGGAAACTTATTGTTTTAATATTGATTATTGTTTAAATAATAATGGCTATCCTTTCGTGATTCGTGTCTGTGTACCTACATGGTCTGGATTTCCTATGCGGGCTTGCTTGACCGTAATAGTCTAAAAACAAGTCGTACATACTAAATCAGTTTCATGTAAGATTCAAACTAACGTGTAAGATTTTCAAAATTCTATATCAGTAAGTAAGAATAATATGTTTATCTAATAACATTACAACATAATACCAAGTTGGGTAAAACCAAACTATGTGTAGATAGGATAAAAAACTTATTTTTTTCTTTTTTACGGTATAACATACTTTTTAAAGTAAGGAAACAAGTCCATTTTGATTTCAAAACAAAAGTTAGAAACTCATTAGTGGCTATGAACCACCAGTCGACTGTTTTCATGTTTCCCTTCAATTATTCATTTCGTTTCCGGCATTTTTATCCAGGTCATCCATAATTTTTGGGTCATTTGCTTCCGTCGAAGTAATTGGTTATATAATTTTTTACGCGCGTAATTAAAATTGGTTAATTTCGGTGACATATTTGGCGCACATTACTTCATTTGAACGGGTTTATGCGCGTAACTGCTGGGTTATGATGTATTATCGAATACATTATATGCAATAGTAATAATTAATTATTCAGATGCTATTTTGATTCACTTACGTCAATATAACTTAAGGGCAGAAAGGTACTCATGTCGCCGAGTGTCAAAGTTGTCGTTTCATTATCTAATACCTGTCACGGACAACGTTAAATCCCTGCTAAATTATACTCTACGAAAAATTCTATCAAATAGGCAACCCAACTCGGAAGGCAAATCTATTCAGAGTCCAATTCTTTTTACAGTTCACAGTCTATATACGCTGGCACATTGAAACGAGTACTAATTTTTATAACAAATAAGAATTAAACATTAAAATCAAGATGCACGAGTAAAAGCGATCCAGAATCCAAAAGCATTGAATGCCCAACGATACCCTTCAGAGAAGATGGCACAACGAACTTAACATCTACAGCAGAAGCAACAACAACTATAAATGGGGAAAATCTGAAGGACTTGGCGCAGATATTTATCCAGCAGTAACTAAAGATCATACTAAGAGAAAGTAAACTGTTCTTAATTTATAAATGTCTGCGGGTGCATGTACTTGTCCCAATCCTGCATACTCTCTGATAATGATAATATTTATCTTCTTGATGAATAATATCAGCCTTGTCAAAAGATATTTTAAAATAATGCCAAGTAACTTGCTTGCATTCTTGATGGATTTATCAATGTATTGCGTAGTCTCTATCGGTGAAATTCAAAAATCTTACATATTATGTCTGATATCCTTCATGGGTCAACCTATACGCAATCCAATAGGTATGCACTTCACCGTACTTTAAGTGCAGATTGTTGGCATCTACATGACGTAGTTGGTTAACAGCTGGCTATAAGTAACTGCGGATTTGATCACCTCATCGCCAAAAATGTTTGTGCAGCCCAAATTATTTATTTTACGTCTAGGTGTTTGAGACGGATAATATTTTTTAATTTCCGATTCGCACGACACAAGACTTCATCTTAATATAAAGACACAAGTATATGTGACTGTTGGGGGTATTTGTTTCTAACAAAATGTAATCGATTTATAAAAAATAATTGATTTTGAAATAACACATGAACGGGCTTGGGGACCAACACATTTCAATTTCTCCTTCTAATTACCCTACCACCATATCAATCACACATTCATATGTCATTAGCATTGTATAACAGCATCTGATAGGTTATAACTGGCCCGCATTAACAACTAATCCATGCGTAATAGAAAGTAAAAGCCGCACGAAAACAACGCGGAATCGCAGATAACGTACATTACATTACAAATAAACACATAGTAACCATTCATTACATGAAAAACGGAAATGTACGAAAAAAGTACGTGCACTAACTATTAATTTAACTTCGTCTCCTCATTCGTCAATAGCGGGTGTAATGGATGCGAAACGTAAGGTCTTAAATTCGATTTCCCGGTCACGAAATATAGTTTTAAAAATAGTAAATTCTTAGACCATTCTACCAAGAAATCATAGTCCCAACCCTCCATAGCTAAAACTATCGCTACCATATCAACGAGGCTCGAAATTATAAAATTCGCGAGTTACACAACTGTGTACCGCTGCAAATCAATTTTAATATGATATGAATCACTTTAAATTCAGCGAACGGGGCAAAACCGCATCGCCCGCTGTGAAATAAAATATTCCAACCACGGCCTTAAAACCTTTGATGATGCATTGGCAATGATACATAGGCCGGCATAATTGAGTGGACCAGCGAGAGATAGACATTTCGAATCGGTGGCTAGTCTGTCTGGGCTCCCACTGAACTTCGAGTGTAATGTAGTCATTTTGTTGTGCCAGAATTTTAAAAATATGAAACTCATGGAAAATAAACGATCATTTTCATAAATATTTAGCTTATTATACACCCAACAGTCGCACACCCATAATACTGGCTCCATATCAAGATACTTTGTGTCGTTTGATTTACAAACAATGAAAGTCATTTCGGTTTCACAACACCCAGACGAGTAACAAATGTATGTATTTGTAGGCCGTACAAATATTTGTCTCGGTGCGGGGATCGAACCTGCAGCCTTCTGTTTCACAGCCTATGACCAAATGGGTCACAGAGGTAGTTGAAACCGCATCGACCCCTATAAAAATAAAATATTACGTGAACGGTCTTACAACCTTTGATGATTGCGGCGACAATAACGAAACCCCGATGTTTTTTGTGGTTTTTGTAATAGTTTTTGATAAGTCCTTTGTATTAATTAAAACAATGTTAAACAATACAATATTTGCATTGAGACTCACTGAACCAATGAAACTTGTTTCAATAACATTCTGACTGTACTGAATCGAATTCTCAGGTTTTAATAATGAATTATTGATATAACATACATTTCGTACATTAACCAAAATATTAATAACTCCAGCGGTTAATCGACATTTCTTTTAAAATTATCAAGAAAAACTAATATCTCTTTTGAACATATAGGACCTATACTTATTGGTATAAGTAAATATTTTTTCTTTTAAATTCGTATAGCTTTAAAGCTGACCAAACGCTTAGTTCAATGAATATGAATAATGGACGTATAAACGAAACAATAAAAAGATATAATCCCTAATTCCAGTAAATGAAACAATAGAGGTTTACTAGCGCTAAAGTAAATGATATTTTTAACGTATAATTTAAAATACTGAGTCAGAACGACCGCTAGCGAGCATAAATAATAATAAAATAACCACTGGGCATTATGAATTAAATTCCTTTGCCTTTTCGATAAAAAAAACTACCTGCCCTATCTCGCACCTACGTGATGTCGGCGCTTTTTTAAACTGTTGTAAAATAATTATGATATCACGGCCTTCCGCCAACCCTTTTAGGAAATACACGAACACTGACAATTCATCAATATCATCATATCAATCATAAGCGATGATATTACATTTATTCAATTTAGTTAAAAATGTAACTTTAATATCTTAGCAGTGGAAAATTAATTTATGTTTTTAAGCGAAAATACGTCATATCGCGTTAGAAAAAATCACAAAATCCCCGTTTACAGTTCCAGCCTTCCACTAAACCTAATAAAGAACTTTCTTTAACGTAAAAGTTAATTAAACACCTTAAGATATAAGATACATGCCCCAGTGATCCATAATCCGAAGTTTTCGGCAGGTTGGCGGAAAACGTAATGAATTCACAAGGCTTCGTTCACCTTGGAAGCCCTAAAAGGGAGTAGCAAGTTCAACGCTGTATCGCATCGTAATCATTAAGGATATATTTTAAAATATCGTCGCTTCGTCGAATGATACATGTAGAGAAGAGCGGGAACTTATTGCAGCCATTGATTTTAGTAGGTAGCTAGTGGGCACTAGATCCATTGTATGCAAGATGTCGTCTGGTAATGTGTCAATGCTTTATTTCTGCTGATAAACCGTGCAAAGAATGTTTAGAGTTCGATTTGAAAGGCATTGTGACTACTGCGCATTAAGAGACAGAACATCTAATGTCTCGGGATGACAGATGCAGTGCTTAAGTAATAAGTCCTAAGTAATTACGGCCTCCGTGTTGCAGTTGGTTAGACGCCGGCTGTGAAACGAGAGACCGCGTGTTCGATCCCCGCCCGAGATAAATGTTTGTGTGAACCACAAATATTTGTTTCGGGTCTGGGTATTTGTGAAACCGAGAAGTCTCTCGTAGTTCTTGATACCCACGACACAAGACTCGATTTTATTGTAGGGGTCAGGACTATGTATGTGACTGATGGGTGTATTTATTATTATATTGCTCGGCATACAAGTAACAATGTAGTTATCATCTCTTTCTTTTTCGTATGCTAGTCAATTTTACAGTCCGGGTATACGGCTAATATCCTCGTGTTCTATATTTGTTACTGGGCGGATGTGGTCATTTAACATCAAGTAGCTTGCTCGTTTGACCTGTAATATGAAAGCCTCCATGGCGTAATGATTAAGTAGCGAGCTGAGTAAAGGTGTTTCGCGATTTTATGGGACAAATGTATTAATAATTTCAAAGAAAAGCGTTTGGGATCAAGACGTGAAGACTACGTGTGTAACTTTTAAAATTGTTTATTATTCAGGTGGAAACAAACCCGTGACCTCCTGTAATACAGCCAGCATTAACCTCACAACTATCAACGCCAACATACGAGTATATCTACAAAATATAACAAAATATCATAGAACATAAGTGCAAGTTCATTTACGACCGCCTCGCGAGGTCGATTCATGGCTACAGGCACTAACACAAGTAGGTTACAGTTTTCTCTGCTTCAAAAATTCGCCATTGTTACAATCCATTCCGGTCATGCAATCGTTTAGTCCTCGGCTGACGTGTCCTCGGAAACTTTTCTTTGAATGTAGCACTTCCGTAAAATAAAACAATTTACTATAGTAGTTTTTGTGCCATCAATCTGATGAAAGTAGGTCATCAGGTAATAGATCACTGACACCCTGACACACCTACAATACTTAATAATCGTAGGTGCGTTGTTAGACGTTTAAAATGGGGGAAAAAGAAGCAAAGAAAGATACAACAAAAGGTAAATATTGATCTTGATGATAATCTATACGTATAAGCTCTTTAATTGGTAAACTGTTTTGTTTAAAGCGACTAATTCTTGTTATATTGATATGATATTTAATTTAAACCACACATTTCTCATCACCTCAGGTGACATTGTGCAAAAAAATCCGAATGCTTTTTGTCAAAAGATTTGAAAACTAAAATCGCGATTTTTGACAAAACTACCAGGCAGATTTCTTTCAAATTTGGTACAATGTTATCTGGGGTGGCTAGGAACATGTGGTTTAAATTAAATACCATATGTCAATACCACCCTGTAGAAAATTTGTTATAGCTACAACATAACCCATGACACACCTCATTCACCACATTTCCTTGGTCAAACGAGTGCACTTGACACAGAAGAAGTCCTCCGCAAGCAAACAACCCATCAAACTGGTTCTCTGGGAGGTTATGCTTAAGACCACACTAAATATCGGGGAAATTAACCGCACTAAACATACATTAGAAGTTAGTTCTAATATGAAATTGATTATTGTGCGCATTTTACATTAATTAAGTGGATGACACTGCAAACGCCGAGGAAAATTTACCGCACTAAACTAAACATATTACGCATTAGAAGTTATTTGTTTATGCAATTAATATTTGTGTAAAGGCATTTAGTAAAAATATGTTTTACAATAAGAACATAAAATATCTATCATCAAAGTATTTGTGGTAATTTAATAACATAAACAAGTCTTATGCATCCTCCGATTCATATCTTTCTTTCCGTTCACCCTCTCCTAATTCCTAAGCATGCAATTTACTACACCATAATTTTATAATTTCGCTTAAAATACATGTCTCGGCAGACGAAATACCAATATACTAATGAGTGTGTTATTAATACGTCTGAATCTTCCACCGAATTCGATCCCAATATGAATACTTATTACTTTACACCTCAAATATTGGCGTACCTCATTGCGGTATTTGGTTTGTCGGACACAATAGTCCAATATTGAAACCAATACGACACGAATTTGACACGATTGTCCCTGAATCGTCACTCATAGTAGATCTACAGTTACTTATGTTACATTCAATTATATCACTAAAGTAGACCCAACGAATTTATTTGTCACGATTCTCCATTGAGAGGATAGTACGTGGTAGTACCAAACCCCACGCAAAGAGATGAAAAGTTTGAAAGCAAAGTCGTAGTGACATGAACAGCTTTATCTAAAATCTGTTTTTTTAGATATTTACATTGGGATATGTAACTTATTCCTTATTTAATTATTTAATCTTTATTGTTCACGAAGAAGAACATAACAATATAAAGAGGTCAAATAGGTATTACAAATGTACAAAAGGCTGTCTTATCGCACTAAGCAATCTCTGCTAGACAAGCTTTGGATTTGTTCTACTTATTTACGCTTCTACTGTTTGGTTTTATTTCACACTTATCTGGGTTTCGCACTACGAATTTAGTAAGGTGACTATGATGGCAACTCTTATAGCATAAATACCTAACATTATAACATTCATATTCATGTAAAACAGTTGGATTTCTAGAAATCCAAGAGTACATATCTTAGACGCTCTCGACCTCTGGCTTTTTCCGCACCTTATCAAAGATCAGCAACCCAACTAAAATCCTTAATAATGGTAATCCCTCACCTTCAGCTAGCCCGCTTACGCATTAGTCTTCAAACGTAAAGTAAAATTAGCTAGTTTACATCACACGACCCACTCAATACATGTAATCCGCAACACAGATCTTAGTAACACGGAAAACATAAAGCTAACCAACAATAAAATTATTTAGCACATCTATTCGTGCTCTATAAATAACGACGTGATTTGTAACTGTAGCTGAACAGCTCTAAGCGGGTTTTACCACTACATTAGAATTCCACTTAACGAAAGGCTCTTATTGGTTGGTAGAGGTTTGTGACATCATTATTCTGAAGTCAGAAGTGGCATAGATTTCAATCTATTTGAAGATCATGGTAACAAAAATCATTGGTTCCTCGTTGCCTTTCAACCTTAAACGGTCCATCACAGACTTATTGTTCCGTTAATCGCAAATTATGTTAATTAGGTTAAAATTGGGATGGACGACCTGGTTCAGGTTGCAGGAAATCGCTGGATGCAGTCACATCCAACAGGTCGATGTGGAGATCAGACATGGGGGAGGACTGTGTCTAAAGAGGAAGAGAAAAAGAAGAGTATTACAATAAAACCAGCTATCTACCAGTACACCATTAAAAGACCATGATATGGGAATACTTAACTACAAAACGTCGAAAGCTATGAATACCTCAGGCCACTTCACTGCCTCTCATAGGATTTTCTAATGTCTATTTACAATTCAGTTTAAGAATGTGTACGCCTGGCTAACATTAATGGCTTTTAATATTTATCGCCAATAATGTAAAAAGGTATTAAAACGTTATCGGAACATTTCACAACAATGACGACAGCCCGTTTAGCACGTTCACACAAATCATACAAAAAAATACGGTAGCAATCCTTCTGTTTCCTTTGTCCGTCCGTGATTCGGTAACGGTAACAGTCCCGTTGATTTCAATACAATGTGTGGTATTGACCAAATCTACTCGGTAGTTATTGTGACGGCGGATTCCAAATCAGAGGTTCACGACCTAAAGTTAATCGGAAATAAATTTCGGCAGTTTTATAGAAATAATAAACCTTGTTATTGAAATTATCTTCTGCTGGACTTGCCTTTCATCAGTTTCATAGATACATTAAAAGCATTGTAATTGAACTGTTCCACACTTTGTAATGCCCAAGTTTATGTATATTTGTCTAAATTTGTTTGGAGAGCAATCAATTTACATTAGGTATCCTCAATATTATCTCATATGCGACTTATTACTACACCTATTAATATCCTATAAAACGACAACAAATTGTTGACCTTGGACAGCCAATATCCGTATTCAACTTACTTTCAAAGAATAAGTCTAGGTTCAGGCCATGGGTTACTATGGCCGCCCAAACATTGAGACATTAAAATATTACTACTTACCGCAAACAAACAACATACTCTAAAATAATTTCTGGCTTTTCTTGACAACAACTTTTGACAAGCAAACTCAACCAACAGGAAAAAACAGAGAACAAGAACAACACTAATAATATTCTCGTTAGAGGATTGCATGCCTTCGCCATTTTAGAGAAACTAACACCTATAAATGCTAATAGCATAAGTCAGCAGAAAACATATTCACATACATTATACAAAACTTACATTCATTACATATTACGCAATCTAAATAATTTACACTTTATTTCAAGTGATGTATAATTTTAGTCAATGGCGGGCTGACCTAAATATTTTTCCAACAAGGCCAAACTGAAAAATTTAATTTATTTCTAACACTTGATGGTAGATGAAGTATTTTTATAATTGAACAGTTTTATTGAAGTCGTTATACGCACATGTGAATCGATCGTTTTCTACCGATTAGAATTATGATGATTCAGAAACATAGAAATCAACAAACAACTGATAGTTTTGATGACACACCAATACAACTCTATATAATTGACTACTATGGCTAAATAATTTTATTATTATGAAAACCAGAATTAGATACCAAATAAAAAAATATTTCGAAAAAATAGGGATAACATTTCTATTGGCATAAACAAAGCAAGAAAAATAAAATACTATTTCAAAATTGAGTTATTGTCCTACAATAATCATTTTAATACGTGACGTATCCGCTCTAAAAACCCCGAAGGCATCACATCATGTAAGCAAATGACAAATAAAAATGATCTATTTATTTATCTAAATTTATCATTCAATTCATAAAAAATGTATTCACCAAGCTTATCAAGACACCAAAGTGGTATGGGTTTATAAGGACCATCAAATTCAGCAATTTCCAAAAACCAGGAACTCACATCCAACTCACACCCATTGCACCTTTTTAACGGACCTATGACACAATAATGCAGTCACAAAGCCTTCACGTGCATGTAATTTGACCATAATTATTATAATAATCAATTAATTAGCAAATTCGTTAGACAATAGATTAATTTGTCCTCAATTTATGAATAATGAGTAATGATTGCCACTCCTTAAACAATTTTATACACGAAGCCAGCAGTGGCGAAGGGTGACTTTTTTCAAAAGGGAAGCCGATACTTCTGGTGACTAGTTTTATTAAATTAACAAGTACTCATACTTATATTTTTACTCCGTTATGTACGTAAGATATTGAGCGACATATTTGCTTAGTAATACTTACTATATTTTCATACAACACTTGCACGGAATAGCACTGTGCCCGTTAGGTGCTTTTTTTAACGTTTTTAAAGTAAATTTCGATTCTATGCAAAAGACAACATTACCCTGTTTTGAAATTGATCGACAATAAAATTTCAAACGTTCCTTATATATAAAAAAAAGATGAAGAGATTGATGTAAGTGGACGAAAGTAACTATGCCAGTATAGAGCTAACTGGAGATCTATCGAATCTGGCAACCCTCATGGGATGCAGGCGTGGGTTATGTTTGTATGTCCTATTTTGAATCAACGCTAACAAAAATACGGCATTACAATATTTATTAAATAATTAAAACTTGTCAGTTGCCGTTCTTTCTCTGGTACTTAAATGTATTATCAAATTTAATATAATTTCCAGTGCGTTTTTTAATTACGTAAATGCAGCATTTTTAAAATTACCTCTTAATAATGCAATTCATGAGATAAAACGATACATACGACATTATCAAGTTTCATTCATCATTAAAGTTTTTCTAAATAGATAGATCTGTTTGCACTTCGAAACCAGTAAAATTTAATAAATTACCCACTTATTATATACAAACCTAAAAATAGACACCGCATTATACATATACACTGAAACAACACAGTAGTAAATAATATTTTCTAATTATAAACACGAAATAAAAGAGGCGCGAACTGGCAAATTACTTTATAAGCCGTAGGCCCACCGGCATATTCACAAGCGAATACCGTCGTATTTCTACAAATAAATTTAGACCTTAAAAGCTACGGGTTTTAAGGTGCAATTTTGCATGCAGTTCTGAGCAACAAACGTGTAACAGAGATGGCAAATAATGCGTTGGAAATGAGCGCGAGAGCAACGGGAACTCGTGCTGTGTCCTTGTAGCCTGACGTGACGTCATCGGGATCTAGGCGGCCGCGTGTTTCGTATGCATGTACTTACGTTGAACATCGCGCAATGCGTTTGTCGTTATGTTATTAATTGATCGATAATATTTTGTTTATTAATATCGAATAACATTTGTTTATTGTTTATATTTATTTTAATATTGTTTATTATTTGATTATTTTCTTCATATAACTTGTTTAAAAAAATGTATATAATTAATAATTTCCTTTAAATTATAAGGCGTGCTGTTAGGAATCGGCTTGTAAGAACCCTTCGCCACTGGAAGCCAGTCATAATTTTGGAACAATACACAAAGGACAGAGTGTTATTTACTACGTTTTATGATAGGTCATGAATAAAAAGTGTCACCTTTTTAGTCCAATGACACCGTATGGGTTTACTATCTGTAAAACAGTGCCCCTAGCCGGAACATTTTGAAGTATCGTATAGTAATTCTCGTATAGTATCGTAAACATTTCCCGCTGTGAAATTTCAGTTCCAAATACGCTCACAATGGCGCTGTTTGAATTCCCATACAAAATTTTACTATTACTATTCTATTACGATACTGCAAAATGTTCCGGCTAGGGGCACAGAAGTTCTAACCATACACTTAAAAAGATAATTGCGTGAACTATGTTTATATTTGGTATAGGAGTTACAAGACATAAAACTCTCTTGTAGTGTCTGATACTCACGACACGACATAAGTTAGGTTTGGGTCAGAACTATGACGTGGGTGACTGTTGGGTCTATGTACACGTTTACGAAAAATAAATGTTCTGCCATTACATGAATGTCATGGCAATCGAGACAAAAAACAGAGTAACTACAGTCATCATATTACCACTATTTTATTCTCTAATGGCTTACTACAATACACTACCTTAAAGGTTCTGCGACCATTACAATCACATTAAAAATAAAACCCCAGATAATTTGAATCATTACGCTATCAAGCATGAAGTTCCAAATCTAAGATGCGAATCAAGATCACCCATGCCGAGATAATTTATCATGGCATTTAGGTCGACGCCGCTCACGAGACCTAGACACGCCTAGTCTAGATAAAACTGGTGACCTAAAATATATTACAATGTCGTGTCGAGTTATTTATTTTAATTTGCGCGTGGTTTGCGCACACTTACGAAATGTCAATCCAAAATCTGGATTTATTACATTGAACAACTTTACCTGCTTATTTTATACATGTATAGTAAAATATAGAGATATAGTAAAAAATTAGTAGTCTGTATCATCATCTATGCCTATGAAAATTTCATCAACTACACATCTAATAGAGATATATCTTTTTAGAGAAGGATTAAATAGATGACTACTGAATAAATAAAATAAAAAACACCTGAAATTAATTCAACAGCCAATCCAATAACCACATAAATACAGTCCAAAAACGAACGACATTAAAAACATTGCAGATATGTTTTAACTTTTAAGTACTAACACCACAAAATGATGACAATGCAACTGATGTTGGATAAGTGTAAAGCAGTCCAGATAAAGTTCCATAGACACCAGATTCTTCGGGAAACATAATCACTATGTACCAGGAACGCATGAAGATCGAAGACATAGATCGTGTGTGACAATCGTAGAATGTTTAATTCTCCACGGCACGCCTTCGCGTCGTGACTACGGAAGTCAATAAAATAACTATCATATTGTTATTGGTCGTACGTGGAACTATTCACAAATCACATTAGTGATAAACGTTAATACTGGTTATAATAAATGCGATATGTATTGTAATGCAGCTTCATACAGGGTATATCAAGACTGCGACCGAAAACGAAGCCGGGTGGTAGTTTTAGTGGTTACAGACACATTGCAAATAAAAATTTCGCAAAATAAGCGACAGATTTTTTTTGCAATTTTTTGAAAAGCATTGTTTTTGGGTAGTAAATACCTAGTTATTGCGAAAATAGTAATTTAAACCCTATCGTAAAATTGCGTCTTAAAAAATAAAAAGGTCTACATCATAATTTTAGGAAAACTATGTATTTATCACTCAAATACGACGATAAGTAAAAACTTCGTTTTCGGTCGCGGTCTTGATATACCCTGTATATTAGTTTATGCGTTTAACTCATGACCAGGGTTCATCCTATACTTAACTTGGCGTTAGAATTAAACCATCCAATGTCTCTGCTCTACTTTAACAACTGGTATTACAAGTACCGGTTTTAGCACTACCGGCGCCCTAAGCAAAATTTTTACGATGCCCTGATAAATATTTACGACGCAAGCACATGTGGAATATGTTGTCCAACGCATAGAGGTCAACTCGACCGTAGTTGTACCACTAATTAATATCTCACGGAAATAAATCAAAAATGCCGTGTTTTGGTATCAGCCTGTCTACATCACGTTTTAACCAGGCCGGCAAAATAGTGTGAACCGATATAACTTTACTTACATGCTGGTGAATATTGTTGAAGCGTTAAATTCCAATGCCCTTACTATGAGGTGCGTTGAAACTATTTCTTCGTGCACTATAAAATAATGAATTCCACCTGAACAGAGTTTAAAATAAAATAAAAATTCATTTGATACTTAATTACTTGCGTATAAACTTCCCTTACAAGTCCGTGCTTTATTATTTCCAAACGAGTATAGTCTCGAGAATGTCGTTCATTGCAAGCAAGAAACTGGATCGTTAATGATTTAAAAGAACTTTGTATCGTACGAGTTACAACAGAAAAAGCAATCTGCAGATAATTACTACGTACAATTATAATAAAGGATGCAATAGAAATTGTTAAATCATTATATTCTTGCTGTTTTTCTTAACAGGGACACGCAATTATTAACTATCGTTTAGTGTCAACCTGCAAGAAATGTTTTATTTATAACTGAATGAGTTAAGTATATTACCATCCAGAATCTCTCATTTTTCGAAGCAATTTTGCCGGCCCTTTTGATTTAGTAAACTGTGAAATGTGTAGTCAGAGACATTAGTTTTGATAAACAAGAATGAACGAGGATTAGATAATTTTTTGAAAGGGCTGACGTCAAAGAGGCGGACAGCCATAAAACCTTGGCATAATCTTTCTGCGACACGCATAAAGATTAAGAACACGGATTATTCGACTCCAGTCATTGGGCAGGTAGATGACGTAGACACTTAAATACCTTTTTCTTTTATACATATACTGGCCAAACAAAGAAACTATTGTACTTGATGTTAAGTGCAATGAAATATAAAAAGTGAAGTAAGTATGCAAGAAAGCATAATCTAAGTAATGGAAAAATTCATGAAACAAGATCTGTAGCTAAGTTTGTAATGAAATAACCTAAAGGGGAAAGACAGCTGATTCGCGGTTAAAGAAATAGTGAGTGTTACAGCATTGAGAACTCTACTTGCATGCATAGTGCATGCAAGTAGCACGTAGTATTGTTTTATTCTTGCATAAGACTACAATAGTAAAATACTGTCCAGATAGAGCATCAAATACCGAGATATAATCTCTTTACGATATTCCTGTACAAAAACAACCAACGAACTTTTGACGTAGATTTTCATTACATTACAATAGACACTTATCCGCGGCTTTGCGCACAATCCAGATAAACTAAATAATCCTCGTGTTTTATCTAGCGGCAACATCAAATGCTTTTCCCTAGAAACTCATGGTGTTAAATATGTTATTATTTTTGCTCCCAATATGGTCTAGTTGGGAGCGTTCCAAGAGACTTTATTAACAAGTACGAATAAAGGGAACAGTCTTCTTCACTTTCGAATTTTCAAAATTACGTCTTAATTCATACAACGAAATTAGAGTTAAGAATATCTGTATAGAATTTCGAATGTAAAGTTTAGCCAGCAACACTTCTTTCGAAATACTTTGTGACGCAGTGAGTTAAGATGCTGTGCAAAGAGAAGACGTGGGTTCGATCCCGGCACTGATAAATGATTCTGTGATCCATAAGTATTCGTTTCTAACCTGAGTATCGTATAACTAATAAATCTCTCGAAGTATGGTACATTGCAATACACACGACATAAGACTTATGGGATAATGACTGTGTCTGTGTACTGTTGGATGTATTTATATACTTATACATACGAAAATCATCACTCGTCAGTCCCGTATACTTAAGGTATGGCTGTAGGAAAATTCTCCCAAACCAATATAACAATAAAATCACCTTGAAATTCCTCTCCATCACAGATACATTGTCTGATAAGATATCGCGATAGTATTGTCGAGTTAAGTATTGAATACATCTGTTCCAATATTACTCTTGTTTGGAGAGGGGAGATGAAGGGTGAAGGGGGGGTTATACGGAGAGGTGATATTAATTATATTAATAACTTACAGAACTTTTTATGAATAATTGATTATAAGACTTAAAAGAAATATGTATACTTTTTTAGCTAATTCGATGAAAAAGTTATTGTCATCGTGTATATTCGAATATTATGTCAATTTGTAAGTATCACAGACCTTAAAATTTAAAGGATCTTTTCCTTTATCAAAAGACCAAACAAAACAGTTGTACGCGCTAAATCGTACATCTTGCAAACGGTTTTTGTCATAGAAAATAACCCACTCATCGCATTGCCTAGCTTGGACGAGATAAAAACAGAATACATCTTTAAATCTATTGTATACCGACCTAATTCTATTTAATTAACAATTAACACTGACAATACGACAAATCAATTGACTTTTTCTTCTAGCAACACTATTGCATATTGGTGTTAAACTATAAATAAAAGTGCGGGCAACATTGAATAGAACATTCATTGCCAACTTTCAAAATCTTACAAAAATAAAGAACTATTGTGTATTAATCAGCGAGACTTAATCGCGGTTTCCTTTGCATTGTTGTTAAAAAATAACGACTTGCTGTGTTTCCAAGACTACATATTGTTTTAAAGGCTTTTTTATTGCATTTGTCAGACAAACGGGCAAACGAATCACCTGATGGAACAATTATTATGATAGTAATACATATACTATTAATATGTAGGTGCGTTGCCGGCCTTTCAAGTAGGAAAGGATGGTAACAGAAAAAGGTAGAGTGTAGCAAAAAGGTCGACCCATTCCTAAAGTACGACGATGCTGCTCTCTTTTGCTCTGCTTTTACGATGCTATGAATATGGACATAGAATAAAGATTAACTGTAAAGTCAAAAACTAGTGTTAATTTGTGAGAAATATAAAGTGAACAGTTAAGGTTTTCATAGACAGTTTTTAAACCAATTTTAGGTATCGAATGTTTTGTCCCTTTAGAACGACTTTTAAATTCAGTTTGAGCGAAGAAGACAAATCATTCGATATCTAAAACAGGTTTGCAAACTGTCTATGAATTAGGCCTTTAGTATTTGTCGCAGGATATCAACAACACAATCACTTTGTTCCGTTCTAAGAGCGAAATCAGTTTTCCGAGACTATGACTATGGAAATACGAAGATAAAATTATTTTAACTCACAAAGGCTAAGAAAGCGAAAACGTAAATAAAAGTCCGACACTTTTCAAATTGGCAAAAAAAACTTACAGCTTTTACCTCATCTAGTTTTTTATATTTTGACAATATTTTTTAGAGCCCAGCAATTTCTTGTGACACAGTTTTTATTCATTTTTCCTTGATATCCATACAACGGATAAATTTAACTGCTTATAGTATCGAAATAAGGCCATTATTCATAAAAGCATAGTAAATCGATTACTATGCCTATAAATAACGCTATCGAACCATAGTGTTGAACTTATTTTTTATAGTGCCTTTAATAAAAAAGTTTAAGAAGTATTAAAGGTAAAAATAGATTGTCTGTTGCTTAATCATATTACGAATGTTTACTAATGGCCACTCGAAATGTTGGTTTAAGCTTTCATAATTATTCCATAAAGGTAATTTGAATTCAATGACGACAATTAAAAATATTTTGCCAAGTAAAATGTTCATACTTGCGAAATTATGTACTTATATTTGAAACGTTACAAAATATTTTCTACAATGTAATGTTTTCTTTTGATTATGATTACCACTTAGAAAAAACTATGTATTTCGAACACAATCGGCCTCTAAATTCACTATTGAATTAAATAATTAGTTCTATGGATTTAGTAATTAATTATCAATGATTACATATTGAAAATAATTAATATCTTTTAAAATGAGCTCACTAAACATAAAAATTAAAGAAAATTCTAAAATGACTATCTATGCTATCAATGAAATGTCGGCCCACCACAGCTGTGGTCCACCAACATAGCACATCCGATTGTTTGTATACTTCCAACAAAACAACACACACCCATATAAAAACACTATATTAAACTATACGAACCAAATTAAAAAGTTAACAAAAAGTTAATATAACAACGGTGCGTCTCATTCCTGAACGCATCGTAATGAGAATCCACTCACCTCAAGTTTTTTGGAATACTCCTCCGTCAGTTTGTCCTGTTCCTTCTTCAACTCCTCATTCTTCTCCAAAAGCGCCTTTCCCAACTCCGCGGCCAGCAACAAATCAGACTCTTTCTGCTGCAACTGACTCCACACATCAGGCTCCGCGCTGGAATCCATAGCGGAAGTATTCCTCGCCGCAGACATCTCTTTAACGTATTCCTCTAGCTCAAAATAAAAATCCTCGTCCGAAAGACTTAAAGCCGACGGTGTAATTCTAGTTCCACTCCTACTTCTACTCCTCTTGTGCTTGTTTATTGGTGTCGATGTTTTAATATCTCCCCTACCGACAAACTGTGTCTCGTCAGTTAAAAAGTTTGGTGATCTATTGCGATCTGGTGGTTCAGTTACAGAATTTCTACTTCTACTAATATTTGCACTAAATTCACCGGCCATTTAACCAGACAGAACTATTTTAAAAAACTCATTTAACTCTGAACAATTTTAGTGTACTGATTTTTCTTGAAGATTTTGTCGAACGCCTGTTGTATTTTCACGTTTTTCGGCAGTTTGATTTTGAAAATGCTTTTAGGCAGGTCGAAATCTTTTTTCAATGCCATTTTAAATATCACAGTAACATTTCCGGGTCACTGACACAACACAACACAACACATAACTCGTCTTGTAAAACTTTATTTGTTATGTCGATACACTCGCGGCACGGGGAGCGGCGACGATGTCACCTCGACAGCGGTTCGGACACAACAGCGCGGCGCGAAACCTGCGAGCCAGAACAGGCAGCGCTGCTCATAGATTAAAATATGATAAAGTGGGCGGATAGGTAATAAAACGCCACTTCAATTTAATAATCATATCTTGTGCTATGAAATGTGCTACGAAAACATTTTCTTGTTTAAAACTAAAAAGTTGCCGTTGTATATTTAAATTATTAAAAAATTTAATCTCGTAACAAATTCCAGATTCGCAAGTAAAAACGATTTTATCTAATGA
Source organism: Deilephila elpenor (assembly GCA_949752805.1). Classification (NCBI taxonomy): domain Eukaryota; kingdom Metazoa; phylum Arthropoda; class Insecta; order Lepidoptera; family Sphingidae; genus Deilephila; species Deilephila elpenor. Next base: position 10,272,167 of record OX457115.1, read on the forward strand.
TTAGCGCAAGTACCAAAAGTTGGATTTTTGCAATAATGGTTGCAAGTTCACTGTTCTTATAAATAAATATTTTATTGTCTTGTTTGTAATCTTACCCACTGTGCAGGCGTAAATCTGTAACAATGATATGTTTTTTAAACACATAAATAATGAAAATTAAAGTCAGCTCACATTTAGTGAGACTTTAAATTAAGAAAGAAAACCATGTGTATATTACAAAAAATGCCTATTTTTACACCTACATATAATTATAATATAGTATATCAAAATTCAGTCATGTTTCACTAATTAACAGCTACTAAGCAAAGTGATTCATGGGTGCTTTATTTAAATTAATCTGCCTGTCTCTTTTTAAGTAGTCTATGATACAAATCAACGTGTGCATGTAAGCGAGAAAAACGATTCAGGTAAGCGTGAAGCCTTCGCGCTAGAAAAGGATAGCAATAAACAATCAAGGTGATACAAGGAGAGCGGTCAAACAAAAATGTTGAAACAATATTTTTTTACCTTTTTTATTGTAGCAATCGTAAGGAAATGATCTCATACTTATTGATCTCATAATAAACTTACTCAAAACAGATTTTTATGTTGTTATTATTAATTTATTCATTCTAAATGAGGATATTATTGTATATTATAGTTAATGCAGGCGCCATTGCGCTGTGTGCTAAATTTAATTACCTACCAAGGAGATCGCATATCCATTAAAAAAAATACTCGATAACTATTTTGCCTTTCACTTTGTAAATAAACTCAAATGGTGTTCAATTTAAATTAAAAGTGTATTTGCCGATGAACATTTGATAAAAAAAGAAGAACAAAAGTATTTAAGTAATATAACTTCTAAATTTATAGAGCTGAATTAAGAAACAGAATTTCAATTAAAAGAAATCAAAATTACAGTTAGTTAAAGAGAAATAATACCCAAATTAAAAATTAATTATATCCTAATCATTAAACTGTTAAAAGGTATTTATAATCCTTACATTTCCAGTCATAGCTTTGTATACGGATATTTTTGCTAACTATTCCGCGTTCCACTGAAAATAATCTATAGCAAAGGGCTATAATACCTTTATTGTTCACAGACCGATAAGTTTACATAGTAAAGGAATGTTTACCGCCGCTAAGCAACGATATTGATCCACCGAATTATCCAATGTGCTAGAATACGAACTAAGGTGGCACGGATTTCTTCGGACCTTTGGTGTATTTGGAATAAAAGTGGCACATTTGGAATAAAGTGGAACAGCTTTGAAACAAAAGTCGCACATTAGAATTCAATTTGTTCAAAATGACGTCCACAACAGATGATATGGAGATGGAAAAGATCGCTGAAGATGAATTGTCTAAACTGCAAAGACAGGTAAGAGATAGCAGATAGCAAAGGTACTATTTGTAATTAACGATAAAAAAATGTCGGTTTGGGGAGTAAGCCCGCAGCATCCTACATCATGCAAATTCGCGTTCACTGGCTCCCTAAATACTTGAATAACGGACAATTCATGATTACCATTTTAATTCTGATAATTAAAAACTGAGTATTAAAACCTAAACCCTATTCGTAATGGTGTTAATTAGTGCGAGTCATTAACTAACTTGTACAAAATTTTTAATGTAGGTAGGTATCTATACTTCCTACAAGATTTTACTTTTAACTGATTTAAAATGAATTATTTTAGCAATAGTAATCCGGAAACCACATTTATGAGTCTTTAAATGTACAATCCATTACCACATTTTTTTTCATTGGGTATGTTTTTTACACCTCACCCAGAGACCACTTTAAGCAAAGTGGTATGAGGTATGTGATTTCACCTAATGGCGAGTGTAACAGTGGCGAATAAATACATTACCGAATTCCAACAATCATTATCTCACGTCAATCGACACACCTTTACTTTCTTCGTTCCAATAAACAATAAATAACAATAAACGTCCCGCCCGCGCCGTAGCGTGAAGAGGCATCTCAGCGGGCCGGCATGATTGTATCGAATGGTATGAGGCTGCCGTCTGATGCCATTCGATATTCTGTCTGAAGGCATTAGCACTTACCACCAGGTGCACTGCAGTCACTGTGCCGTGCCATAATAATAAAAATCAAGAACTATATTGTAACTACTGATATAGGTATTCGTATCCACCCAGACTTACACAAAACCATCACAGTGACCCACGCAAATATCCAATTTCGGGTTCAGCCTTGCTGTTCTCATCAAGTTCTAATTTAAAACTAAACAATTCTGCAAAGCAAAAAGCCTATTACGCCAACCCACGTAGGCGTACTAGAGCAAGATTAAACATGATTACATATGCATTACGCTATTTATGTCTATTAAGATATTCAACTGATGGTAACACCCACCCGCTCCTGGTTTGACATTTAAGTCGCCTCTTGACCTTTGCCATTGCAGTTTCGCTACCTTCTAGTAACCAGTCATATTTATACAATGGTGTCTTATAGCCTCCAACATAGGTTAGCTTTTACATTTCCTATTTGAATGGCATTTGCAATACTGAACGTTGGAAACTGAGATAAGACACAAGAAGAACAATATAATCCCATGCCATTTTATCTAATAGCTTATAGGATGTTGAGTATTGAGTAGTATGTACTGAATAATCAGATTTCCGTCTTCGGTTAAAAGCAGCTTGCAACCCGCGACATTCTGCAAGTTTTTCTATAGCAAGTGGAACTGATATAAATTAAGTCCAAATGAATTATTAACAGGAACAATAACAGCGTTATAGTGTGGTTATAGTCAGTTCCGGTTTTAGCTCAGGTCTGTAGAGTGTAGCGTGATTGCTAAAAAGTTATGGGCAAGATTTATACAGCTCTCCCTATACATACTAAATCCCGCGAACTCTAATGTCACCACTGGTAACAGTTGATAATGATGTTCAGTTCAGGGTGATGGAGATAGACCGTGCGACAGTAATGAGCGGCGTGCAGCCGACCCTGAGGATGCAGAAGAACATCATCAACACCCTGAACGGGGAACTGGAGAAGATCATGCTCGAGCTCAAGGTATAAAATACATTTTATAGGCAAATTAAATACAGAAACAATTATCTATACATGAAAATACAATAATTTATTGATATAGGCCAATAGAAAAAAAAACTGCAAAGTAAGACTTCTTTGTAATTCGATTTCGTTGCATAACATTGCTTTATGTAATTTTATATAATAATAGTTTAGCTACATATGTTATATGATTATGACATTGATTAATTAACTATGATAATTAATAACTCCTAATAACCCAAGAATCTGAAGCCAAAGGTATATTATAAAATATCTACAAGGTTATTATATATTAGTGACTACAGACACAAAGCAAATAAAAAATCCGCAAAAACAAATCGTCAATTCTGTTTTTTTTTTTAACTGATCGTCGCATTTGGGTGATAAATACATAGTTTTCCTAAAATAATGATACATACACCTTTTTATTTTTAAAGACGCAATGGAACGTAAGGGTTTAAATTACGATTTTCACAGAAACTCGTCCTATTTATCACCCAAACACGATAATCTTTTAAAAAACAGCAAAAAACATCTGTCGCTTGTTTTGCGAAATTTTTGTTGCATTGTGTCTGTAACTAGTAAAACTACCACCTGGCCTCGTTTTCGGTCCCTATATACCCTGTATAATGTCCATATTTTTTGGCATAATTTACACACTTGGTAAATTAACGCTTTCCGAACCGGGTGGTAGTTCAAAAAATGACTGAGTCTAAACAATGTTGAACATTTTAATGGATTCAATAAATTATTTTCTTTTCATTTCATTTCATTTCATTTCATTATGAAGAAATGTTAAACATCTTTCGTATCCTTTTTAGTTTACAAAAAGCACGTCGAATCTTCTAGAAGGTGCTCGAACGCGCGAGAAATTGATCGTACTTCTAAAGGACCACGAGACATACTCCTCCGAAGTGAAAGAGCATAGGGGAATCATCAATGAGTTGAACTTTTTGCTCAAACAAGTCCAGAAAGAAATTAAGGGTTTGAAATCTAAAGGATCGGGATGCGAGAAGGTAATTTAATTAGATATGTAGACTCCTTGCCTGGAATAGAATGAAAAACTTGCTACAAAATGAACAAAAAAGAAGTAGAAATATAATGTTTCCGCCCGGGATCGAACCGGGGACCTTGTGCGTGTGAAGCACACGTGATAACCGCTACACTACGGAAACTTGTTACTTTTGGGCGTAATTATTGTTTGGTTGAGAGTTGAAATTAATTTTAGTTTGGTATCTTTTTTATTAGTACCAATTTATTAGTAGTGGATATATTATGAAGGTTTCCGCTAGGTCAGCGTCTACGTTAAAATATAATGACAGTTGCCAATAAATTCCCATAGTATTCCCCCATTCTAAGAACACACTCGGGAAACAGTATAAGTATTTTTTTAAAAGACTCTTTGACCATTTTAACATGTTTATAAATGGTTAGAATTTTGCTAAAACGTATTCATTATTGTTTTGTAGGCATACGCTAATACGCTGACAAATCAAACAGTGATCACTCAGCTAGAAAACCGCTTGGATACGGCGATGAAGAAGTTCAACACAGTAAACAGTGAAAATTACAAGATGAGGCTCGAAATTGACCGGCTTTTAAGAGACCGGTGAGTAGGAAATGTTTCTTGGAACGTATGTATGTGTACTTCTTATAAAGTATAATACACTATACTTACAAGACAGAAAACCTTATGAAAAATTATTGCTGACATTAATTCGTTAACCGAAGAATGTTTGCATGTAGGTATGATTGAGAAATAAAAGTATAAGTGAAATATTTTTTAGCTAATTATTTATATTTGTCATATAAATGATTTCGTTAACTCGTAAGTTTTCGATTTTTAAAAAAGTGCTTAAGGGTTCATAATTTTATCCATAACATTGATATCAAGCATTTTGACGATCCTCAACGCATAAAATTTTGAAACGTTCATAAAAAATACTCTTTTCTCGTAACAATTAAGAAAAATGTAAATGTTAAAATTATTTCATGTAACTTAACCTTTAACCTTTACCTCTACAATCAAAGTTACCATCAATTCCTTTACAAGTCAATTCTTCAACTGCATTTGGAAGAACCAGATCAAGCGCCTGATGGACGGCAAGGCGCAGATCCTGGAGCTGGTGGAACAAGCCATCACCACATACGACCAGAGGGAAGAGTGGTGCGCCAAGCTGGAGGCCTTGAAGGAGAAGGCGGCGATAGACTATAGGAAACATTGCTTGGTATGAGGTTGACAGGAATGTTGTATTTACAAATAAATACATCGAAAAGTTACATACATAGTCCTGACTCCACACTAAGATCGAGTCTTGTGTCGTGGGTATCAGAAACTATGAGAGACATTTCGGTCTTACAAACACTCACACCTGAAACAAAGACTTTTCGTTAACACAAACATTTTTCTCGGTGCGGGGTTCAAATCCCCGGCCTCTCGTTTCACAGCCAACGTCTAACCAACTGACGCTACGGAGGTTGTCTATATAACTTACACCTCTCGATATATTTATTTCAATCATGTACCACTAGAATACATTTATAATTTAAAGGAGAACTGAACCACAACTGAACGTAGTTTGAGCCATTTGTAATTAATAATTCAGTTACGGATGCTACGTTTTCTATGTTGCCGCGTTTATATAGCTCATTCAGGCTGTCAGTAGGTAGTCAGGAGCAGGTTGTATGGAAAATTACATTATTGATCGAGTAGTTACACCGTAAAGGCGTTACAAACAAACATTCGCATTTATTATATGTGATAAAGACTTTAAAATTATCGCTTCAAGGGCTTATATTGTTACGAAAACAGTAATTGTGAAAAGTGGCGTTAATTGTTTATTGTATCAATATGAGTCAATTAGTTCAAAGAATTTCTCATTTATTATCTAATCTAATATTAATCATCTTCTGTTGATATTGAACTCATAATGCATAACATCGGTGTACTATGAAAACTTCTATAAAATATACACTAGATACAACATGAGCGTGTTAGAGTTGTATAACACAAAATACAAATAAAATATAATAATAATACATATTTATTCTTTATGCCAATATAATTTATTATATATCTTTCATAAACACAAATATATTCAAACACTGCTATACTTTAATTGATATACTTATAATAACATTATAATCATTAATTCACTATATTAACTATTAAAATTAGTAAAAGAAATATAATTACTAAAGCAATATAAACCAACAATTATACTCATCTTGTTAATGGTACTCAGAGCCAGATTTACACTGACAGGGGGCAGAGTAATGTCCTGCTAAACGACTCCAACAACACTATCCCACTTCAAGCAATGTTGGTCTATTTATACCAAATCGTGAACAACGCCACTCTGCCCCACTTCTGACTACCCGCATCAATTTGTATTTTATTGTACTTGTTTTCAAATTAAATTGATGTTTACACATTCCATAAAATGTACTCATCTTATAATCTAAGTAATAAATGTATATCTTCTAATCAGCAACATCTCACAAGCGCTTAAAAAATTGCACCGAAAAAGAGTGCTTAAATTTCGAGTAGGCACTCTTTCGCCTTCAGTCGCGCACCGACCCTTGCTTGTGATAATCTTCTATTAAAAATAGTGGTTTTGCCAGCATCCAGATCGGTATCTATTCTAGTCTATTCTAGTCGATGCGCTATCTAGACAGCATATGACTTATCAATTAAAATTTATATACCTACTGGTGAAAACAAATGGGTGAAATGCTGGTGGTTCGAAGGATAGATCTGCGTATCCCATTAGGGATATAGGGGTGAACTTATGCATGCATGCTAATAAATTATTCCACTTCGATACATACTATAATTTTCATTTTTTACTTAGCAATATGCTTATCACTAAATGTTTTACTCATTCAGGAAGTCCGCGAACTCCAACGTCAGTTAGACCACAGCATGAAACTTGAAGAGTTTCTCCGTACGAAAGGCACCGTTCGATTGACGGCTGCTGATGCTAAAGCCGAAGCCAAGAGACTGGAGCAACAGGAGGAAGAAATGAGGGCTTATAATAACTATGTCAATATATTGGATGCTATCAAGGTAGGTAATGTAATAATAATAATTGTATTTTTTTTATTTCACCTTGGCTTAGCAAGGAACAAAGTGAATTCAGGCTCTTTAAAAGTGATTTTAATCTCGCAAAAGATAGACCAGATCATTTTATGAATGGACTCATTGATTTCAAATATAGTATTTGAATTGTAGGAACTTTGAATATTTCGGGTTAAATGGTCGATTACTAACCAAGCTGTCTGCTATCGTTGGAAATATGAGTTATTGTACACGATACTCAAGTACCTGCATGTGGATATTTCGAAATTTTCAAGAGAATTGAGTACATTGTCTGTTATTTTACAAGTGGTTTATAGTAAATATCCAATTATGATTACAACTTTTTTGACTAGGCTCGTCTGGGCTGCTGTAACTGTAACGAGGAATACTGACATATAGTAATATAAATATATTTTATATACACACACACACAATCATGCACGAACGCTCTACACATCAAAAGCCCGGCCAACAACCCAAATCATTCATAAGCGATAATAACTTATCATAAGGTGATCCATTATTTCCTATAGCAAACATCAAACAAATACATTTTTAGGAGTTTGCGGGAGAAGACGATGTAGACAAATTGATCCAAGAGTTCACGCGAAGGGAAGAGGAGAATTACGCGCTGTTCAACTATATCAACGAAGTGAACACTGAACTGAAGAACCTGAGTGATAACGTTAAGATGCTCAAGAATAATATTGGTAAGATCGCGACTGTAAAGGCATATTCAGCAAATGTTGCAGGACCGTGCTTAAATTATTTTTGCAGACATTAGTAGATTGTCCAAAACACCGAGGATTACATTGCCGCCGCTCTTCGTACAGTTTCTTTTTAAATTCATAATTTTCTGTCTCCTACGCCCCTAAGAAACTTCCTCTATCCAGAGAGATCTCTAATGCATTGACAATATTCCTATCATGATTTTCTACATTTAAGTTTCAGTGCTCACGATCCATTAGGTGCAGCTTTTGCTAATTTTCAACTCCTAACAGACGAGGAAGCTGCCAAGCACCAAGCGAAGATGTACAAGCAGCAGGACAGCATAGAATCTCTTCGCTCCACGCTCGAGGACAAACGCAAGGAGAACGACGTGGCCCGGGCTGCCTACGACAGGAACACCGAAGTGCTCCGGTCCTTGCTGCAGCAGATACAGACTTTGGCTTTGTAAGTTATAGTTATAAGAGTATCTTATGTCTAGAGGGAGCGCTGTTATACATATTAGCGCCCACTTTTGTTCGTAATGTTGGGAGCACTGCTATATTAGTGAACTTAAGCTAATGATTTCTATGTAATTATTTACCAAGAAATTGGTATAAATTATATTAGTAACCCTAAGTAGGTAGGAGTTTACGTTCTTACCCCTTCCATCCTTGTATGAAGGTGTTACCCCAACGCACCCTATAAGTATTTAGTTATATCCGCCCACGAGTTTTAGTGAAAATCAATAGCACTAAACTACATGGCTTTTTCATTTAATTCGTGCGTATTCCAAGCCGTCAAATGTCAGCTTATAAGCGGGAAGAAAAATTAAATCTTTAATTCGAGCTCACCCTCCATTCATTATATGTATACTCTTAAGTTACATAAATACGTATCATATATCCAAAGGAATGGACAGAGCCTTTCATCAGTTCCAACTCTTAAACCGTATATTTTGCACCACAAGACAACAAATTAAATATTTCAATCTGAAATATTGACACAAAAGGTATTCCTAGCCTAGATACCAGTTATCACTGTCACTAAGGCAATTAGGAAATTCTGAGGGTACATTAATAATCTAAATTTTTTTTTAGCGGGTTCAATTCAAAGTATTTTTAATTCTAATGTCTAATTTATACAAATAAAACTTATATTTCACAATAGTTGAGTACAAGGAGGCTTGAGAATCAGTTGCTCCAAATCAACGACATTGCGGCCTACGCGTGTTGAAATTGACGTTATCTGCTTATTTATTGTGAAATCTGTGACTTTGTTACGGCATTTTATACAAATGCTAAAATATAAGAAAAAAATATAATTTTGTGTCCTACTGAGAGGCATTCCACCTATATTCTTTTCATCGCACGTAATTTTAAAAATATTGACGAGATATGATTCCCCTATTAGCCAATATCTGTTTTAGGTTTTAGTTGGCACTTGGCATCGAGCAAAGAAACTTTGCCAGATAATATCTATGTTTCTTTTGTTTGGTACAAATATTTTTTAGTTTGCTCTACAGATTTAAACTTTGATATATTTTTCATCATATTCGTCCGTTTTATTTAAAATCACAAACGGCAGAAGTGATACCTCAGAAAAGTAGCCTACGAGAAATTAAGATTAATTATACAATGTTTCCTATAATCTTTGTCTCCTTTCTTTATTTTTCAATATTTTGAGACCAATAAATAAAAAGTTCAAAATGGCGGCCACAATTTTAAATTCTGAGCATCCATTTATATTATCGATGCGAAGGGTCACTCAGATACCGAAGTGTGTCCAATCGGACATATTTTCTTAAACAGAAGTATTTATACTTTGATAAGTAAGAACTTTTGTTGTAGACTTTTTCGTATCGTATTTTCGTTTCATAAATGTTCAAATCACCTCGATTTTGTTGAAGATTTACTTCAATAATAGAAGTCCTACAATTGAATTTTATTTCTTAAAAGTGTTTGTATTTTATATTTCAGATCATCAGAGTGCGACTCCTTGCCGTTACTCAAACTGTTGGGCAAACCGTTCGACATAAACTCTACTAATGCGCGGCTTTATATCAAGAGTTTAGAGAAGAAAATCACTGAAATGGTGGACGTCATTAAAATGGACGAGGTGAAAATATATCCCCTCCGGTGTCGATGTATAGACAATATTAGACAATAGACTTTTTGACAGTTCTACATAATAGAGAATAATGGGAGCACAATGGAGGCTGTCACATAAATCATGACTCAAAGCTCATTTGTGGCTTTGTGGACACCGGAAGGGCTATTATTTTTTAATTATGTGCTCTGTTTAAATTTCCTGTAGTTTTTACTCTGGCGGTGGTGACTTCGTTATACTACTGATGTAAAATAACGTAAAGCAATATTTCTACGTTTTTGGATACTGGTAACGCCATCTGTCGGACTGGTGTAGATAATAAAATATACACGGATGTGTTCGGAGTTTGTAATCAAAATATAAAGTACTGTTGTATTTTTATCATAGTATAGTATCACAGAGTACATTATATAATATAATAATTGTATAGTTATGCACGTTGCAGGCGTTGCAGCGTCAGTGCGAGAGCAAGGAGCGTACGCCGCCGTCTTCCCGGCGCCGGCGCCGCGTGGCGCCCTCCCCGCGCGCGCCGCCGCGAGCACGGGAGGCACACGTCGCTGCATAGACTAGCATCATCATCATCATCAGCCCTTCTGCGTCCACTGCTGGGCAGAGGCCTCTCCCATAGCAAGCCATTGGGCTCGATCTTCACCAATTTTTTATATGTTTTTATTATATGTATAGATATTTAACAGCAGTTTATAAATCAATAACTATGTCCGGTAGTAGTTTAATCATCAATAGTTCCCCTAAAGATTTCTACATTTCCTTCCATTTGCCACATGAGAAATAGCTACGTAGACTACAATTCTTATAACCAGTGGCCATATAATCGCCAATGAAGTTCCTAATGAATATTTCTACGCCCTCTCTTTGCAATTCCAAGGGATGATTGTAATTGAACATGTCACTATTGAGAAAAAAGTAATTTACGCCATCAGGAAATAGTAATTTCGTGTTTTATTTATTTAAGTTAAAAGTGTGTTGTCAATAATAAAATTGATGTCAAACAGTGCTATTTTTTTTTATTTCATAACATATAGGGGATTGGTTATATAGAATCAAATGAATATTTTAAAATATAACACATTTATTCACAATCTCAAGAAACTCATTTGTTATATTTTTTAAATGCTTTTTTTTGGTCTGGCCACTGGCCTCTGAAATAACCCCTTGTATGATAATGTAATTTGTACGATAAGATTCATAATATTAATTTTATTTTTATAAAAAATATCTTTAAAAAATATTCTTGCAGTCCATACTTATGCTTTAATATTAAATATAAATGTTATAAACGAAAATATAAATAATTGACGATTTAACAATTTAATTTACTAATGATAAGTCCAGATAGGAGGATCCATCATTGAAAGATGACATCTCATCGGTCGATACAACTATACCTACCAGCCTTATAATATCCTTACATAAACACATTAACCAAAAACATGACACTAAAGCCGGGTACTCACTAGCGAGGCATAACCATAACCGTTGCCATGTATGTAACCCAAAAACAGTGTATACATGGTTCGCAAACCTGCCGCGAGCGGTCCGAATGCGGTTCAAAGCGAGCCGACAATTTCTACGTACTCATTCTGTAACCGTAACTGTAACACGCGTACACATTAGAACCTCGTTACTGTAACATGTGTGTTACAGTTACAGCTCGTTAGTGAGTACCCGGCTTTACGCCGCTCACTATGACAGGTCTTTAATAATACGGTAATCGTTATCCGGACGAACACGAATATTCTAGCACCATCCAAAATGTCGGAGATTTGTGCTCAATACAAAGTTACATACATACATACATACACAAACTCACGCCTTTATCCCCGAAGGGGTAGGCAGAGGCGCCACCAGGACACCCACATTTCGCCTTATATGTTCCGTCCTATGATGTGATAGGGGGCGAGCCTATCCCCATATCGGGCACAAATTCCTGACTTCGTACTGATAATGAATAGAAAAATCCAATATCACTCCGCCCGACCCGGGACTCGAACCCGAGACCTCAGCTTTGTAACCGTACCGTATTATAACTACACCACCGAGGCAGTCCTAAACAAAGTTAAATAGGCGTGTGTTATGATTCATCGCACAATCTCACAGGCAATCCCCTCGCGACAACGCTTGTAGCTATCATTATGAAGTTGGTGGATCCACGCGCCTTGCAAATGGCTCGCAGCAAATCTCTCTCCGGACTGAATTGCGTTTTCTGTTCTGGCGGGGCTATGTCTGTAACAAAAATATAACATAAATACATACATAAACCTACGTCTTTATCCCAGAAAGGGTAGGCAGAGGCGTCACCAGGACGCCCACATTTCGCCTTGTATTTTCCGTCCCACGATGGGATAGGGGGCGAGCCTATCGCCATATCGGGCACAAATTCCTGACTCCGGACTGATAATGAATAGAAAATATAACAAACTTAAAAAATGACCAATAATCATGCAATAAGAAAGTAGCAATATTTCAAGGGTAAACAAAAATTTCAGTGGGATCAACTTGAGATTAAACTAAACGAAACCAAAAACGAATCATCAAAAATAGAACCTCCTATTTTGAAGTCGGTTAACAATCAGTGGAATGTATGTGACGGTTGGTTGTGTAATGTATAAGGATATAAATTGAACTTACCTAATGTCCCCTGGCTCCACTTGGCCTTGCCGACGGCGGGCCACGCCAGCGGCGCGGCAGACGGCACGAACAGCGACATGAGCGTGCTGATCACCTTGTCCACTTCTAGATCTGTCACCTCCCATAACATGCCCACCACCATGGGACTGGAATTAACCGATTATGATGATTAATTGATTATAGTGGTGTATGGTTGGGACTTGGGACAGGTCCAAGTTTAATGTGGTGATTGCAAAATATTTTCTATTTATTTTTATTTTCATAAACTATATTCGATATTTGGTTCTGTTGTCAATGTTTAATGAAAAAATTTTTTTTTCCAAAATTATTCCTTTTATAAATAAATTTTGTATATATTTTCCGTTTTATTAATGTAGCTTGTAGGTACTGTATTCCTGAGTTCACTTTAATTTCTTACGGTGTTTATACTTTATATTATTATTTTTGAACTGACGAGGCCTGCACTCCACGTGCAGCTGCAAACTTCATATGGCTGGAGAGAGAGATTGATGAATGTATTAACAATGATAAGTGGTATAGCAGGTACCAGTGTGCGATGTGCAGGTGATGGTGCGCGGCGGCAGGCGGGGTGCGAGGGCGACTGAGGTTGAGTCTGGTGGAGCCGCACCCCGCCAGCAATGTCACGGCTCGTGCCCCCACCGCGCCCTCCACCCCCACGCCGTTGGCGCCGCCATTGCCGAGTTGGCAACCGTCGCCGTGACCGCAGTACCTGGATACAGACATATTATATACAACACCACGAATTACAAAGCATTGCTTGGCATAAGATGTTAAGTCTCAATATGTCTAGTAGTTGCTCTAGCTACAATGTCCTTAAATCCGGAACACAACAGCGCATTTACACTGTTGTTTGGCGAGAGAAATAGACATTGCGGTGGTACCTACCCAGGCGGCCTCTTACATATGAGAGACCTACCACCAATAAATTATACTTGAATATTTCCAAAGCCATAGATCAAGTTCCGATACAACTTCTGCTAAACAATGGATCTATTTTCCAAGATTTTTTTAAAGTAATTTTTACATATGAAATTGTCGATCTTACACACTATTCCTTTGCCAATCATCCACACAATACTTACAAGAATATGTCAGCCTCAGTGAGATGTGTGAGGAAGTCTTCAGGCGTAGGAGTTTCTCCTATATGTCCGCTCCACGAGTTACACCAGTACTCCACGAAAGATCTCATACGCTTCTCCATACGCTCCAGATTCTTCTCTAAAATATTTGGTAAAAAAGAGTGTTAACAAAATGTAACATGTTCAAAACACCAGCATAATAGTGGGGGTAATATGTTCTATGACGGCATGCTGTGTGTTTTTTAAAGTTTGAAATTAATATCAAACTATCTAACCTTTATCATAATACAATTATTGAGTAGTAGAAGGCAAAAAAAAGGAAAAGGAATAAAGATGATGAGAAATGACCAAAGAAAGAAAAAAAGATATTTAAAAAATAGGAAGGAATCAAATCAATCAGTGAAGAAGCATATCAGCTGGCTAGAATGATTGTATCAAATGGTATGAGACTACTGTCTGATGCCATTTGATATCCTGTCTGGACAGCATTAGCACTTACCACCAAGTGCAATACAATCACTATGCCGTGCCAGAATAAAAAATAAAAAACACGGTCAGTAAAGGCGTTGCGGGAGCAAGTAACAAAAGAGATAAAAATGCATTGTATAATGAAGAGGTAACACATATTTTATTTTAAAATACTTTAGATATTTACCTGGATTAATAACATATCTCCCGATTTCAGACTTGGCCATAAAATGACCATCAACTATCTGTTTCTCATGAACCTTGTATAAATAGTACAAGAAGTGTATGTTCTCCATCCTTGATACTGGATGGTGGTTCAGGATCGGCAGTGTCTCCCACGGGAATGTGTCCAGCATCTGAAATAAAGCACATATTATTGGTAGGTATGTCGTAACTGTCGTAAGAAATCAGAATATAATTACAAGAAAATATTAAGATTTTCACAGCAGTCATGTATAAGATATTGAACAGTGTGAAAATTCTCTTCGTCATCGGAGACTGAATTTTGTGCGCGCCTTGGTGACATTTGAACGATTAAATAGGCCATTATAATTGGTCAAGAAGTTTAAAAATTCGGGACTTCGCGCCGCCTAAGGGGCAAAAAAGGCCCGAGAATTATGGGTGGTACTAATGTAATTTTAGAGACACAGGCATGAGTTTTTGATGTTTCTTTAAATTGGTGAGTTATATCTGTGAAATATTTGTTTTGTACATTATGCCGCTTACCTCATCAACAATCAATATAACGGGATGCCGTTTGGCCTTCTTTAATCCGGACAATTCATCACCGTCCTTCACCAAATTGGCAGTTTGTGAAAAGGCTTTAATACCATCCACTAAGGTAAAATTATGTATACTTTCAAAGCACTTAGACAGACATTTCAAACACAACTCATTGGTGAATTTAAACTCTTTGTTGCAGTTTTCACAACATTGCAACACTTTGCAGATATCTTCGGTGTTGCCATGCTCGGTCAATATCCTTCTGATGCATGACTTTATTTGCTGTGATGATAAAGATGGGCAACTCTCTAGCAAGTTGTAGAGGAGAAATTTCTGCTTTTTTGTTAGTTTTATGAAGCTGAAATATAAAGAAAAAGTATTATTATATTTTTGTGTTGTTTATAATGTTGTTTAGATTAACTACATTATCTTATTTTGATTGATTTTGAAAGAATCTATTACAATTAATGGGTCCCAGAGAATGTCAAATTCTCTATGCAATTTCAAAATATGCGACTAATCTGTTCGCATTATCGGCCATAGCTGAGCATGGGACTTCTCTATAGTCAAGGGTTGAAAGGGCTTAGGCCATTGTCCAGCAAGCTGACCTACTGGCCAGGTTGGCAAGAGCAAAATTGAATTTCTCACCCCCAATCTGAAATAGTGTTGTCCACCAATTGTATGACTTTCTGCTTCAAACATTTATCCACCAGTTTGCCAGTAAGCAAACTGCACCACCCACCAAGCCATTCTTTATCCATAACATTGATTACGCTCTGAAATACAAAACATACATTACATACATTTTGGAAGTGCCGTTGTCAGTCATGATTTAGCATAAATGGGCTGGCTCCTCCACTGACTCACTGTAAATCAACGTGAAAACTCACCTTCATCCTTAAATCAATATCTTCTCTTTTATTCCAGTAGTTCTGCACCAGTCTTTTGTTGTTCAGGAACTGAGCATTGTCAATAGTTTTGTAATTCTCGTCCAGTAACGAGTATAACTCTTTGAATAAAGGATCTTCACCTTCTGCAATAAAATAGTTGCATTTTACGTAACAGTAAAAACAATGTCCTAAAATGTTGAAGGGAATATCAAGAAAAATAAAAGCTGAAGTGTTTGGTAAATTTTTACATATATTAGAGATGATGATACATTTTAATCATGTTCTTGAAAATAATTGTGCTGTTGAAACACACTATTATTTTTTATCTAAATTATTAACATATTTTAGATCATAATAAAAACATACCTTTGTGGACATTAGCTGGAACATTAATAGTAATAGGTGGTAAACCGCAGTCTTGTAAATAGTCATTTGTGAATAAACTCAAATATATTGAGCTCATTTCCGTCCTGTATTCTTCTAAGGGCTTCAAATTCTCATTTGGATTATATGGTGCTGTTATTTGTATGACAGTCCATTCTGAAATCATCAAAACATCTTACTTAGAGAGTTACTTTGTAGTAACTGATCAATGTATGCCATGAAAACTCATTACACATAGGAACATGGGTGTAATAACAATATTGAATAATAATTATGGGAAAGAAGAGTATTTACCAACGCATCAGTGATCTTGATTTAATAACATAAAACAGCTCATTTGTAATTTAACCTTCACTTTTTTTGTGCAACAGTGAATTACCTTAATTGAAAGAGGTATATCAGCCCATATATGTCCCATTGCAGGGCACGAGCCTCCTCTACAATCGAGGATACGATTGAGAGGGGAAAAAGGTATACCAATGGATAAGTGTGTAATGAATAAGATAAGTAGAATGTTTATTATTAAGTGCTTCATTAAGAGTACCAATAATGAAGGGCAAAGTACCTTTAGGCAATTCATTCAATATCCTCTGGAAATTATTAACATTATTCTCTGAGCTAAAATTGAGATACCTTCTGTGAAATGGTAACTCATCGTTAATTTCAAATGATTTTAAAATATCTGTTACATTCTCTTTATCATTTGAGAAGAAGTCCAGCAGAATCTTTTCTTCCTTATTTGATCTGAAATAAAATAATAAACAATCATTAATGAATATAATTAAGGTTCAATATTATATTTTTAGTTGAAATGAAAAATAAAGAAATAAATTTAAAAGGATTACTTACATTGGATGCGCTTCAATCAAATCCTGTACTGGTTTTATGAAACTGGTAACTTTTCTTAATTTATCTTCTGAAAGGTATATAACATGTTTCTTATTTATGATACACAGCAGCCTTATTGTCATCAATCAGTTATCCTCTTAAATACAGTAAACAACTGTGTTATGCTTAATTCTATTTCAAAGTATGTAAATCATTTATTTTTTCAATTTAACTGTACAGATTTTTTGTGTTATATGGCTGTAGGTTTTAGGTCATAAAAGGAGGCTCCATGCACCAAGTATTATTTTTTCTATTTTACCATTAAGCACCTTAAGCATACTTAGACCTCCTCAAAACCAAAGTGCTATGGACACCACAATGACAAAATCAGACAATGTAATATCTATCATTTAGACTTACGTGCCAACTTCTGTTGCTCGTCTCTGTACACTGCCATGGTCCGCAGTGTAGCAGACATTGCCTCACTTAAGTAAAACGCACAGGCAGCATCATTGCCATCAGCCAGGCTCTCTTCTGCCAACAGCTTTCTACTGCCTGCAAAATATTAATGATAGTCAATAAATAATATCACTTAGAACATTGTTGTATACTATTCAGGTATCATTCTGGAGAACACATCAGGAACAATATCTATGAATGCATTTTAATCCTACATCAAAAAAAAATTAAAACAGATATCTACCCATATTTCAATTATCTCCTTTTTGGTGCCATCTATAAATCTGAACAAGGTATTTATCATTTAATATCTTCATATCTTGTGAATCTACACATTATAATTGCATTAAATAACATGAATTGTTAGATTTAATACATGACATTATGAAAAGCAAATCACCATTTGCGGATTGTGTTGCAAACACTGTGTTTATGAGGTACAGTTTAATATCTCAATATGCCTTACTATGCTATTTTGCTTTATTTTTAGGCATTCTTATAGACTAACATTTCATATGAATATAAAAAACTCACTCAGACATGTATGTAATATTAGTCTGAATCATATTTTTACCTTGCGGTTAAACTTTGGGAGTTCTACCACAGAAAGCAAACTTGTTTACTGTATTTAAGTGTTGACTCGATGTAATACTTGACAGTAATCGATTAGGTAAAGATTAAGATAAGTGCTTCAAAAGAGATGTATTCAGATTAACATAATAAGTTGATGTTGATCAATATACCATATTATCTTTTGCTTTTTTTATTGCCGTTGCTTTGTCATAGCCCGTATAACCGATGACTTGTAAATCTTACAAATGTAACTGAACTCACTATTTACACCGATATATTCGCAAATTATACAATGTTCACCTTACTAAGTAATTTAACAAAATGAAAAGAAAACCAAATGTCCTTACTTTGGTAATTCGGTCCATTCGGGGTCGCAGGAATGTCGTTAGCGTACTTGTTTAGTATATTTTTGTACAAAGGCTTCGTGAATTTAATTTCATCTGTAAATACGTCGAAATCTTCCATGTTTTCACTATTTTCTAAATAACTATTAAGTATTAACTGTAGATAAACCGAAGTTTTGAAATTCAAATTTGATAATTGACAACAATAACGCAGAGTTGCCAGAATATTTTTGAGGCATTACGATTTATGACTGACATAATAAAGTGACAAAGTATTTATCACGGATTTTATAATAGTATTGTAATATATTCATCATGACGAAAATCATAAAATACAATTACTCATTTTTATCAATGTATAAAGTATTCAATAAAATAAGTAATCAAATTAAAATAATAGTCCATGGAAAATAAAAAACATTTTTCTATTTCTGGTAACATTTCTTCATACATGGCGGGAAAAGTATGGAAAAACTTTACCATACAAATATGTAGAAAATGAAATATGATTTATCTAAAATAAATTACAAACATTGTGTTCTATTTTATCTAATAAGTGCCAAAGAGAATGTCGATGAAAAAGGTAATGATTAATACATCAAATTAACTATAAACATGAGCAAGGTCAGTAGGACTTAGAATAAATTTTTGCCTCCATTAAAAGACGCATTAGTATTTGCCTTTCCTGCATACTTGCATACAATTATTTGTATCCTTGTTTGACTATTTACTCATTGTGAATATTTATACGCCGCGATTAGTTTGTCACAATAATATAGAACCCGGCGCGGCATTATGCATCGAATTATCTATTTTATTGCTGAATTATTCCATGAAAGTTGGCTACCAAATTATATATTCTGTTTAAAATTCTTCATAGAGAAACACGTAAAAAATATAATAATCTTATGTGGTCTAACAAATTCATCTAATTGGCCTAATAGATTTTTATCTGCAATGTACGACGATCTAACGGCGGTCGCAGCAGGCACAACGCATATTTCTTGAAAACACATGTATGATGTAGTGAATAACTGGGATTGTAATGTCGGATCACTTGATCACCGAAGCGTATATGGGGCTTTTAGAATTATTGACTATTTATTATGCTCTATGTTCTTTATAATCTCGCGTTACATTCTTTGTAGATACTCGTGAGATGAGTCGTATACCTACTCGTTTATATACTCTCGAACTTGAATAAAGCAATTTATTAGATGCGACAGTGTAAGAATGTCTAGTGAGTTTTATTTATGTCACACGTAAAAATAAAAAAAAATGATTTTTTTAAACGTCACGGATAGTATACTTAAATTAAATAAATATGTTTTATAGCGCGAATATTATCAAATTTCGACGAAAACTTAAGTGCAATGCGGCCATACCGTGTCGCAGTTATGTTAAGCCACATTGAGAAATTCTAAAAAATACTCGCGTGTTAATGTATTCCAAATGGTATTATTACTTCATTACTTAATTATCTAGAGTGTTGTATTTCATTTCATTCGCACTTTCTACTCGCTGTATAATGAGTAAAGGAGAAAGAGCTTTGAATAATAATCGACGACTGCCATTGACACATTATGCAAGCCACATTACTGGACACCTAATGGTATTGTTTCATAATTAGGTCGCTATCGAGTACCACTTTCACATTGTTTTATACGTAAAAATGTAAGATCATACCGTTAGCTAATTTGTCTAGTATTTTATTGTATACCTATGCGTTAGTTTCCTATACTAATGACTCGTTTGTATTCTGATAGGTACAGTAAAGACATTGAGACAATACGCATAGATTGCAGTAAGCTAAATGCGAAAATATAAGAAGGCTCTTTCGCATACAGTTTTAAGTACGTCATAAGTACATAGTTAGACACCGTGTTTCAATACTAGATCAGCACGTGGAATGTTGCTCATCTCTCGTCATAAAACTAAAAATAGAATAAATGCTGTTCTGGCTCATAAGCTTTGCGATTTGGCGGCAACACCATTTTAGGATAGTTTAACTCGGAAACAAAACAAGAAAATATTTTACAATTTTTTATTCATAATAAACATAAACAATGCGCAAATTAGTAACCGACAATCTGCCACATTACAATATTACCGACTTTCACGGTAGTAAGCGATTAAAATCGTTTAAGTGGGTAGAAATAAATATTTCTAACCATCTTGTGTTAGAAAACAAAACAGGGATACGCTTACAATGACTACCAAAATGCTTACAAATAGTAAAAAGTTAGTGGCACTGATTAAAAAAATCATTTACAATACATAAAATGTACGTAAAACGTGTAAATTTCTCGTAAATTGTGCAATATATAAGGCACAGAACGTTTGCCGAAAATAAAACCCATCTAATTGGCTATAAAAAGACGTTGCTGGGATGTTGCAACATTTTTTAACCTTTTGACTGCAGAGCGTATTTAGATATTGACTCATGAATACTACATTAATGTATCGCTAACAAGTCGTATTTACACTTTTATTGAACCAGTCCTTAAAGTTTGATCATAATTCATGTATATTTTACCTACTTTAAAGTAGGTTCGAGTATAGTACTCTACAGGCAAAACATTAAATGGCCAAATAATATTATGCGCATTTAGACAAAAATAATAAACAAAAGAAACTTATTATGCATAAATAAATATAGAGTATATTTTACTAATTGCACTTTGAAAAGTATAAGTGCAGTTTTTACTATGTGATATACAACAAAAAAGGATACAATACTGATGTGTAATACATGAAATGAGGGTACGTCGAAAAATCATGCAACAGCCGCCACGACAAGCAAGAAGCGTTTAAACAACACTAAATTTTTAACACATTATATACTGTATGATAACGTAAAAATAAACTATTCGAATGATTTCAACATGCTTAGTTTAATTTTCGATAACTATAATATGGAAATTTGTCCACGGCGGCGGATTCTTTTCTAAAACTCGACCGTATTGGTCATTGTTCTCTCGCCATTAGATAATATCGCCGCTAAGTGGCATCTTAAAAGCTACCATATAAATTGTGAGTTGAAGTAGTTACTTCATTTTCAACAACCTAGTGTTACGAGTGGTAGGCGTTATTTTTTTATACTAAGTGTGACACCAAACAATAAATCCATCTAAACATCGTGGTTACATAAACTACGTAATACGTATAAAATACTACATTTTCACATGTTAATAAAGGCATCCGTCGGATATGACTCGAAGGCACAAAATATTATTAAACCAAAGCTACAACCTTATCAGTTATCTTCACGAAGATTATCTACAATTTCACAATGTAGGCAGTATAGTCCTCTATGTAACAAAAAAACGACCAAGTTTTTCCAAGCACCACATCTACTACATAAAATCTCTTTCAATAACACTAACCCTATACCATTTTTTAATTTTTTTAACGTTTTTAAAATACGTGTATTTAACATCTCTGATAAATATATTACAATAAAAACCATCACTGTATACGTCTATTATTGCCATCATCGATATACATTTAATAGCTACGAGGCTACTAAACAATATGTTAGCATTAAAATAAATAAGATGGTATATTATACATTGACGTATAACACTCGATCAACATCGAGATTTCCCGATGTTAAGATTACGCGTGCTAATCAAAATTTATCTTATTTACAATTCAAAATAGACCGAGAAAAAGGCCTTGAAATCTTATCACATTTAAGTTTGGGGATGCTTAACGGGCAATAGCCGACATAAAAATAAATTAGTAAAATAATGTTTGTAACAGCACATACTGACATTTCCAGACGATGGATCTGAGTAGCTGTTCTATTATGCGAATAACTGTTGCATTTATTCGAGTGTACGTTTCTTGTCTCCGCTCAAATGAACATATAGCGTAGGTGTACACTTTAATGCGCGACCTCACATGTTTAATTCATATTATCTAGCTCGTACATACCCCCGGCCCACTAGCTCCGTCGACTCGCTCGGGGACGTGTTACAATACATGTTAAACTTACCACTAAAGTAAAATATAAAAAAAATATCATCACATACAGAAAGTGTTTTGAAACTAAACTGTGGCACTCAGAAATATGGAAGTATCGTAATAATCTGAGTGTCATCAAGACATATTGTTTATGCCCACCCTTTTGCTGAGGGGGGACGCATCGAGGATCCTCTCGTTAGCCTTGTCCTCCTCCCTGAAGTGGATCCTCGTGATCACTATATCTCCAGTGCTCAGCGTCTGCGAGCCGACCTCTGGTTTCTTCGTTTCGATGAGATCATTGCACTTTACATCGTCGAAAGTGTTATTATGGCATTTGCAGCAGCAGTTTTTCCGGTCAACATCACCTATGTTCAAAATTTGGCTTAGGTTGGACCAGTCTTTGTTTTTGAGCAATGGCAGTGTCTGTTCCATTGTTTGTGAGAATTTTTCCTCCAATTCACCGCTGAGTGGCGCCACAGAAGATAATATCGCTTCCAAACGGTTGATTTTTTCTACTTTATCCATGTTTGAGTCTGAAAGAATCTCATCCATCATCTGCATAGATTCTGTGAGGCTTGGAGGCTGTGTAGAATGTGGAGATGAGATTGGGTCTGAAGGATTCGACTCCAAACTGGCCATTTCATTGTCTCTGTCATCATCATCAGAGTCAGAATCCTTGTCTTGCCCAATGGCTTCCAATTTTTCCAACTTCTTAGATATTTTGTGACAACCTTTTAATTTTTCTTTCTCATCTTCTGTAAGCTCTAAATATCTCAGCAATCTGATCTCCCTGTTGCTCAAAACTATATTTTTAGTGCTCTCAGACAACTTTTGTTTAAGTTCACCAACTTCTGTGTTTATTTTTCTCTGACGTTTACGCAATTTTACCTCTGTTGGTTGTATATGCATAAACACTTGCTCATTGCTCAATTCTTCAAGTAACTGCTGATTATCTGGTTTAATATTAGAAGACATGTAGGCATATATAGCTGGGTTTACTAAGGATAGTACATCGGAAGCAGCATAAATAATCATATCTTTTGTCAACGGTCTCCTTGCCCAATATCTCTGGTCGCGACGGTATACATTTTTCAATTGTTCCTTCATTGGATTCATAGGTGCATTGTACAATTCACACAAAGCATTGAGACTAAGGTTTTTCACTTTATAAACTGGCACACTTTGTTGTTGCAGTTGAAGCACAGCATGAGCGGCTTGTGTGTCAAACACATTCTTCAGTATAATCTCAAATTGGTTGTGTAAATTGACTGAATCATTCCTGCAATCATGTATTATTTTTATTACACTCTCACTTTCCAGTAACTCCTTTAATTTACCCTCCATAATCATTCCTGGACATGTCATTATATCTAATATGTAGACTTCACCATTCATGGTGGCAATCTGACACAAAGTTAACACTCCTTTAAGGCCAAGGTTTATACCCTCGCAGTCAAAGGAAATAATGTTCTTTGTGTTGCGTTTAGGCACCATAATGCTTTCAATTAATGTAGCACACTCTCTGACACTAGTAATCACTGTGGTGCACTGCAGAACTTTTTGCCTCCAAGCTTCTCCAACAATGCTGTTCCTCAAGCTGGGTGTGCCGTTGGTTTCCTCTGAACTTCTTGAGTTCAAGTGGTTATTTACCCTGTCCCTGACCATATTCTCAGCCAAGTTCTTTATGACAATGGAATTGATCCGTTGCTTCAATGTTTGATTAGCAATATTAGCTTGAGGGCCACGGGGAGATTCTGTCGGACTGAGTATTCTGTTTGCAGGGCTCTTCTTGCCGTCTGAAGGAGTAGGACTCACCACTGTGGGAGGGATGGGGGACGGGGCTCTCTCTTCGACCACAGGCTTTGGTGTATCAGTCTTTACTTTTGATTTAGCATTTAGATACATAACAGGTATTTTTGGTTTGCTAATAAGTGTGACAAGGTTTGCTTGGACATGAAAACTGTCTGAGAACAGCTTAAGGAATGCACTTAAGTCAGCCGGCGATTTAAACATCTGATACCAGTATTCTTGTGGGAAACGTGACACAATAAGATGGAAGAGCTGGTCAACCATCACGGGCCCCTTGGCCTCGATGCACTGCGCGATGTAATCAAGCAGCTGCTGCGCTGTATCCGTGTTGATGTTGGCTACAGGTAGATTGTGAAACTGTTCTGAATTAGTGTGTGCGTTATCCCTCCTATGATTCTCACTGACTAGAATGACGTTGTCTTCGACGATTTGGAACGCATCAGGGTGCTTCATGAGGAACTCCTTGAACTCCTTGATGCGTTGCCCGGAGATGTGACGCACCTGCGGCGAGGCCTGGCTGCGGTGCCCAAGAAGGCTTTTGATCGGCACCTCTGTGCCTTCGCCGTACTGGACCATCTTGCTGGCGAAGTACTGCTTCGCTTCTTCGATGTAGTCGTTGTTGGACGACGCGCCAGCCCCGCTAGGGTGCTTCTGGAACGTGTTGATATCAACATAGTCCCCGTCTATGCTGAACAACGCTGGGTACTGAGCCAGGAACTTCTTCAGCCCCGACTGAGACCCGCCAGCGATTTGCCGCATCTCCTTGGTGAACCCTTTGGCACCAAACTGGCAGGAAAGATCGTGTAACGTGCGCGGCTCGCCTTTATCGAGCAGGCGTTCCACAAAGAACAACAGAGTGAGGTTCCTAGCGAGCTCATATTCCATTGATTCCATTTCCCTGCAGTTGGTGCCAATGTGTTTTACTTACACTAAATTTTTCTACGTATATGTGTCACCCACAACACCATGAAATTTTTCTTTTTCTTTCCGCACCTGAACCATAGAGTATAGAGGAAGGTGAAGTGATGTGGGTTGCAACTTGCAACACTCAGATTATATTTATTTTACTGTTATTAGCTATAATTTATTAACATTGCAAAACAACGTTCGTGCGCCAAATATTAATTGGATTTAAACATTTAAACTAACTATAGCATAACCCCATATAAATGCAAATGCCTTATATAATGTAGTGTGAGAAATGAGAATTGTGTTTAATTAATATTGGCGGTAGAATTATTATTTTACAGAAGGACAAACCGGATACACAGACTTATCTGAACAAAGAATAATAATCTTCGTCCAAGAAACATTTCTATCATTAATCATATTATTAATATCATATATATTTTATAGATTGAATTGCATATTCAATTCAATGATTAGTTTTAATACTTTTTGGAAAAATTGCTACAATGCTTAAAATTAAATTAATAATTACTGGAACTTTTCTATTGACGTTTACATTTCGTTCCATAATTTGATTTTGTATACTTTTAACATTATTAATTGTGTCATCTCTTTTGGAACTAGGAGACATGAATTTTGCTATTCCTTTCTCTTTTATTACGTTCCAAACTTTTGAGAGTTCATCATATTGTTGTGGGATAATTTTTGTGAAAAATATTACAGTTTTTGAATTTTGAAAGTAAGATTTGCACGAAAGGAATACAGCGTTTAAGTTTTTAATATTAGTTGTATAGTTTATTAGTAAAAGTTGGCTAACACAAACATAATGGTGAGTAATTTGAGAAGTGGAAGCAAAATTACATAGCTTACGCCCCTTCCATCGAGTGAATCTGGTTATCGGCGATAAAATATTACATTAACGAGTAACTTTTCAATATTTTTTAAATTCGTTAATGCCTTTTAGCGCAATATCAAAGCCTTTGGCATAGTTTGCCTCTATATCAGGCTTATTGTAAATTTAATTGTAATTGTATGAAAGTATATGTGTTTCTGTAATGAATCTAATATTGAATTCCACTTACTATCTAATAAATCTTGAATTGGGGATAAAATACACATAGAATTTGTCGCGGTAATTTTCAAGCTAAGCTCTCTGATTTGGTATTGAAATGCAATTATCAGCAGTCTGTCTGAATGTAGAAAACATGTATTTTTCCAGCTGGTCCTAGTGCTCGGAGACCTCCACATACCGCATCGCTGCAGCAGCTTGCCGCCCAAGTTTAAAAAGCTGCTACTACCAGGTCGGATCCAACATATACTATGTACCGGAAATCTTTGTACAAAGGAGTCGTATGACTACTTGAAAACATTGGCGAGCGATGTCCATGTTGTTAGAGGGGATTTTGACGAGGTAACTGCTATGTTTTCTAATATTCTTAATATTAATATCTATAAGGATCTGAGTAAAAATCCTCTAATATGATCAATACAAATGTTTGTTTCACCAGTTAATTGTTTTTTCTAGCCTCTGAATCTGATTCTGTTGAGCGAACCTATATCCTTTAGACTTTCAGATATACATGACATAAATAACATCACAGATCTATGAATGTGACTGTTTAAACTATAAGACAAGTTCTAGAACTTGTCACAAAAACATGATCACAACTTCATGTTGTACAATAATCGAAAAAAATACATACAAATATGCTACAAATAAAATTTCAATAAAATTTTCCTCAATTTTAGAACTCAACATACCCAGAACAGAAAGTGATAACAGTAGGACAGTTCCGCATCGGTCTGATCCACGGACACCAGGTAGTGCCGTGGGGTGATGAGGAGTCATTAGCGTTGGTGCAGAGGCAACTGGACGTGGACATCTTGATCTCAGGGCACACACACCGTTTCGAAGCCTATGAGCATGAGAACAAGTTTTATATCAACCCTGGATCTGCTACTGGAGCTTATAGCCCTTTGTACAGGTAATGCAGCTGTTTAATAGATTACCTAACCACATAAAAGAGTGTGACTCAATAAAACAGTTTAAAAATAAACTTAAAAATATGTGTGCACACTGTGACTGTACTGTGCACCCAGCGTCCTAGATATAAGTTGTATTGTTTATTTGATTTATATCTCATTTTAAGTGAACTGTATGTTTTTATGAGAATAAATTTAAACCTAACCTAATATATGGAGCAAAATTTAATACACAACTGTAACAGATTATTGCAGTGTAGTTGTCTTGAACTATTGTAAAAATGGGCTGGTTTAACCAGGGTGATACTGCTGTCTTGCTGAAAATTGATGTAAAATTACTGTATTGCTGTTATGTGTGGCAAATGAGATTCCCAGTAATCTTATACAACTTGCCCTTGCTCTCCGTATTTTTTCCTTTCCTTCTAATTATAGGAGGATGGCAACCATTTAAGATCCAAGTGCTTTTGATGTTTATATACGCCAGTTTAATTATACCGTTAGATTGTTGCCTTGCACATGATCTAGTGGCAATTATCAACAAGATTTCTAATAATTTAACATTTTTTTATTTGCAGGAATGCAACTCCATCATTTGTTCTGATGGACATTCAGAGCTCTACAGTAGTGACATACGTGTACAAACTGCTCGGAGACGAAGTTAAGGTGGAAAGGATCGAATACAAGAAGGCGTAACAGTATAGAGAATTGAGGGCAAGATATATTTATATATGAAATAATGTATATTGAAGTAAGACATTTGTAGTGTAAGTATAGATTGACGAGTTGTTACATGACTTTCCGATGGCGTAACAGGGTTGGGTGAGGATCTTCAGAAACCAAAAGGTGATGGTAGAATTTGCATCCGCTCAAATATTGTCTATATTGTAGACCATGTATGGTAATGGAAACCTATCATAGTAACAAGCAATATGCTTGTTTGTGCGTTCAAATAACATTATCGACTTCTTAATATCTCCCAATAACCTTCCTCAACCCTTTGTTCCGCAAGAAGATCCAGCACCAACTTAATAGTCTATAGGGCCGACGTCATGATTTATTCGCATGTAAATTTCTATATATCAATATAACTATAATATAACTAATATGTAACGTCCTTGTTTCTTATATTGCTGGCATTAAGGCTAATTCTGATGGCATAGTGTGGGTGGCAACCGGCATAAAGAACCTCAACCCATGAATGACATCTTTAGTTAAAGAACTATCTGATTTCGTTACATATTTTGTTAGTCAATTCACAATTGTGGTGTTCATTTTGCATTTTGTTTTGTAAAAATACACGTGAATAGATTATTTATGCGGTTCGAAAAAGCGATATAAGATGTATAATAAATATAAATCCATTTTTTAAATTTATAACAGAAAGACAGTTTTTAGTTCAAGACCTAAATGTGTAATAGAGCTACTTAATACAAGAATGTAGATTGATTGATTTTTAATGATAACTTCTCCCTGTCATTAGGATTCATTGATAAGGCAGCCTCAAAACCTAACTATGTAACTATTACCTAGAAATATCGTGTAATTTGCCTCCTTTTTTTAATCTATACCAGTTAAATAATCACGTATTAAGATCTGTATCTTGAAAATTTATTAATGATCAATTAGTATATGATGCCAGAAATTAACTAAGAAAAGAAAAGAAACTAAGAAATGTTTAGAAATAAAGATACTGTTAATTTTATTATCTAATAAAATCGTTGTATTATTTTTATTGTGTTTTATTTAATTTAAATGTTTAGTGTGTTACCGTCAATAAAATTTTACAGATGTATTATTAGAAAACCAAAATAAATCCAAATATTGTTTATTTTAAGTTCAAAAGTTTTCCACAATACGTGAATTACAAAGCTACTGTGCCGCTTCTAAACTTGTTTGCATCCATCGATATCAATGTTATATTACACTTGCAGCTATGAAGAATAAACCAAGTAAAAATCTACTTCAGTGTGTAATATCAAGTCTTTTATTTATAAACTTTAGTTTGAAGATTTGAAATATTGAGAAATACCTATAAATCAAATTACGTAGGTACCTAACCAACGCTTAAACCCTTACAATGGGTTTGGTTATGGTTGTTATATTTTATATAACCAGAGAAAAAACATTTCTTTTAAATCATTTGTTGATCAATAGATCTACGTGTTCATTTACACCGCTTATATAACTTAACTAGTTGAGCGACATGACATCGCGATTTTACTCTTAGATATAAAAGGGCTTTAGTCGTGTTATGAACGAAGTTAATTATCATTTGATTAAACATTTAGCTGCCTCGGTGGCGTAGTTTTACTACGGTACGACTACAAATCTGAGGTCCCGGGTTAGAATTCCGGGCCGGGCGAAGTGATATTGGATTTTTCTATTAATTATCAGCCCGGAGTCAGGAATTTGTACCCGATATGGCGATAGGCTCGCCCGCAATCACATCATGGGACGGAACATACAAGGCGTAATGTAGTTGTCCTGGTAGCACCTCTCCCTATCCCTTCTGGGAAAAAGGCGTGAGTTTATGTACATATGTATGTATGATTAAACATTTAACACAGTTCAATATTTTACCACTTACCAATGACCACTTTCTGTTAAACATAATATGGTTTATTTTTCATAGTAATAATTATACACAATCGATGGTAACATTAGTTCTGAGCCCACATTGAGCTACAGCTATCACAAACTACAAGACTTTTCACGGTCTCATATCTAGACCATATAAATAATTGTTTACCTTACAAAAAATTGTTACAGAGTTGAGATCGAACCTCTGTCTTATCGTCTTAGTAGCTTCGTAATTACTTTTTTGAAATGTTTGATAGCGCATTTAGGATGAGAAAAGTGTATGTACTATAGGGTAGAATTTGACACCGGCCGAAATAGAAAAGGAATGGAATATCATTTTTGTTTAAAGTACTGTTTATTTAAGTTATTAATTTAGGCCGCTTTCTACGGGTCGCCGTGGAAATCCATTGGGGACAGTGGACAAATGTTATGTCCAACAGTGTTCTTCTGGTCAGTTTTGGGCGAGTAAATATTGTCTATGGGTTTTAAAGGTCAATATCCCCACATTATTGTTGCGTAATCTACACAAAATAAATAATAATAACAGCATATTGATTAGCATTATCAGTAAACAAGTACCTCCTGTTTCAAGACAACATATTTATGCTAAATCCGTTATGTTAGGATGTTATATTTGTTGTAAATATATAAATGTTTTGAACCCGACAGGCGCCAACCTGGTTGACTTGTTAAAGACATGATTGGACTTCGTGTGTTGCTGGGTCATCTGAATTAATATTTACGCTTCACACATTACTATCTGCAGTATTATCCAGCGGAGTATAAACATGTACAAACTATGGATTTTTCTTAACAAACATATGTAGGGGTTATCCGCATATCGCATCTTTTGGGCACGTTGCAACCAGAGATTTTGTAGGACCAGGGAATCAAATTTTATATGTATGTACTATGTATGCAAACATCCAATAGTTATAGAAGTGCGTGGTGGCCTGTCGGTAAACGGACCAGACGCGGCTGTCAACATGCTCATGGTGGTCGCGGGTTCAAATCTCAGGGCACACCCTTGACTGCGGAGTCATGTGTGAATTGATATCATGTATATTGATACCACGTACCTACTATAACGTTGAAGGAAAACATGGTGAGGAAACCTACATGTCATAGGAATTTGCAAGAATTTCTATGGTATGTAAAGTCCGCCAACCCGCACTAGGCCTGCGAGGTAAACTATATGATGTAACCCTTCTAAATCGTACTCTCGATTGTAGAGGAGGCCCGTACTGTGCAGTGGGACGTGTATGGGCTGAAACAGTACAGTATAATATCAGTTATATCTTTATGATATGAATCCTAACGCCACGCTACGAAAGAAATCTTGTGTCGTGTTGTGGGTATAAGAAACTGCGCGAAACTTGATCGCACAAACACTCGCCGAAACACAAATCGCGCTAACATTTTTTCGGTGCGGGGATCGAACCCGGGAATCTTGTTTTTCAGTCAGCGTCATTGCGATAAATGGCGTGGCGAGCATGCCATTCGCCCGATGATAAGCAATACCGCTACCGATACCGTTCATGGACAGTAGCAAAACCAAACACTATGAATTACAAAGCAATGGTTGGCATTCCACTGCGCTCGCCATCCAGCCACAAGGTGTTAAGTCTCATTATGTCCAGTGGTTACTCTGTCTACAATATACAATATACTGCGTCTATTAAAAAATTTACGAATTGATAACCTCCTCTGAAGTCGGTTAAAAATCTAATGCTTGTACTTAGATAAATTCTTCTATCACCGATTAGTGAATAACAATGAAGGCATTTTTATCAAATAATTAATAATTTATTCTTTATTACGTAATTGTCTAGTTTCTAGAGGTTCGTTAAAACACACGTACAGACTAACACGTCAACACACTTGTGATTTTCCCTTCTCGGATCTCCCCTGCGTTCGCGAGGGTGGTTTGGGACCGATGAACGCAAGAACGTTAAACAACATGTATGCGAATCATGTGAATATTATCAAGATTTTTTTTATGTTCGTGTGGAACTTTACAGAACTTTACAGAACTTATTTTCCATATTATCTAAAGCTATTATTACTTATTTCTATCCTAGTCGCCACGTCAGCCTTGCTTCATCGTGTGTGCGTTGTGAATGTGTGTTTGAACAGATTCAGCGACTAGCGAGCTCCTGCATTCTTACGTTGATATCGATAGTAGAAGCCCATAGATTAACGTTCTACCTAGTTTAAGTTAATGCAAATTATTTACCATTATAACTTTTGCAGTGGATTCATATTAAAGCCATAGTATAAAAACTCGTCTTTCCGATGCCACATTATTTTTTCTAACGCACCTACGTGCCCAGCGCCACGATTCAATAACTAATCGTTTTATAATTAAATAAGGAAAAACTTAAATCTATATCATCGTTAATACGACAACAATAAGTGGACTGATAATTCAATTACAATGTCTCGTAATTAACCTAAAATGCGAAGTTGTCTGGCCTACGTGTGTGTGCCAACGTATATCGGACAAACACGACTATCGAAAATTAGAGCCGAATGGTGCATCCTAATTCTATTTCGGCGGTAGAATGCTGTTTTAGCCTTTATGTTAAAGGGATAGGGATCAAAATCGTGATAATTACGGTTGGGCTACCAATTTGTTTACGTTCCGAAGAGAATGTAGCGTAAGTAGCGCTAATTGTCAGCCTTTTGTAACTTGAATGAAGCGTCATTAATATGTTGTTATGCGACGCAGAATTTTATTTATCCACGGCCTATGTTTACTTCTGAGCTGAGGAAGTATGGGAGCTTAACATGGGTATGGATTTGTGAACTATAGAGCAGTTTAGTTTTAAGATTTGTTCATAATAGCTTACGCCCAAATACTGGAACGCAACTTAAATATAACTTGCGCTTAACTACGTTAATCCCGATTAAATGTACTGGCTAAGTGAGCCGTGCGCTGTTAAGAGCAACTTATTATTTGAATGTCGTTCCAGTATTCGGGCGTTACAGTTGCAATATTGTGCAATAGCATTTTCGGAGTTTAAACGTTTTTGCTGCAATAATTATAGCTCAGATCTAAGATACTTCTAAGATCCACCTATGTTTACTTTGAAATAAAACTATTTTTTACGGATTTTATCACATGAGTCCGCGCCGTGACCACGAAAGCTGTAAAACGTCGGGACGTTAAAAAATGTAAAAATTTTACCAAATCGCGACAAAATCCGTTTAAATTAGTTTTATGTGTAACATTCGCGTAAATCTAAGACACCATGATGTTTACTTTGTTCCATACTTTACTAGCTATTTGGGCCAGAACTTCTCATTATTCAGACATGCACGTTTTATCATCCAAGTGAATGAAATGAGAAATATCTAGTAGTTACAATATAGAAATTGTGGGTCGTAAGTGGTGTAATTACCAGAATTTTGAGTATACTGAAATTCGGATGAAAAAGGTTGCGACTTGGAAATTATTTCATTAAGGCTTAAAAAGAAATATCTTCATCCACTATTGAGCCCTAAAAATGCTTTACACCGATGTCTTGTGTTACATTATTCTTATTTTAATCCTATCATTTGTATCATGCTGGGTTGGAATGGTATGAAAATGTTACACATCTAATATGGTTATACAGTAAATGCAAGTGCATAAAGGCAATTTTTTTTTTCTGAGAATAGGACGGTACCGTGAAATTTTTTGGTCAGTTGCGAGAAAGCGATGAAAAAAGTGCATTGTTCCACATGGCTTTGGGGTAAATCCCGGTTGCATTTAAGCGCTTGAAGTGCTGTTTTCCAATACGACCCAAACACAAGCACATGTCGCCGGTTGAAAACAAGCCCCCTCCCCTTTCTCCCGGTGTCGTTGAATAAAACCAACTGCCGCTCCATTTCCGACCCAGTCTTCATCTATGCAGTTCGTAGTACTCGCGCCATTAATGCGTTGTGAAGCGTCCGTGGGATGCCGGTGTGTTGTTGAAATTTGAAAAGAGAACTTTATATTTTTTTAATTGTGTTAAATTTGTTGAGACAACATGGCGGTCTCTTTAATTAGATTAGGCTTAAGATCTGTGATTAATATCGAGAAGAGTGTTGTGATGTCTGCTACCAGTGTCCAGAATCAGTTTAAGGTATTTTAAAAATATATTTTTTAGTTTAAACTTTAAGTGTAAGATAGTGTCAATGACATGTAATTGGTGCGGTGCATTCTTGGTGGCATGGCAGGCAAGCGTAACTTCATGCTTCGCTATAACTGTGTCTAGGGCCGCGTCGACGCTCTTTGTGTTTGGTTGGTTGGGCATCGTACTTCTACTATACTATCGGCAACTTGGATTTTTACCTGACCGTGACAAAAAAGGGCTCAATTTTCGTTCGACGTTGCTGAAGCAAAAAAAAATGAAGCTGTCTTTTAACTCATGTTTTAAGTAAATTGTTTCGTTGTGAAGCGTATGATAAGTATTAGTATTTAGAAGCCGACCATTTTGTGACAAAAATAAGTTTGGAGTTTGGCTGAATATTTTTAATCTTTAGTTTTAAAAGTTACGATAAAGGAAACACGTTGAACAGACAAATGTTATTCTCATTTTGAAAATTACAATCACATTACGGCAAAAAATAGTTAAACAGCCGAAGGGACGCATCTATGTAGATTTATGATTGCAAAGTGCAATTAATCAACCTTTGACGAGTTTCATAAAGTTAATGTACTTTTAATTTACATCAACATATTTGTAACGCAAAAAGCATAATTAAGTCGTACATAAAACATTAATTTAAAAAAAAATTGCATAAGATCACGACTTTAATATCGAAAAGCTTGATTTAGGTTTACCTTACTTCGGTCAAAAGATGTTATAGTTAACGAGCCTATCGCCATGCCGGGCGTAAATTCTAATCCAGGGCAATTCATAAAAGTTTTCTTACCCTTGGGAATCGAACATAGGTACTCACGATTCACAACATATACTCATAGACCATTAAGGCCTAATTTTCATTGACGGTTATTTAGTTAACTATAACCAATCTTATCTCATTTCTTATCAAGTGGACGTGGTTCATGGCTCGTATTTTAGTGACCATTAGTTTATTCCGTAGCTACCGTGGCTCAAAATCATTGAGAAACAGATCGTTTGATCCATCCATCGAAACAAATGTTTATTCACAAACACACACAATGTTATCAGAGGGATGTGGGACCAAAAAATATCTAATTTCTGATACCCGTCATACAAGACTGAGTATCTTGCTGTGGGTTAAAAACTGTCATTGTTTTGTATTAATTACACAGACAGCTTCCACCAGGTCCATGTGGAGATTCATGGGGGGGGGGGGGGTTCAGGTTATGACTTCCTGTGGCTCAATAGATAGATATTATACAAAGATACACAGTCCATCAGTAGCCTGCGTATTACAATAAAGTTTGCAAGTTATTCTTAAAAGGTGGAGCCACACAGCGATTATCTTGAACTTTAGACTGTAGTACTAATGGACCGGCTCGGATACACTATCTAATAGGAATCTGACGTGGAACTTCAACTGTACTATCGTGCGATTGCCAGATGCCCAATATTTCCTTCTCTCATCCTTTTTCCTGCCCCTTCCCCTCGAATTTCGCGATGCTTGCAGGACCCAAGTGTTGTAGATGTCCATGAGCGGTGGGGATCCCTTACCACCAGACAAGACTTCTGGTCGTTTAGCGGAGACCGTCCTGTACTATATCAGCCTATATACGTCCTACTGCTGTGAACGGGCCTACTCTACAATCGAGAGAATCGATTAAGACTTGTTAGGCCATATAGTCCACCACGCTGGCCTAGTGCGGGTTGGCGGACTTACATACCGTAGAAATTCTTTGAAATCGCTACGGTATGCAGGTTTCCTCACGGATGTTTTCCTTCACCGTTAGTTATGTCCTAAAAAAGTTATAACTAAATTGTTTTAAAAGTGGGAATTGAATATGTATCTAGCCAATAGTGGACTACTGATTAGCCATATAGCAGAAAACCATCTGTCAACTAATAAATCTACATTTATAATGGTTTCTTAGATTAACGCGAATGTTACACATTGAAATAAAACTATTTTTTAAGGATTTTCAGTCCGCCCCGTAACCACGAAAGGTGTAAAGCAATCGAAACGTCAGGAAGGTAAAAAATGTAAAAATTAAACCAAATCTCGATAAAATCCGTAAAAATTAGTTTTATTTCAAAATCTACTTATATTTATTACAGCAGCTATTTGTTGTCTGGCCCGTTTTGCGAAATTACCAACCTGAACGTAAATACACGTAATTTGTATACAAATATGATATTGATTTAAAAACACAAGTGAGAGTCGTTATGATAACCTTTTTATCAGTCCCCCACGTATCCGCTGGTCTAAATTTTCTTGTTCATACCAATTTCAGCTCTAGTGTTTTAAAAATAAGAGCTAGGTCTCTATGTTTAAATTTATCTTGGGTCCTTATATTTTGAGTGACCACAAATTGTATGATCGTTTTTGAATGTATTTTTAGAACAGACTGTTTTGACGACAAGAATTTTGTTTATCCTTATTCTTGAGCTATAAAATAAATTAAGTTTCGTTGTACGGCACGGATCTCTTCCGAAAGTAAGTGAGTGTTTTGGTTTTATTTCACTTGGGCCAATGGTGGTTGGCAAGACGACAGTTTTAATACAATTACTTAATTCAATTAGTAGGTGAAGTAATTTAGGTTAATTGAATATAATCTTAAGCCTCCTGACTAAATATTGTAATATCTATATTTTCATTAATGAATGATACTTTGTTTGAGGCTTGAGCGCTTTGTTTATTTTTAATAAGTAAATCAAGTTTTTTTACATGTTATAGATATAAATAAACATCGTATATTTTAGTAAGTTACTAAATGGCTTTTCATGATATTAAAGTTGGAAACTAAGGACGTAAATAAGATCTAGGCATATAAAAAAATGGAAACAAAATAAAATTTATTTTGTATGGTCAACTTGACTGACCGACAGAAATGAAAAAATATATTATATTCAAAACACATTATGCTTACCAGTTTGAGGAAGACCTCTATTCATTAGTTAGATTTCTTGTTCCTTTCTCTCTCTCTCTCTCTCTCTCTCTCTCTCTCTCTCTCTCTCTCTCTATCTCTTCACCCGCAGGAAGTCCACTGCTGAACGTGGCTTCAAGGATCTCCACAGGGACCTGTTGGAAGCCGCCTGCATCCAACAACTTCCTGCAACTTATTATCTTCACGATGAATATATTTCGGAGCAACCCTAGGCCTCCCTATTTAAAGTCGAGTTTATATTTAGCCCCATATATCAAAAGTTAGGTACTACGCACTAAAAAATTACATCCAATATTCAAGGATTCATATTCATTCAGTCATTCAATCACTCATTCATTCCGGCCCTTTCTCTACACAAACGTGACCACGCTTCTGGTCAAAACAATCAACAAAAAATAACCTTCACACACACATAGATAAATTAAATAATAACCAGACAATAAGTAGCGAGGACGCGTGATTGTAAACATTCAACGACCTTTGTCGTCTGAACCTATTAAGTAATCGTTACTTTATTAATGGGTTGAAATAGAAATATTAATCGATTGATAAATGCTGTAACAATTTAGTTCATGTGAATTATTTACCAATATTAATTGGTCGCGTGTTCAAATCCCAGGGTACACCTTTAACTTTTCGGAGTCATGTGTGTATTGATATTTGATAGTCAATCACCACGCACTATAACGATGAAAGAAAACGTGCATACCATAGCGATTTGTAAGAATTGCTCTGGTACCTATGTTATTTATTTATTTTGTCTGAGATGTGATTAATGCATCACATACAAACCACTATAGGTTTAAGTGATGTTTTGTTTATTTATGTGTAAATTCTTATACAGTAAAATAAAAAAATATATATGTTAAGTCTGCCAACCCGAACTAGGCCGACGTAATGGACTATATGGTCTAACCCCTCTCAATCGTACTCTCGGTTTGTAGACGGGGTCCGTTCTCTGCAAAGGGACAAATATGGCCTGATAAAAAACAAAGCAAAAAATACAATTGGAATTGAGTAAATATGTCTAAAAAAAGGAAAAAACTGGTAGTACGTCTCTCATATGTGCGAGGCCGCCTGCGTAGGTATCACCGCAAAGACGAGCATGCCATTCGCCTGATGGTAAGCGATACAACCGCTCATGGACAATAGAAAAACAAACACCATGAATAAAAAAATAATGCTTGGTATTCCACTGCGCTCGCCATCCTGAGATATAAGATGTTAAGTATCAATATGTCCAGTAGTTACTCGGGCTGCAATGTCCTTCAAACCGGAACACAACAGTGCATTTACACTGTAAACATTAACAAGTACACTTATGAGAAGAGCTAACAATTTAAGCCCAATATACGTAATCAATCAATCAACCGCAAGGCGTAATGCAATTACAAGGTCTGAAACGTGGTTCATCGACCTCTAGTACGGTAAATAAGTACAGCTTATCCAGTAGCCGAGACACGTTCACACGTTTAGAAATTGATAAACATGGCGCCTGCTTAATGACACCTCTCGTGGTTATGTTTTCAGAAAGGAGGTTGCGTAACAAAATATTTTTGGCAGTTAAAAATTCAATTATAGAATCTATAGATTAGATTATTTTAAGGCATGGGAACGATGGATGGTTGGAGGCATGGGCTGGGTTCTAAGACTTCTAACGTTAGGTAGAAAGTGATATTTAACATGTAGTGCGAGACCTTACTTGCAACACGACTACTCGTATTTTGCTTCATACTCATGCGCAAATGATGCACTGTATGTGATTTGTTGTTTACCGTTTTTATTCCTAATCATTAAAAACAGTTGGTTACTCACAAAAAGACTGTATATCAGTAAGTTGTTTTTACATTGTGTCATTAGTGAAAATTGTTATCCCTAGCATATTTTGTATTGTCTATAAAATTAAAATTGGTGAAGTTATTATTATCTTGCACTTTTTTGGCTGTCTTCGTATTAAAAGGAGATATTTCTATAGTTTGAAAGAAGGTTACATTCTAATTTCAATTGTCTATGAATTTGGAAATACAAATTCCGATATGTAATATTGTAAGGGATTAGAGAGGTGTGACTAGAATGTTTCGACGGACCGGTTTGAACAGCTAGCGACCTCGGCAGGGCCTGTCGCAAGTCACTTGACGCTAATAGAGTTATTAAAATAACTGATAATTATGAATTATACAATCAAATTCCAAAGCAAAAACAGAAAAGAACACGAAATAATTGGAGATTTTTGATTTTTCGATAGGATGTTATGAAGTGAATATCAATATAAAATTGGTACGTTTATTACACAAAATGAATGGACTATAGGAACTGTGGATCAAACAAACAAGTACCTTAGTTTATAAGTAGATAAGCAATTTAATATACAAGCAAGACAAAGATATCAGCTACCATTATATCCAAAATTTAAAGCAGAAACAACTGAATTTGAAAATTCAGTTTTCTTATTCATCAAAGACTACTTCATCAAAAAATACTTTAGATTTCTTTGAGTCAGTAGGTTTAAGATCACTTTAAGTAGGCAACCGATTGCTTGCTTACCTTATGAGTTATTGCAAATAAATAAATATTATAAAGGTGAAACAATTCTTAGTAAAATTCCGAATGGCAAAAGGATTCTTTTACTAATTTTCATAAAAATCTTTCATGTTTATACGTGGTTTTAGATCGAATATGAAACAACTGTCTGGTACATCCGATAAGATAGATGCAGCCGTGAACCAATTCGCAATGATCGCGTGTGACGACCCCGCTCGCTCGCATCCAAGCTTATAGATCAAACAATTTATTTGATTATTTAATATCCATGATGGATCTCTTTTAGATGGTGGATAAGAGGCCACCTGAAGGTGACATTTCATTTGACACTTTGGCACCCAACAGCCACATATATTAGGATCGAGTCTTGTGTCGTGGGTATCAACTATCAAGAACTACGAGATAATTTTAGATCTCACCAACACCCAGACCACAAACAAATACTTGTGGTTGACACAAATATTTGTTTCGGTGCGGGGATCGAACCTCTCGTTTCCCAGCCGGCGTCCAACCACCTGCGCCACGGAGGCTGTCAATAAGCTAAAGTACTCTATAGACTAATTTAGATACATATAGTTTGAAGAGGTCTGTATAATGGGCTTGACGATAACCTACAAGAGGTGCCATATTATGTCAACAAAAATATGATGCTCCAGAATCTTGGATAAATTTGAAATTATGTGACTAAGCAATTGCACAAGGGTCTTTCTAAAACCAAGAGATACTTAAAGGGATCTATGGTCTATAATGTCTGAATCCACGACCACAATTTGTATGTTTTATACAAATATATTTACCATAAAAGCTAAGCTCAACGAAAGTAATGAGTAAATAGCTGGTAACATAGCTGGCAGAAGCGGAATATCTAGTTAAAGAATTTTAACAGGTTTTCCACCATGATCAAACCACTATCCAGGAATTACGAAATGAATGTATCTTGTTACCAAACATAGTTACACCAAACTAGCTTCGAAGACCTTTCTAACATTGATTAAGCTACGGGCGAATAACCAACACGAAAAAAGCATAAATATCCATATGCTGGAGTATTAATTTAATAAATTACCCAATAGAAAGTTAAAAATATAATGTAAACAGAGCCTACGTGACTGCGCCGTATTTGCGTACGATAGAGTTTTGGGACGCGTCGGGTTCGGCAGCAATGTCAATCGTTATGTGGACCGGCGAGGTTTTCCTGTTTGTTTTCTATTGCGATATCTATGTTTATTATTATATTTATAGATTGTTTATGATCTGGCTTTGGAATTGGGATTGTTTTTATGATTGCTGCATATCAAAACATTTTGTAGTTAGAAGTTAGAATTGACGCAGGCCGCTTCTATCAGGGTATAAGTAATTTATCTTCTTAGCTTATTTTTATATTAATGTTTAGTCATTAAGCCCTTTTATCTCTTAGGTATATTCACTACCCATAGTAAAAGTTTCTAATGCAGATGAATACGACTTTCTCTTCTAACCGATTGTTTGGTTATATTCGATTTACATGCACTTTAAATGTCATACCTTCCATGTTTAATGGACAAAGATAAATATTTTATTTTCACACGTGGGTTGTAGTTACTACCTACTCAATTTTTTCAAAGCTACCAACATTCATAGGGTTATCACTTGCTTTAACAATTATTATGAAAAACATCACGAGGCACCTGCGTAACTGGGAGTTTTCAACAATAATTTCAAAGGTATGTAAATTCTAAACACCTGTATTACTTCAGCTTAGTTTAATGTACTAAGTACAGCTATTTTTCGTATGAAGTTGCAAAATTAAGTTAAGCATGACAAGACCACACAAACTTGTATGGAAAGTTAAGTAGGTAAAGAAGGTCAACATTGGATAAATGTCACAGAATAGCAACAGAACATAAAACATGTTTTAAACATCGTCTGTGCGTCCTTGCCTATTTATAGACAGGGCAGTGCCCTACCGCCCTATCACTTGAATATTAACGCGACGATACGCCAAGGATACCGGCAGGATCATTAATATCAACGCATTGAGATGTGAGGTTATGTTTTTATTTAAATGTTAAGGTCGACAGGTTGATGTACTGAAGAGAGGAGTGTAAACAAACATACACGTGATACCTACAAAAATGTTTTACTTGTGAATCATAAGTAATTTCCAGGTTATGTAATTATTTATGTGATATTTAATTTGAAAAACTACGATTAAGTTATTTAGTTAGAAGCAACAATAAAATTCTTTCGAGTTTGATAACAAACATGTTGCACCAATCCCACCATATACTTTAACCCTTACTAATTGCCATTTACTTACTTTTCTTTTTTCGGGTGTGGATAATCCTGCCTATCCTTTTAGATGCATTAGTGTGATTGTATGCATGGACCTATGCATGGACACCAATCCACCATTTAACATTTATGAATTTTTAACGCAACGAAATTCACCTGTCTTTGAGTACTTATCTAATGTATTTATTTATTCTAACAGAAACGATAAATATATTTCATTTATTTTGGAAGTAAATATGTTTCCGATTTCATACAATGTTACATACTGTTTGAATGATATTACGGACACAAAATGGCTTGAAGATTGTGATAATGTTCTCTTTTTAATTGCGCATATATTTTTACTAAGTTTAATACCGCAATTTCCTTGAAATATTAAAACAGTCATTTAAATTATTTTAACTATCCGTACTTGTTTAAAATACTCTAGTACGCAACACTAATAACATCCGAGTTTAATTCGTAAAAAAACTTTGAGATATATTGCCTGCTCAATTAACCAAACCCAAGAAAATCTTATGCAACTCATTACAGTTTTTTCCACTAAGGAATAATACTATATTGAATTTATAATACCATTGACATTTAAACCCATGCATTTACATATACTCTTTATCAATCGATAAAAATGAAATTATGCAATATTCCTATTCAACATCCAAATGGTTTGCATTAAAATAGTCTTTTAAAAGATCTTTTTGATTATTTACCATTGGTCTTGGCAAGTTTCATTCACGTTTTTGTCGACGTACATATCATTTCATTTCATACAAAATAGACCAAACCTATACATGTGTTTAGTTTCTGAACCCGAAAAATTACGTGTATACCTTTCATTAATGGGTAAGAAGATCGTTATAAACCCAGTAAAAATGAAATCTATGCCCACATAGAAACGTAACAACCAACACAAACATATACAAGTATTGGTGCACGTTGCACACCAACGCATCGGCCTGCATAAACAGGTCGACGACCCCTGCTATCGAGTATGAAGTTACTACATAGTTGTTACGTGATAAGGTGTCGCCATTACTTCTAGATTGACAGATTTGTGTCAAGTAGGATGTTTAGACCTTTAAGAAGAGGAGAATTATGGGAAAAAGAGCTTATCTTTATGAAAATATAAAATATCTTATTGGAAAAAGGGCTTATAATTTTTTGGTTGAGATCTTTGTGGGGCGGACTTTACATACCATAAAAATTCTTACAAATCGCTATGGTATGCAGGTTTCCTCACGATGTTTTCCGTCACCTTTATATTGCGTGTTTAATGGTGATTGACTGTCAATAAATACTTGACTCCTAAAAGTCAGATGTGTACCTGGGATTTGAACCAGCAACCATGAACATGTTGGCAGCCGCGTCTGGTCGGTTTACCAACAGGCCATCACGCACATCGCATACAGACATACGTACTGTTTATAAAATGGTCTTAATTATAGTTACTGTAGATCATCTTTTCAAGTTATTATCGTAATGTTTTTTTTTATATAAAACTTACTCGTTATATAATACTATTTTATGATACCTACCCATAACTTTAAGATAAATGCAGTTAAGTACGTTATTATTTTTTACTTTTTCGTTGACACGCCGCGTTGGTCTTTTCGTCTCTGTGGTGGTATTGATAGAAGTGAATATAATAGTGATTAGTGGTTTCTAATATCAAAACATTCAAATGTATAGGTAAAATCACGTTTCGCCAACCACAGTTAAATGTAGGATAAGCATATTCAACAGAAGAATTGTCTTAAGTGTATAAAATCATGAGATATTAATATTTTAACAGATTTGGTAGCTGGTTATTAAAAACAAAAAATACGCGTGAAATTGTTTGTTCGATTTCAGAACTGAAATGTTTTTACCCACTAATTTGTGTCTATCCCTGGTTTCATTGTGTCATTCTTATTCGACAAACTACGGCTTCGTAAGCTAGCACGCGTGGAGGTGAAGGAAAGGAGAGGATGTTATAAGGATTAAAGCTAATTCAATTACTGTAACAAAAATAATCTTTATGTACAATGTATTGATGAGACCATACTAAGTATGTTTTGTATTTAACCGTTTTTGTACTTGACTTATTATAAGAGATTTTTAATTCTTTATATGTCTAATAAACGATGTGATCAATAGTTTTTCGAACTGCCTCCGTGGCGCAATTGGCTAGATGCGGGATGTGAAACGAGTTGCAGGTCGATCCCCTCACCGAGATAAATATTTCCGCGATTCATAGGTACTCGTTTCAAGTCTGGGTGTTTATGAGATCGTAAAGCCTCTCGTATTTTCTGATACTCAA
This sequence comes from Deilephila elpenor, assembly GCA_949752805.1. Taxonomy (NCBI): domain Eukaryota; kingdom Metazoa; phylum Arthropoda; class Insecta; order Lepidoptera; family Sphingidae; genus Deilephila; species Deilephila elpenor. The sequence continues at coordinate 10,315,914 of OX457115.1, forward strand.
TAATTACACATAGATGTAAGAATTAATGTGGGTTTGAAACTAAGTGAGGACTATGTATGTGTGTGACTGTAGGGTGTATTAATATTTTTATTTATTCAGGTGAATATAACCATAATATTAAACCTTAAATGTCTATTGTTCCAGTCGATCCACACGAAGCCGACATGCAACGGCGTGGTGTGCTATCTGAACGACTCTCCACACAAAGTGCACCAGACGAAGAGAGCGGTAGTCCCTCGTGAGGGTTGCGAGCTGAAGGTAACATCGGGAACCCTTCGCAGATACAGCAAGCACCACGGAAGGCCAGAGACTGATCGCAGGAAACAAGATTCTGATTCGGACTCCGATTCTGATTCTGATACGGAGTGCAAAGGATATGATCGGGTTAGTAGCAAAAAAAAAAAATTAACAGGAATAATCGCTGCATTTTTTATGATAAGCTTCTCTTAAACTGTGTCTTTTATGCGAAACTTTAGTTATTTTGCAGCATATATTTTTGTATTTTATAAAAAAAAGTAATTTAAATTGTTTAGTTTTTAATTCTACTACCCATTTTACTCAAAACATGCAATTACAATTTTAAATTATTTGAATTGTATAACTTTTTCGCAATATCAAATGCTTTACCTCGAATAGATTTTATCTTCCATTTTTAATGATTAACTCTCTTGATTATCCAATTCAATAATTGAATCTAAATCCTTTATACGTTATACTTTAGATTGAAAAGGTGGATTAATATCTGAACCTTATCAAGTACTTGAACCTAAGTCGCGTAAAACCATCTCCAGTTTTCTACATTCCTTGAATCCTTCTCCCACAGTCGGAGTTCTGGCGCCGCAAGATGCGAACAGTCCACAACATCCTAGACGTGGACAAAGACGGGCTGATCTCCTTCAACGACTTCGTGCTGTTCAGTGAACGGTTCAAGTCGCTGGGACATCTCGACGATAAACAGGCTAAGGAGTTCAGCGATATTATTAAGGTGAGTGCTTGTCGTATGATGATGGCTTGTGGGATGTTGGTTGTAGTATTGATATGGTAGTGTAGGTGATACTACTGTATTTTTTAAAATTAGACAAATATTCAGACTTTGCTGTACATGTTTCCTAAAATAGGAGTAATGGCCAGATAAGTTTCTGACTTTTAAAGCCCGTATTTTAATGTGGTTTAACAACTGCGACTATTAATCAAGTGGCAACAACCACAAACTACTGTTTTGTTTGTCATCATGACAATTATAAGAAATACAAGTTTTATGACTTTCCAAGCTACAATCATCATTTTATGTCATGTCGTTTTAATTTGCATCCAGCAACATAGCACTAAATAAAATACAAAATAGCAGTATCTAAACCTCTTATTATTGTTAATACTTGCAGCTCACATGGGAGGAGCAGTGGGGCGCAGTAGACCCGTACAACTTCGTCACAGTGGAGCAATATCTGGAAGACATGCACCACGTGCTCAACGACAAGACGCTGAAGAAGAAGGCGCATCGCTGGCTGCCTTACTTGTTTAAGGTGAGATTTGTAGTAGGAAGGCTAGGGAAAGGTAAAGAAGGTTCTTACTATGTCGTGATTTGGGATTTTGAGGATAAAAAACTTTGTTATATTTAATTTCTTTAAATAGAAGTCCTTGTCTATGACTGAATTCAACATATAAAGAATATAAATAAACGAACCTAAGCGACACGGTGTCTTTCCTCAGATTGGTATATGTGTAGGACGCTTTGTTAGGGTCATTGTCTTTATTTGATAATGAATTGTCCAAACTCCTACACTTAACTAGTTTCATTATCAGTATAATTGTCGTCTTTTCTATGGTATTTGAAAATGGTGATGTTGAAAATTGTATTGAATTAAAGCTAATGGGTCCAAAATCTCTTTCTATTACAGGCGGTTGACAAGGATAAGTCGGGGTACATCTCCGTGAACGAGTTCAAGCTGTTCTTCCAATGCCTTGGCCTCACTAACGAGCATGCCGCCATCGCCTTCGCTGTCATAGACGTCAACGGGGTGGGTGCTTCTGTAATTTTGATAATGAACTATATAATGTTGGTGGCTTTTTAAGTTTATGTGAAATTAGTTGAGCTTCGATCGTCACACTGATATTAATGTTTGTGTGAATTGTTTCGAGTGTATGGTAGGTTAGAAAAAAAATTATGGGATTATGTTAAGAATGTTAAAGCGAATTCAGGAAACATTATCAATTCCCATGTTGAGTAAATAAATTAATGATCACGCGTGCTGTTAACTAAAATAATTTATGTACTTACGTTATTATCGGTGATGCAGCAAATTCCAATTTGCATTGAGTACTAAGGTAATCCATGCATTTTTGTTAGTTAAGTAAAACAGTTTCGCAAAATTTCATCCTAGCTTGTTACATTACTAATAAGCTTATAATATTTATTTTTCAGGACGGCAAATTGTCTCTAAACGAGTTTGTGAAACTCGGCAAAGACTTTTTCTTCACCGAGGACGACTCCCGAGTGTCCAAGATGTTCTGGGGCCCGCTCATCGACATCTAAGTCACGACAATAAGACTGCAATATGTTCTACTCTTACCAGTTGCTTCATATGGGGTTATGTAACATATGTTAGGCTAAGTTTGTATGGATAGATTAAGTGCAATTAGGGTTTGGTGTGAACTGATTTTGTATACGAAAATCTGGATTTTTCCATGTTTTTTTTGTAGTCTTAAAGTGTTGTATTTTTTTGTGATGATGTGCGTAAAGTTACTTAGAAGTTGTGAAATCAAGATTTGGATTTGTTACAAATATTAGGAATATATTTGCGTAATAAATTAAGATAAAATAGTTTACTGATTATAATAAAATATTATTATCTTATTGGCAATGTAAGATGTTTACAGTAAAAGTTTAGATTATGTTTAATTTTAAATTATTTGTGCGCATATTTTTACACAAAAAAGTATAACATCCTTTAATAAATATCAAGCGAGGCAGCTGTCCTGTTTATTTTTTGTGACATCAAAATTTTTGTGGGTTAATTTGTAGTATTTTTATGCAAATTCCGTTCACAGCAAATCCGAAAGATAATTAAGTTCCATAAACATTAACTATGTTGATGTAAAAATTATAAAAAAAAGCATTCATTATGTTTGAATGTAAGTGACATGGAATCTTAATAGAATCTCAATAAACATGTAATAAAATGGTGTGTTTTAATTCACAATTGGTACTAATAATAAAATTAAGGATATTATTTACTAAACTAAAACGCCTTTCATGTCTGCAATAAAATTATTCATAAAATCACAATGCAATACACAACATAAAACATGAATATAAATCTGTGGCTCTTGTGACGAGTGATACAAGTCGAAAATCATCATTTTACAGGAGAGCAAAAACAAGATTTAAAAAATTCTCGGTCGTAATCTAAATGTGCTAGATTAAACTTGAATACCTTATTTTGTGGGGAAAAATGTTTTCTTTTATTGTGCGTTTTAGGTTTTTTGATAAATATTATGTTTAAAAAGTAATTCACGAGAAACCTGTGAGATATACCTCGGCTTATAAGTAACATGTGCAAAAATGTTGTGATAAATAATATAAGTGTAATTATATTACGTCGCACCTAAATACTGTGTTTAAAGTGCTTTCGTGTAAACTGATATACAAAAGTTTACAAAATGTAATAACTAATTTGTATGAGTTCCTACGATAATGTTGCTCAAACAAAAGATAAAGGTATAATCCGTAAGATTATGTTTTTTTAATCCGCAACCCCCTACTTTCATAAATTACTTGAATAGTATCTGTTTGCTAATATTCAAGTCTATTGAAAATAAGTGGTAAATGATACAAGTCAAGTTATATCTCTCGTTAAAATGATATTATGTAATGTGTAAATAGATACAAGTTTCATATTATTAAATAATCAACTTGGTTGCGATGTTTTTAATAATAAATAAAAGGTACGATGGGTCTCCCATGTATTACCGGATAGTATAAAAATCCCTTAACTGTTAATGAATAAAATAATAAAAATAAATCAACTTTAGTCAAAAATAACTGCTTGATTTAGCAACTCAATCAATATGGAGTTTGGTGTAGATAAAGGTGCGGTTATCCATGTCAAGCGAGGCGAGGTTGCAGTCTCTGATGACATAAATGTCTCAGAGACTGTAAGACTCAGATCTCTTTCGCAGACGGAAATCTACAAGTATCTGGGTATGCCTGAGGGTCTAGATATTATAGGTGCAGAGGTAAAACAATCAATGAAGGAGCGTTTCTTTAGCCGCCAAAAGTTCTTAACTGTTTTTTATCAGGTGGAAACAATATTCGTGCGTTTAACGGTTGGGTTATGCCTGTACTTATGTACTCTTTTGGCAAACTCAGATGGACTCAGACGAAATTGGACGCCCTGGATCGTAAGGTCCGGACTCTACCAAATGCACATCGTATGCATCACACAAGTTCGTCAGTGATGAGTTTGTGCATCCCGCAGAGATGTGAGGGCCGAGGCATTCTTAATGCTAAGGATCTGCATAATCGTGAGATGTGCAATCTAAGGGAGTATTTCCATCACAGCTACGTAGATATGCATAGGGTTGTAGTTATAGTGTGTAAAGTATTTATCCAGCTCTCATTGGCGAATGAGAACTGGCGGAAGCCTTTGGTGATGAGCGTTTAAGATCGCGAGGAAGTATGGAAGAGCAAAGAGCAGCATGGTCCGTTTTATCGGGCCCTACACGGGCCTGAAGTGGACCGGCCTGCATCTGTAACTTGACTACGTTTTGGTAACCTCTGGGGAAACTGAGTGTTTTGCTTTTGCAATCGTGGACGAAGTGATAAAGACTATAGAAAATACATCCTGAATGACGGTACGGTCGACATTTGTAGGGCATGCCAACGTCCTGGCGAGCCAATGAGACATGTAACTTCCGGTTATTCGTATCTTGCTTACGGCGAGTACTTGCATAGACACAACCTAGAAGCCAAGATCATAGATCAGCAAATCGCTCTTCGATATTGACTATTGTGACTCTTGAAGTGCCATATTATCAGTATGTTTCCCAACCAGTTCATGAAAATGGTCATTCAACGCTGTATTGGGATCGGTCTGTTATCACAGATAGGACTATTGCTGCGAATAAGCCTGATGTTGTGATAATAGATCGATTGACGCCCCGAGCAATACCTTTTGATGTTACCATACCGCATGACGATAACCTCTTTAAAGCTGAAAAGAAACAAAATTGTCTAAATATTTAGATTTGGAACACGAGGTTACTGACATTTGGGATGTAGACTCAACAATTATTGTCCCGATTGTTGTTTCTGCACATGGACTGATACCAAAGAGCCAAGACCAACATCTCCAAAAGCCGTTGTTGGTCGTTGGGTCAAGAATCAGATCCAAAAGGCAGTATTGCTGGACATACCACTCATAGTGAGGATGTTCCTAACTTTCTATCCCTAATCACTGCACCGGTGGCTTGGGACTTGAGCCTCGCCACCAAAGGGTTAACTATTTGTTTTATACTTTTTTAAGTAATTTTTTTTAAATGTTATATGAATGTACAAAAATGTAAAAAAATCTTACAAAATAAACACAATTACAATAAATTAACTTTAATAAAATTTAGATTCAAAACTAATTTAATTAAATTACAAATTCTTAAGGCACAGTTATAACACAATTATTAAAATCTTAGATTGCCTCGATGGCATAGTTGTATTACGGTACGGTTACAAAGCTGAGGTCTCTGGTTCGAGTCCCGGGTCGGGCAAAGTTATATTGGATTTTTCTATTCATTATTTCTGTGGGATCGAACATACAAGGTGAAATGTGGGTGTCCTGGTGGCGCCTCTGCCTCTCCCTTCGGGGATAAAGGCGCGAGTTTATGTATGTATGTATGTATGTATTAAAATCTTATATCGTACTTTTACAATATGAATGGTAAAGGTCTCTAATCTCACTAGTATCGTGTCATATACTCAAAAGTTCGAAAACGAAGCAAATAATTTTTAAACTAAGAAATAACACAGATGAGTATTATACAAATACTACAATAAGAAAACATGTAAAAACTATTCCAGAACAGTTGAAAAAGAATAAGGAGTTTCTTTCCATATTTAATCTAAGATAATTTGAGTAAAGTAGCAGTACAGTAATATTGATAAATAAGATTTTTAGTTTGCATTTTGTTTGTATGTGGTGTTCAATAAAGAATTTAAAAATAAATTATGTACCAATACCGTTATGACAACTGCCATTTTTCAAAAAAATATAAAATAATATAATGTTTCCGACAGCAAGGTAATTTTTTTAGTTTCCGTATATTTACATTGGATATTGTATCTGATGATAGAATATAATATTATAATAAGTCATATTTATAGTACAAAAGTATTATATATTTGGACATTTGAATTATTGGGTCTGTTATATATTATAAACAATAAAATCGTATTGCCGCGCACAATAGTCTCACTTAGCACATCTCATTTGATATAAAATATTTTTGTAATTTGTTTGAGTTTTAGATACAACTTGATTTGAATTCGTTTGCACATAAAATAAAAAATCTGTAGAATGATAAATGTGGAGATGTATCACATAGCACATCAAAATCAAAAATTCACATTTGAATTGGTAGGTACATGTCGAGTTGTACCCTAGTCAATATTGGCAAAAAATGGTTCAAAGTGATATAAACCTCGATATATCAATATTCACGTTAAATGCACTGAAAAAATATATGTGAAAATAGTTATAATTGTACTTATACCAGTAGCCACAAAAACTGCGTATTAATCGATTACAAAAACGAGTTACAACTCGAAATATATCAATATTCACGGAATTTTCGCCAAAATAGCAGCACTTGTATCACTTTACACAAAATTATCTCCGTAACTATAGCAGATAGAAAATCGTGAGTTAGACCAAAAAATAGCTAATTTTTTTCTGATCATTTCTATATTAAAAACTCAAAAAGGGTACAACTCGAGTTGTATCACTTGTAACAAGAGCCACAGAAATGAATTAAACAAGTAATAATATTATCTATGGTTAATCTCATACTTACTTCCCGGCAAAAGTACCAGGAGAGCATAAAGTAAGAGGAGTGTTTTTAAATATTTTTTAACTTTTAATTTACTCTCCGAACTATACGACAAAAGTACTAGGGGAATATAAAATAACGGAAGTAAATTAAATCTTATCTTTCTATGTTACGAGTTTCCGACAAAAAGTACTAGGAGAGCATAAAATAAGAGGAGTGTATTTAAATATTTTTATACTTTTCATTTATCCTCCCAACTTTACGACAAAAGTACTAGGAGAATATAAAATAACGGAAGTAATTTAAATCTTATTTTCTATGTTAACTTTTCTACTAGTTTCCGGTAAAAAGTACTAGGAGAGCATAAAATAAGAGGAGTGTATTTAAATAATTTCTTATTTTACATTTACCCTTCAATTTTCCGACAAATAATACAACGTAGTGACAGATACGAATTAAATAACCTCCTCACATTCTTTGCTATCCTAGTACTTTCCTACAAAGTTGACACAACACAGTAATTAATGAAACCTAACCTCTTCTTACATTATGTTGCCCTTCTGACAAAGATACTAGGACGACATAAAATTAAAGAAATGAATTTTGTGGATCAGTAACTTAACCCTAACTTGGGATATTGCTAACACAATGTTGCCGATAGGTACCAGGGTGGCATAAAAATAGAGGAGGTTGAATTGAGTGTATCATTTATAGATCTACCCTCACCCATAGTAATAAATTACATGAACCATAATAATCTCTAATTTTATCCCTTACGTCAAATATTTTTAAATAAACGAATATAACTGATAATTAGTCGGCTTTATTACATAAATAGAAAACATAGTATTAAAGGTTATTCAAAATAAAAAATATTATATTGTTGTAATACTTTATTATTCAATCACTACAAAAAAATTCAAATTGGGTCACATCAACACTTAATATTATACGCAAGCACATTCAGTTAATATTGACAGTCATATCATATGACTCTATGCACGAGAAATACAGAGTAAAGGAGAACTATAAACTAAGTTATTTGAAGTGACATTGCTATGGAATAATTGTCGCATGTATTATTTGTAATCAAATGTGTGTATCAGCCCATATACGTTCTACTGCAGGGCACAAACCTCCTCTACATTTAGGAGTACAATTGAGAGGGGTTAGGCCAATTTATAATGGTACCAAAAACGATTTTGTAACAATGCAACATTACTTGGAAAAATACATAGAACCTTAATTCTTACAAAACTTTAATGGTATAATTTATTAAGCAATGCGAGTTATAATTTCAAGTGCTCAAAATTAACCAGATTTAATCATAACTTGCAATAATGCAATACTTTTTGATATTGTTTGAAAAATTAATATTTTAGAGCAACATAAATTTTCTTTACATGTGCTTAATATTTATTTAATCAATTTAGTAAAGTTGTGAGTTTTCTCCAACAATTAGATTGTATAATATTGGCTTGTTTCACTATACAATTTATATTAAAAAAATTGAGAAAAATCTAATTAGTACGGACAATACAAAGTAAAGAGGTTATAATTAATAACTAAACAATATTGAGCTGGTCTTTGAGGAGCTTCGTCTCTTCGATCAGTGTAGACACTTGCTGCGTTCTGAAAGTGAACAAATAAGTGTAAGTTAAATACTACTGTTACTTGTGTTTTCTGTTTTGTATTCATTGTCTAGTGTAATATTCCCGTTCACTTGTTTCTAATAATATGTATTAGCTTTCGGTGGAAACTTTGTTGGATTATGTTTCATATTTATATATCTATGATTAATTGTAATAATTCTGTATGTTTCCCTAATATACATAAATAAATAAATAAATGAAATGTGGTTTATAGAAATTATTTGTAGTTTTGTAAGTTATAATCAGTATAAAGTGTAATTTGATCTCGACATTGTGGATAAAAACTTACTGCTGTTGTAAGATCGATTGTATCGAGTCGCTGTGCGTTTTGCCTAAGACAGTGTCTTTCTTCTTGTACTCGCTCTGCCACTTCTGGATCTGTAATCAATAAATAATGGTCAAATGTACTTACTATCATCATATTAGAGACAAGTGGGTAGTGACTTTCATGACAATTTATGCAATGGAGATATTTTTGCCCGATGTCTTTAAAGCGGCGTCGTAATGTATTATAGAAATTTAAATATTGTATTCGTAACCTACAAATAAAATAGTATGCTCACGATTTTAAGTAACCATTATGCAAGATTAAAATGCAAAATTTTTTCGAAGCGGACATGTGAATCAATCATAATGGATGTGTTGAATACATATGATTATGCGAAGTCTCCACATCTCTGCTCCGCTCGCCACCACTTCAGTGGGGACGCAATCATAATGTCAGGTTAGTGACCTCTTTGATGTTTCTCTTAGCATACCATTGGAGTTACGGTTATAGTATGCCATATGTTAGTGGGTAAAGAGGAAAGACACTTATGCTTAATTTTGTTAATAAAAATAAAATTTAACAGGCTGTTTCAACATTTAACAGACCATTTCAACATTTAACAGACCGTTTCAACATTTAACAGACCGTTTCAACATTTAACAGACCGTTACTACATTTAACAGACCGTTCCAACATTTAACGGAACTACTCAACATATACACTGACCTCATCGTTGTTCCTCTTGGCGTACTGTTTGAGTTGCTGTATGTGGTCGGCGAACTTTTCGCGGGTCCTCCGGTACGTGTGCAGCTCACTGAGCAGGTCCCTCTCCGCGGGACTCACGTGAGAGTTGGCACGGAGGCTGCGAATTACTGCTGAACATCTGGAACCAGATATTAGTATAGAGGGTTTGAGCCAAAATAATAGGGCGTTTGTTTGTGGGTCCGAAACGTCTCTCGAAGTTTCTGATACTCACGACACGAGACTCGATCTTAGTGTGGGGTCAGGAATATGTATGTGACTGTTTGGTGTATTTATTTATTTGACTATGATGGGATTTTTTATTGTTTTGGGTACAAACACAAATACCTACAATTAAACGCATTAGATGATCTCTATTTAAAGAGGTTACTCCTAAAAGCGTTGGTTTCAGGCATACGGGACCAAATTCCAAGCGAAATTAAAAGCATTTTTACACTCTTTATTCATTAGCGGTTGTGTGAACCATGTAATTTTATGTAACTAAGTTGCTGCCTACATGTTCACGGTAGTCGCGGGTTCATATCCCAGGGCACACCTCTGACTTTTCGGAGTTATGTGTGTATTGATAGTCAATCACCACGCACTTTAACGGTGGAGGAAAACATCGTGAGGAAACCTACATACCGTAGTGATTTTAAATAATTTCTACGGTATGTAAGTCCGCCAACCCGCCCTAGGCCAGCGTGGTGGACTATATGGCCTAACCACTCTCAATCGATTCTCTCGATTGTAGAGTAGGCCCGTGCCCTGCAGTGGGACGTATATGGGCTGATATAGAAGAAGTTATTGTATATTTTGGATTCGAAAGACTGCATTTTATGTGACATTTGTATGGGTGAAAACCGAATTGAATATATTAAGGAAACATATACCGTTACCTGTATTTGATGTCGTCCTGGTGTTTCTCAGCGAGCAGACATTTTTCTTTCAACACCACGGATTGCAGTTGGACATCGTCTATGTCTTTCTGCAAAGTAATAAAATTATATTAACATGGGTTACTCATAGCTTTATTTCTTTAAATTCTATCAAAATTTCTAGGTATTGTAAAAATGTTGTGCCGAATTTATTACAATGTGTAGTGCAGTAGCGTATTCATAGAATTTTATCAGTTTAAATGTGGATTTAAAAAATAAACCTCAATAAAATCACGATTTAATGTTACGACTTTTGTAGTTTCGGTGACGACAAGTCAGATGAATTACTTTCATAGCAGCATTTATGGAAGGACATTTTTTTTATAATGGTACCAAAATATAAATGTTTACTATGGTTCTTTGATAAACTCACGTGGTCGTGGGATTGGCATAGGACTGAAATTAATAAACAATTTTAATGTCTAACATTTTGTCGCGAAAATTGACCAATCAGCTCAAGGTATTATGGCCACGCCCACATTTAACTTATATTAGTTTATTTTCGGGATCGATCCTTAAGCATTGAGATCGTTTATTAGGCCGATAGTGTACATACCAATACATACATTCGCTCAATGCAATATGGTCACCAATTATACCATTTTATTTTATTTTGTAATTCCTATGTAATTTGGTATGTAATTATACATAGTATATAAATAACAATAATACCTGTAGTGTCTGCATCCAGGCGCGATGCCTGGCGGCGAGCGCGGTGACGGCGTGCAGCTTGTCCCGCAGCGCGCGCGCGGCGCGGGCCTGGCGACTCACGTACTCGCCGCGGAGACGCACGCACGCCGCACTCAACGTCTGTATATACACACATACTGATGTGTCATGAAAAATGGCTGAATAATTTACATATGAAATTTTTCCGATAAATATGAAAAAAAAACCTAATACTTATCCATTTTAAAATTTCGAACAAAACGTAACGCACTGAAAACGGGGCGAATAGAAACTCAGGGAAAAATAGAAAAAAGTGATAGCTTTTGTTTTATTGTGTTTTATGAACCGAATTGATTATGTTTTATTTATAAATAATGGTACATAACTCTTTTTTCCAAATGGCGGCCATTAGATTTAATCCTTCCAGTGAATTTAGACTTTACAGGCTTATATTAACTAATGTAGCTTTTAGTAAGTTTCTTAGGAATATAATAGGATAAAATCGATTTTACGCTTTAAAAGCGAAAATAAAGTTAAATAATTGAATTTTTCCACTTTGATTTTTCCGAAAATTACACATTAGTATTTTAACTTCACTCAGTCGTACTTAATCACGTAACAAATAATTGAACTGCTCTGACTTAAACTAACTTGTAAGTTTTGTTATAATCACTGTATTATAACCTGGTTTTGAAAAGCTACACTAGAGTTTCTTTGTTCATCTCTAGTGAAAACCGCTTTCCGGACCAGGTAGTAGAAAAAAAAGATAATCTAAATTTTAATGGCTTCAATGAATTATTTTAGTTTTCATATACTCAAATATACAGCGTGGATTATATGGTGTATCGCCTCTAAATTGAACTCTCGATTGTAGAAAAGGCTCGTGCCCTGGTCATATATGGGTTGATATAGTACTGAAATTTGTGTCAAACACACATGAAACCAGTGGTGTGGGAAAAGATAACATTACCTAAAAGTGACAGAAATGTGGTGCTGGTGTGCGGAGAGCAATAATAAATTCCTTTTCTTCCAATATACTTTACTCTTTAATAGTTTATTACATCTTAATAATCTTTTTCTTATGCGCTTGCGTCTTTCACTGTCGCGTCCTTCCGCCATTCTCTACTCACTTCCATTCACTCATGCTATCTCATACTTTCACTCACTCTCATTACGTTTCGTTACTGCCAGCATTTATTCCCACAGAAATAAAGATTAAAAATATGGCAAAGTTGTTTTTTTTTTTGGAAACATTCTGTTTGTATTTCTATTTTAAAGGTATATTATGTTTCCTGCACCCAGCTTGTAGAAGCAGTAGATAAAGTTTCCCGCAGCCCTATCAAATAACAGCCATGGAAATTGAAAATCTAAATGAATAAAATTAATAAAATTAAGTCATCTAACACAAATAGCACTGACCTCAAGACACTCCTTGGGGCTGGGTTCGCGTCGCTTGTCTGTATGGAGTATGGGCTGAGAAACCTCGCGGCACAGGATCTCTTGAATAATCGACGTGAATGTTAGCTTCTGACGCTGCGAATTACAAATATGAGATAAATTATTAATTGTGCAGGCGTGGTGCAAAATTTTCGAGGTTCGTACAATTTTTTTTAGGTGGTTGTTGGGACGGAAATAAACACGGCGAAAGAAATTACATAAGTTTCATCTTTGCCTACCTCTTTCTTTGACAAGGCGTGAGTTTGTGTATGTATGTATAAGGCATTTATGGTACCATTGTTTGATCACAAATTATTCTACAATATTGATAAACAGTCATGTAGCGTCTATGAAAGTGTAGAGATAAAAGAAGGGCACCAACCAATGATTTTTTCTAATAATTTCTCAAATAAACTCACCTCTTTGATCATATTACGTAAGTCTTCTTGCTCTAAAGCCGGATTCTTCAGTTGAATTTCCTTGTACAGTTTCTCTTCCAAATCGTACGGTTCCAGAGATCTGGAAAACATAACGTTTTATTAATTTATTTATGTTTTATATACAATATAGTATAAAGGCGGACTTAATGCCTGAGACATCGCAGATGATGGTGCAAAGAGAAAACGAAGTTTAGATATTTTACCTGCAGAATATAGTGTCTTTTACTTTGTATTTATTAATTTTAAACATTAAACCGATGTTTGATGATGATTAACCGATTTTCGCCCAAACTAAGGTCTCCTAAATTTATTTATTATTTAAGACTTAATCTTTATTGTACACAAGAATGAACCACAATATACAGAAATAACAAAAAATAAAGTACAAGTGGCAGTCTTATCGCTCTAAGCAATGTCTTACATACAACCATAGGATGGATTTAAGAGAAGGAGAAAGAGAGGGCAGTGTAGATGGAGACTGTCCCGCCCTCACACCTGCCACTGCAACTCCTGTAAGCCAGGATCAACAGCGGCACGCATTTTTAAGACACTGAGCATTGAAGCTCAGCGCGTCTCCGGGAATGTCTAACTTGTCTTTAACCCGCAACGAAATCACTCAAAAAGTTAAATTAATAGGAGTTGGAAATAAGTAGTGTAGATATGAGTATAAGAAGACTAGGAACATGGTGTGACCTGGTGAGTAGCTGTGCATCAGCGCACAGCACGAGCAGCACGGGCAGCGGCGCCGCGCACACGCACGCGCCCACCGGCGGGCCGCCCGTGCTCACCGAGTAGCGCGCCACGCTGCCGCGCGCGCACAGGCACGCCAGCAGACTCTGCGGATCCGCTGGAATACATCACAACATTATTGAGCAATATAAAAAACTGTCTTAGAGCAGGGATTGAACCTACTTTGCCTGATAGTGTGTGTGTAAGGTAGAACACAAATGACGAAGAACACTCGTATAAACGTATTATATTTTTGAAAGCAGATTAGGTATACACAGTACGACGTTCAGAGAGCGACTGCCGCTCATTACAAATATTATTAGTAATGAATCTAATATTGATTATTGCATCACCCAAAGTGGTGTGATTGCTTAGTGGGCAACTGTCTATATAAGGTATCTAATATGTAGGCACACTACAATCTTTCGTATAACACCAGCTTTCAATCGACTACACCATAAGGGATGTAAAAAAACTGACTTATGTAAAAAAGTATGCTGAAAAATGATAAAAAAAGTATTTTTAACTGATATAGTGTTTGCATTCACTTATTCAAATATACCTTCTACCTCATTTACACGGAAAAGTAAAATTAGAACTTGTATTCATAATACACATGATTAAAGGTATAAATAATACTGACCGTCATCATCCACGGCGTAGTCAGTAAGACTAGCCAGCATGGGCAGTGAGACCGTGTGTACGCCGCCTGCGTGCACGCACGCGTACGTGTTGCTCGTGCACTAAAACAATAAATAAATAAAATAAACACACCCAACAGTCACACATATAGTCCTGACCCCACATTAAGATCAATTAAATCTTGTGACGCAGGTATCAGAATTACGAGACTTTTCGGTCTCACAAAACACCCAGACCCGAAAGAAATATTTATGGGACGCACAAACATTTATCTTGGTGCGGGGATCGAACCCGCGGCCTCTCGTTTCACAGCCGGCGTCTAACCAACTGCGTCACGGAGGCTGTACATACAATACATTGAGATATGAGAGCAGATATCACGAACAAAACCTGCACGCACCGAGGATGCACCAATCAGGAAAGCCGTAGAGTGAGAGGGAAGATACTGTTATGGCGAAGGAGTGACAGTGAAAAGTATAGAAATAGAGGTTCCAATCTTTTTTGTTTTATTTTCTTAGCGGTGGCAATTATTACAACATATTTATTTTGTATAGGCGCGACAAAGTGAATACAATATAACAAATGATAGTACATTATAGTCCAGATACAGCTTGGACACTATATGAAATGATCCAAATATCTTGCAATCAACACAGCTATATTCAATTAAATTCAATAAATCCTTGAAATTACCTGATAAAGATGCACCGGGTAAGAATACTGCAGCGTATCGTCTTCAGAGTTGAGGACTATATTTAGTTCCACCGTCTCCACCACGTATAGCGCGTGGCTGTCGCCGTCCACTTCCTCTTGCTCCGTGCTCTGAAATATATGCAGGCTATTTAGAGGTCTTGGTAAGCTGGTATTTTTAACGGCCTTATAGTCAGTTTATAATCGTATTATAGCTATCGAATGTTTTGTCTTCCTCGCTCAAACTGAATTCGAAAGTCGTTCGAAAGGGACAAAACATTCGATAACTAAATAGGTTTATAAGGTGACTATGAATAACCGTCTAAATGTTTGATTGTAATGGCTTAGGGTACATACTTTTTGACTGACTTCAAAAGGGGAGGTAATCAATTCGACGGTTTTTTTTATTGATTTGTAAACTGTATTTGGGATTTAATAATTTTCCGTAAAGGATACGTATACGATAGTAGATGGTTGTCAAATTATAATGCTAAGTTTATATTTACCACACACAAAAATATGTATTTTAGATATGATAGTAAAAATAATATAGGTAAGAGATAAGAGGCCTCAGCCAGGTAGAAGAAGATGTATAATATTGTAGAAGATTGTTGCAAATGGTAAAGAGATTTGATAAGGCTGAATATTGCAGAGGAGACTGTATTGTTCTTTTTTGTATTACTTATTGACTCACAACATCTAATCCAAATCTTGCTATAACTTAAGTCTTAAGGTAATTAAATAACGAGTGGAAAAATAGATGACATCCAAATATACATTTACGTTGAGTCTAAAATACATGATCTCACATTAGGCAGCAGCAGACAGTGGTACAACGAGGCAGAGCAGGTAGCAATGATGACCAGCGGCGGCACATCTCCTCCGCCCATGGCCAGGATCGAGCAGGATTCAGAACCGTAGTTGTCGTCTGCTGGCGGGTAGATGGCTAGCGGGCCCGTGAGCTTTGGCTGGTGGGGGCTAGAAAGTACATAAATAATAAATAAATAAATACACCCAACAGTCACATACATAGTCTTGACCCTACACTAAGATCGAGTCTTGTGTCGTGGGTATCAGAAGCTACGAGAGACTTTTCGGCCTCACAAACACCCAGATCTGAAACAAATACCTGTGGATCACACAAATATTTGTTTCGTGTAATAATATAAATACACCCAATAATCACACACAGAAGTCTTGTGTCGAGGAAATTAGAAACTACGAGAGCTATCGAACTCACAACATCAAGACCGAACCTGGACGATCGAACGTACGGCCTATGCTTTCGCTGTCAAGTTTCAACTAAATGCGCCACAGAGGCTGATAAATTTATAGATACATACTACATACTTCGAGCTTAATGACGTCCACATAAAAGTATACACACACAGGAGTACGATGGCAGATAGGGTGTAGATATTTAGATAATTTATAATAATACGCGAGTATAACATTAAATATTTCAGTCAGACTGCTAGAAATATTTTCTTAAGTGATGGAGCCAGGTTTAAATCCACCAATCTGCTAAACGAGTACCAACTCGTATTATCATCCATCTATATGTATGTATCCACTCATATTTTATTAACCGATAAAGACTCGATTCGACAAGACAATTTCAACCCTCAAGCTAATGTAGTTCAGCAACAAGTACTATTAAAGGCCACACTTAAACCCCCACACCAGCTTACTGTAGTTATGGAATCTTCAAAAATCATAATAAAACTGTCCATACCTCTTATTCCCCAAATCACAAGGCAGCATATACACCTCCCCGTCCCCTCGCAAGATGAGGAGTTGCTCTCCATCAGGCGTGGGCGTGAAGTCGACGGCCGTGTCTCCGAGGCTGTCCAGGATCGTCTTGCCTGCCAGCTGGCTGCATGGCTTCGGGCCGATGGTGTATACCTTCGCTAACTTCGGCCCCGAACGCAGGGCTATGTTGTAGAGTCTGAAATTACGTGATTTTTGGGGGTTTAGAATACTCCAGATTCCACCAATTCTTGGATTTAAATGCATCCAACGACTTTCAGTAAAATTACTAAGAATTTCGTCAAATAGGATAATATCATATAAGGTTTCATACCTGATAGTGTTATCAGACTCCAGTACGAGCACGTGTGACAGCGAGTTGGGATGCCAGTGTACTCGACGCACGTCGCCCAGGGTGTACAGGAACCTCTCATCCAACGGGTAACTCCTGGAAAACACAACAAATGTTTGATGGTATCCATAGGCAAGGGGATAAAAGTAATTAATTTAAAGATGACTCGTAATGTTTGGCTAAAATGATAATAGGTTTTCCTGTCGTCACTATTTCTTATTGATGGATAAAATTGAGAGGAAATGCCGTAAACATCTTGTGGAAATACCTTGAATACCGCAATGATTCAAATGCCACAGAAAGGTGTTATGTTATTGGCAATAAATATCCCATTATTCCTTTAACCTTGAATCACTGCAAGGCAATGGTAAGAAAAACATGTTTAACCAAAAAAATGGTAGCAAGTATTATATGATTAACAGAAACTTAAAAAGTAAAAGCACTCAGTAGGTATTCGTTCTTTAAATTGTACAAAATATATATAAAACATACACATTAAGATAACAATACAATAAATAATATATTATAATTATCAACACCAAACACCCTAACCGGTAGATTACCGCAAAAAATCCTTGCGCATTTAAATCACAGCTGCGAATACTTTGCGGTGGAAGTACCCTCATAAAAACATCCTATCCTATACCTGCCTTCAAAATCCTTTTTTAAACAGTGCACCCATTATTATCGGCGCAAAAAAGGCTTCATTCATTATTCCGTATGATAAATACGCAAGGATGCGAGCGGGGCCCTTAGGTGGTCGCTGTTTTGGCCATTATTTGATTACGCCGGCCGCCATGTTGTTTTTTTTGGCGCGTGCTCACGAACGCGGGAAAATGTCTTTTGGTGAAGACTATGTTTAAGATTGTGGTCAGTGAGTGGAGTTACGCGAAGGTAATTGGACACGTGTTTTGTTGTGTTGTATCATAGGTATCTACTATATTAACAATATGTCGACATTACGTTCGTAAATTCAGACTTCGAGTCTATTAATACACAATGTAAGACGTGCAAATAAAATATAGAAAAGTGAAGATTGAAATGGTCGTGTAAAGTGAAGATTAAATTTTTCTCTTGACAAGTCTACCTCGGATTGGCTATAAATATCTATCTCCTTATAAGCTGAAAATTTTTGGATTTGATTATCTTCGATGTGTGGTTTTAAAATTATTTAAGTTAACTCTCATATGCATGCACGTTTTGTCACATTTTTCCATCATTTAAGCAAGTGATAATTAACTAACCACTTGACTATTTCGGCCACTTCCATTCCTCTCAATTACACTCATACCAAATCAGTAGTGAACAATGCAATATAATGTAAGCACAATGCAAGTTTTCCCTGCAATTATACGCCGGCGGGCAAACTAAATTTGGTTGCGAATGAGATTACCTTCAAATTGGACGTGTACATGCATCGCGCGCTCCCTTATCGACGAATTAGTTGTTCTTATGGGATGGTTGCCATCGCACGGGAGTGCAGATGTATGGCATGGGTTTGTAATTCAATTTGGATTTTGTATGAGTGAGTGAAGTTTCGTAAATTGAATATGAAATGAAATAGGTGTTATAATAATTAATTAATAATACTTTGTGACAGGGCGCGAATCTGTTTTGTTTATATTATACCACGTATGTTTACATAAAATTACATAACAACAAAAATATACACATAACAGGACTTAAATACATCTCGAGGCGATGGCACCCGCGGCCCTATAATTAATCAAAAAATTAAAATATCCAAAAAAGACAAAGAGCTCACACATTAAGGCAACTAGGATAAAAAGCGTCGTGAAACGTTAAAAAATTACAAATGGCCCGTAGGTTGGGACAAACGGCAACAAACGCGGCCGCGGCCCGTCTCCGGAACAAAAACCGATAAAAAACGCCGCCAAAAGGATCCGATCCGGTAAAAAATAAGAATCAGACAAAACGCCGGACGGCCGGTAACCTCTATACGTGTCCAGCGCTTTTTTTACGAGCCTCGAGCCCTTTTGTCCTTCCGGGACCTCTTTTTTAAATAGATCAGGGAGAGGGCAAGTGAAGACCGCCACCCTGAAATATTATTGTGGATTTTTCTGCATGGCATTCATAAATATTTCCCCGGGCTCGGACCGCGTCCCCCCCCCCCCCCTCCTATTCCCGCCGCAGCCCGGGGATTTACTCGAATCGGCGCGGAATTATAAATTCGGTTAATAAAATATGATACGATAAGACCGCCGGTTTTTTTTCTCAACGGGCGGACCTCTATTATATTTTGTTTAATTTAAATATGAATAATTAAATTTAAAAAGGAAATCTCCGGGTCTAATGAAATTTTTGTTTTCGAGATAATGAATTGAAAACACTCGCTTGTCGCACAGTGGTCGGTGTTTTTCTTTTCTCGCCCGTTCGGATTCACGCTCGGCGTTATAAAATGTGCCCGGACAAAAATTATATTTTTAATGTGTTATATTCATAATTAATATGGAAAATGAATTATTATTTCGGCAGGGCCTTCGTATCGCCGGTTGAACATACGACCGTGTGTTGTTTCAGAACAAGCACGTGTTCAATTTTTATTTTTCATCTCGATTTCGTTTTGAAAAAATTAAAATAACATCAATTGTAATTAGCGCTCCTCATGTTTTGTTTTCATAAAAAAATAATGGGAATAATTTTTACGCGATGTATTTGGGATTTTAATTAAGCATTTCTAAAACGACTTGCCATAACAAAAGAAATCGCGAATATGTGTAAAAATGTTCTAATATAAACAACGGAAAATTCATGGGGTGCTTAAAAAAAATCCTTGCTTATTACAACGATAAAGTCTTAAATGGGTCTATAAGTCAAAAACGTAAAAAATATTTTTTACATCTATGTTACATAAAATATCATCAACAAAACGTTAATTACTATTGAAACGGCAAACTGCAAGAGTTGAAACAAAACGTCGCGTCCGAACATCGCGCAGAGATCCCGCCCGCATCGTCCCAACGCCTTTAATCAACACCAACCCGATCAAACGGACGGCACAAACACGAGCGTATTACACAAAAACCACATCGATCCGCCACCGCGACCACCGCAGGATTAAAAACCTAACCGACGCACAAAAATATTCAAATACAATACTAACAAATTGATACAAACACTCATTAGGCGCGCATCGCGGAAGGCGACGCCGGGGAGACGGGGGCGGACCGGCGGGTGGCGGCCCGATCTCGCCGACATTACAATCCACATCCAACGTACAAATATTATCTAAAATTCCTTCTCATTTATAATCCTTTTGTGTCCTCAGAGCGGTGTCCTCCGTCACATCCCCCCGCGCCACCCCGCCTCGCCGCCCGGTGGGGTATTTTTATATTTTTAATCGCGTTGGGCATTATCCAAATGGACATTGGCGGCGACTGCCGTCTACATGATAAATTCTACTTTCGTTCGACACCCGCGCAATGTTTTGTTTTTCCCTTGCGCGCTTCCTTTATTGGCAAAAAAAGGAATCATTAATAACCGGTAGATTTGTCTGTCTGTGAATGACATTGGTACTATTAAAAAATTGTTGGCCGTCCGGGGCCCTTTTTCCTTTGCGTTTGCGGTTCCCGTCTAATGAAAATTGATTGTGGCAATCTGCGATCGTTTGATGCAGATTCGAAGCGTGCCGTTCAAAGACACCGCGCTATTCTTTTCTGAATGTGATCGATGACTTCGCAGCGGGCAATTAGCTTTGGAAAAATAAATATGTTCAATGGTATTATTTAGAATGCTCCTTAAAATTAGTTAGCTACGTTTGTTATATTTAGTACGATTCAGAAAAAGATATCAATAAGACGTTTGGCGCTACTCGTAACCTTTACACTGTATGAGGGCTTAGATAAATAAGATCTAAAACAATCTCTAAATTCCTGTTCTTTTTCAAAATTACTTTACTTTACTTTCATTGTAAAACAAACGCGTCGTTATTTTCAAACTGCAAAACATCTGCTTTTCTGGTGGGGTTTCCTAACGAAGTGAGACTGCCGAAGACTCAAATGTTGGCTAGTATATTCATATCCGCCCGGAAAGCAACGACAATCACGATAAATTTATTGTACTTACTCCGAAAAAGTCAAAATTCACCAACCAATTCATTCAAAATCTCTCAATTTAAATAAAATATTAATATGTTGGCGATTTAACCCATCCTCCCCTGTAGCAACAAGGTGTAATTTATTTGAGTCATTATTACCATGGCAATTAGTGACCGTACAAAAAAGTCCCACAGGTGTATTACAGGGCCGGGGGTGCATTTCGATTGCAATTACTAAGCACCTGTGATTTTAGCACCGACGTTTAAGAACAAAAGGATAAATGTGGATATAATAAGCACTTGGAACGCGAGAAGATGGTTGAAGGTTTTCGTACGGACACAAGAGATAATACACCTGATGAGAAGGGCAGTGCAATACGAATAGAACATCCACACCAATACACCGGTCTTCCGGAACAGGATGTACATATGAACCTGAAACGCGACGCCCTAGCTTGATTCATTATAACGAGTTTCCCACTATAGGATAATGCGGCCACTTGCGGCTGATACGCATATAGTATCACCAGTTAAAAACACAATAAGTGCACTGTTCAAGCTGAATTTAAACTATTAAAAGACTATATATAAAATTGTTATAAAATTCGTAATCTAAATTTTAAAATACAAATAAATGATGTTCAGATCAGTGATTCTAAAATTGCCTATTCCGTGAAATCCCTCCATTAATTTCGGACCGCGGTCAGACGCATTTTATCATGCAAAGAAACATGATTGGAGGGGAAAATACTTTTTCTATATGTAAAACAGCCTGACCTCAACTTCGGGATCACCTATGCAATTTAAAATATCATAGACTAGTAGTTGCACTCGGGTTTCCTCGTATAATAATATATGTATATATGCAGGGTACGTCGAGACTGCGACCGCAAACAAAGACAGGTGGTAGTATTCGTGACATCTGCAACTAAAATTTTTGCAAAGAAAACATCATTTTTTTTTATAAAATTTTACTTATCGTCGTATTTGGGCGATAAGTACATATAACCTGTCGGAATTATCTGTGAACCTAGCTGGAATGCGGTCCACATTTTATTTTTATGTGTTCCCTTATCTACTATGTTATTTTACATTAAAAACGTTTTGAGATGGACGCGAATTCTATTTTTTATTCGTTTTTCTATTTTAATTCAATTTGTTTAACCTTTATTTTGAATTTGCTGAACAAATGTTCCAATGACGTTAATTATTCAGGTCCACAGATATTTCCGACGGGTCATACTTTTCCTACAACATAAATACAAATCAATCTGCTCAGAGGTTAACTGTTCCGTCAAAAACAATTTGTCGGTTTAAAAATGCAATATTGATATAAACAAACAGAGTTCAGCATAAAATATGTATACATAAAGATTGGGGTGTATACATTTTATTGGACGGATCTCGGTGGTTGTTTAAACTTTTTTCCCGTATTTTATGTAACGGAAGATATTGCTATTGTTTAAAACGCTGGGGTGGTTTCTATGGACGGCCACTGAGTCGGCCTTAGTTTTTGATCGATGGGGCACTTTCATAATCTTTTGATTTATTCTGAAGATTTTGTGAATTGCTATTGAGTCTTATAGAATTCATATTTTTGTTTGACTGGTCAAGCAAGTTGGAAAATCGTTGCAATTGGGGTTTTATTGTAGGTACTCATGAAAGGATCTTATTTTACAGTCGCTAGTAAAAACTTTAAAACCACAGTGTGATGTGTATTTAAATTTCAAAGGATTTCATGTCTGAAAAATGACTAATCAAATCAAAACAATCATAATAATATTGTACCTTTTCATATTTGAACGATTATGCCAAAACGAGCCTCTCATTGAAGCTTGGAACAGGTTACACCTGCTTAAATTTGAAAAGTCTATTTCTTTGTATCCGCAAATATCTATTTAATATTATACTTGACAAATCACAAAATACTTCCCGTCATATTTGATCAAGTTTTCTTTCAAACAGTTTACCAAATATAATACTTGAGGCGATTAATGAGCCAACATAAAAATTATCTCTAACACGGACATAACCAAATTCAAAGTCCATAAGGTGTACGGTGGGAATAAATGCACGACCACGTGTATCCTAAAGCGTACCGGATGTTTACAAATACGCGGCGGCGGTGGAAAGTGCGGAAAATGCGAAAATTGCGAAAAACGCGGAAAGTGTCGAGCGTGCGGCGAGTGTCGATGGCCCACACGACACGTGAGGAATTGGCTGCCGAACGTTAGCTATACGGAATGGGTAGTCTTGATACTTGGGATGATTTTATGGCTTGATTATAAATTTTCGCTTTGTTGTCCTTTGATTGGACGTTTGAAAAAATGTGAAGAGTGAAATTTTTAAAGAATTAAAATTTAGAAGAGAATTCGGTTTGTTTATTTCTTTTTAATATTAAGTTAGTGCAGGATAAATGTAGTCAATCAAATGCAAGAAGATGTCTACGGCATTAGCATCAATTGCATACGATTGGTACATAATAATGAAATAAATTAGCAGATTTAAGAAACTGTAGAATAATTTAAAATTAACTTAAGTTTCAGCTTGACAATAAATAAATATATATATTTTTTATACGTAATGGCAAAAAGCATTTATAAAATCGGAATTATAAACAGCAGACATTCACCTTGGGTACGAAACATACAAAAACTTTGTCAGATACCTATTTATAATTTACCCAGTATCAATTCTGCTCAGTCGCGGTGCAATTTTATCGTGCCGAAACAACGATCAGTTCGACGCGTCCGCAAGCGGTCGCGCTGTTCCCCGCGCTCCTTTTTTTTCCCGTAAACCTCTCCTTTCGGCGACCGCCACCGCGGCCAAACTGTTTAATGATTTGAAAAACGTGTTCTATCAGCCTTTACTCTGTAACAACCGAAAAAAGCCGACAACAAAGGGTTGCCAACGCAAATATAGACTCATTGGTTCGGGTTCGATATTTGTGGCCGACGATTTTGAGCCTTATGTTTTGGAATTGCAGGTGGTTTTTGCGTTGGTGATTTTTTTCGGTGTTGTGCGCGCACAGATCTCATCGCCAATTTATTATATTTTGTCCGTACGGGAATTTATGATTATTTGAAGTGGCGATAGCGGGCGGGCGGCGATTGGGTTTTTCTAACGCCAATGTAATGTATGGCGCGATGTGTGTTGCGAATGTATGGCGTGCGGTCCCATTTAAATCATCAATGTTTTATTGTTTTGTCGGCCAAATATATTTTGTTTACTTTACGTGTGTTTTGTGTTACGTCCGATCGGACGAGGGGGAATTTCAATGGAGTCAATCAATTTACGATGTGAAATTCATAAGCTATTTCAGAAATATGACTACAAAAACGATAAATTGTTTGAGATCTTTTTATGTTTTGGTCGTTATTATAACCAAGATTTCTACATAGTTGTTTTTATTGCAATGTATGGCGAGACGAGCATGCCGCTTGCCTGATGGTCAGCGATACGACCGCTCATGGACGGTAGAAAACCAAACAAGACCATGAATTACAAAGCATTGCTTGGCACTCTACTGCACTCGCCATTCTGAGACATAAGATGATAAGTCTTATTATGTCCAGAAGTTACTCTGGCTACAATGCTTTTCAAACCGGAACACATCAGTGCATTTACACTGCTGTTTGGCGGGAGAAATAGACATTGCGGTGGTACAAAAAGTGGTTTTTATCTAACTCTATCTCACAAAGACGTGTCTACACCCAGTCTTTGAAACTCAGTTGAAAACGTTTTCTTTATGTTTGTCCGAAAACGACGCTTAACTTAATAGAAATAATTTGAAATATATATAATTCCAGTTACCTACATACATACATACATAATCATCACGTATTCCAGTTACCTTCTAGTCATAATTACCTCTTTACAATTATTTGTATACTGACTGATCTAACTTTTACATTACAGATGAAGGAAAACACAGTGAGAAAACCTGCATACCAAAGAGATTATTATAAGAATTTCCATAATATGTGAAATCTGCAACAGGCCAGCGTGTTAACTAAAGCCTAAGTCCTCTCAATCGAACTATCGATGATGATTTCTATGCCGCCGTACGATTAAAGGCTGATACATACTAAACCTCGCGTAATCTACCACGATACTCAAAATAAATAATTTAATACCAAAACCCGTGTCATACGTCATTAGCAAAGTCAATAAGGGCTGTGAAACAACACGAAATATACCGTATATGAAAAATGTGGCGACACGGCCCATCGGTTCGGCACAGTTCCGTGGTTTTAATTAAAACAAGCCGAATATAATATATGAACAGTTTTATACGTGTGCGGCCGGACAAACGACGTTTTATAGATGAGCTCGCGGGTGCTACTATTTGTACGCGTGGGACGAACGTTGGGGAAGTGAGTTTTGAGTGAGATTTTGACAGCTACGCCGGCGCGGTAGCCGAGAAGTAGACTCTACGACGATCAGCTACGAAGCCACATCGTAGCGAATGATTGCGTGTGCAACAAAAAAATTATACAGGTCTGCATGTTGCGAAACTGAAAAGTTCGTAGCCGTAAAAACGTAGCCCAGACCTAATTAATATAAATTTGTGATATTTTGTGCTCATTATATTATATCAAACATCAATAGAAGTCTCTATTTGGTGATTTTTGGTGGAGACTTGTGTACAAAAAATTTTGTGACTGGATACGATGATGATGACGATTGCATAAATTCACAACATCAATATTTTTTGTAGTTTCTCGTTTAAATTTATTTTTATATTTTTTATCGTTAGATAGACTAATAAAGTCGTTTTCACTGTAATTTGTCATAAGAAATAAAACAAAGTGAAAACAGAGTGAGTTTCCAAGGTAGCAGTTTTAAAATGTTGCGATAGGGGAGTTTGAATAGAAAAATATATTGTATTATTAATTTATTCTATACTTGTGCGTGACGTTTAATATGCAAGTCTCGTGTGTTGGCCTCCAGGGGCTGCGGTGTTTACTGTCCTCGTGTTTGTAACAAACGTTATTATACATGTGTACATAACAACGCATTTTTCGTCATAAATTTTATATAAAACACGCTGAACCGAAAATTGTTTATGAATGCACTAAAAACATGCTTATCCATTTAAAAGCTTTTGAATTGTGTTAAAAAGTGTTGGGGTGGTCGACCTGCAATACCTGTCAATCTACGACACACTTCTACGCTATAGCTATAAGAGTTGGCCACTATTGACAATTAAACTGACCAATGTGGTGAGGAGCTACTAGATTCATTCAAAATCTTTTTTTATTATTAGCACGGCAAAGCGACTGCAACGGATATGATGCTAAGTATAACGCGATTCATTTTGAGTAATGACCGGCAAGTTACGAGCGTCTTGGATACAACAATGCCGGCCTGTTCGAAACCCGATATATGCAGACCGAAATACCACATACTCGGTTGAGTCACTATGAAGAGGTTTCCACTATCGCGTCATTACCTGAGTAGCAACTTTTACGTCACCGGCTATCGCACTCAACTTAGAAACGCATAAGCAACTTGTTACTCCATGGTAGTTTCTGAATGGAAAAACAGAAACCACTGTGAGAGTGGTAATATTCTGTGGATTTCAGTGCCCCTAGCCGGAACATTTTGAAGTATCGTATAGTAATTCTCGTGTAGTAAAGTAAACGTTTTCCACTGTGAAATTTTAGTTCCAAATACGCTCACAATACCGCTGTTTAAATTCCCATGCAAAATTTTACTATTACTATTCTATTACGATACTGCAAAATGTTCCGGCTAGGGGCACAGTAGTGGTACTATCCCGCCAAATAGAAACATTCGAACTGTTAGCGATGTACAGAAAAGCTCAACCACTTCTGTAAGTGGTAATATACAGATATTATAATACCAACCTGATCTTGTCTCTATGTACCACACAAATGCAAATTGATGTATTCAAACAAAAATTTGTTCTGAAATAAAATGTTACCTTTCCTGATACAGGTAGTGAAGGTCGTAATCGTCGGAATAAAATATATCGGGGTCGAAAACCGTTACAGCGTTCAACGGACGACTTTTCACCTTCGCGCGGAAACAACATTTTGCCGAGCTCAATACATTGATGTAAAACAACTGGAAAGGATAGTAATATTTATCATTATTTATTTATTTATTTATTTATTTAAATCTTTATTGTACACAATTACAAATTAAAATACACAATACAGAAAAAACATAAAAAAAAAGTACAAATGGCGGTCTTATCGCTCTACAGCAATGTCTTACAGACAACCATGGGATGGATTTAAAAGAAGGAGAGAGAGAGGGCAGTGTAACAAATAAATAATTTAAGCTTAATAAGTGAAATTAAACATATAACATAAATACACAAACATAATATACATACATAACATATAATCATAAATACATATATATATAAATAAATAAATAAATAAATATATATCTGAATATATACATATATATTTAGTTATGAATAAAAACAAATATACTATACATAGCCAAATGATTTAGTTTAAGAGAATAGTACTAAGGTCTAGTTAAGGAGAAAGGTAGTGCTCTTTAATCAACCTCTTAAATGACGACAGCGTTTGAGCCTGTCTCACCACAACAGGAAGCGCGTTCCACAATCGAACTGCTTTGACCGTAAAAGAATTGTCCATAAATGTCGTGGTGTGCACAGGCATTCTCAGCTTAAGATTCTCAGACGACCTCAAGGATCTCGAATGTGAGTCATGAAGAAAAATAAATCGTTCTTTAAGATAAGAAGGGGTGAGAGGATTAAACAAAATATTGTAAAGAAGAGAAAGGATGTGAGTATTCCGACGAAGTCGTATAGGTAATCATTATTTAATAGCAATAAGAATTCGTTTGTGCGTAGGAAATTGTTATATCAAAATCGTAAATAAATAACTCGACCCTGATGGTGCCGCTGTCTCGAAAATAAACTAGACCAATGCCGGTTTTAGCATTATGGAAGCTCAGGAGAAATTATTACGGCGGCATCAGCATTATATGGCACTTGGTGCACGATTCATTTCTGGTGCCTTGGCGGCCGCTCAATCGCGTCGTATCCTATCAGTAGGAGATCAGTAGCACCGTAAACACATAGTAAACTACACGTACTATCTATTGCAGTTTCGTCGTTTCGTCACATCATATGAATCTCACATTTTTTATTTCAACTGGAACCTCAGAGTGATTAAAAACCCTTGGTCGTAAGCGCAGTCAAATTGAAATACAGTACCTACTGGTGAGAAACGGCTTTATCTCACCGTTCGATACAATTACCCCGACCAGCTCAGTGTACACACAGTTTAAAAACTAAACGGGACAAACACGCGTGCGCCACTAAGCCAAGTATTTTACAATCGCGAACGGTGATTACTGATTAATATCCGAGTGGACAAAATTTTCCTACCACCAGCAAAAATCACATCCAGTATCCCTAAACCCCGGCCCATCTGTTAATAATGAAACACCCGCCGATGCGGTATCCCAGTTTTTCCCTTGTAAATCGCCGATCCCGGTGTACAAGTGATCAATATTACAATCGGGAGCGGTTGGGAACCAACACCCGCTAATTGTATTAGTCATGTGCGGTGATTGGCACTTCGTCATTTCGGGAACGCTTTGATTAGCCGTGAATATTTGGTTGTTGTTTTTTTTGTGTTCTGGGACCAACAGTCAAAGTTTACATTATAATATCTATCTTCCTTAAACCTTCACCCATATGTTAATAATGAAATGCCATTTTTTCTCTTTTAAATCGTCGATCCCGGTTTACGGTGATCAATATTACAATTGGGAGCGGTTGGGAACAAAAACCCACAAACACCCGTTAATTGTATTAGTCATGTGCGGTGATTGGCGTGGGTGATTGCCGCGTCATCATTACGGGAACGCTCGCTTTGATTAGGCGTGAATATTTCATTGTTTGCGATTTTTGTATTGGTTTTGGAGTGTTTTTTAACATTATTCATTCGTATCACGTTTGTTTTTGTTGTGGTTAGGTAGATGCAACAACTCTTCCAATGATCTCGACTACTTTCATTCGATTTGTTTTTATATTTTCTTTCTTTTTATAAAAGCACTTCAATGTGCTATACAATTAGTGCAGTGCAAGCTATATTATCAGGATAGGTGCAATCCAAAAGGCTATTGCGCATTGCGATTATCGAGAAAAATTTATTCAACGCCAATTCATATACTCGTAGTACCTAACAAGTAAAAAAAGAAACAAGAACTGAACAGAATTTTATGTAAAAGTCGATTTTTCTTATAACTGTCATGGAGAGATGATTAAAATGCATCTAAGAATAATTTAAAAAGAGTGAACATTTCATTAAAACTAGGTGACGAAGTTGTAACTTATTGTCATCTAAAATAATAGTATATTTTTTATGTAATGTTAATGTATGTATGGATACATTTACTATCGACCTAGAAACAATACAAACAATCCTTTATGCATGTCTAATGGCGACATACCTAATCAAAACTATTTTACTATTCGCTTTCCATGCAGCGTTTTAATGAAATATTAGTAAAATAAAGCGCTGGGAGCCGCTGATATTTTCATATGCAAATGTGTCGCGGGCTATACACCGAATGCACAACGCCGGCCGGTGCGTCTTCAAAGCCACTACCGCCAATAAATACACAAAAAACCTTAAGGGTGATATTCGCGTGAACGCCCCCACGCCTCCGATGAGGCGCTCCTCGAAAAATTACTAGCGCGGCCAAGCGATTTTGAAGCGAAAGGTTAACTATTTTCCTGTCTTTTTGAATTCAACCTAAATCGCGTTCGTACCAAGTGAGAGCTTAAAACTAATACATCTGGGTGGCATGTGAGGGGGTCGCGGCGGGGCCTGAGGATGGGGGGAGGGGTAGCCGGTGGGAGAAAAGGAGTGGGGGGCACGAGAGGGGGGTAGGTGCCCCAATGGGTGGGCTGCAGGTCGGTGTTAATTATTCACATTTTAATTTACGGAGCCCCGGCACCGCTGGCCAGTCCAGACCGGGGAAAAATGTCTTGCAATCGTTCGACATTTCAACTATATGAAAACGCGCAGAACTAGATGTGTACCTACTACCCGCTCCCCACTAGCCAATGTTGTATTTAATTCGCATTCCTTAATTAATGTTTCCACTCGTTTGTTTACAGTTTGCAGTAAGAAAACTCTATGATGGAAGTATGGGTATTGCTGTTAATTAATGCTTCATACTCGTAGTTTTTATGCTATATTATTTCAAATCTAAAAATATTATATTCTCTGGGTGCTTTTGGTACTATTCTTAATAGCTTTATTTTTTGGTGGTTAAAACCGGCTGTGATTTTACAGACCGCGAGTCAAATCTCTTTACTGCAGTTCGATCGAGTATCATCTCCGCTTAATGCACTACTTAGGCTGCAGTGAAGCTGGCAAAGATTTTCAAATCTGGAATTCGATCCTATGATTTATGAATTTTAGTCTAAATGCGATGTTATGACATCAATAAGCAAATTAATAAGATGAAATATTATATTAACCTTTGTCTGTCAGTAATGCAATATATTTTAATGAATAATTAAGTTGCTCACAAACTAATGTAGCAGCTAGTTGATATCGAAGAGGGGACTATGCAACAGGAGTAATGGGTTCGAACAATGTTTACTTTACTTCACGAAGCAATCAGTGTAGCTCTTTGAATTCGTAAGCATGCATAACAGTTGCAATTGGTGAGCGTTTCTGAGCTCTGAATGCTTTTGTCGTCCATGTTGGTTAGTTAGTTAGGTTCGCAAATGGGTCTTATGTTATTAAGCTAATAACAGATTTTATAATTTAATTTATGAACAAGACATGGATTTCAAAGATATAAAATATCGTATTGTTTAAATGGTTTATAATTCAAGCAATGCCTTGTAATTTTTGGTGTTGTTTGGTTTTCTATTGTCCAGGAGCGGTCGTATCGCTTACCATCATGCGAATGGCATGCTCGTCTCGCCATACAACGCAATAAATAATATTGTTTTTGCATTACATTCGAAGACATTTGTAAAACATACTATATTTTCATATGATGGCAGATTTAGCCGTTGATTCTAGTGAGGGTTTCTCTGCGCCTATAGCCGTTTTAATTTACATTAGTAAAACTCTATAATTGATACTGATTGTCCCGTTTAGAAGAAAGACGCATGTTTTATATTTACTACAAACGAATTCAAATTCTTTTCTGGGGTGTTGTTGCTTGTCTTATGTCTTTGTCAAAGATGCCGAGTTATAAAACCGTTATTTGAAACATGGTTAGTTTTAATACAATCTTTATCGGTTATCTTTCTGTTTTCCATTTAGTGTCAATGACCCCGCTAGCATATACAAAAATTCACATGGCATCTACACATCAAACGATCTAAAGTACCAATGTTATTTCCTAAGCACCCTTTAAGCGTACCAATACACTAGTGGAACGTACAATGACTTTACATTATTCAAAAGCCACATCAAAAAACACACACAGAATAACCCCAAACGTATTAGAACATCACCTTTATGACGCTTGCATTGAATAAATGCGGTTCGTTCAAAACATCTCTCCATCTCTCTCACACACTACTGAAACGAAAGAGACGCAAAACCCATTCGATAGAGACGACAAGAAAGATCAGAATTGGGATACATTGCCATCTAAATAATTCAAACGTGTATAGAGTTTGCTACGTGCGTTCGCAAACGTTCCCAACAGGTCGTACAAGCACACCGTCAACCTTAAGTGATAGCAGTAAGGTTGAAATTACAATGTATACGAAATTTCAGCACAGCACAACAGTTTTGCGAAACCGTACGGAGTTTTTACAGGCCCTTATGCGAAATGTCAATTCGGATCGGGCGGGCACGCGACGCGAGCAAAAACAATGGCAAGTAACATATGACAAGATAGGAAACGATATGTACAAGATGGCTAATAACTGAGGTGTAACGGGCCGGAGGATTTGCGATGCAGATGAGTTTTGCTCCTTTACTTTTTAGGGTTGAATTTATGGCGTGTATAATGAGAGCGGTGTTTGCGCCGGTCGACGGTGAATCGGGATGGCCTCGCTTTCATCTGTTACTGGCGAAGCGTCCGATTTTAATTTCGATCGTGACTATCTGATGCGATGTTTTCATGTTTGTTTGCTGTTTTCTTTAACTGCGTTGAAGTTACAATTGCGAGATACCTGGGAAATAGTCATTTGTGTGTCGGTAAGAGATCGGAACTTATATTTCCATAAGCGACCATATCGTTTGTCTAGCGAGAAAATACCTACATAAATATGTATAAAATTTAATATTAACCAAATATACATTGGTACATGAACACTTATAAAATTCATTATTTTCTATAAATATAGATAGAATAATAAAACTAGATATGCCTCTATTCCTGAAGGGGTAAGCTGAAATGATATTACAGTTGATTGTAAGATTCATGACTGCCTCGGTGGCGTAGTTGTATTACGGTACGGTTTCAAAGCTGAGGTCTCGGGTTCGAGTCCCGGGTCGGGCAAAGTGATATTGGATTTTTCTATTCATTATCAGCCCGGAGTCAGGAATTTGTGCCCGATATGGCGATAGGCTCGCCCCCTATCACATCATGGGACGAAACATACAAGGCGAAATGTGGGTGTCCTGGTGGCGCCTCTGCCTACCCCTTCGGGGATAAAGGCGTGAGTTTATGTATGTATGTATGTATGTAAGATTCATAATAGTATTGCTCGATAAATGGAACATCTAGTTTCTTAATACGAAATCCATACAAATGTATTTATCCATGGTAGGAAACAGTCCGTAACTACCAAAAAATGAATTACTTATTTCTACACAAATTCAAAATCTATACACAATTATAAACATCGGAAGATCTGGCACGTCGATCTTAATCTTGTCAAGGGGGTCTGCCCCCCACGGGTCGCTCATTAGGGTGAAAATTAAGGCGTTGATTTGCACCCCGAGCGCCCGCGATTGATTGAAATTATTTATTTAGCCTTTTGAATTGGTATCGGGAGCATCTTGGGGGAGACGGGGGAATGGCGTTCGGATCTTTGGCAATTTCTGAAAGATAACTGTATTGAGGACTTTGAATGTAATATTAAATCTGATTTAAGAGTTGTTTTTGTTTTTGTATCTGGTAGTTAAATTGTAAGTCGATATTTGGAGATTTTTTACAGCTACATTTGAGCTTAAGATAGTAACTTATTACTGTTCATGATGTGTTGGAATGTGTTCAATTGGTATGTATTTATGGCTCTATAAATTATTGTACAGCAAATGTTTTTAAAACAAATAGAGGTGATTCACTACCTACTTTATTGTCAAGCAAATTGTTTAATGTGTATAAATATAATATATTAAATACAAAAACGTGGTTTTTGGTGTGCTCTTTCTCACGCAAAAATGAATCGACAGATAGATTTTTGAAGTGAAACTTCTTTATCGGGGTTGGAAAAAATTTTTCGTTACGCGTCACATTCTTCCGTTACGCGCCATCTTTTTTTATTTAGTAAATTAGTACCCACTTCAGTAAGCCACACCCCCAACCGTTTCCAAGCCCCACCCAAAATTTTAAGTCCCACCCACTTTTTTGTAATTTGATCCTTACCCCCCCTCTGGCCTTCCCCCACCCTAAATCCAAAACAGTGCCCAATAGCCTCCCCATGAAACCTCCCCCCCCCCGCTTACCCCCACCCTAAAAATTTTACCTCACCCCCCCTACTCATATCTCCGGCATTATCCATCGTAGACCCACCGACCTTGGGTTCATTGGAACCGGCTCGGTGAGGGCTACAATCCTGCTCCAACAGAATTCCCGAATTCCCCCTCCACAACTTTCCCCACCCAAAAATATTTTAAGGTGCCCAATAGCCTCCCCACGAAACCTAAATCCCCCCCCCCCCGCCCCTACCCCCACCTAAAATTTTTACCTCACCCCCTTATTCTTATCTCCGCCAATATCCATCGTAGACCCATCGACCCTGGGTTCATTAGAACCGGCTCGGTGAGGCCTACAATCCTGCCCCAACAGAATTCCCGAATTCCCCCTCCACAACTTTCCCCACCCAAAAATATTTTAAGGTGCCCAATAGCCCCCCCACGAAACCTAACCCCCCCCCGCCCCTCCCCCACCTAAAATTTTTACCTCACCCCCCCTAAACCTATCTCGGCCAATAAAGGTCGTGGACCCACCGAGCTTGGTATCCTCGGAACCGTCTCGGTGAGGGCTACAAATTGGCCCCGATAGAAATCCCAAATTCCCTCAAAAATTTCCCCCCTCATAAACTTAAACTTTATTTAATTTAGCTTTATTTTACCAATTCTGTAAATTTGTAAATAGTAGATCATTTTTCGAAAAATGATGTCATAAAGAAGTTTCACTTCTTACGTGTGTACACTAATACACACACACATTTTTTTTATCAGCCCATATACGTACCAATGCTGGGCACGGGCCTACTCTACAATCGATGGAATCGATTGAGTGTGGTTAGGCCATATAGTCCACCACGCTGGCTTAGATAGATAGAATTAGATAGATTTTATTTTATAATATCACTTTCCAGAATCCACTGTTCTTACGATTGATATTCCAACCTTTCAGACGAAAATCAAACAAACACATAATTTAACCATCTAAAAATACTACAGACGGACCGCAATTTTCAGTCCGATGTAAATTCGTAAAATTCCGCCGCCAAGCTCCGCCGTAGTTACTTAGCGCGAGACTTACTCAATTTGCGTCTCGTGGCTCGCTTCACAGGTTGCCATTAGCATATTTTTGTGACGTCCCGAACAGGCCGGCATTCGGATGGGGAGAGAGTGGCGGTACTTTTATTTGGATTATTTTTTATTGATTTTTATTTATGAGAAAAGGTAGTATAATTAAATCATGGTAAAGTAAAAAAATGCAAATTTCAATAAAAATCCAAAAAATTATGAATACAGAAACTGCAATTTAGTTTATGTTTTTTAATTTCTTCATTAAATCGTAAGCCGTAATAAATTGATAACCTATGTTATTATGTCATATTTATTTAAATACCTACTTATTATGTCAAAAATAATCAAGTTAACTTACGCCCGAATACTCAAACGTCACTTAAATATTATGTTGCACTTAACTACGCAAGTCCCGCTTAAATGTCCCTACTGATTAAGTGGAACGTGGATTGAGTATTCGGGCGTATGAAACTGTAATATTTTAAAAAATTGAAGATTATTGTACGTCCTAAAGTCAAGTGATAAATTGTCGCACAACATAGTCATTAATTACGCCCCCCATTGCAAGTGCTCAGTTCGTCCACGTCACGGCGCTATATCAAAGGGCTTCAAAAATACACCCACACACATACACACATTAAGTTTGGAACGTGTAAGAAGTGCGACTGAATACTAATCACAAACATAGAACATGTGGCATAGAGCCGACGCTGGAGCAATATGTACAATACAATACATACATACATACATACAACAGTCACATACATAGTCTTGACCCACACTAAGATCGAGTCTTGTGTCGTGGGTATCAGGAACTACGAGAGACTTTTCGGTCTCACAAACACCCAGACCCGAAACAAATACCTGTGGATCACACAAATATTTGTTCCGGAGCGGGGATCAAACCCGTAACCTCACGTTTCACAGCCGGCGTCTAACCAACTGCGCTACGGAGGCTGTGCCCGAACTCTGCCTTTATCGTGGAACTAGATGGGCAATCCATTTGTACTTTAGTTTTAATAACCTACACATAGGCTTACAAGATCTATTAAATACTTTAATACCCCTATTGTAGAAACTGATACAAACGAAGCATTTTATAAATGATCGATGACGTTGAAAAAAGTATCACATAGATTATATGAGATAATAATATATTGTAACGTGTGGATCTTCTAAATAGGTAGTAACACTTATTTTTAAAACAAAATTATTAAAAACTCTCATAAACGGCCCTCTTAGAGACACAGCGACAAAGGCACAAATCTACGAAATAATCTATGACACCTCTCCGTCCACCTCGAATTAGTGTTCATTGGGGCACGCGTGGGGGCGTAGCGGGGTGAAGGAGGGTCCGCGGGGTGAAGAAGGGGGGAGGCGATGGTGTTAATTATACGATTTTCTTTGAAATAAGTTAATAAATATTGGATAAGGCCCGCCCTACAGCACCGGCCCTTTGCCAACCCGCTCGTGTGCACCTCGCTTTACACTCGCGAATGTAATTTTGATTTAAAAGTATGTACCTGCCTTAATGGCTTACTAATTTTTTTTCACTCATTTCACTTTGTGGTTTCTTTCAGTTTTTTTCTTATTCTAATATACAGCGTGAAAGGCATCGTTTGTTACACCTCTAAATATATTACATCCACTGCTAGGCATTGGGGTTGGTCCACTGCTTCAGTGTTTTTCTTCTTAGATTTTAATCTCGGTATTGGAAATTTTTTATCAAACATTGATGGGCCCAAGAGTTTGATAACTTGTAATCTAATAATTTGTCAAGACACAGGCTTCTGACTGGGCTTGACGAACGCATTACTAATATATATAGATAGTTTAATAATTTTGTTAAAAATAAGGACTAACAATCAAATCCAATACAAAAATACTATGAACATCCAGCAATGCCTATGCACACCAACTAAATTGATTTTAATTATCAATCCTTCAAAAATCAAAACTTCCTTTAACCCAAATACCTCAACAATGAAACAGCATTTAACCCTAAAAAATCTTATTTCAAACGTGTAGACGCAGTGAGAACGCACAGGGGGTCGTTTCGACCACACTGTCACCACGTCATGCCAGGCGCGGCCGCAAACACCGCAATGTCTTGCACCTTTAACCATGCCTCGGTCTTTCTGCACCCTTCTATTGCCGTTCGTATGTGGTCTAATGGCCGATGTTAATAAACGATCTTCGTTTCTATCTAAAGATCGATCGCGAAAATAAACCAATGGGCTCAAGGTATTGCCGACACGCTCACATTTGATGTGTTCTGATTGGTCTATTTTCCGGATCGATCCTTAGATAGGGATTGGGATTGCTTATTAATTTTGTGTGTAAGTGACCACGCGTAGGGACTTTTAATTTTTAATTTAGAAGTCAACGTTATATGATAACAGTGTATTTAAATACACACATACATAAACACACGCCTTTTTTCCAGAAGGGGTAGGCAAAGGTGCTAGTTGCTACCAGGACACCCACATTTCGCCTTGTATGTTCCCTCCCACGATGTGATAATGGGCGAGTCTATCGCCATATCGGGCACAAATTCCTGACTCCGGACTGATAAATAATGAATAGAAAAATCCAATATTACTTTGCCCAACCCAGGATTCGAATCCGCGACTTCAGCTGTGTAATCGTAATGTAGTATATTTACGCCACCGAGGCAGTCAAAAGTGTACTTTTAATTGATAATTTGATGTTTGATGATGAATGATTCGAAATTGTTTCACACATCGAAATATGGACATGTTGTTTGTATACTCACACTACACAAAAACGATGTAGCCCTTTGCACCTATACCATACAAACCTCTCAACATTTTGAACTTTTAGTGATTAGAAATATTTGAAAGGTCCCTTTGACTTCGATTATTAGAGTCGACTGTATTTCAGATATACTTTACTAAAAAAAAAAAATTGTAATAAACACAGACCTACATCTCCAATTACAAATTCACCTCCTACTTCCATTGCAAATTCACATTCCATAATACATGACGGGAGTAATGATGATAATTTCCAAACAGTTGGGTATTACCGTGATCCACGCATCCGGGCCCGTCCGCGCCGGCAAAGAATTTTTAATGGCACGCTTTAATTATTTTGCCGTGCTCCTCTTTAAGTCTCGATTCACATTAGTGAATTCATTTTTGCTACACGCGGAGCGCCTACTCGCTCAATTATTCATGTAACCGAAAACTGAAGTTGGACAAGTGTTGTGCGATGCGGAATTATTGTGGTTCTGTGTATATATATTTTATTTTTTATATTATATAGACAAACGACCTTATTCATAGACAGATTTAATTTAATTTAAACCTATTTTAGCTATCCTATGTTTTATCCCTTTCGAACAACTTTTGAATTTAGTTTGAGCGATGAAGACAAAACATTTGATAACTAAAATAGGTTTTAAATGTGTCTATGAATAAGGCCGAAAGTGATTAAAATGCACATGATGTAAGTGCAGGGCAGTTAGTATCATCCGGCAAGTCGTTAATTTTCGCTTCAGCATGTAAGTTCTTGAGGATACAAGTACCAACACCACTCTAGGATAAATCACTATGACGTGTCTTATTGTGTGTATAGTATTTGCTGCAAGGGACCAAGCCTTAAGGCAGGGATAAATGCTTCTCTGTGCTTCACATAATGGAGTAGTCAGGCATCCAGCTATGACAAGAAAATAGAGTGGAAAAAAATAAACCTGCACCACCGATTAATAGCTATCGTGTTCGTTGAAAAATTCAAAATTATTGGAATTTGGTATAAGGAGTAAAACCTGCCATATTGTTAAAAGCATCATTTCCATGATTTCATTTAAACACATGACAGTGTAACTTCTGAAATCACCACCAAATCTTAGCGAAAACATGTGTAGAAAAAACGAAGTACGCGGATCTTACATAAGAATAAAACACGGTGTACACATGAAAGTAGATCCATCAACCCACAGTACCCAAAAACCTGAGATGACGCGCTCACGCACGCGGCACGATCCAGTACATTTTCGAGTGGGATTCCCAAACCGTTTGTACATTATGAAGGGGTATAATTAACCGACAGGCTCGCGCACTTGCCATTAATTATGGACGATGCTACCTGCCCGCACGAGGTGATACGCGGCTCAAAAATTCAGCGGTCAAATATTATACAAGTTTTAGCTATCGTGTGTGCTAAGCGAGGTCATAATTTATTAGTCAATTAATAGAATAGAAGGTAATTATAATTACGCGTGAGGATTGAGCGGGTAGACGGATCCTGGCATCGGGAGAAAACTAGATATAAAAAATTAATGTCATGACATAAAATCAAATATTTAAATAGTTGTTTATAAGGCAGCTGTTTTGATTTGCCAATATGCTTCTTTTTAGATTGGTTATATAAATCAATTTCCAATATATTAAGAAAACCATATTTATAATAAGAGATAGACAAAACCCAAAAACAAAACAAACAAAGACTAAACACTTCTAACGAGCGCGGAACAAAGCGCACAGTCCACCTGGCGCGACCGCGGCGCAACGAGAAAAAAATGTTTAATTAAAATCAAATCACGCCGGCGCGGCCTGCGAGAACACACAAAAATGTAATGTGATTAGAAACAAATTACACGGCGGGTGATAAGTGTGGGCTCCACGACTGCGACCACTGGCCAGTGCCTTTGTTCGCCCACTTTCTTTGTATATTGTACAATTTTCATGCAAAATTTAATTTCGTTTCCAAGACTCGCGCGGAATGATATTACGTGTGCGCGGCCGGTGACCGCCGTTTGTAATTTCATTCCTCCTCAAGAGTGTGTGGACATCATGCCTTTTTCATCGCATTCCCTTTCGGTGGATGGTTGTGCGGGTGTTGCCAGCGGTGGAATCTACGCGTATTATATTCTAATTGCGAATTTTAGTTGAGTATAATTCCAAAGATTCGCAGAAAGTTCAATTGCAAATAATTTAAGTTTAAAATATCGTGTGACAATACACGTTTAGTGTAGTAAAAAAAACCCATGTCTGAATGAATAATGTATTTTATGCTATAACACAATAAGGCACGAAGAATCTCGGAAGTAAATACGACTTCATTGTGCTACAAAGCATTGCTAAAATATGTTGGTTCTACATTTCTAAACAAAAGTTTAGAACATTTTATTTAGCTGACCAATCGCTGGCAAATATTTTCCAAATAATAATACTAACGACAGTAAAAAAATCCAAAATACCCCAAGACAGGTGATCGTGGACTCAACCGATCAAAACCATTTGATTTTCCCGACATCTCCTCGAACATACGCTGGCAACCCAAGTCCGGTTTGGGTCCGTTTGCATTTCGTTTATTGCGGCGGGCGGTGTTCGAAATTAAACTGTTGCGGCCGGGCCCCCGTTAATTGCTATACAAAACTACGCAGGTATTTTATTGGCAAGGTTCGGACCGCACTGTCGCCGAATTGACGAAGCGAAACAATAAACCCGAATTGCTTTTTCGGTGTTAGGTTTTGTTTTGTGTGTTTTGGCGTACACGGTTTTCTTTTTTAATTACATCGAGTTAAATTTATTGGCGTTTGTAATATCTATCTGCATTGGGATTTACTTCATTCAATATAACGCAAAAGATTTTCACTATATCCCCTAGTCAATGGTTTACATCTGGCTTGAAGGATCAAAATCTTATACTGGGCGAGACTCTAACGAACTTTGATGAATTCTATTATTTATTTTTGTCTAGCCTGTACTGTCCCACTGCAGGGCAAAGGCCTCCCTATCCTTCTTCCACCTGTCTTTATCGCAAGCTTTCTTCCACCAGTTGGTATCAAAACTTGGATTATTAGTTATTTAAATTAAAATGATAGGACAATATGCATTATACTTTACTTATTAATGAAATAAAAAAGCATTGAAGCCAGAGGCAATCGACAGAATATGAGTGACCGATGGTTTTGAGACAAATAGATACACTACCTAAAATAAATTAACATACTCCTAATTTCTTTTTAATGTACGTGATTACGCGTGCAATTGATACTTATGGTCCAAAACATATTACCCTTTCACCTTTATCGAGGATAAAATCCAAGATACGTCTCGAAAACTCTCACATTACCATTGACAAGTTTCACCCCCAAAAGGATTGACTTAACCCTTAAACTTCGGAAAAATCAACAAAAAAAAAGCGCAACAAGTCGCCCCCAAACACATGTCAATTGATCCAATAAACCAACCCCCGAACGTCTTACAAGACGCGCCCCAAATCTCGCAACCCTTTCGCGGTAGAGCACCCCAATTTGTTATCGATACCGGCAACACGGTCCAGTGGGTCGGGGTCGCATCCCTCTGGATAAAAAAGGGATTCTTTGTGATCTACCCTTAAATCGCTGCGGTCGCCGTCTCGGCGGGGAGCCGGCTAACCACTTGCGTTTAAACGTGAGAAAAATTCGTCTCATTTGAATACCGTTTTGGGTGATTTTATTTTTGATGGAAATCTTTTATATTAAGTTTATTATTGAGATAAAATGAGATAGTACATGTGGGATGAGTAACTATATTTACTAAAATATTTTATGTCCCACTATTAAGTGAAACAGCTAATATATTTTTTTTATATTAGTTCGATCCCCGGCAGTATATCCTAATAAGTGGTTTAAATATTTATTTCCGGGCTAGATTTTAGTGTATTTTAATTTTGTGTGTTGTAATCACAATGGCAAAAGTAAAAATATAGTGCAGGAAAAATAAAAAATATATCTACAGGTTGACATTGACATATGGTATTTAATATTTTAAACCACATGATTCTCCTTACACCAGTTGACATTGTACAAAATTTGGAAAAAAAGCGATATTTTTTTTTTTGTATTGTGATTTTAGTTTTCACGATTTTTGCCCTTCCCTTATTGATGCGAGTATTTTAACCGCTTAGCCGAACTTTAGCTCGGTTCGGAATCTTACCTGAGCCGTAAAAAGCCTCGGATTTATACGGGTTGATCAAAACCCTTGAAAACTAAAATCGAGATTTTTGTCGAAAATACCAGACAGTTTTTTACCAAACTTGGTACAATGTTACCTAGAGTGGTTAGGAACAAGTTGTTTTAAATTAGATAGATGATAGGTAGATAGATAAAACGTTAATTTTGGCTACAACAAACACATAATGGTTTATTAGATTTACGCGAATGTTACACATTGAAATAAAACTATTTATTACTTTACAGCTTTCGAGTCCGCCCCGTTACCACGAATGCTGTAAAGTAATCGAAGTTAAGGAAGTTTAAAAATGTAAAAATTAAACCAAATCGCGATAAAATCCGTAATAAATAGTTTTATTTCAATATAATAAACACACAAAACAATCATCGAGAAAATAACATCAACATAAGTAATGATTACAAATACATATATGTGGAATATTGTAGCCGCAATCAGGCCCCAGCTCAGCAATATGCAATGCTCCAAGGAGCAAAGCGCTGGTCATTCTGCTGGTACCTGCTTTTCATTAAATACCATATCCCAATATCACCCTGTATAGCTACATGTGCGTGCCAGAACGCCTTCATTTTAATTATTTTATTGTTTACTTTTCTATCACGAATTATCAAAATTAAGTGAATTTATTAAATCTGTCCATCCTCATTAATATACATTGCGTGTAATATTTTTAAAAAGATTTAATTTCAGCGTTTGTACCTGGAGAATATTATTCTTTCATTAGACGTCTCATCGGAATTTTAATGAAGTGGGTAATAAGTACTAAAAGACCAGAGAATGCTGAGCTGCATCGGAGCAGACAGCTTTTTATATGAGTCTGATAACTATTGCACATACATATGTACATAAAATTATGTTGTGGCTAACCTGAAACGAAGCAATTATAATATGTGATGTCATCAACATTTACATCGTCATTACTTGATGCAAGTTGGTTGTGGACCGGCCTGGCAAAGAGAAAGTCGTAGGTTCAATTCCTGAATATGTACACAGCATTGACTTCTTAAAACAACGAGCAATATTCTTGAGCAGAATTTCTTATTTGTTGATTTATTTCTACTTGTTAACATCTGTATCAGCCCATACACGTCCCACTGCAGGGCCCGGGCCTACTCTACAATCAAGAGAATCGATTGAGAGTGGTTAGGCCATATAGTCCACCACGCTGGCCTAGTGCGTGTTGGCGGACTTACATTACGTAGAAATTCTTTAAAATCGCTACGGTATGCAGGTTTCCTCACGAAGTTTCCTTCACCGTTAAAGTGCGTGGTGATTGACTATCAATACACACATAACCCCGAAAAGTCAGAGGTCAGCCCTGGGATTTGAACCTGCGACCACCGTGAACATGTAGGCAGCCGCGTCTGGTCCGTTACCAACAGGCCACCACGCACTTTTTGTTGCTACTTGTTAACATATTACGGTAAAACACCAATTAATAACAAATACCGTCCAATTACACACACAAGAACCCTTAACCATAGTTAATGAGTTAATCCACAGCCCGCTAACCGAGTGTGCAGCGGTCCAGTGGCGGAGTGGACAGCGCTTATTTGCATATCGGTCGCGGGTTGTTTACCGAGGAGCCAATTTACTGTCGAAGGATTAATACAGCGCTTGTGAGGTGTTAATTTTGAATTTTAGATATAGTAACGTTTGTTCCAGTTAATTACGTGTACAAGTCATTTTACGAGTAAAGGAAACACATTGTGACGAAATTTCTAAAATTTTTTTTCCTAGGCCAAGATTTTTACCGGTTACAAACTGATAGTATTCCGGTATATCAAATAAGAAGTGGTCCTCGGCCGCGGTGCCTGCGCTTCCGTAGGGTGCTCCGGAGGCGCCGGCGCGGACGCCCCGCCGGATTAGCCGGCAAATTGGTTTAAGCCGAAAGCCCGGATCACAATGTCGGTTACACCCGGCCGAGGAATCAATCCTGATCGGCGGAGATACGTGTGGTAGGGACGGATGGAGAGGGACTTTTTTTCAACCCAGAAAGAATAATGTATTTCTTGTTGTACTGCTCTTGTGATAAGTTCTACATGTATGTGGT
The DNA here is from genome assembly GCA_949752805.1 of Deilephila elpenor. Classification (NCBI taxonomy): domain Eukaryota; kingdom Metazoa; phylum Arthropoda; class Insecta; order Lepidoptera; family Sphingidae; genus Deilephila; species Deilephila elpenor. The sequence goes on from OX457115.1 coordinate 10,360,064, forward strand.
AGTATTGATAACTAGACTTTTCTACAATCATTCAGCCGGTAGTCGTAATCCACGCAGATAAGAACATTTTACCAAAAGTATTTATGCCACCACACCGGACTAAAGCGAGTTGGTTGACTTCATATATCATGGGCCCCTATGGTGTTTAGGTTTCTCCGCAAAGTTTCTCTACAACGTTAAAGTGCGTACTAATTCACTAAAAATACACGCAATATTTCCAAAACTGGTTTTCCAAAGAGGTGTGCTCTGGGATTCGAAACCTTCGATCACTAACTCGGTAGTTGTCGGATCCTTTATAAACAAGCCACCAGGTAATTTAGCAAAATTCTTAAAAAGAGACAAAATAAAGAAAATCCTTTTCCTTACATTCCGCCGGCACTTTCGATTCCAATAGATTCTAATAAGATTAGTGCTGTCACACGGGCGTTAGATAAAATAGTTTGTGGCCTATAATTGGGGTTTAGGTCGCGATGTCCGCGCCCAACACAACCAAATCCGTACTCTATTACATACTGAATAAAGTCTATAATCATTAAACTTGAAATCCCATGGTCATCATTCGCATGACTAGGCAATATCGACTTGGAAAGTGATCTACTGACGCCTACAACACGAAATGGACTTAAAGCATGCGTATTAGAGTTTATATTTGAATAGGTGGTATGGGATAGTTTTCTTCGATCACAGAACCGTTCACAAATTGGTTCGGTCGTGGGTAAATCAGGGTGTAGTAATTGAGACTTACAGGATGATTCGGTTTTGCGGCGACGGTCGGCGGTTAAAGGATTACGCCTGTTCTACGCGTATTGATCTTGCGGTAATGTAATCTGTTTGGGATTTGTTTGTGTCGCGACATTTTTGGTTGACATGAACGTTTTGAGTCCAAGGTGGGAGACGTGTGCACGTACAAGTAGGAAGTCGTTTTTCACCCCAGTCGGATGTATTTCCCTGTGTATTTTAACTAATTGGGTATGAGTCGATCAGCAGTCTGTACTGGTTTCTTTCGCAGAAGCGGAAAGAAGCAACTTTGCAGGGCGACATCATTGGGTCCATTGGCATAGGATGGCCGTATGATGCCATTGGATGCACTATCTGGCACTGCGTTAACATCAGGTGCAGTGTAGTTATTATGGAGTGCCAGAAAACTGTACCTACTATTTATACAGCGAGCTATTTCTTCGACGCGTTCGACTACACATACTCGTATATTTCTTTAGACATATTGCGGTCAAACAAAGCTTCCCTCAAGGAATCCAGTGGGTTCAATTCCCGTGCGAAGTCTGTGTTTGTTTCGTTCTTGTTTGCACAGGATCGAACTGTGTTTGGCGTCCGTCTGTGCTTATATTGGACCTTCGGTTCCCACTTCCTTATATTCTTTATTGTGTTTATATTTCATTTGCACGCTTGTTAGAAACGAATATTTTTTTAATGTATGGTGCCCTAATAAAGACGCGAACTTCCAGAAAGGCAGTTTTCGTCTTTTCGGTTATATTCGTATTTATCAATTACCACCACTATAATAGTAAAGGTTAACTCGTGACGAAACCCGCATACTACAGAAATTTCTATACAAATTTCTATACAGGATAGTCTGTAAATTCCCCCAACATTTATTTCATATCCATTAAACAAAAACCTTATACTTTACGTTCATTTACCACAAAACTCACATAAACATCAATTAATAACACCAATACCCAAACTCATAACTTGTGATAATCCTGTTAATCAAGTGGCCGTAATGCAAACGCTGAGTAACCCCCCCCCCCTCCCCATAAATGTAACCCCATAAAGGTATTTCATGTTTAAGATTTGGGGAGGGGAGGAGGCAGGTTTGTTTGAGGAGGGGGGATGCACCGAACGCGCCGGAGATAACGGGTTATCAAAGAACATACGAGGCGCTGCAGCGATGCTTGTGAACAGCACGCGATGCTAGAGTAGCCTTCTTAAATACGAAGCAATTACTTTTTTTGTTTTTTTTTATCCTATGTTTGGATTCGGCATAAAATTGTTTTTGAGTCCGTATCGGCCCATATAAGCCTCACTGCAGGGCACTGGCATACGCTACTATCGAGAGTACGATTGAGAGCGGTTAGGCCATATAGTTTTTAAATCATGGTGTAATTTTTTCTACGTTCTGCTGCCTGCGTCATGGTCATATTTCAGAAGTGGGTATTTTAGGTAGACTAACTGCCTCGGTGGCGCAGTTGTATTACGGTACGGCTACAAAGCTGAGGTCTCGGGTTCGAGTCCCGGGTCGGGCAAAGTGATATTGGATTTTTCTATTCATTATCAGCCCGGAGTCAGGAATTTGTGCCCGATATGGCGATAGGCTCGCCCCCTATCACATCATGGGACGGAACATACAAGGCGAAATGTGGGTGTCCTGGTGGCGCCTCTGCCTACCCCTTCGGGGATAAAGGCGTGAGTTTATGTATGTATGTATATAAAATACGACTTAAAAGACCCACTTACATTAGGTATAAAACTTATTGATGTGTATGTTATGCTAGTTGCCTTACGATAACTACCATGACCTTTCATTCATACATATATAAACTCACGCCTTAACCCCAGAAGGGGTAGGCAGAGGCGCCTCCAGGCCACCCACATTTTGACATGTATGTTTATTAATTAATTTATTTGACACTTTGTACAATTGAATAGTACAGGCGGACTTAATGCCTAAGGGCATTTTCTCCCAGTCAACCTTAGGTGATGCAGAGAGACGGAAGCGTATGTTCCGCCCCACGATGTGATAGGGGGCGAGCTTATCGCCATATTGGGCACAAATTCCTGACTCCAAACTGATAATGAATAGAAAAATCCATTATCACTTCATCTTTCATGTGATAATATATTATCACAGTCAATTTAAAAGTGACTACTCCAAAAGTAGATATTGTATCGAGCACAGATCCTAAACTTCAGCTTCCAATGAACAATACATGTTAAATAACTATAATAGTTTTCCAAAAAGCACCAACTACGGCGCGACACACTCCCTCAGTCCCCACACTTCCCAGTAAAACAAACAAAGTGGGTAAAACTGCCAAATCCTCGCAGACGGCAACTTCGAAACATCTTAGCATAATTAGCCGAAAGGGCCCGTTTATCGCTAATATTAGTTGTTAGGATTAATACTGCAATGGCGCTCAGACGCCGCCTTAAAAAGTCTGCCCTGAGTTTCTGTTTGAGATTTTCTGTTTGATTTCGATGGCTTGTTCAAATATATAGTAATGAGCTTTCGGTATTGTGCATTTCTGGGAGCAGACTGAGTATAGGATTGGTTTTAGGTTATTCATAAAGTGTATGGGGAGACAGTTGGAATTCTAAGAGCGGGAAACCTCATGAGTAAACTGACATCTGTCTTGGTTATTAATTGGGACTGATTCATACATATATTATTTTCTAAATATAGTCAATATGAAAAATATTACCTACGACGTACAATACACACATACAGGTGGTGCAGTATTGAATATATTTTTACATTAATGCTAGCAGCGACTTCCTGCAACGGCTATTAACCCTTGATGATGAAAATACAACGTTTTATCATCGTTGTTAAAAGTAGACTCCACTACGAACCTCATTGGCCCAGCTGATTCACATTTATACAAAAAAATCTCCACAAAAAAAGGAAAACGAAAAAAGTCCAAGAGACCACTGCACTGATCTCCAAACATACTTAAACTTAATCAAGAGGCGACAGAAGATTTTAGTATAAACCGCAATTCGTATTGGTACGAAGAAAATCCGAATGCACAAATCCAAAAACATTACAACCACCCCTCATAAGACACCCCCGTCTGGATGGTGGATGCGGGCAAATCTTCGAATTAATTTTACTGCCGAAATATGCAAATTACGAGATATAGCCGCCTAATAACATGTACAAAAGAGTGGTGACTCGGGCGCGCGAACCGGCGGGAGTAGTGTGCAGAGAGGATTGGTGTTGGGAAGGTTTTAGTTAGTGCCTATGAGGATGGTGTCTCTGAGAGGCATTGGTGGATTTGTAGGTAAGGGAGTACTATTTTGTGATTGATAATGGAGATATAGTTGTGGAAATATATGTATGTAGTTTTATTTTTAGATTTTCTTGCTGATTTTATCTAATGGGAAATATTTCAGATTACAAGTGCACAGACCTACTACCTTAAACATCCCTTTTTAAATGGTTTAACTGAAGAAATTGCGGTGGAAAGTAACTTTACATTACACCAGATGTGACAGAAGCGAAATAGCTTTAAATTGCAAAAGTACCTTTTACGCAATTTTCCTCTATTTATATATCTACGTCTTGAAGTATGGTTACATATATTCCTGTATGAATACAATATAATAATAAATATCATAAACCATAATAGCAGGTTTCAAACCACTGTCCTCTCTATAATCTGCGGAGACAACAAATAATCTATGAGTTAATCGTTACCTCAGGCTAACATTATAGCCGCTTCGAGGAGCTTAATAGGTTACAAAATTTACCGTGATAGTAGAAAATACACGATGCTTACGTGCCAGCCTTTCTACGGGACTTATCAGCCGTTATTAGATTCCAGGTGTTTAGTTCCTCCACAGTGAGGGATAATCATATTTCACCATTTATAGTCCGCTTGGAGAAGAATTTCAGGACTCTTTGTGCTGTTGAATGATGGGGAGGTTGGTGTGTTTCTTAGCAAATTTTTTGAAGTCTAAGAGTATTTACGGGTAATCACGGTAAGTTACGTTGTGAAAACATTTGGTATTTGCTGCTTCCTACTAATTTGTTTTATTCAATGCCAATATTTTCATCGCAAAATAAGACTCTATTGGTAATTAATTAAATGCATCCTTGATATAAACAATGCCGTATTTTTGGAAGATTGTAGAACTTTGATACTTTGAAACTTGAACAATATTTCTGTTAACTATCCGGAAGATCAATAGTTGGCTTATAGCTTTTACCACTTACTTGCACAGCACCTCCTGCTTCCCGGAGTCGAACAGGCCCGCGCGGCCCCAGCGCGACGGCAGCTCGACGACGGTGGCGCCGCGGGAGCCCCATACGCACACGCGGCTGCCGCATGGACTAGTCATCACGCGCTCCACCGCGAACGAGGGGGGAGTCAGGAAGTGCAGCTTCTGGAAAAAAAATAACAGTACAACTTGTCAAATATTTTTACTTTAAGAGCATATGATATTTCTGGAAGAGAAATTAAATTCAATGCTCTCCAGTACTGATGGTATTTTGCGAAATAATGTGATACAGTGGTTTGCGCGTATAAAGTTTTTTTTTATTGGCATTGGAAACTGGTTTTGCTGGACGTGATGGTGAGCGCAGATTTATCCAGTGGTATTTGGAAAATCGAAAGGCCTCAGATGATCTTTTCTTTCTGGATGACATAATAATGTGTATTATAAAATGGGTGTGCAATTCCGGAAAATTACACACGTGTGTAGATTTCTATGGCGGGTTCTAGACATTATGTCGGCGGTAACTATATCAGCAAATACACGTTTCTATACTAGAAAATGTGCGATTTACGACTACATATACAATACAACTTGTTTATTAACAAAACGAATCAATACGCAACTATTTCTGGATGAAACGGACTCCCGGGAAATATTAGATTAGGAAACTTTTTTAATCAATAAAAAGATGAAAAAGGCAAAGAGGAAGGCCGCTCCGCTTCCTGGCTTGAATTTTTAGAGTTCCTTCGGGTTGTTTATTGAGAAAACCTTATTATTGACGACTAATATTGACGGTGTAGACAATTTCTGTAATATTGGTCTAGTCCTACTATATTATATATTATGTACCATTAATTTGAAAAGCTTTTAGATTGATTTCCTAGATCAAACAGGTAATTTTTCGCAACGTTTTCAATTTAAAAAATATCAAGATGTGATCATTAACGGTACATATAAAAAGAAATATAATTATTATAATATGTTTGTCATACGTTAGATAAATTCTAGCACGTAAAATTTCGACTAATTTATAAAAAAATGTAATTTATAAGCTCTCTTATAAGGAAAATATGATCAATCGACGGACTGTGACATATTTATATTGTAATACATATATAAACTCACGCCTTTTTCCCAGAAGGAGTAGGCAGAGGTGCTACCAGGACACCTACATTTCGCCTTGTATGTACCGTCCTACGATGTGATAGGGAGCGAAGCTACGCCATATCGGGCACAAATTCCTGACTCCGGGCTGATAATGAATAGAAAAATCCATTATCATCTTTCATGCCATAATATATTTTAATAGGTATTAAAAATTATTAGTAACTATAATACTAAGAACGCGAACTAAGTAAAACGTTTAAAATAGCAACATCACCTGAGCCATGGCATTATTTTGCAAGTATTTGCATGGATAAAGAAACGAAAGGTCAGCTCATAATATAACACACGCGAAGCAATCCATATACATTAACGCGGACATTTCCAGTTGAAGATAAAAAAATACGCAAATAGTATTTACATTCTGTAGAATATACTATACTAAATACGATACAATAGACTAGAAATTGTTTCAATGGTCTAACGAAAAAGTTTATTTTAAAGTGATTACTTTAGCTGATTAACCTGCTTTGCCAACCTCTCAAAATAGAAGGGGAGAGGGAGGGAAAAAGCATTAGAGGACTAGAGTAGAATTTGATTTTCGCCAATCGATAACAAAACCATCGTTTTTCTACATGACAGCACCTCCCCGTCGAACCTGCGCATTTAGCTAGAACAAGTAAAGGAAGGCGTCCTGGTCGTATATACACAGCATTATTCCATTCATGAAATCGAACTATCCTCCTCCTACTTGCGTCGTATTCCTCAGTATTGAGAGTCTCGGACAAGATTTCTCCATTTGATTCTGTCCACGGCGGTGTGAAGGGCGCTACAAATTGTAGAGTTGAAGAGTGGTGCGAATCTGATCAGACCAACGTGTTGGGTTGCGACCACGAGGCCTTTCCCCGCCTACTTTGCCTTTACTTTGAGGAAACATAACGTCTGCCTTTTTGCATAGGGGGTTAAAATAGGGAAACAGGAAATTAGGCAAAGCCTACCTACATGTTTACTAGCTTCCACCTGCCAATAAATAAATAAATAAATAAATACACCCAACAGTCACATACATAGTCCTGACCCCACACTAAGATCGAGTCTTGTGTCGTTGGTGGTGGTGGTGGGTGGGTAACTACGAGAGACTTTTCGGTCTCACAAACACCCAGACCCGAAACAAATACCTGTGGATCACACAAATATTTGTTTCGGTGCGGGGATCGAACCCGCGGCCTCTCGTTTCACAGGCCGGCGTCTAACCAACTGCGCCACGGAGGCTGTCAATTTCCTATAGCATCGCTACGGAACCCATCCCAGTGCCCACCTCTCACATCATGCACTTTTTCGCCTTATTTCTCATTACGGCGCGGCGCCTCCGCTCGTTTCCTCTGACGTCATAGTTATAATCATTTACCGTTTGACGGCCGCCCGCGGACCGCCGCGCGAGGAAATTGAAAAAGTTGCGTTGATCGCTCACTGTGAAATGGGATACAGATCAGCGCGGCTGCATCGTCGCTTTAAATCTGTTTAACTCCATTAGTTTACAAATTGGAAGGTCGGGATGTCTTTATTGGGTTTCAAGGTATGCAAAGGATGCAGGATTTTTTAATAGCGAGACCGACGGAACGAACGATTTGGCGCCGTGGCCGTCTATAACTAGAAGTAACAGGAGTGAGAATTTCTTATTTAAAAACATTCATAGTATTTGAGCTTGTCACTGCGAGAGACAAGACATACATAATGTCCACTCACCACTGACTATAATTGGCTTAAAATCGGAACACAATATTTGTACCACCAGTCTACATAAAAGCCTGAACATGCAAAAATAAAATTTGCTAAAGCACAAAACATTACAAGAGTACCCGCACCAGGCATCGAACTCCATAAATAACAGGAGCAGCGACACTGCATTAACGAGTGATTATCGAAAAGAATCAAAAAGTTAACCCCGCCGAGCGCGCGCCCGGACGTTCTGACCCCCGTGGTAGTCGAAACATGCGGTTATACTGACAGCGGAATAGAATCATTTGAAATGTATTATATTGACATAGAGTTTATACTATTATTATTATTTAGGGCGGGTGTCTGAAAAAGCGGATAATGATACATATATCTAATAGATACACCTAGTCCTGCCCTAGGTGCGAAAAAATTGTTTTGTTTGTGTCTCGCGATAGACACTACGACTGTTTGTTTGACAACCAGTTTCGACCAACTGTGCTACGGAGATCGACAGTAGATACACGAGAAGACTGTAAAAAGAAGGATTGGTACGGTAGACCGATCTGAAACTATGCAAGCCTAATTATGACAATCTTAATAAAGGCTAACCTGTCCAAATAAAAATAAATTAATTAAAGTAATTAACTGTAAATATCATGTCAAAATTTTAGATTTCAAACGAATAAACGATATAAATATCCTATAACTTTATAAAATTACATACACTTATCAGTTTATGATTTCTCGCTACCCGCTTACAACACCAACTCAAAATCGGTAACTCGTTCGCTGCGGTCACAGGGGGACGGGCATAAATTCGGGCGACGAAAACCTCCGTCGGTTCCGTACTGTGGACTACGCGAAGCGATAATGGCTACGAATTTCATGCTTGAATTATGGCATTCCACTGTTATTTTAGCGAAAAAATATCTTATCCGATACGTAACAATGGGGCGATCGAAGCGGACAATTATTATGTGGTTCTTTTGTAATTTTATATTTTATGTATTTTTATACTAGGTCTGTAATTAAACTGTTCCAGTTTTTGCATAGCCCGCTGATGTAGTATGAAGAGTCTGGAATTATTTCATAGAACTATTTTACACAAGGAAAAAGAAGATAAAAACAGCGAAATGTTCAAAAAAATTTAGTGATCACAATTTTATATCATGCATACAGTAGTATATTAAACAAAACATTGTAGGATATATTTATAGAATAAAATATATACTTGTAGCATATGCTTATAGGATAAAAACATTAAAAAAATAATAATAATAAATTTATTAAAAATATGCGGGTGTCATTCCACAATGACATTAGACTGACACATACTTGACGTGAATATGTTATTAGGAAAAAAAAAACGTAATAAAATATTCATAACCTTGCGTCACTGATTAAAAATCTATACCCAACCCTTTTTAGATACGCAAAAATAATTTATACGTGGCGTAAGCCGTGAAACAAAGTAAATTATATATGCAAACACACGAAGAGCACAATAAAAATAAGGGCCACCGCGGATTATTGTTGTGCGAATTAAAATTCCTGATACACGCGCGGGTTGAGGCGGGCCGGTGTGACCAAGGCGCGCGCCTCCGAGGGCCGCGGCCAGCGCACGGTTATTTTTCCATATTTAATAAAATAAAATTAATATTGCGCATTCAGAAAGCGTTTGCGGACGTCTGTTTGTGTGTGTCTTTGACACTCGATTCCTTTGCGGATTTCATTTTAAGCTGCGGCTATGTATTAGTTTGTTTTGTATGGGTGCTATGATTTGCTTTTTTTGTATTGTGTATCAAATTATAATATAGTAAGACGGTACGAAATGCAACGATCACAACCTGCATTCCGATATTTATAAGCCGAATTTATATTGGCATCTCGAGTTTTTACTTCAGATTTCTATTGTCGTTTTAGTAGCATGGCAGTCACTACACTAATATATACCCGACCTTTCAGCTCAGAACAGAAAGCCGACTTCAAATTATAGCTTAGCTGTTTCATTCGATGAGCAAGATAAGGGGACCACACCGAAAAGACTGCTTCTGGGCTGCCAACAATATCTAACCGCCCAATCCATTCCACGCACCGCGCACGTAAACTAACAAATAAAATAATTACATGGTAAAAAAATGTGAGGAATTAAATAATTCCGGCGGCGTGCGCGTGTATCGCGATCGGTGTCCGTGGCAGATATTTTTTACGTTTATACATACGTGACCCAGTGGACTGAGGCCCTCGGTACGAATACGTACGAATTATTGTGTTTTTACGCGATAAGTCCCATGGACTGAATCCTAATTGCGGTGCCAGATTGAAGATCGGGTTCCTTGTTTTTTAATTATTTTTGGCATTTTTTAGGAAGGCTGTTGGTATATGCCAAATCGTTGTACAATGGGTGTAGAATTCATGTTATCTTGCGTCGATTGAATATGAAAATGAATGGTGCATACTTTTCAAGTGGCAATTTTATAACTTAATTCACTTATACACACACACACATAGCTAGTTCTAGAATAAGTAGATATAATCCAGGATGATGAGTGACCACGTTTGGACGCTAAATATCGACTCGCTACCGTTTCAATAATACATAAACCACGCGAAAATCAAAAGCAGAATAAGTCGCATCAATTATTATCAGCAAAAACTAATTTAATTACCATAAACAAAAATCCGCAATATGAAATATGTATTTTCGTAGAAATAAATAAGAACTTTACAGTATATTAGCTTGAATCTTGTTATTTTAAAAACAATGTTTTAAAATAAATCATTCACTCAATTGAATATTTGTATTGTTTAAACTTTTGAGCATAAAGCTTTGGAATTATCTTTGACGTAGTAAGAGTAATAAAGTAAGCTTTCCGCTACTCGCGCACAGATGGCGTTACGTGTCGCTTTCAAACCGGTTTTGGAAACAAGTAATGTTTTTAACTCACGGTGAAGTTATTTATATTTTATAGGCATTATTGTTACTTAAATATATGTACATTCATTCGCCATGGGCATAAGTATCCTATATGTACCAGAAAAGTCTATAGTCTAGAACTCTGGCTTCGTATAGACTACTGCACATCTCATACTTGACATTTTTATAAAGAACTTCATAACAACATTTTGCTTCATCATGAAATCGAGCGACGTACGATTAGCCACGAAAACACGTGTATTTTCGAAAAATCTTAGTCCTGTACCCTAATATCAAAATAACTGACGGTAGGTCTCTCATATGTGAGAGGTCGCCTGGGTACCACCGCAATGTCTGTTTTTCCCACCAAACAGCAGTGTAAATGCACTGTTGTGTCCCGGTTTGAAGGACATTGCAGCCCGAGTAACTACTGGACATATTGAGACTTGGCATCTTATTTATTTATTATTTATATTAAAGTACAAATGGTGGTCGTATCGCTCGAGGCAATTGGACATAACAGAGCATCTTATGTCTCAGGATGGCGAGCGCAGTGGAAGGTCAAGCAACGTTTTGTAATTAATGGTATTGTTTGGTTTCTACTGTCCATGAGCGATCATATTGTTAACCATCTGGCGAAGGAATGCTTGTGTCGCCATTCATCCCAATAAAAAAATACCCACTGTCTCAACAATCCAGTTCTATCATTTACACCTACAAATACGTCCAATACACATCGGCGCAAGATTCGGGTGCAGTTGGACCGCCGCCAAGGCCCTTATCTGTTAGCAGTGGAAAATATTGCCAACAATAGCTACGGGTGTGAGCCACTTGTGCTGGCTTTGTTTAGCTGTCTATAGAACCGTTCGGAACAAATGAACGTGAAATGTTTGATCCTTTTAAAACACCGGATTGAACGAGCGAAGGTAGTTTGTTATAATTTTTTGGATTACAATCGATAGGTTCCGGTAGCTGTTTCGTGAAATAAAGTAAAAGAGTGCAATATTTCTTGAATTTAATGTATAAAGATTACTTTTAATCGTGAGCTGAAACACAAATAACTCTTTAATATCTGCTTTTGTAAAGTCTTAATCCGTGTGTGTGTTCATTTTAGCATATCTTTATTATGGATATTGCGCAAAGAGTAAATTGTGTCGCGACCAGTTTGCGTCTTAATATGTGATGGTTCTATGAAGATATTAAATGCATATCAAAATATCAAATAAATAAATCACAAAATAATTATTTCGCGACAAAAAAACAGGACCTTGCACTTAACAAGTATTCTATCAGTATCAGATAAACGGAGTGATATCGCTGCCTTTACGTCGACAAAAAGAAGGCGAATAATCACAGAAATTAGATATTTGCGTCATAAACCAAGGAAAAATTAGAAAAACAGACGGACAATCTTTCAAAGTAGTTTGTAAAACATAAAACTTAATATTTATATCTAAAAATACTCAGAAACTCGTGTCGACGCGACTAACAAACCGTCCAATACACCGATACTCGCCCACCCGCCGCCGCCCAAGTTTTCATTTCATTTTCCAAACTTTTAATCTCAAAGTGCCCGTGAAAGAAAAATGGACACGTTAAGAAAATCACCAACGCCACCTATTACCAACTGCGATCCGGTAGTATGTTGGCGTGTTGGTACAATGTATTCGCCAATGTTTTAGATATTTTGGTGGTTAAATTTTTTTGTAATAAAATATGTTTATGGGCTAATTACATTCAAAGTGCGACAACTTTTTTTTAAATATAAATATAAATCTTTGTGTTGTTATGAAAAACATAAGGAATTTAATGGAACACAGAGAAAAAAGAAAGGGAATGAAAGGATAAAAATATTATGGGAACACAGAGTACGAATCATTGAAAGAAAAAAAAAGGACAATATGGTAAGAGAATCAATCATAAGGCTACTAAAATATGTTTGCAATTATTTGAATAATCTAGTCAGGAAAATGAGCTAATTTAAATTTTAATAAGATACGTAAAACATAGCTTTTTTATGTATAAATTAGTATAAGATAATATTTATTTTAATTGAGAAATATTTTTCGGAACCGGATTTGTTTTGATGTTTTGCATTACTATTAACGATTAAGTATATCTAGAAAATAACACTCACTTATACAATTGGAACAAACCATAAAACCTATTGGATCAAACCACACAAACATTGGCAACAACGTAATCCGCGGCGCGAACCTTGTTTCTGTTCGACTCTATCCTCACTCCAGCAACCCAACGTGAAAGGGACCGTACTTAACCAAAATAAAGTCGCAAATCCCGTGACATGGACACCAGTCGCTTACACCGCACATCACGAGACGGATTGTTACAGAAGAGTCATAAAAAGTAAGATATTAATGTATCGCGGGAGGCATTAGACGGTTGCCGGATCGATTTCTATGCATAAAAAATGCTAATGGGCGCAGTGAGAGTGGCTCGCGACGGAGTTTCTTGATTTATGTAAGGAGTTTGGCTAACTATTTCTCGTTGTTCGATGTGCCGGCCCGTTTTGGGGACAGGTGGACTTACGAGAGGATGAGATGGAGCGCTAATGGCGCGTTATGGGACCTACAAAGTTTGTGCAATGTTCTTTTCGATTTGGCGCGATTTGAATCGTTTCAAGTTTAGGTGTTTGTGAGACCGAAAGGTTTCTTGTAGTTTCTGATACCGACGACACAAGACTCAATCTTAGTTTGGAGTTAGGACTATGTATGTGACTGTTGGGTGTATTTATACATTTTTACCGCAGTGAGACGGTTATCGCTAGACGGTCCACACAATAATACGGATGCATTTCCGTATACACAGAGGATGAACCTGAAACGCAACATGCTTGCGTGGCTCCCTATGACGGTTTCTTAACCACGGTGTAAGATCACTTCCCAGGTAGAATTTTCTTACGAACTTAGCATAGCTAATTGATTCTCTTTAGTTTATGGTGTGCCACGGTGGCCTCGGTGGCGTAGTTGGACTACGGTACGACTACAAAACTGAGGTCTCGGGTTCGAATCCCGGGTCGTACAAAGTGATGTTGGATTTATCTACGAGTATTCATTATCAGCCCGGAGTCATACCCCTAAGCCTACCCCTTCTGGGATAAAGGCGTGAGTTTACTTATGTATGTATGAGCCACCATTGCAAAAAAAAAATTGCTATTGTTTCACTAATATTGCAGTTTCCTAACATGTATGTAATGTTTAATATAGAGATCATTTACAATATTATATGAACGATACGCTAGCATAACCGATACAACATTTTGGCAGCGATCCCAACACTTCATTATCTAGCCTTCTGCTGCCATTTTAAATAACTAATAGTTTTTACCGCGCATAATATTGTGAATTTAATTTTCTTTAAACGCGAGACGGTTTTTTTTGTGAAATGTGTCAGTTTTGACTCGTAACAGGTGAAATATTGAATATAAAAATGTTTTGTTAGACTTTTAGAGCCATTTTGTAGCTTTTCGTTGATAAATTTGGAATTAAGGTGGATTTAACACCAGAGGTTTAATTTTTGACAAGGTTATTGATGAAAAATGCATACGGGGATCTTGGATGTACAAAATCATACCTACTATAATTAAAAATAATTCAAATACCTACTGCCTACCTTCGCAGAAACGAACATACTATACATTAACATACATCACTAATTCTATCTATATCAGCCCATATACGTCTCACTGCAGGCACGGGCGTACTCTACAACCGAGAGAATCGATTGAGTGGTTACGCCATATAGTCCACCACGCTGGCCTAGTGCGGGTTGGCGGACTCATCATCAATAATTACATGGCTTCAAAAATGACCAAAAATCCTTATGTACCTTCATCCAAGATAATCCGAATTATATCTAAACATCTGTAAATCACATAAAAAAACAACAAAAAGCGAGCAAGCGTTATCGCGGCCTTTTTTTCCATTTACACAAATTACGAAGAGAGTGGCCATGGGTAAACGGCGTCACGTATTTAATTACCACGCCTACGTTACCTCAAAAGTGTCGCTTTAGAATTGAGAGCTAATGGGCCACACATTGGTCGGCAGAATGGGTAGCTGGGATAGCCCAGCAACGGACAATGAGAGACTTGCACAAGCAGCATGCTGCAGCAAGTCTTGTTGTCCAAATTAATAAACCATCTTGATTTGTTAGGATCGAATCGAAGTTTGTGTCCTTTGGAACCTTCGGATCCATAGGAAATATTTGACGATGAAGTAAAACGTCATGCTACAATTCTTGTAAAAGATAATTTGGACACGCTTATAATTTGCTTATAAATTGCTTTATCCAATGTTGAGAGTAAACCTCTTTATACAAATACGTAAAACTTTTTATCATTTCCTACGCGTCAAATGGCTTTGTCTTATTTTGCGAGTGCAAGGTTTTTTACGTTATAGCAGTAAATTATTCTAGTATCAGGTAGAATCGTAAATTTACTATTTATTTTTCATAAAAATTACCTGCACAAAAATCTAAAAACTTACGTCACGAAGCAAATTCGCTTAACCTCTCATTCCAGCCAGCTGTGTGTATCAACAGCCGGAGGTCAATCGAGTCGGCCACTCTAATGTTTACTGATAAAAAGAAAACCAATTTGCCTCCGCGCCTCTCCCACCCTCGCGCCGTCACAAAGGAGCGCTATCTAGCGATAAATTATCGAAATTATTGCATTAAAAATTCCATCTAGTAAGTCAAAGTGAGCCATTATAGCGGCTCTGTATACTTCGCCAGTGGAAGAACGTCGGATGAGTTTGTACGTAGACGGCACTTACGCCCTTTTTCTCGGTAAATTTAATTTTCCCGGCAAACGTTATGGGAAACCGCTTTACTGTCTGAATCTCCGGCGATGTGTTTTTGAATTTTTTCGGCTTCATTGTTGGCCGGATTGTAATTTTTACGGGAGATAAAATTCGCTGTGGTGGAAGACAATAGTTCATGGAGTAGGATGCTGGAGCTAAAGTTATTAACTACCAAGTTCAGTTCTTTGTGAAAGGTTTTAATAAACAAAGAAGTCTAAGTAGGAAAAGAGATTTACATAAAGTATTGATTAATATGATAACCAGAAAGATTCCACCTGACACTAGGTTCTAATGATGACTTGTAAGTTGTATCATAATAGGAATCAAGAAGACAGCTGGTCGTAAAGAAAAGCTCAAATATTATTTTTCCTTCAACTAAATTTAATAAAACAGGTATAATAGAAGTCAATACTTTCCTTAAAAATTCCTAATACTCGGCTCTTACATTTTCACCTATAGAAGCACGTCACAAAACAACTACCAAATCGTGTAGAAGATATTAAAAATTCTTTTAAATTTTCACAGTAACAAGCGTCGAGGGCGCGCGGCGCATTATTCTGGTATCGCGGTGCAACCATGGGCGTTCGTTAATATGAAAATTAACCTCAATGAGGTGCAGAGGAAATTGGCGTGTGCACCCGAAGCATTAGTCTGCGCCTCGCTACGGCTTATCAAATATTAGGTACACGTGAGCTGTGGGTTTGAGGGAAATTTAGGCTTTTTGTTGTGATTTTCCGTTGAATGTGATTTAGTTGATATTAATATATTAGAATGTTTAAAAGAAAAAGGTCAACTATTAATACGTGGGTAAGAAATGTGTAAAAATATTTGCTTCCACCAATTTTCTCAGTTAAAACTTGATCGTGACAAGACGAAAAACCTTCTTGATCATGAAAATATTTCTTTAGCAATTGATAGAAAATTATTGGATTTTGAAATTTTTGCGAATTTGATCTGTTCTAAAAGTAGATATCAGATACGTTATGCACTAGGACAGTACGAGTATATTTGAACATAAAATTATCTATATTTATATTAATTTCCTAAGAGAAAAACATGAATCTACAAAACAACACCACAGAACCATTCAACAACACCAACAAAAATACATCACAAATTTTCCATCTTGCGAAATTAACACATTTTCCTTGGCTATTTTTTGAGCGTGTTGTAAGAAAACGTTCCGATGGGCGCGCATTGCCCAGACACCTGAAGGGGCCGGCGGAACGAAAACAATTTAATTTACAACACCAAGCTATAGCCGATAATATACCGGCAGCTTGTTAATGCGAATCTCTCGCCGCTCATCTATTGCTTGGGTGAAAAATTTGGATAATTTTGGTAGTTGATTGGTTTGGTTCTGTATGTATTTTCGATTTTAAATGTGTGCTGGACAATGATGAATACTAATTCAATTCATCCATGATAGTTGATATATTGTTTCCTTGTAGAATTGAAATAAATTTAAGGTTTCTATAAACTTAAAATTTAGTCATTGGATTACCATGTTTCATTAGATGCAATTTGTATCTATTGAGTATATAAATGATTTAAATAATACATACATACATACATAAACTCACGCCTTTATCCCCGAAGGGGTAGGCAGAGGCGCCACTAGGACACCCACATTTCGCCTTGTATGTTCCGTCCCATGATGTGATAGGAGGCGAGCCTATCGCCATATCAGGCACAAATTCCTGACTCCGGGCTGATAATGAATAGAAAAATCCAATACCACTTTGCCCGACCCGGGACTCGAACCCAAGACCTCAGCTTTGTAGCCGTACCGTAATACAACTACGCCACCGAGGCAGTGATTTAAATAATATATATTTAAATTTTCAACTAAACCAAAGAATAGGACTATATTTACTATTATATGATGTAGCAGTCTAATAAATCCCGACGATTTTCATATCAATATTTGTACACGATAGCCTTACAACAAACCAACACATCAATTCACTATACACTACTACAAACGCGAAAAAAAAATCTCCAAAAATTTTTAAAACAAAAAACCACTGGGCCATTGTGAACTTATCCGTATAATCGCGGCGCTAATTGGTTTTCCGGCCACAACGGAACCCCGAAAAGCTCGGAGACAAAAAACTCACGCTCCGACTAATAAACTGGATGTTCGCTAATTCATCATTGTTTTTCACTAATAAAAACACGACAAAAACACATCTTTCCTTCGGTGGGGGCCGAACCTCCCCGCTCCCGTCTTCACGCCCCCTCGCGGCGCGCGGGAGGCGAAAATGTACTCCAGGTGAATTATGAAATAACGGCCATTTGTCTGTCCTAACATTTGTACTGTAACTATGTTAAAGATGCGTTTGAACGGGGCCTCGTCGAGTTAGCCCGAGCGAGCCCCATTCGCCAGTCATTTGTTACAAAATTAACAGAGCCAGTTACCGTTTGCCACATTTGAATTTGTGATCTTGAAATATGATGAAAATACGGATTTTTGGAGAGCACCGTGTAGCATTATTGTTTGGTGGGCGTGCTTAATTTTGTCAGTAATTATGATGATGCCAGGCTGAAATTCTAATGCTAATATATTGTACTGTGTATTAGTTTAATTTAAAATAATGTGTTACGATTTTTCATATAATACGCATATTATGTAAAATTTAACTTTAAATAACGTAAATTATTACATGGTTTATCAATCTGATCCAAAAGAAAATTTAGTATATTTTTTAAATGGTGGCGAAATTTCGGAATCCGAAAAATCTTTAAACATTTATTTATGCAGTTTTCATATCTATTTACACATCATCCTTACATATTTTTATCAACTACGAAGAAAAATTACGCTTATTATCCATACAAAAATCACAACAAGCACGTCCAATGAAAACCTGCTCAGCGATAAACTCAACCATTCGTTATATAGATTGAGAAAATTTTAAAGTGATGTGTTCGCTGCAAATAATGAAATTATGCCGGGAGGGCCGCGGGGGATGACGCGGGGGTGAAGAGGGGTATGTCGGCGCGGGAAGGGAGGGAGGGGGGCGCCGGCATCTTTTCCTTTTTCCTTCATTCCGTTTGTTTATACGTTATTTATCGGCGGATCGGGGATCTGTATAGATAAACATCAAACGCCTTTATGGCTCGCTCTCATTCAATTTGAATGGCTTTTGGTAATGAGAGGTGCTTGCGTGTTGGTGATAGTTATGTTGATATTGCGGATGTGGAAATTGGAATTCGTGATATTTAGATTTTAAGTTATTCAAAATATTTTTGATTTAAATGGAACATGTGAATAAATATTAGTAGGTCTTGGTATGAAGATGCTATCTTGCTACTGTTATTTTAAAGAAACAACGCTTGTCATAGCTACTCGCGTTGCTTTTGAATAACGTGTGTTAAGAGATTCAAAATTTGACTCTAAGAAGTTAAATATTGTGATTCCTAATCAGTATTACATACAGGGTATATCAAGACCGCGACCGAAAACGAAGCCAGGTGGTAGTATTAGTGATATCAAACACAATGCAAGTAAAAATTTCACAAAAAAATGTATTTTTTTTTT
Organism: Deilephila elpenor; assembly: GCA_949752805.1. Classification (NCBI taxonomy): domain Eukaryota; kingdom Metazoa; phylum Arthropoda; class Insecta; order Lepidoptera; family Sphingidae; genus Deilephila; species Deilephila elpenor. The sequence continues at coordinate 10,379,130 of OX457115.1, forward strand.
GTTTTTTTTTTTTACTTATCGTCGTATTTGAGTGATAAATATATAGTTTTTCTAAAATTATGACGTACACCGTTTAATTTTTAAACACGCAATGGTACGTAAGGGTTTAAATTACTTTTTTCGCCAAAACTAGGTATTTTCCCCCCAATCACGACGATTTTTAAAATACTGTAAAAAAATATCCGTCACTGTTATTGCAAATTTTTTAGCTGCATTGTGTCTGTAACCACTAAAACTACAACCCGGCTTCGTTTTCGGTTGCGGACTTGATATACCCTGTATAATAGAATGTGTAGAAATACATAAGTATTGCCATTTAAGCCTTCCTTTTAGCCACAGTAAAATGAACTGTAGTTGCAAAGAAATAAAATACACAATTAACAAATCAAGGGCCACAACACCATAAAACAAAACACCAATGTTTTGTACAAACAACTTACATACACAGACAATGGAAATCAAGAATCGCGATCAAATCGCGCGTTCATCCCCGCTCTCCCTCCCACCAGCGTCTCACCCCCGCAGAACAGTCGTTATCGCCCTTATTGTTGTTTTTAATGAAATGTGACCGAAATGATGGCACGCCGAAGCATTGTCCGAAGGATCGGGATCCATTATCCCCCTTTCCCCCACTTAATATCCTGAAGGACCCGTAATAAAATTCGCCATGCGATGTCGCCGGCCCGGCCCGATCGTGTGACAAGTTTTAAACGCAACCACTGGCCACGTCGCGATTAATGGTTGTTGTAAAATGCGGCTGATTGTACAAGTTGTTGCTGCGGGATTGTTTTGTAGATTATGATGTTTCATTTACGTACTGTTCAGCCACACGAAGTCTAGTAGACGTAGGCTTCCCTATTTATGCAGCGACCTGTTGGAAGCAGCTTGCATCTAGCCACTTTCTACGACCTAGTATTAATTTATTGATCAGTTTATCGTAAACGGTTAAGAGGATGAAAGCAGCTGATGTAGTTGCAACCAGGATTTTCAGTATCGCCTGTTTGCGTTGCACCCTGCTAGCAACGGTCAAAGCTCTGGTGAGCAACTGACTGCAGATAGCTTTTGTAAAGAAAAGAGCAAATGACAGGCTGATGACGGTCAGTAGCTTCATTCAAGAGTAAGGAATTTCTCAGCATCGTTATACCAATGGTTGTCATTGTACTGATATATTTACATCTAACATTCGGACATTTTAGAAACTTTAATCTTATAAACAGGCCATAGATGTTCTAGCACCAGATATGCCGTCTAATTACCCACAACAAACAGGGCCATCCGCTAACAAGGAAACAACTTATAAAATCATTCATTCACACTTCGCCTGCCGCCGATTTGTTTTCGACAGTCGCACGTCTAAATGCAAATCTGCCGGAGACGAGGCGGAGTGAAAAAAAAAAAAACACGTTCGGGAAATTAATAAAACACCCACTAAAGCGAAAACAGGCGGAAAAATAGAGCCGGGGAGAGAAAAAAACTGTCCACCAACAACGTGCTCTTCATTAAGGCAAAATGGAAACACCGGGGATGAATTGATCAATCAGAAATTTTATGGGCCAGAATCACTCAACGGAAAATAATTCCCCGGCCATTTGGCTAGGCTCATCGCCGGCGTTTTAATTTCGCCCTCTTGGGGAGATCGAGTGTCATCCAATCTATCTGACGACTGGAGAAAAAACTGCGACCTCGTCCGTGCCGCCCCCGCACCCCGCCGCGCCGTGTCGCACCCCCGCGCGCGTCTTAAACACCGCCAGCGATAATGCTCGCCGTGGGAGTTAAGAATCGATTGTTTTAATGCTGAAAAATTTCATATCGACGGGTTTGTTTTTCTGCTGCAGGTAATGGATCGTAATAGGATTAACATTAATCGTAAATTAGTTGAGTAGAAGTTGATGTAGAGTTTAGGTCACTTTTTAATGTTAGTTTGGGTAAATCCATTGATGTTTTTTACCAATTCGAGACGCAAAGGTAAATTATTCTTGGTTAACGGGTTATATCATACGGACAGTATTCATCTTCACATCAAAATGCCAGTGAAAGAATAAAGAAGTAGACGTATGCTATCTTTTATAATCCGGATAAAACAACGATTGATTTATTTACATTTTGAAGGCGAATTTTTATTCAAACAATACTTCTCAAACCAACCAAAAATCAATAACGTCACATCAATTCACCTAAATAAAGCGAAAGAAAAATATTAAAATTCAATAAGATTAAAACAGCAAACAGGCTTCAGAACGGCAGCCAAACCTCCCGCCGAACTTCGAGTATTCAGACTTAAGAATTCAGAAAAAAAACGCGGATTTGTTATGCAAAAATGCAAAGAAAATGGGTGGTTATATCCGATTTGAATAAATATCGAGCCGTGCCACTGCCAGGATAGGAAGACGTGCTTTTGTAATTGAAACGGCTCATTTTGCGCTCGATCGCCCGACGAGAGATGTTAATGCATCAGCGGTCGCGTGGGGAACAGATCTTGTTCGCGTCTTGAATATTACGATTGGTTTCACGTTTTTAAAATCAATGGTTGGCAAAAGCGAATGATCTTTTGATCGATCATAATAAAGGTTCGGTTTGTATTGAGTTAATTTTGGGCGATTTAGAAGATGATTCATAAAGAATCGTCTTAAGGATTGATTTGTAAATGGCGAAATCAACGAACGAGATTTGTAAGAACAAAGATTATTTTCAGATTCTATATATTATGTTTGCTCTTACTTTACGATAGAATCTTAGTGCTTATAAGGAATATATGATTGAGCAGTCTAATGAATGCAGCTTGGGTTGACAGAAGACAAAATAAACTAATATGAGCTTCACCAAATGTATCCAATACTTGTATACTTATCAACGGAAATACAGTCACAAAAGCACTTTTGTGGAACAAAGTCAAAATTTAATATAGCCTCTTTCAATGTGTTCAAAATGTCATTGAATGTAAAAATGACTATATAAAAACAAACAGTAATATAAAATTTGATAATAAAAAAAGCGAAATTTTGGCAATCGCAAGCCTTATTTACAGCCTTTATTTCGCCAGCCCCATTCAATATATCATTAACGTTGGCGATACATAAAAAGCAAATTCGCAATGTCAAGAGAGAAAAAAAATAATGGGCATTAAAATCACCCTATGATCAAGGTATACAGTGGCTCGAACGATCAGCCCCGTAGCTATCTTCATTAATGAAAACCGTTAAGGTGGGGGCCGAGTATCCGGCTCGAAGGATCACGCGGGATATTCTCGACGCCATTTCAAATTGTTTTAGTTAAATATGTTCTTTATTTTATTTTAAATATTCTTTTACACAGCGTGCAGACAGAGTTTTTTGATTGTATACATATAATTCTATTTTATGATTTAGTTTTTTATAGATAACATCATATCTAAAAAAAAACATTTTTATATGATACGTATGTTTAAAGTTTTTATAATATGTTGATTAAGCATTAATCGAAAGTGGTTTCATTAAATTTGTTGTTTAAAAATCGAATGTATTGCCTAGAAAGTATTACCAACTTCAATTCTTCGATATTTCCCAAGTCGACGCGGCGTTTGATGTCGAGACCTTGAGAATAGGGGGTTGGTGGTGTAAAAACGCGCGTCAAACGAGCGACGCCTTATTAAGCCCGCGGGGGATGCAGGTGGATGAAAAAAATTATAGTATTTAACGATATTAAGTTATTGAAGTTAGATTGGAAGCTTAATTGGTTTGGCGAAGATTAAAACTGAAGCGGGCAATTTATTTCGAGACGTTTTTATAAGGAATTGTCGTATTGGACAAATGTATTTTCATAACATAGACATATCTGATAAATCTCTTCGAAGTTATAATTCAAGTGTATCAACTTAAAAACTTCGGGTGTCACATACGGTTAGTTCATAGTAATATTATTAGATAAGACAACGTTTAGATATTAAGGTGTCTCATTAACATACACATACATACATAAACTCACGCCTTTATCCCCGAAGGGGTAAGCAGAGGTGCTACTAGGACACCCACATTTCGCCTTGTATGTTCCGTCCCACGATGTGATAGGGGGCGAGCCTATCGCTATATCGGGCACAAATTCCTGACTCCGGACTGATAATGAATAGAAAAATCCAATATCACTTTGCCCGGCCCGGGACTCGAACCCAAGACCTCAGCTTTGTAACCGTACCGTAATACAACTACGCCACCGAGGCAGTCATTAAACATTATACAAAATATTGATAAATTACTTTGAAATATTATATCCAAAACATTATTCAAACAAAAACCTAACCCAACATTATTTATAATAAGTTATAACATTTTCCACTACTAATCAAAGCCACTCGATAAACCTCGCACTCCTAATCACAGTCCGTTTAATATCCAAATCAAACGTCAAATTTGTTTGAAATTTACTATCTGGCGTGTTAAGCGAGGCGTGCCTACTAACTTTGATCTTCGGATAGTCGAACAATGACACGGGTTCGAGTGCTGTTGGCATAACCCCTGATCACTAGGTCAAAAGTAGTGTTCGTTGATGCGGCTTGCACGCTCCAATTAATGTTTTCATAGTCGGTTTTGTGAGGAATTCGATCGTTACTACATATCTCGGTTATATAAAGTGTGGGTTTTATATAGTGAATGCTTCGCTTAACAAACTACTTTATGAAAATATTATGTCATCAAGATATAATTATTCAAATAGTATTTTATAAGATTTTTGAATTGTTAAATAATGTTACTAACGCTTTAGCACGTATTACAGGTTTTAATTAAAAACCTTAGCAAGAAATCTTCTTAGCAGTACATAGTGTATCTGCTGTATCAGCCCATATAGGTACGTCCCACTGCATGGCACGAGCCTACTCTACAATCAATAGGACGATTTTGAGGGGTTAGGCCATATAGTCCATACTATCAGAGCAGTACATGCTATCAAAATCAAATAAAAATTTACTGTCTATGGATGATCACAGAATAATTATTGTCATTGCGAGGCCTATGTTTAGTAGAGGTCCCTCTATGCTGATAAGAATTTATGTTCACGTCAATATTTCTTCGTAAACCACATCATTACGCTCAATAAGTAATGACTCAGACAACATTAGTTAAAAAAGTACATTACGCTTCGTCATCAAAAGAAACAGACTACATTCAAAACACTCAAAAAGTCATATCTGATCGCCGACAAGACACTTGCAATTTAGATATCAACTATTGAAATGTTAATTAAGTGGAAAATACTTTGCCCGGCCACATCAACGGTACGGCCTTTTTTATATTGCCAAAGTGTGTTCCCTTGCCCCCTCGCCTCCTCACGCCCCCTCTCCTGACGCACCTTAATGAGACGCCCCCCTGTGTCTCCCGATTTTATAACTGCCGATAACACGGCAACATTGAATAATTGTCGTAATTTAGACTGCTTGTTACGCAAAAACACGATACTTGAAGGTTTTATTACGTATCGTTGTTCGGTCGCGATAAGGGCTATCCGATATGGACGCCGAGTGGCTTATTTATTGAATTAAGTTGGGCTTTTGATGTTAGGAGAGATATTTGGCGCGTAACTGGTTTATTCATAGACAGATTTAAAACCTATTTTAGTAATCGAATGTTTTGTCCCCTACGAATGACTTTAGAATTCAGTTTGAACGAAGAAGACAAAACATTCGATAACTAAAAAAGGTTTTAAATCTGTCTAAGGCCGTAAATGTTTGATGATCACTCAAAGATTCGTTCCAGTGTAGATTCAACTGTATAAAGTTGCTTGTCATGTGCACTACGAGTGACTGTAATGCATAGTAATGCCGATGGCAACTGGATCTAAACAGGCTGAAATAGGTTATAACGGTTTTTCCACCATCTATCTGGATCGAAGCGAATATCCTACCAACACGAACACATTAACACTTTATACATCAATCATATTCATAGGAAGATTTAGTGCTTGAGGGATTCTCTACCAGTCGTACCTAAGGTAAAACAGATGAAACGTGGCATGCAAATTTCATCTTTGGCAAAAGCAAAAGCAATCCCAATACAAAACCAATTTACGATCTCTCGACAGCGATATTTCGATGGCAATAAAATCTCCATCACACGTAATAACCCCCTTAGCTACGACAAACGGCCCACATTCTAGTAACAATGACTCTCGACTCGTCACGTATCTCGTGTAACGCCAATTTTAATATTTGCCGAGAAGTCTCATTCGACATTTGCCCCGGAGTCTCGCGAACGCTTGTATACCGCTAATAAGGTACTTGTATGTTTTAATAATGCGAATGTACGTTATTACCGTATTGGAGCGTTTTAGTTGTCGTCAATTAGTGGATTTTTTGTTACGTAATTTTCTTTTCGTAGGCGGAGATATATACGTATATACGTGCCGATATTTTATCCCAAAATACACTCGCGCTCATCTGAAAATTAAGTTATGTATAAATAAAATATGAATACCTAAGTTTTGGTTGCTTTAGTCAACTATTTGTAACCGGTAATATTCGTATTTGTTCTGATCGTAACGACAGTTCAAAATGGTGAAATATTTTTGATAGTGTTTGTTATAGGTATCATAAATTATATCCATCTTAAAGAGCCCGGCATTCCTGAGAATTCCCCATAATTATTTCATAGATATGTGAAGTCCAACAACTCGTTTTTTATTTTTATTTTTAATAATCGTGGTGGTCACTCAATTGTAAATGATTTCTGTACACACCACAGGGACAATTTTACGACTGATAATATACCGCGAAATAAATGTAATGAAATTGTTAATTAGTTTGTTTTCGCCATTGTCCACAAATCAAATTGCGTTAACACAATTAACTTTTAAGACTGAGGTTGATTTCTTTTCTCATAATTGAATATGGCAATGTTAATTTTTATTCGTGTCTAAAGTTTATTTTTATTCTGGCGAGTTGTTGGCTAAGGTAAAATAAAATAAATAATAGCTCTTTCTCTTAGAATAATTGTGGCTAACATGCATACGGCTCACTTTTTGGAGTATATCTAAAATGGTTAGCTTTCGAGACTTCGGATATTCATATGAGAATATTCGAGATATTAATCGATGGACTTACGCCGTAGTCCACCATGATTATCGTAAATTTAATTGGCGCATAAGTCCTTCTACAACTATTCGTAAAATACACACATAATTGGTTAGTGGTTACTTTAACTCATTATGGCTTATTTTGGATTCAGCCATCTACCCTTTACACGCTAATGATTGACATCCATTGAGACAAATGTTTGTAAAGCCCACAAATATTTGGATCTGGTCTGGGTGTTCTGAGCCCAACAAAATTCCTATTTATTAATCACAAATGACGTCGTATAACTAGGGTCAGAAATAGCGTATGACGATTGAGTTTTTTAATTTTTATTTATTAATCAACATCGGTTTTAACTGCATTTCACAAGCCAACGTGTGATATAAAATATTTTCCATTAATAAACTACACATTTCCCTATGTCTGAGCATTAAAACGTGTCTGCCGCGTCGTAACGAAGTGACGAGTGGTGTTCGCGCCGCTCTCCTGTTTAGACGCCGCGTTGAAGGCACAAGGGCCCGCCTGTGCCTACATAGGATACATCATGCCCATTATATGATTAGATAGCGTGAAATGTCTAGTCATTTTTATTATGATGAATTTATTAAGGAAATTCTTTGATGGTGGCTTTTTAAACTTTTTTCTTGCCGTTTTTAACCGTCGAGATAGTGCGGCACCTGGCTCCGTTATGCTGTTTTGACGAATTGTGTTTTGTTTAATTTTGTGTCGAGACTGGCGAATTGTTATTTACTTTGACGCCCTAGGGCCTAGACCTATCTGTGTTCCTGTTCTATGCTGTCGCATTTCATTCACTTCACATTCAACAATCAATAGCCGACAATACATCTATGATCCTCAAATATGGTTGAGGTAAGTTCAGTTGTTGGAAACTGGTTTTAATAAACACACGTGGATACATCAGCAAGCCAGCGTGACACATACACAATTGGAACAGACCATCGAGACTGTCTAAGTCTTGTCTAAAATCGAGTCTGTCCAAAATCAGCAACAAAGCCTTGTATCAAATCGCACTGACAGATCAGCTATTTTCCAGTTGTCAGTTGGCTACGCAGAATTGGGGCACGCAAGCAAGCACGTGTCCTGCGGAATAAATGCATCGTCATTAGGGCGGGCCGGTTCATTAGTTATTCATTGGCACGGTACAGATGTAACTTGGCGTGCCAATTTGCGGATATATTTTTTAACGAACCCCGCTTGACGGCAGCGTGATGCGCTGAGATACCGTTCGTGTTATGATTTGTTTTTTTTTTTGTGTTATAAATTTGAGAGTTCATTGTTTTTGAATATTTGTAATAGGATAGCGTCACTAAGACTGGAATTATTTAAACATTGAAACAATTACAGTATTTCTTACTAACATCTGTTTTCTTTTTGTATAAAAATCTATATACGCACCCCTACGAGGGACTAATTGCCTCTACTATTAAAACTTTTAAGCCTTATATGACCACCAAATTAAATTAAAATTCGTATTGAAATGACTTAGGTATCCAGGGTTCCACACGGTTCTTATAAAAAAAAATATCACGTGTTAATATAAATAAAATACAAAATATATACGAGTATACTCGAAATCATAAGATACGGCATCACGCCCTTGTACAGTAAAACCGGTGTTATCTTGGTAAAAATAAATTAACCACCCCGGTGCTGGTCCGGAATAGATCCCGCACCGTTATTGTATCTATAAACATTTCAATTGGGGCAACGGGGCGGTCTCATCCCGCTTGAGGTGTATACGGTGGGTAACAATATTTAGCATAGGGAGATTATTTGCTTTATTCGATCTTCAAAGATAATACAAAATTTTGTGAATTGAAAATATGGAGAATGGCAAATATGAGGAATGATTTAAAACCCAAAAAAATTTTTGATATGTATGTTAAAGAACCATATACACATTGTAAAATATTTTAATTTATAATTGTTTAAAAAAGGGTAGAGTAAGTCTTTCTCGAACTAGAGCACGTGTGAGTGAATCAGCTTTCTGTTTTGAAAATTATACTTATTTTACAAGGAATTGAATAGCAGTAAAGTAAGTAAAGCTAGAAAGGTCAGCATTGAATAAAGTATGAAAACTGATCCTTCGAGCCGGATTCTCAGTATCCACTCAAAAAGAGGTAATACCAAAATTATTATAGTGATATGGTTTACAAAACTTGCGGCGTTCGTGATGTTTGCTTACTAGTCCTTTATTTTTAACTAAAATAGACATGTCTAACATCAATAAGCTACCTGCCCGTCATTCAGTTTATCATGTAAAGATTTCGATTTCTGTCAAACGTACATTTTGCGAGTGCCTGCTGTAATATATGCAGATGGGATTATAACCGGGGCTGTCTCGAATAAAACAAGACACATCTATAGTACTGTCTGACTACGTTACGTCCTGACGATATAAGTCTTCTATCTTCTATTCGTGTGTGGCGAAATTTGGAACTATAAATAAAATTTAAAAATACTCGTATCTTTTTAACGCATTCTTTGAGATAGATATTTTAAACTGTGCAGTACTGTATCAGCCCATATACGTCCCATTGCAGGGCACGGGCCTCCTTTACAATCGAGAGTACGATGGAGAGGGGTTAGGCCATATAGTCTGCCACGCTGGCTTAAAGATATGATAAAGTGATATATTCAAAGAATGCGTTAAATAAATATTTTTTAAATTTTATTTGAAGTTCCAAATTTCAGCAGACGCCAATAGAGGATATATGTGTCCATTTTGCACCATCTTCTTACTATCTTGACACTGTTTTTTTGTTCACGTCAATATGACTAATCATTCCCAATTTTGTCCTTTATTTGTTAAATACATTAACATTTTTTATTTTTCGACTATTTCAGACAGATTTATCAACTAGTTTTAAGAACAACTGGTATTATGCGTAATATCAAACTTTGACAATTATAATTTTCCAATTTAACATGTACATTAAATCAACGAGATTTAACACAAACTATGCTCAAATATCGTTACCAACGTATGTATATATAATTAAATAATATTAAAAAAAATATTTAATAATATAATAATATGCTCCAGATGTTATAGAATAAAATCAGCCACACTACTTCATCAGCCGAAATAACTGGATTATTTGGTGGTGATGAGAGAGGGAGAAATCATTTATTTTATTACCCAAGGATAATACATACTAGTTCGAGTGGCGCCGCGCCGCCTTGTAATCCCGCTTACTTTACATCATACTTCATCCCTTGAAGGGCGGGCAGGTGATATACGTTGGTCTTTATTTTCGGGATGATATAGCCAACAACAGAAAAAACAGATTAAAAAATAGGAGTCTAATTGTAATATTTTATCTAAAACTTATGGAGTCATAGTCATAGTACTCATCCTATTGTAAGACAGGTCGCTCGACTTATCAACAAGCATATTTAATAGAAATATTGTCAATAATAAAATGCAGGCATCAACACTGATATTCATTTCACAGGCGATTTCTCGTGCATTCCGCGATGAAAATCAAACAAATTATTGCAAATACATTGAAAATTTCCAAACCAATAACGTTAGACGTCCATCACAATAACCATATTCTTACACCATACTTCCCATATCTACATTCAAATATTAACACACATTCCCCCAAGCAATAATCATTATATTCATACAATATGATGATACCAACTCTTGTGCGATCCTGTTTTGTTTGTATGCGAGATGATTATCGATTGAGTTGCTCAGTTTACAAGTCGTGGAGGCTGATAATGCGATGCCGGCGGTGCGAGGCAGGTGAACTTTTTTATATACTATAGAGATGTTCGCGAGTGTGATTTTATGCCGTTTTGGTGTGACTAACTTTTTTGTTCATTTGTGTAATCTTATTTCTTTAGAGTAAATATGTGAATTAAGCAACCTTGATAAACATTACAGACTGAAAAATATTTCAAAATCAATTACTTATTTATGTGCGACAAGAAATGTTATCAAATAATGAAAAATAGATTTATATCAGACAAAAATTGTCCAAGACTTTAAATCAGGGCTATATCCACTTTCATTTGACACTAAATGATGTTACATTTAACTTATTTACTCTTAAACCAAAGATTTCGAACAAAATTACAAAAAGAAAAACAAAAAACCGACACTCGCACCTCTATACACGCGAAGATCCCCTGACGTGCGTTTTTCGCGGGGTATTATCAATTATTAAACATCAGCATGGAAATAGCGCCCCAGAGTCCGCGCCCCTATACATTGCTTGTATTAAATATTCGTGGATTACGGCCCGCCACGTTCGGCACCCGTGAAATAGCTTTCGGTTTTGTGCAACTTATTAGCGGGATTTGCATGTTTTTGATTTATTGTTTTTTTTCTGAGGGGGTTTTGATTAAGACGTCTCAAGACAAAGTTGGCTGTTTTTTCGGAATCTCATTTTTGTTTTTCAGTTTGTTCGATTGTTCGGCTGTGAAATGGCATTCTTCTCGCTGTTTGATCCGCATGGTTTAAGTGTTTTTCGTATTTCAGTTCTGGTAATAATTTAATCGTTCAATAGTCTCATATAATTAAATAGTTCGAAACTTAGAGTGATCTTAACAAGTCTTTAATTTTATTACCTTACCATCTTCATTTCGTACGATCTTCAGCTATTTAGATTGTAAATTATATAAGTAGGATCAATTATTAAAAACTATTTTGAGGCGATCAAATATTCCAACATAAGACTAGACATTCAATGTACATCAAACCATTACTTGTCTCAATACATTCAGTACGTACACGTATGTTTACACTATTCTATAAGCCGTGACATTAGCAACTTGTTGCTAAACTACTCGTAGTTCGACACTCGTGAACTGCAGTTCGTAATCTCTATAATCTGAGGGACAGACGATACTTTCTACTTGTCCGGCACGTTAACGTGTATTCAAACCTGTAATACAAACATTTGCGTTTATATTTCACTATGGAAAGTTGTGTATAATTTAATGGATTTTTATAATTTTTGTATGATTTTTGGGAATCGTTAAATAATATTTGCCTGATGTTAATTTGTTGTTGAAAATAAAAGGCAAGAAAATATGCTGAATATAAATCTAGATCGTGTTTGATGGAGCTAAAATGTCAGAATGATGCTTGAGGAGGCAAATGTCCAAGGTGAGTATATACATGTAGGTGTTGGAAACTGTTTTAGAGCACATTTTAATGTTATTTTTTCTTTTAAATATTTTGCGACTTATTACATACATTTAAAATGTCCATTACAAATAAAATAAGTAATGGGGAGTTAACTATTTCATTCTGTCTATTAAGTGTATTGTTTTCCATGCCTTTGTTCCGAACAAATATTCTTTCATTATTTATGATTTTTATCGCTGTCATTAATTAGCCGCGCCCCGAAAGCTTATCGTATTCTCTAGAGACCAACAAATATTTGACACCTTAGTCACTGAATAAAGGTAATTTCCCATATTAGATTAATATTTATTTTACGGTAGTAAATTACCAATTTTAGAGAAGTGTGCAAAGCTCTACGATGAATACTAGAGAACAATAAATATTAAAGCCAAATAGACAGCCTCCGTTGGATAGACGCCGGCTGTGAAACTAGAGGCCGCTGGTTTAATCCCCGCATCGAAACAGATATTTGTGTGATCCACAGGTATTTGTTTCGGGTCTGGGCGTTTGTGAGACCGAAAAAGTCTCTCGTAGTTTCTATATCCACGACACAAGACTCGATCTTAGTTTGGGATCAGTAGGCTAATTCACGTAATTTATTGACGCGCCTATCAAGTTTCGATGCAGTTTCGATTAGGTTTACGTCTTAATCGTACGTACGTCAAAATGGTATTCTTGTAATTGTTTAGCTGCGCGTAAGATATGCATAAACTGCGCATGTGCTCCACGTTGGTGGGACTAAAGTGTCATTGGAGACGTCAAATGAATAGGTAATTTACCAATCAGGTTGCGATCTGAATCACGCATGTATAAAACGCGCAGCCGTAGAATACGCTAAAGCGATCGCGTGACGCGAACTTGACGCGAGCGTATCTGACAGCGGTTATTCTAAATTACGAGAATACAAAACGGGCTGTTTTGATCGAAGCTTAACTGCAACTGCACTGCAACTGAACTTATTTAATTACGTGAATTGGCCTACAGGACTATGTAAGTGACTGTTGGGTGTATTTATTTATTATTTATTAAATAATTTCAGAACATCAATAAAATATATTTCATTAGCACAGTGTAAATATGACACAAATATCCGTCAATTATAATCATACACGATTCTTTGGGTCATCATATCACAGCTAATCAATAAGAAAACCATCTAAAACCCCCAAAATCAAAATTACCCACCAAACAACATCCTCAGGCGCAACCGTGAACCGTGCAAGCCGACAAACTAATCTGTAACATAGTTTGGTGTTGCAATCTTGCGAATGCCGGCGGTGCACCGAAAGGCCTCGGGATGCACTTGATTGAAGCCCGGCCGGCTTGAGTTATTAGCCAATTGGCTTGGATGCCCGCCCGGCTTGAGGTGGCCCGTTTAATGTTACGTTTATCAAATTATATGTGTGCTTGGTAGTAACAGCTCTGTGTGGTGTGGGTATTTATGTACATTTTTAAATTGTATTTTTATATTATATCAATATTTTGGAAAGTTTTATTGCTAAATTTATTTCAACACCTAACTCCATTTATTAGATATTTTTAACTGAAGGATAATAAAAATAATGGTAAAAACACTGGAATAATGAGAAAAACATAATATTGACTTTTTGACTTTAGACATTGTTATTTCTATATCTTTTTACAAAGTCAATGGAGCGTATTGAAATTGGTACGATATTTTAAAAATGCGGTGGTTCCGCGTAAGTATTGCATAGCAATTGTTAGAAAGGAGTATAATATACTGCAATTCGACATTACTAAAACTTCAATAAAAATAATCACCACAACAATGAACAAAACATAATCCACTAACAGACACAAACAAACAGCAAAAGTAATATTTAATAAAGCTTAGAAACATCTGTTGTGAGGATAATCAAATTAATCCATCTGCGAGAGTATCGAAACGTCACTCTGGCTCTGGTGAAAATAATTTCATCAAATAAACCATTTTTACTTGACCTCTAGAAGTTCTACCATTCATCCCTGGTTTTTACGTTTTTGTTGATATAAAGGGAGGGTATGAAGGTCATGTTAAGTTGGTTCTCCTGTGGGAACGAGCGGTAAGATGGATTGGGCGTCGACCCCATGGTCTTTTGACACGTCCATCGTTCAATCGTCCACGATCGCTCTTTGACATGCCCTTAATGCTGCGAGAATGTATGAATTATTTTTCACGTCAAAGCACAACGTGCGTCAAAAATATTATTGAAGGAGAAAAATTATTGGTTGGGTAAAAGTATTGTAGTTTTTCATTGGGAAATTGTAGACGGAAAAATGGTTTATTAATGGCGGGACTGCTATTAAAGTTTAAAAACTCGTGTTTGATTTATTTAGTAAGTTTTGTTATTGAAAATGAAGACTCAGTTACATAATAGACTGGATTATATAATTCTTCGTCTGTTTTTGCATTTACAATATTAATAGAAACGATGCCTTCACGTCGTCTTCTATCAAGTATCATGATTTTCTTCTTTAATTTCACCAAGCAATTTGTAGAGTGCGAAACACACGCCACAAAAGTCATCCGTGAAACCGATACGAGACCCTTATCCAAACAGCGTGCGGCTCGGAACGCAATATACACCGCAACACATACAGACATACATATTTTCGTCTAAATAATAGGACAGTAGTAATTGAATCGGCCTCAGGCGTACTCGGGGCGAGTCGTTAACGTTCCTGAGGGTGTACGCCACTGTTCTACCCCTAGCATGCACTAGAAAGCTTCCACGGTACAAACCGACGATAGAGACACACATATACTTATCCCACATGCGAGAAAAGGCCAGCTGAAATAGAAAGTGTTTATTATAAACAAAGGATAGAGTCTTATTGGTAGTAAGGTTTTAATAGACTATTGGACACGGGCGGGCGAAAATTTCGCATCAAGACGACACACAAATTGTTTGTGCGGGGCGGGAGGGGGCGCGGGGTGCGTTGGCTGTGAGCATATTACGATGGGCTTTGATGTTCCGTGGGCCAAACGTTTGGGTTTGACCGGTTAATTAAACTAGGATTGTATCTGTATGTGTCCGGCAAGATTGCCGCGGGTGTGCGTCGTTTTGTAGTTTTTGATGGTTTGTCTTTGTTCCAATGGATTAATGGAGGGGTGAATCGAACTGCTCATTTGTTGAGATAATTATTGTGTTCATGCTCGTGGTTTAAGTTAAGTATTTCTTGCAAAATAAACGTTGCGTTTTTATGTTAATATAATAGCTTGGTTTTTGGGAATTATTGGTGTTATTAAATTATATCTATGACTTAAACCATCTTTCCAGCCAATGCGAAGTACTCAATTGATGAATATTCAGTGTAATAATTCAAATGACAGAGCACCATTCCAGTCCTTCCATCCTTTAGGATAGGTTATTAAACTTTTTTCTATCTGTCAGCTTGTAAGAACTCATATCATAGTTCTTCTGTGAAATAATCCGTTCTTTCTGACTCCCCATCATCTGACCTCGAAGCAATTGCTCTACTTCCTCCCAACTCTTAAATACTCACCATTTAGCATCCTTTTAGCATCTTTCCACACATTCTAAATTCTAATAATTATTCAATTTGACCTCGCAGCTTCAACCTCTTGTTAAGTACCTATCGGAGCGTAACAGATAGGAAGGTCTGAAAGCGGGACGTTATGGGCCAGATATTGGTCCTTAACAAGCCGATAAACGCTATCGGAGGCCTACCGAGCTATTAATGGCGCCTCAACACTGGATAAGGGACCGCTGATCGCTGTGTTTTGATTTATTTGTATGGAGCTGAGATGTATTGGTGGATTCAGAATGTGTTATTTGGATCCTTGGCTTTGTTTTAGTGTATATGGACTGTAAAATCCGGTAATTTAGTATTTATGCGTGTTTTCGATTCGAAAAATTGAAATAAATTGTAACGCGAATAATGCCTCGGGCTAATAAGTACCAGTTCAAAAGGGTTCATGCTATAGCCTTTCTCCTTCTTCTTTTCAGCCACAGAAAGTCTACTGTTAAACATAGGCCTTACCCATAGATCGCCACATAGACCTGTTAGAAGCGGCGTTTAGGCATTCAAACCCCGATAAAGCTTCGTATTAACACTAAAAGAATCTAGTTCAGCTTTTTTCAATTCAATTATATTTTAGACCTTATTGCCTAGTAGACAAAGCCTTAGTATAAGACGAATGCGGCCTGAAATCATCACCAACCTTTGGCTCAAATAGAAAAGCATTCATTAAACAGCCGTAGACACAGTGGAAAATAAAACTAGTGTACGCTATATTAATTTTTCAACGAGCACAGCGTCGCCGGTGGCGTCGCAGACACGCGAGTGTAGACGCGTCTGTGTAGAAGCCATGGAGTTGGCGAGTAGCAGAGAGGGAGCGGGAGCGGGAGCGGGGATATAATAAATACACCCAATAGTCCTAACTACATACATAGTCCTGAAAGCACAGTAAGATACAAGTATTGTACGTGGATAACAGAAACTACGAGAGACTTATTTCTCAATAGACCAACAGACCTAGACACTAAACAAATAATTGGCCCTCGTTACACAGTCAATTTTCCACCAAATACGCCACTGAAGTTGTGAAATGATAGTTTAAAAATATCCTTTAATTTTTTTTTATTGCATAAGTCCCGACAAATACCCAAAAGTGTCACCTGATGATTAACACCGCCTATGGAAATTAGGGAAAGTGAAGAAAAATTAACGTCAACAAGTCTACACTGAAATACCGCTAAATGGATGTTAAAAGTTTGGATTTTATTATAGGTACACCTTACATATATCTGTAGCATTTTTAAAGACGCATACAGAAAATATAGATAGTATAAAACGCGGTTTTAATGGCTGCACTGCCAGAAAAGTGCAGACAGTATCGCTAGGTGCGTAAATTACGAGGTTAGCATTGATGCGGTGTTTAAAATAAATAACATAAATACATGCAGTGTATTTTATTGCTTGAGTGTTTACTATGTTTACTAAATTTGATAACAATATTATTGCACTGAAATTATTGATGTTAAAAATTCAACAGATTTATTCTAATTTTTTTATCTTTTAAATATTAAACACTCCGAGATTAGGCCTTTTAGTTCCCAAGTGTCCATTACTAGTTTTCTAATGAATTACGAATACTTTTTAACGTTAAACCAAGCGTTATTAAACTACGCCTATACACTTTGAAAAACAATAGTTGTATGCTTCTTTCATTCGCTGTGAAATTTCTGTGGCTAAGGATACAACACTCGTATATTCGAGGAATCAGTGAATGTCTTTGTATAGAAAAATGGATAACACACGTAACTTCGATAAATCAGTGATATGTACCTTGAATTAAAACTCACAATCTCCGATTTGGCAGTTTTATTCTCTCCTAGCGAGGCTATTGTTCGCTTAGATAAATTAATGCACTGCTAAAAATATTTTTTTATAAGACATTTGTTAGTACTATGTACGACTAATCTATATACATACATACATAAACTCTTTCCTTAATCCCAGAAGGGGTAGGCAGAGGCGCCACCAGATACCCACATTTCGCTTTGTATGTTCCGTCCCATAATGTGACCTATCACATTATCGCCCCCTAGGGCGATCCTATCGCCATATCGGGCACAAATTCCTGACCCCGGGCTGATAATGAATAGAAAAACCCAATATCACTTTGCCCGACCTGGGATTCGAACTCGAGACCTCAGCTTTGTAGTCGTACTGTAGTACAACTACGCCACCGTGGCAGTCCCTATTTTATCTATATATATAAAAGAGGAACCTGATTGACTGACCTATCAACGCACAGCCGAAACTACTGGAGCTAGGAACTTGAAATTTTGCACAGGGATTCCTATTGTGACGTAGGGTAGCACTAAGAAGGGATTTTGGAAAATTCTACCCCTAAGGGGGTGAAAGGGGTTAAAAACTGTTGTATGGAAAATCTAAACCGTTAAAGTTACAATTGTCAAACTTTGCAGTTCAATAAATCATTTAAAAACAAAATTAATTGCATACTCAATTTGTCTAAAAATTAACATTAAAGGGGTTAAAATAAGCGTGGAAATGTTTAGAAACTGGGTGATTTCCTTCCTACCCGATCAACGCACAGCCGAAACTACTGGAGCTAGGAACTTGATCTTTTGCACAGGGATTTCTATTGTGACGTAAGGTAGCACTAAGAAGGGATTTTGGAAAATTCTACCCCTAAGGGGGTGAAAAGGGTAAAATACTGGTGTATGGAAAACCGAAACCGTTGAAGTTGCAGATATCAAACTTTACTTTTTAGTTACTCATTTAGAAACAACAACAACTGCATACTCTCTTTTCTCATAATTAACCTTAAAGGGGTGAAAATAAGGGTTGAAGTATTGTAAAACCGAACTGCCGGATCAACGCACAGCCGAAACTACCAAAGCTAGGAACTTAAAAATTCACACAGGGGTTCCTATTGTGACGTAGGGTAGCACTAAGGATGGATTTTTGGATATTCATCCCCTAAAGGGGTGTAAAGGGTTAATAACTGATATAGGGAAAATTTGAACTGTTAAAGTTACAATTGTCATACTTGGCACTTAAGCTATTCATTATAAGACAAAAAAAAAATGCATATTTTGTGTATCTAAAATTAACCCTAAAACGACGAAAATAAGGGTTGAAGTTTTGTAGAACCGAACTGTCGGATCAACGCACAGCCGAAACTACTGAAGCTAGGAACTTGAAATTTTACACAGGGATTTCTTTTATAACGTAGGGTAGTACTAAGGAAGGATTTTTGGAAATTCAACCCCTAAGGGGGTGAAAAGGGTAAAATAATATTGTATGGAAAACCGCAACCGTTGAAATTGCAGATTTCAAACTTGACACTATAATTTCTCATCTAAATCCAAAAATAAATGTGTACTCTGTTTACTTAAATTTAACCCTAAAGGAGTAAAAATAAGAGTTGAGAAGTTTGTATGGAAATCAAAACTACTGCAGTTATTCGTATGAATATTCGATATTTGAGTTCTGATAATTTAAATTTGTATTCAGAATCGAAAATGTTGGTCGTCATTTTGAACTGTGTATTTATTGATCCGGTTGGTCTCTGAATCGATAACTGGCGGACCCATTGATACGATAATCTAAATCAGAGGCAGAATTGGAAATAGAAATGCTGCACGTTGATTTTTGTTAAAAGTTTACGTAAAGGTTACAATGGAACAGTTTTAGCGATATAACGTCTACATTATCTTAAACACGCAGACGAAGTTGCGGGCAAATGCTAGTATTTTTATATATTATTTGTTTATATTCCATCAACAGCCTCCTCGCGATATTTTCGTCATCTCCCCACAGCGTTGTCTTCGACACTCTACGATGATCAATTACAAAGGTTTTCATATGCAAATTGTTGGGTGCTGTTTTAATTGCGCCGTTTGATTGCATTAGTTATTGATTGAGTTCATTAACACGCCCTTCGCGATGACAGGTGGGGGTGGGGGTGAGGGGATGAATTTTGTATGATAATGTCTTTGTGATAATTGTGTAGTACCTTTCACGTTATATTTGGTGGTGGTGTCAGGTAGGTGTTAATTAAAAGTTCGTATAGCAATTCATTGTCAAGTATTATGATATGTAATTGGTCGCAGTAACCAATGTGCTCTAGATATTATATGAGAAATCTTTATGTAAATCTTTAAATCCTTAAATATTTATGTTGTTTTTAGGAATATTTCAAATCACGCACGTTACTAAACTTTACCGCTTATGGTTTTATTCATCTACAAAGCAAACTGTTGTAGTCATCTAGCCTGGGGAAAAACATCCAAAATCCAAAAACACATACATTGATTTCCTTAGGAATCGAAACAAAACCTTGCATACATGAAAATTACAAGACTCTACTTAAAAATTCCATACATACAGAAAGCAACCAAAAGGCTTATAATCATCAACTAGTACATGAAAACCCATAAAAACAACCCCCAATATGATAGGTAACGGGGTGTAGTACCGCGCAACCCTTTAGTGACAATTCGCGCGTGCATCCGTGAATTTTTGATCTTTCGAGATGGGGTGGCCTGTTAGCTGTTAATATTCACCGTTTAGGGGTTGACGGGGTTGCTTAGAGGTTTTCAGATAAGCTACTTTGATGCGATTATATTGGCTTTGTGAAGGAACGCCGTTGGAATGAGGCGAAAATTCCTATTAGGCAGTCTGGTGGTCTGCGTCCGGTGCTAGACGCTGTTATTAATATTTTAAGGAAATTGCTAAGGATTGTAAATTTGAATTCGGCTGTGAGACGGAAAGTCACGAAGCCTATTTCACCGAGAATTTTCTTGGGTCTCTGTCTTGTGTGTGATTAACAAATATTGGCTACTTTTTTGTGAGAGGGGCGAGGTATTATCTATATTTATCTATATCAGCCCATATACGTCCCACTGCAGGGCACGGGCCTACTCTACAACCGAGAGA
The DNA here is from genome assembly GCA_949752805.1 of Deilephila elpenor. Taxonomy (NCBI): domain Eukaryota; kingdom Metazoa; phylum Arthropoda; class Insecta; order Lepidoptera; family Sphingidae; genus Deilephila; species Deilephila elpenor. The sequence continues at coordinate 10,399,772 of OX457115.1, forward strand.
ATCGATTGAGAGTGGTTAGGTCATATAGTCCACCACGCTGGCCTGCCAGAGGTATTATACGTATGATTTATATAACAACGCACCGGTTATTTTGTTCCACCCATGTCAACCAAAATCGACAGTGGTAACGCGTTTCATACATACATACATACATAAACTCACGCCTTTATCCCCAAAGGGGTAGGCAGAGGCGCCACCAGGACACCCACATTTCGCCTTGTATGTTTCGTCCCATGATGTGATAGGGGGCAAGCCTATCGCCATATCGGGCACAAATTCCTGACTCCGGGCTGATAATGAATAGAAAAATCCAATATCACTTTGCCCGACCCGGGACTCGAACCCGAGACCTCAGCTTTGTAACCGTACCGTAATACAACTACGCCACCGAGGCAGTCAAATAACGCGTTTCAATGACTGCGAAAATATAAAGAAATAAAAAAAATGCTTGGCGACTCGTTGAGCAGAGGGCATATCTTTTGTCTACCCACAACAAAATTAATCAAATAGTCAAATCCTGTTAAATTATTGATAGATCAGGTATAGTACAGCAGAACATTGGGAACCAATAACTATTATCAGTTCAATGTTCAACTCCCTCACAAGACGCATCTATCACAAACGCAAAAACTCATTAAGAAAATCGAATATAATCAGCACTCACTTAAGGGGCTGGTACATTACCACCGGCGGCGAAACCGGCGAATTTACCGAGCAATATCAGCCGGTGGAGAATGTACCAAATGCCCAATTAAAATATTAATTACAGTGAATTGTGACACTTTGGCGGGAGGAGAGTTCTTACACTTAATAGCTGGGGAGCTCTACGTCAGCGAGCGGCGAACGGTTCGAACCAATTTCTCGGTGTTTACCTTTGATTTTTGACAAGTAGTTTTTAGGTTTATTAGAGTAGGTGCAAAAGGTATGAGAAGGTAACTAGAGGATATGTATTGCTCCTAAAGGGTGACACAAAATAAAATTTAAATAATTTTTGTTTTGTATCAAAAAGCAAATTTATGTGATAACTACGTCGCTTTAGTAACTACCAGGAAAAACGATATTAGGAGGAAAAATGTCAATACCAAAAATTACCTCAATACCATAAATACCTCATTCACATCCTATTTGTTCTATAAGACTTTACACCCAATTACCAAACAAAATTAATATCCTACCTCAATTTACATAAACTCCCAATCATTTAACACGTCAAAGCTTTTAAAAAGCCTACAAATGACGTCATCAATCGGGCATATAAAGAGCGTTCAAGTGTCGGAATCAAACGGCGACTTGCGCGGTGGCATGCGGTGGCGCGCCTTTGAGCCAGCTCTTACTAATGAGCTACCTGGAGAGCGCATTCGATGACTGGGGGAGGGAATGTGTTGCCAGTTGCATGGTAACTGTATGTATTAGTATTTTAATTTTATATCAATGGATTTTTATATTGCTTAAGTCCGGCAAACGAGCAAACGATTCCACTGGACGTAATTGATTAGCGCCACTTGTAGACATCTTTGACACTTGGACCGAAAATGGTTTGCCAGCCTCTTAAAATGCAAGGGGAAAGGGGCATATTGGTAAATGCAATATAGAACTTGTTAGGAATCAATCGTTGTGAGGACCCTTTAGAGTATTTATAAATAAAAGCCAACCTTAGCAGGCTCTGTGAGCGAGGGATACAGGTTCTAGCGGTGAAGATGGCCGTCATCCTGCTATCATTTAACTACGCCATCTTTGTGATGATTATTTGTCCATTGCTTTGGATTCTGGAAAGTTCTGGTTAGAGCCTCTAACACACCAGATTAATAACAAAGTGAACTTTTTGATATCTGATGTTTTATATAATCAAATCCAGATATTTGTGAACATCATTAACGTCCGTCACTGGCAACACCGGGCAACATTTAACACGTCGGTTTACGATCGGGATGCGCGTAAAACGCACGTTAAAAACCGCGCCGAACGGGGGATGGTCCACATAGATCGCGCTCGCTTTGACGAACCAACAACGTATGTATAACGCGATTGCTCGATTTCCACTAGTTGTACGTTGAAGTAGGTATATTGAAAGTGCATACTGCGATGACCATCAACCATTGGAAGGTTTGCAGTCACCTTCCTGCTAATGTTAATGCCCAAATTAAACTAGATAACACATTTTTGATTTTGTATGAAATCAATAGAATTCGTGTTTGTTTATTTCCAATCATTACCGCACAAAACAACAAACGAATTTCAAAACCAAATTTGAATACCTATTTAAAAAAAAAAACAAGGCTTTAGGCATTTCCTCCCCGCGAGACAATACCGCCGCTGACAAAATATGATTTGTTTTATATATATATGTGTGTATCCGAAACGCAATTAGTCGGAAGATAATGAAAACGAGCGGGGAATATAATCGCGGGATGGCGAAACGGTCCCGAGGCGGTCGCCACTGGAATCAATAAATCATCGCATCTCAAACAGTTAGCTGTTGTTTGCATGTTGGATATACTGACGGTGTGGTTGGGCAACAAAACTATTTCAGGTTGGCTAGCAGATTGCTTTGGGTCATCGAGATGTGAAGCAGTTTGCTGGCTCATGTGTTTCCTCCTCTTTTCAACTGTTGATGTCTTAATGCATTATGAAGACGCAATTGAATACTTAGGCATGACATGTCTTGCGAGAGATAAACAAAATTATCTATGAGATAAATAAATACACCCAACAGTCACACATATATTCCTAATCTCACAGTAAGATACCAATGGCCTTATTCATGGACCGATTTAAAACCTACTTAGTTAACGAATGTTTTGTCTCTTTCAAACGACTTAAGAATTCAGTTTGAACGAAAAGGACAAAATATCTGATAACAAAAATAGGTTTTAAATCTATCTATTAATAAGGCCGCAAGTCTTCTGAAGTGGGTATTAGAAACATCGAGAGACTTTATGGTCGTTCATCATAGACCTAGTAGACCCGTATACATATTTGTGGCCCAAATAGATGTTTCACAATCATCTGAATTTAATGGGTTCGAAAGGAATAAAAATAAGAATGTAAGGCATGTTGTATCTTGCTTTGTTATCTTCTAGCATTAATACAAACATAACCTATTAAGCACGTCATCATTAAAAAGCACGTAATATTCGTCTATGTATTTTTCAGCGGTGAAATAGAAGCCTTTGTTTTCTTCCTTCCTTCCAATATATATTAGTTGTCCGTCCTCTACGCCCGTATGTCAGACGCGTATTAATGAAACAAACTTCCATATGAACACTTGTAGGCCTCAGGAGTCACTCGTAAGTCCAAACCGCAAAACGTTCTCTTGGAGTGTTTCATAGAATATGTTCATCTGAGAACACAATCTGCGCATCAACACTGTGTCTTGTAGTTATTGGCTTTTCAACCTTTGTGTTTATATACCACTGTCTTGGAAGAGGTACAGTAGAAAAGAAATAAAGGAGAGTTGTACTCTGTATTTTTTTATGTAGTAGTAATGTTTTAATGCATTATCGTAAATTTTTTCTACCTAACACGCATTTAGCCCCTTACGTTAGATGTTGTTGCCTTTCCGATATGCACATCAATTAAATTGACCAATTTTGATATCGAACTCCGGACTTTGCGATGGAAATTTTCAAATTCATGCATGTCAGAACAAAATAATTTTATTTAATAATGACTCCTCAATCCTTCCGGGAAATCATTATCCACCTATAAATTAATCTTTTGAATCCATACACAAGACGTCCAATCCTCCAAGGAAGGCGACACCGTGCCAGTTGGAAAGCGCGTCGCGTGCACAGTGCCACTGTCATCGGCGTCTTGACATAATTCCGGCCCCTCGGCAAAAAGCGAGCATGACCGAATGTTTAGAGATGTTACTCATTACATCGATGTGTTATGCGCGTTTGCGTAATGCGTAGGGATGTTACCCGATGGTGGTACTTTTTATAAAAATAAGATAAAAAAATATATATCTGCAGACGTAGTTGGTAGATTAGTTTGAATAGTGGCATAAATAAATTGCGCGTAACTTTGAAAGATGGTGATAAAGCTCGACAGAATCTTAGGTAAAGTTACTGTTTATTGTTCATAAATATTTAATGCAAAAACAAGTTGTCAGTTTTAGTTTAAAGACAAATTGTATGTAATACAAATTTCAGGTTCCAATGCTTACTGTCTTTCAGGGCCTGGTAAAGACGATTAAGCACTGACCGCTGCGCTTGCGAACGAACAACTTGTATTTGAAGTACATCATTTTAGTATAAATAAGTCTTTTCCTACACATATGTCAATCTTATTATAATATCCAATACAGCGACAAATAAACCAAGGTATGGACCCCGAAGCGTCCACATCGATATTTATTTACCCGAACAATCTCATCCCTAAATAGGAGACAAAGTGTCGGTGTACATTAGCGGGCGAGCGGGGGGTTTTTATTGCCCCCCGAGCCTTAAAATATTGTCTGATTCATTAGCGGATATTTCACATTTAACTCCGGCATACATCGAAGCGGTGAAACTTTCTCGCACCGACGACGCACCGGCAAGGTGATCATTCCACTGTGTTTATAACACTTACAATTTCCACGAAAAGGATATCGTTACTTTCGCGTAATAAGACGCTAAGATTCCGTTATACCCTTAATTATGGCGGGGTGGTGTTAGGGGTGGCACATAATGACACATGTATGTAAATATATACAGTGTTAGCGGGGCCCGAGGTGGCGACGTGTACGCGCCTTAATGGGGGCTCGGTTGTTTTCTTTGATTAAAGAATTTTATTACTGGGTATAATTCACGATTAGACGGTGAAGGGTTGGGGGCTGCCGTCTCAAGATAAAACGCTCGTGTAATGACGAGTGCGTGATTCTGAATCGTAATTGTTATTGCGGCCGGTGTTTGGTGGCAAAAATTTCGACTCGTCCAAATTGGAGGGGAGGGGAGAGGCGGGGTGCACTACAATCGGCGTATTAATTGGCGGTCTCGCATTTCAATATTGTTATTTGAACTCTCCTTGGCGGGGGCTGTTTAATATTCAAGCCGATAGCAGGTTGTTGATGCAAATTTGGGTACCCGATACGATTATTGATTAACGTTTTCAAATTGCTGTTGTAAACAGACTTTTTGGTGTAATTAAACATTCGAATATTGTCGAAGTAAATATAAAATAGAGTTTAAAGAGTTAAAGAAAACTTTTACATCGATTAGCTTACATTATATTAAAGTTTGTCGTAATATGCCTAATGACACGTGTTAGTCATCACATCGATTAATGTTTCCCAATAATTGATAGCCTTTCAGGAAAACAAGCCCAGAGCCTCACGGGATCAGTTTGCCATTTAATGTAGTCACCCAATCAAAAATACAGTATCAACCATGCAAGTGACAGATTCTTTAACTACGCTACAATTGTTTCGTCTAACGTCATAATACACGCATCACAATCGAACCACAAACATTTGTCCAAACATTAGAGGACGCTTTCAAGCTAATTATTTTTAATCAACACCGAAACATCCAAAGGGACTCGCAAAATATAATCAAAAACATATACGCATTACGTACATGCACACGCCCTCCTTTTGAATCTTATAACCCGCTCGCGTTTTAAATTTTAATGAATATAGATATCTTTATTCGCTTTGAGCGAGCTCCGGCCACGGCGCGAGCTGATTAAGGTGCGATCCCTCTGTGTACGACGCGGAATATGCAGAATGCATATTATTTTTAACTAGGGCGCTGTGCCTTGCTTGGAGTTTTTTAGCGTGTATAGTTGAATATGCATACGTGATAAAAGGAAATCTAGAAATAATGTTATGAGGGAAGATTTGGAGGGACGCTTTGCAATAGTAAATAATCAATGTTTTTAATTTATGTCATCGACGGGCATCATTTATCATCATTATCTTTCTAATTGGTGGGAATCACACTGGGCCAGTTTTGTAAGCTTCATGTATTTACATTTTCGAGCGGTATGTTAAAACATTAAGGCTAATTGAGCCAAGATACACTTCAATGGTTGTAGGTCTCTCATATGCAAGAAGCCGCTTGGGTGGTCACCAGCGCAATGTCTATTTCTCCCGCCAAACAGCAGTGTGAATGCGCTGTTGTGTTCCGGTTTGAAGGACATTGTAGCCAGAGTAACTACTGGACATATTGAGACTTAAGATCTTATGTCTCAGGATGGCGAGCGTAGGGCAATGCCAAGCATTGCTTAGTAAATCATGGTGTTGTTTGGTTTTGCTGTCAATGAGCGGTCGTATCGTTTACCATTAGGCGGACGGCATGGTCGTCTCTCCATACACCGCAATAAAAAAAAAGGGAACAAGAGGTAATAAACCTTCAGACATACGTAAGACCATGAAATATATTATTAATAATCAACATCAAAAACATCCAAAGCAAAACTTATCTCACCACTCATAACTAAACAAAATCTACAACAATTACAAATCCAATCAAAATCTGTAAATACGCGAATCGCACGCGAGAAATTCGCTCGCGTGCCAGCCCATCGGGACCGCGGCTTAAACCGTGATTAAAACATTCGAGGCGCACCATTAAATCTAATATGCAACGGAATCATGCGCGATGTGTTCTGTATGTGCGGGCGGTGCATTCAGTTTTTGGCGCGGATAATCATTAGTTATAAAAATATCTTTCTTTGCACAGTTGCAATGAATGCGAAATTTTTAACTGCGCTTTTTAATTACTTTACACGGGTTTACAGGGCTCTATGTTTGTGCTATCAGTATTCTGGGAACTTCACAGATCGCCGCGCTGGTTGGATCCTTATGTATAAACCTTACAATTTTAGAAGTTACGTGTGTGCTCATATTTAATTAACTTTCGATTTAGCACAGGACCTTAGTTTGGGTAGCCAGACTTAATTGCTGGCCACTTCTAACTGATCTGGAAATCTATATGGACTATTTTTGTCAGGGCTTCCTGCAGCTGATAATCATATCCACATCTATATCTATATCAGCCCATATACGTCCCACTGCAGGGCACGGGTCAACTCTACAATCGAGAGAATTGATTGAGAGTGGTTAGGCCATATAGCCCACCACGCTGGCCTAGTGCGGGTTGGGTTGCCATGTCCATATAATAAATATAATTATTAATTTTAGCTACCAACATGAGGGATTCAGCCTCTTTCTTTCTATACATTTATTAAGCTCTATGTAGCTGGTTTTTTTAAATATAAGTTTACTTATATAATTTGCGTGCAAATCATACAATATCAAAAACAACGAACTATCCCCCCGCGCCTAACGATCGACAGCTAATTAATTGTCATTAAAAATACACGTGAGTACAGTAGTCGTTACTCGGTCGCCAAACTCAATTAGCCATTACCAGCCGGTTTCCATAACCGTGGACTAATTACTGACCTATCACCGTGCCGCGCCCGTCCCGTCAAACCATATTAATTGATGTTAGTAATGCCTTCTAATGAATTGCTTTGGCTGTGGGAGCTTTCCTTTGCTTCTTTGTTTTTTATGACGCACGATTGTGACCTTGGTATCTTCGATTTTGAAACTATTCCGCACAGATTCACTGTAACTCTCCGTTATACGAGCAGTCCCTGGGATACAGTCAAGTTGCTTGTTTTGGTTGTAAAACGTATACATCTTACTGTCATATTAGCATGACAAATTGCAGTGGTTAGTGTCACAGTTAGTATAGTGTAATTATAATCTATTAAGTATCGGTAGAATGAAAGATGTCATAGTGTTGAAAATTTAAATTGGAATGATAAGACGGTTTGGGTATGTAAGATATACGATAGACGGCTAACAAAATACATAATCAAGACAACAATGGGAAGAGTAGAAAGAATGAGTAGAGATGAACAGCAAAAAACCTAAGCTTTCCAAATCGATGATACTCTAAATATGAGATAGAATAAGACTATACTAAACTGACTTAAACGTATGAAGAGATTCGAGAACCGCGGATGAAGCGACTGTGTTATGTCAGGATTGGGTAGAGTGGAACCCTAGTTTTAGCTATGTATTTACTCATAAATTGTGTATTAAAATTATTGTCAAATGTGTACATTTATATTGAACATGCTTCGATCAATTTTAACACCATTAAATTTAAATATGATCCAACCCACAGGCAAAATAAATATTGTCTATGGGTATGGTATAATCGACCCATGGGCAATAATAATACTGCCTCTATAATCAATTCAATACGCCTAAGCGAATGGCTCCCACACGAATACTATATTTGTGGTGTACAATTAAAGATAGCGATCGTTAGCCAATCCCGGTGGGATTTCATTCGGCTCTTTAATGGTTATTACTTATAATTGAATTGTATCGCCCGGCCGATACTAATATGTATATTAAGGGCATAATAGCCAGGGAAATATGTAGGGTTAAATAACTGGAAGGATAGCCTTAGTCATTAACGAGGGAGTGCCCGTGTGTCATTTATTTTTACTTTGTTTGAAAATGTTGAAAATAATTTATAACTGGATTAGGTTTGAATTATTTATGAAAATTATAAATGTAATTTTATTGGCGCACTTAAAATTACATTAATTAAAATACTTTAAAATGGCTCATCGCTAACAAGCCATCAATTATAGGACATAATTTTAAAATACGCCCTCGAGAGTGCGTACAATTTTAAAGCGAAATGTGACAACTTTGGCGGCGGAAATCGTACATCTGTGGTATTGGCAACAGTGCCCTAGTTTATAAGGTTGTTCATCACATGTGTACTAGCATTCCAAGGTACTATGTAAGTACACATGTGAAATTACCAACAAGTTAACAACCAAGTGGTCCGCCGATACACGCACATCTCAAAGTCACCCTCACATGACCAAATTGCCCGCCCATTCCACAAACAGATCACAACGACACACGAAAGATTGTTCGAAGACGTGACATAAATAACATCGTTATCTATGACATCTGTCAGCCCCTCGGCACTGCGAGTAGCCTCATGTGTCAACGCACCACGTACGAATATCAACGTCACTCTCCGATGTCCCAAATGGACCAGTATCGAATTATTTTAAGGTATTTCCCATGACGCAAGCGGGGGTATTGTCCAGTAGCTCTGATACAAAGATTTAATGCAAGAATGTATAAGCATTTGTGTTTCGAATTTCAATAGCTACGTAGCGAAAGTAACCGTAGTAGATAAATGAATTTTCTGAAATAGCTACGTGTGCTACGCCTGCTACACGAATTCGTAGAAATTTGTATTAGCTGGAACAATGTGCTACGCAAATATTTTGAAATGGCATTAAAACGAAAAGTTTTTATGAATACGGAATGTCTGTTCCCGTTAATAATGCACTTAACACAGTACATATTGAAACGTTTAATAACATCAAATAGAATATACATTTTAATAAATGTTTATGTTAACGGCTTTACTCGCAATAAGAAAATTTAAAAAACGTTTGTGGTTTAAAAAGAACTTCACATTACTAAGTTCAATTCAAATAAATAATACTAGTATCGGAGTACAAAACGGCGGTCCTTTCTAGCGACACATAAATCAACGTGCATTGTGTCCCCACGCCCCTTAGCGTCCAGTGATAACTAATCAAATATCTTTTCCTGCGCCTACGAGTAGGTGACAATAAGCGACAAGCTGCGGTGTTTCTCAAATGTTATAGCTTTTATTTTTACAAAATATCAATCTTTTGGCGTCAGAATTACAACTTTAAAAATACCTGGATATGTTAAAGTTCTATGTTGTACCATAATAGGAAGACAAACGATGAATGAAGGGAGATAAATAGAAGCAATAGACTGTTAAAATGTATCTTTTGTATAAACTTACTTATTTATTAGTAATCCTTTTCCTTTTCTCTATGCTTTCATTGACCACTTACGTTTGACAACCCTATAATCGATATTTGATTCAAAAATATGTATGGTTATAACTTATTACTAAAATTCAATAGAAGACACCCAAATATTAATTACCCAATATGATGGGAAAACTTTGAGAACAACAAGGCGTGTCGTACGAGGAACGAATGGCAAATGATTAATAAAGGTAATACCATTAGCAGCGACACAGCCGCAGGCGCGACACATTCGATTACACACGTATTCGATGTGCCGATTGACACAACCAGTACCGACAAACAAACAATTTGCCAATATATACCAACAAGGCATAATTAGGTTGAGATTCCAGCAATAAAGTATATATTTTAAACCACAATATTTACATGAATAAAATTTCTTAGAATCTAATTTTAATTCTCACTCGGATACACTATTATGTTCGTAGCAATCGTAATGACGTCGTAGCAATGTTACTCAGCGGCTACGATTCGCCTATAGCTCAACAAACTTTGTGGCGTATCTTTATGAGCTAACATGAATTCGTAGCGCATCCAATTGAAAAGCGTAGCTAATAAACGTTCGTAGCGCATTTCCACTAGATAACTAGGCAGTGCTAGTTATTCGTAGCGTAACTAATAATGACTCTTGGACTTTTTGCAGTCGGAGTGCTGAATGCGCCATACAGAGGCTGCATCTTGCATTTTTATTAAATTTTAACATTTCTCGTGTGTATTATGAGATTAAGAAAACAGATATTTCATAGCGGGTTCGTATTTTCACGGCTTCTTTGGTAAGCGGAGTAAAAAGTCCTGCTTTTAAATAGCTCGCATTTAACTGAGCGTCGTTTATAATTTTAGTTATCAAATTAATTAGGACATGGTAAATTAATTTTGTTTCCAGTTTTAATCTAGGACGCATAAACCAAGTACTTTTATCGACCGTTGGCTATTTGAAGAATTATATCATTAACTTTAATGAGGTATACATTTGGGGTGGATCTTGTTGAGTAGTAATTAATCCAGTGACGTTCAATATATTGTATCAAATGAATGTATGACACGATGACTTGCAAACGATATCGAGGGAAGACAAATGATCGGCCGTGGATACAGCGCCCCCTGAGGGGAGGGTGGGGACCTACACGCCGTGCCAGTGTCTTAGCATCTGTCGCGAGGCACAATTACTCAAAACTAAGCCACGTCACCAATATGGTGGACAATGGACACGCGATGCAGAAAATAACCGCGTGGATGCTAGAAATATAAATGTAATTACTGGAAGAGTATTTTTATACATTTATCACAATAACAATGCTTTGTATCCAAATAATACAAAGTGATTACACTGGATCTAACGTTAGGATTTTTTAATTTAAGCAAAATTATTTTCGGTAGATGATTATCTTTCATCAGCCAACATAATATATCTGATCAAATAAATTCGACCAATAAAAAGCTGTAAAAATAAAAGCTTGTACACACTGAAAGACTATACGATATTGAAATAAAACTATTTTTACGGATTTTATCGCGATTTGGTTTAATTTTTACATTTTTTAACTTCCCGACGTTTCGATTACTTTACAGCTTTCGTGGTTTTATTTCAATGTGTAACATTCGCGTAAATCTAAAAAACCATTATGACTATACGATACATTTAAACTAATAGTTCAAAGTTTTCAAACCGCAGGAGTTCCTATGTGAAATAGGAGCGTTCAAAAAGTTTTACAATAGCACATTGAAACAAGGGCAGTGCATCTGCCCGACATAAAACTATGAAATATTTAATAACGTGTTTTATACTAATGCACAATGTACTTCACATCACAAGTCTTCAAACAGACTAAGGTTTCTAGGTAATTCTTAAAGGCAGTAAGTAAACCATTACGGAAAACATAAGTCTTTTAGAAAATTCTTTGAAAAAGGTGCATTGAAAAGGAAAATACCTAAACATGGAATTGAGTATGAAATTCAACAATTGATCTTTGAGTAATAAACCCCATAAGACAGTATCTCACAGCCTTTATATCACATCTCTTAATGGTTCGATCCAGAAACAGTTTGGTATTATCTCCTTTTTTTAATTGCGTGGAATCGCGCCATTTGCCTGATGGTAAGCGATACGACCGCTCATGGACAGTAGTAATACCAAACAACACCATGAATTACAAAGCATTGTTTGGCACTCCACTGCGCTCGCCATCCTGAGACATAAGATGTTAAGTCTCATTATGTCCAGTAGTTACTCTGGCTACAATGTCCTTCAAACCGGAACACAATAGTGCATTTACACTGCTATTTGGCGGGAGAAAAAGACATTGCGGTGGTACCTACCCAGGCGGCCTCTTACATATGAGACAAACCAACAGTAAAATTAGTATCTCCTAATTAACATACTTCAAATTTCAAACCACTTCACACATCTTGCACTAATCCATGCAACAGCCTCATCCAGTGACACAGCGCGGACGTCATCACAGTGGGGGGACAGTCGACTCTATAATCATTTATCTCGACGAGTTTAATAAAAGGAACATTATTTATTGCGGCGGCCGTCCGGGCGGCGACGCTAATGTCGCATGATTTAATCCCATTACATTGGGACCGATGCCAGATAGCGACATCGAGACTACCTAAGGAGGTTATTACCGATACCTATGTTTGTGTATATCTGGTTGTTTTGAAGTTGTATTGCAATTTTATTTAATGTCTTCTGTAGGGTTTTCAAGTGGATTTGTGACTGATATAAATAATCTCAATATCTGTCTCGGTGGCGCAGTTGTACTACGGTATGATTGCAATGCTGAGGTCTCGGGTTCGAGTCACGGATTGTGCAAAGTGATACTGGACTTTTCTATTCATTATCAGCCCGGAGTCAGGAATTTGTGCCCGATATGGCGATAGCCTCGCCCCCTATCACATCGTGTGACGGAAATTACAAGGCGAAATGTGGGTGTCCTGGTTGCAATCTGCCTAACCCTTCTAGAAAAACGCGTGAATTTGTGTATTTTGATCTTTAGCTTTGGTGTCATCGTCGTCGTCGTGCTGTCATGCCTCTTTCCGGTGACGTATGCTGTCTTTTTGTAATTCACCTCACTGTGTTGCAGGTTTAATCTTTACTTTTTCTTCTGCTTATAAATTATAATCTAATTTAGATCATTGGTTCTTTGTCTGACCATTTCGTTGTAATTTGTCGCACAGTAGTACCTACTACAAGTTTATGGCAAACCAAAAAGTATGTTAGTTTGCTGATTGGAAAGTTTCTAATAAAATTGCCTATCGACCTAGTATCTACAAATTAATGAACTCTCTTCATGGTGATGGTAATTCTAAATAACATGCAGGTAAAATCTATTTCTTATTTGTGTATTCTATATTGCGCTTACATTAACCGTGAATGACATCATCTTTTTGAATTTCTACGACCAAGTATCTTATTCGGGCCAGTGAATCAGCTAAGTAGAGTATATTTAATACTTCTTCCATTCAATATATCATATACAACACAATAAAACCAAAACTAACGTACGTTAAAATAATCTCATAATACCCATTAAGACGACGTCACCCCACACTACAATAAGAAACACAATTGAACGCGAGGAAATATTTCCGCCAAAACCTCTATTATATTAGTAGATTAAAGGCCATTTTACTCGATATTCCATAAAATATTGCCTCATAAATAGAGGGCAGCTGCGAAGACGTGATCTAGTCGGGGACGGCGGCAGTAATCCCTTTAAAAATTGCCAAACAGAAAACAAACCGACAATGGCGGCCGGTTATACATCAAGTGGCTTAAAAAGAGGACGAGGGCAAAAAAAGAATTCTTCCGAAAGCCGTAAACGGCTGAGATGACGTCCGAAGACGAATTCCGGACAGCGGTGGACGGACGGACGGGCGGACGGACGACAGATACGAATGGAATCGCATGGAAGTAATAGAGACTGGTGCGGTCAGGCTAAATGACCGACATCCGGCCCGTAGACAAAAGCGAATCCGCCGTAATAAAGCAGGATTGATGAAAAAGCGCTAAGCCACGCCGATATAACGTTCGGGCGCAATTCACACGCTTGTGGTGGTGGAGTTCAGTATTACTTTACTGTTGAAACATGGTATTATCCCTGTACATAGTTTCTAACCAACAGTAAAAACACGTGTCTGGAGTAAAAAAAATATTTAAAAACCATTCAATCTCACCTTTTGCTGTGGGATTTAACGACGCTGACTTTGATGTCAAAATTACATGTATAGAATCGGAGGGATGTAAAACACATCACGAAGAAACTTGAGAGTTTTCTAGAACAAACAATTAGGTATAAGAAACTTACGAATCCGAATTAAAGCACAATTGCAAATTATAGTGCCAAATCCCTCTTAATTATAGAGAAACCCTGCGTGTAACATGTGTTCAATTTTATTACAAACCTTATATTTTAATAATTGCAATCAAATTACGACCTAACGACACAATAATAACACGAATAAAATTTCTTCTACAAATTCTAAAATCTAAACCGCCCACACCACTCCCTTAACCCACGCCACAAGACGTCTTCCCAACGGCTTTAACACAAAGCTATTGCTATTACAGAGATCGCGACGAGGCCGGACCATCGAACACTGGCGGGGTTTATACTCCGCTCACTTTACCGGGATTTCTTGTATGACGTAAAGCACTCACTTAGAGGATATCCCCGCTCTGGCCGAGTTTTTCAGCTGCTATTTATTAGTATACGGATGAAGCTGAGGATTATTTTGCGGTATATTACTTCGGGGTTAGATGTTTGGTTGATTGGGATTTGGAGATCCTTTTGATGGTGTGGTGTTTTGGTTGGTTTTGTTTATTAATAAAGAATATTGCGATGTAATTAATTTGTTATTTAGAGAATGTTCTTATAAATTAACTGGACTGATAAGTTGGTGATTGTAAGAAAGATGATGATGATAACGACGAAGAGCAATAGGGTGAAAATTTATTTATTTATTTATTAATCCTTTATTGCACCATAAAGAAAAACAATTACAATGAAATAATATAAAAAAGAAAAAGTACAAAAGGCGGCCTTATCGCACTGGGCAATTTCTTCCAGGCAACCTTGGGATGGATATAAAAACAGGAGAATGAGAGGGCAGTCAAGGAGTAAATAGTAATCTAAAATAATTTAACAGTAAACTTGTAATTAAATACATAGTCATATTTAAATATAGATAATATTATATAAATACAAATATCTACACACATATTTCAATTAAAATACACAATACACAAACTGCAATATTATATACTATACTATACATACATAGACATACATATATACTTATACTATAATTTACCAGATAATGCGCATGGATAAATATATTACTCGTCTACATAGTTAATGAGAGAGGTAATAGTCCTTCACCATTTTTTTAAATGACGTCAGTGTTCGTGCCCGTCTCACCCCAATTGGGAGTGAGTTCCACAATCGGACAGCTTGGACTGTAAATGATTTGTCCATAAATGTTGTGGAATGCTCGGGCATTCTCAGTTTCAGGTTCTCCGACGACCTCAAGGATCTTGAATGTGAGTCATGGAGAAAGATAAAACGATCTTTAAGATAAGATGGCGTGAGAGGATTAAACAAAATATTGTACAGAAGTGTAAGAATATGAGCATTCCGACGAAACCGGATGGGTAACCACTTGAAAATGTGCTTCACCATGAAACAAAATATTTTGGCGTCTAGTCATCCGTAAACAGATTTAGAGATGTGATGTATCACATTATACCTTTTTATTACGAAAGGTCCGTAATTTAAAATCAATACAATATTTTGTTCGACGGATTTCCTAGATTCGTGACAATCTTTTAAACCAGTCATAGTGACCGCTACTTTTGATCGCAAATCTTGGGATTTTCATGACAATCATAAAACACGATTAGGAACTAGTTTATTAAACTTCCCACTCAAACGTACACAAATACCCCGTACCCGAAACATAACGAGATCAAAACAAACATGCGCCTTCATGCGTATCGTAAATTATTAAACAACAAAAAGCGGGAATAGCTTACAATATTTACAGTGGCGGGGTCCTAAACAACAAATTTTCTTATTACAGAACCTTTGTTCGCGAACCAGCAGTGGCCTGGGGGGACATCTGACAACCGGGTCACAGGTAACATATATTAATAACGCGTTAAATTATTAACAAGCGGTGTTTAGGCCGGGATTAACTGTGAATAGTTTTAGTTGGACAACAAAGGCCTGCGAGGGTTCAAAGTGAATTTCTTGCCCGACATATTTACCTTAGGTGCTGGTGATAGCAATTTCACGCGTGGCAAGTCCGAGTTTCGCTCGGCGGGCAAACAATGTGCGAGAGCGCTTCAAATTTCTATGTATGTGTTTGGTTTTGTGTTAAAACCGGACGCGAATGGTGCATGACCTCTGTTGTTGCTGGTCTGGAATTATTGTTCGTCATTTCTTTATTTTGTTAAAACACAGTTTCAAGTCACTTATATAGTTAGTTACTTCTGTATGGATGCTAGTAATAACCACGAATTCTAAATCCCCAACCATCTACATACACTCTAAGAAATATTTTTCATCGTAATATACCTTCGTTATTCTACTCTTCAATAACAGCGTATCGAAAATAAGTCAACAACGGTCCTTTGTAATCAGTCAATGCAATTGCAATTATTTGAAATTTGTAAATACTTTTATTCGTGCGCAGATCAAATTCATGAATTCTAATCTTAGTGCTGATAGACCGAACAATAATGTTAATACACATGAGCGATAGTTAAAGAGAAGTGCATCGCCAGTTAAACATCTTATGTGATTAAGTGAACTATGAAATTAGATTTAGTCTGTTGAATTTCTGAATGATGCTATTTAGACACTATCGTCTACTCCTTATTCAAAGGCATGCAACGCACCTACGGTGCCTTTACTTGTGTTGGTGTTAGACGGCGATCACACATTCCATAATAGATTATCAATTATCTAAGCTGTATGGTACTTCTATGTTAATAACTTGGATTTTTATATTCTTTTATTATATTGAAGCTATGTCCTGTTTCAATAAAGTTTAAATTATAAACAGCGAGCATTACTAATCCTCATTCTCCAACATTTTCCAATAGATCGACAGGTGCGATAACATAATAATGTACCTATTCATGAAACATAATAAGACATCAGATTTAATTCAGCCAGCGAACACTTTCTCACTCGTAAACTCTAGCTTACATTACTTGATAACTATAAT
The DNA here is from genome assembly GCA_949752805.1 of Deilephila elpenor. NCBI lineage: Eukaryota > Metazoa > Arthropoda > Insecta > Lepidoptera > Sphingidae > Deilephila > Deilephila elpenor. Next base: position 10,416,860 of record OX457115.1, read on the forward strand.
TCCAATATTCAAGAAAATTGGTATAAAGACATTATAAATGTAACATTTTCTGATTCAAAGCTCAAACAATTAAAATTCACTGAGTCATAACGCATCACAAATTCATTTGGCATGAACAGACCTCTAACAATTTCATCAGCACAACTCCTGTAACTCGACGCATTCCTTTAGTTTAACCAAGGTAAATCCACCCGCCTGAGGGTCCAAATCGATCTGAAAAGAAACAATATGAAACAAAGCGAGAGCGTTGTTCAAACACGACTCAAAAGGCGAAGGTCCGAGCGATGCATCATTAATGAATCGTCGGCCACATCTATTGTTGCACTATTTAACAACTAGCCTTTCTGAGCGAGGATTTCGCCAAATTAAACCCGAGCAGAAAACGTACAAGCACGGCAAATAAAACTATTGTTACAATTGAGAATATTAACGCGTGTGATTAATTTAGAAGGTACGCTCGCGATTGACCCTTGCAAAAGCCACCTGACTTTAAACAGGTTTAAATACACCGTTTGTTTTCTTTGCTTTTGTTTGTTGAGGTTTTGGTTTAGATGGTGAGGAATAAAATGTCTGAGCAACGCTCTGAAGTGGTTTAGGATAAAGTTGTAAAAGATATTAATGATTGAAATAAAACTATTTTATACGGATTTTATCGCGAGATTTTATCGAGATATTAATGAATTGTAAATTCAGCTACGGTCGATTATGGCCACAGCTCCATTACTTGGCCACGTATCTTAATTTATGTTTACTGGTTTACAAGTTCCTATTCAAAACGTTTTTGCTGCCTTGTGCTAAGAAATCATGTTGCAAGGATGTCTCGTAGGTTTATATAACACTTTCAGTAAACAACAGATCAGTAAAATTTTAAGTCTCTAAGCAATCTCAGAGACTTATCTAAACCTTAACAAAAAAAAAACATATTTTTTATACAACTATGGCTTTGCCAGCATCCTATATTTTTTTCATACACCCAACAGTCACACGTAGAACAATTTAAACATAGAAAAAATACAACAAAAATCTATTCACACGAGTGGACGACCCCAAACCCCGTACAATTAATATTGAGCACACTACAAGTTAAATTGTTCGGAAAATCATCGAGTTCCGGTGTCGAAATAGAGCAGGAACAGAGAAAAAAATCAGATTTCCGAGAGCGGAACCCCGACGGTTACCTGTGGAGTGGCATTGTAATTATCCCTTAATGATGGCACGGAGCCACCATCGGCATCGCCAACTGTATTAATATTACATGCATTGGGTGTAGGTTCATATACTGGTACTGGAATTATTTTTATGAAATAGTACTTCTGAAGAAAATGGCTCCAACGGGTTTGTAGTAGAAATCTTTGGACAATGCTTATTTTTAGCAGTGGCCAGTTTGAAGCCGTTCAATGTGGTGATATTCCTTTGAACGAATACTACAAAAAAGTATCAGAGGCATGAAAATAGCTCAGAGGGATTGAATTAATGAAACATTTACTTGGATTCCAAACAAATAAATTGGCAAAAAAGTCACGGAACCTCCATGATTGACAATCACTTACCGCTGATTGGGGAAAATTGAATATTTCGCCAATTTGCGAATCATTTTTATTGCCATGCATGTGTGGGACTATCCAAAAATTTCATTAAATCAGAATGTGGGTATGTTAGCCTTGCTATAGTTAATTTATTCAATGGTATGAATGTCTTCTGTGTTAAAGTTAAATTTTAATGATTTTTTATGGTGAGTGAGAATGCCTTTTATGAGACCCACCTTCCTTTTATCTTTTCCTACTCTTTTTAAAATTTTTAATTTGCCCAACACCTACGATTCTCAATGTTTAACATTATAGTGAACGTTTATGGGCAGCTATGATAATTTGTCATCAAAGGTAACAAATTAAAAAAAAACTAATATTATATAAAATATGTTTCTTTATTCTCAACCCTGAGTATAAGAAAGAAAGAAGATTTATTTTAACGCATCTTCACATACATGCAGTGATCCCCACAAGGTAAAAAGGTAATTTTTCATAAAAACACGACGACAAAAATATACCTAATACTACACTAGTTCGTGACAACAGCAGTGTGCACGTCTGTACAAGACTTGCGGAAGTGCGCTTTCGACTCGATTGTTTCACGAGATTTTAATAACGGTGCAACGCAAAGAACAAGTCGGAAACCCATTGTCGCCTTCAAGATGGTCGCCACTCGTGATCCAGGCTCGGCCGCGGATAATACCCCCGCAACGTTTGATTTTATTAACATTCACTTCACCTGCAATTACGTCTAAGGAGTATTTATTCAATAGGATTTATTAAAACTTTTTTCGGCATTTTGTTGCCGACAGATTTTAGTGCTGTATATTAATCGTTCTTTTTTCAAATATCTGCATTCGATTTTTTAATTCAAGAGTTAATATAACAAAGGTAGCGTTCACGAAACATCAGCTTCTGGGAAAATTTTATCTAGGTAATATTTAGAATGTCTTTGCATGATAACAACTGCTTCGTCCTTCTGTGATTTAAAATTTCAAACATCAAAGAAACCTGTTTTAGAAATTATAACAATGGTATTAATAGCTGTAGAATCGTTGAAATAACCACCAAACCATAAATTGACATGACACTAAATCCTAATACAGTCCCGCAAATGCCTTTCTCTACCTTACAATACCTTGAACCCAAGTTAAAACTATCGCTATTAATCCCGGTTCAAACACGCAAACTATTCACTCTTTGTCTCGCGTCGATGCCTTCTGGGCGATAAATATCAGCTACCTGTTCACGGCCGACGTGAACCATCTTCGAGGACAATAAGCGAATTTGGGAGGCCATTAAAACCGTATAAAGTGGGTGACGTATGGCCGCAGTATATTAAATTGGTGAATTAATTTTGTCGAACCTTTAGATGGTGGTATATTCGTAGCTGTCCTTATAGCGAGCATCATATTTGATGGTGGAAAACCGGTAGTTTCCACATGTGTTGCATTTCATGTATGAGACTTAGATTTGATATAATGATAGAGGGTTTCAGATTAAGTCATAAATAAAATTGAGTTTAGTAGTTAAATTATCTCACAGTATGATGCATATCCTATGCCGTGGATACCTAAAACTATGTCGAAACCAACGAATATATTTTTCAATCACAAAAACAATCGGCAGGCCAATCATCAAACTCATACCACATTAACAATCTCACTCCTACCACAGCTGCAATTATTTACACAACTACCCTCAACTAAAACAAGCCCATCAAACATTTATCCTACATTTTTTAAGCACGGAAGCAGAGGTTCAAGTGGTGGCTGTCAAACGGAATCTACCATAATATCCTGGCCCTCGTACTCCGACGTCTTGCCCCCTCAACTTAATAGCTCCGTCGTGTTGTCGAGCACATCTTACATTGTACCTACAGGCTGCGCTGGGAAGGAAATATTGTGATACAAATGTATGAGTTATAATTTATTAATAATCACAGGTACATATGTCTGACACGCTGGTGTGATGTATCTCCTAAAGTGTGGAAAGAAGTGCTAGTGCCATCGAAAGTTGAATGACCTTATTCAGTCTTAAGATATAAAAAGGCCAGCTTATCGTCATACTGTGTACAAATTCAAATTGTGACCAATACATTTGATTTTTCAAATGGAAAATATCGCAAAGGGGATTCCTTGAGATGGGAATCTAAACCCATAACATAAGAGATATAGATTTAGACAATACGAAGCTATCACGAGACTTACGAGGCCTGTAGAATATAGCTGGTTGAAATTGTGACTTATTAAGAGTTTATCTGGTCATTTACGACTATAATTCGATGTAAGGATAAACTACCTTTTAAGTCCAAAAACAAAAAATAATCAATTCTCAAAACAACACACGAAACATAAAAGCTAATTCTTAAAAATAAATCTCACAAACAAAAGCGAACGCATCCATAACATTTTTTTCCGCACTCGAGGCACAAGCAGCGGGGGCAATTACCCACATCTCGGACACAACGGCGGCGACGTTCTCGACTCACAATGGGTGCTCCACGTCTCAGTGTAACGAATCCACTGGTGTCCGCCGGCAGCCAGGCCTCCCCGCGAGAAACTAGAACGGGTTTGTTTGTGCTGCACTCCTGACGGTTAATGATGTACCTATATGGGGGGTTTGGGGGGTCTGGGATGAGGTGCATCGCCTTCATTACGCGCCTGTCGCGAATGTTTTTAATTGTAATGTATTAGTTATGGCTGGATGCGATTTTTTTGGATTTATATGGCGTGTTTTTGATACCTTAATGAACTATCATCAACATGAGATGTTAACTTTGTCAGAGTACTACAATGAACTTATATCAATAACTTGTGAGGGAATATTATCTTTAACCACTTAAATGTCACTTTTTCACATTAAAGGTTCCGGGATATTTTTCTTGACCATTTGTTTTCTACGTTAAAAACTAAAACTGATACAAAAACATCTTTGACATAATTCTACTACTTACTTGCACTCGAATAAAAGTATACTGCGGAATTTGTACAACCCTAACTTCTTCACCCTAACCCATATACTTCCAATAAATATTTCCTACTGATCAAAAGTACCCCGAACCAGCAAAAAAAACACGAAAATCCCAACACGTAAAACAAAACAAGGAGCAACGCACACAAGAGGTGACAACCTTACAAAGCTTTTATTGCCCGTATCCCGCAATCCATCACGGGGCCGATTGTACCCGTCTGAGGGTCTCTTGTACCGTGATCATTATTTAAAATATAGATGAGTGTTTTCTTTCCGATAATCGAGACCGCGATTGAGGGTTGAACACAATGGAACCTTTGAAAGCTGCCCGACGTCGGGGAGAGGTCCGCTCACCTATTTGTATTAGTAAATTGAAGTCGCATTGTCCAGTCTATTGAGAGCCTCCGCACATCGTCTCTCTTTTAAGTGTTATTTCTAAAGAATGCCGGATATGGGTTATTATTATATTTTGCAGGATTAATAAAGAATAAAGTTGTTCAATTTGTTACATTTATTAAATTGTATTGTTTTCTACGTATGTTTTTATTGTAACGTAATGCAATTTAATAATAATTTCTTAATGAAATCGGCCCCATAGGTATTTAAATCTTGTTTAATAATACTTCTATTATTAAACAAGATTTGCGTAAACAACATAATGCGTCTTCACGCATTATATTAACTGAGAATACAGTTTTTTGTAGGTTATAGTATATACGCAGTTACGAGAGTCTACGATGGTATTAGTTGTTTATTTTGGCTTTTCTTATTAGGTACATAATCATGAAAGAGTGAGTAACGTACCATCTATAGTACACTTGCGAAGGCGTTAATCCATCAAACTATACGGCCTAACCCCTCTCATTCGTGCTCTCGATTGTAGAGGAGGCCCGTGCCCTGCAGTGGGACGTATATGGGCTGATACAGAAGCCATTTTTTTTTTTTTTTTTTTTTTTATTATTTGTGGGCTTTGAGCCCACTCTGCTCCCCTTGACTAGTTAGTCAAAGTCTTTTATTTATTTTAATTTTAATTACATGCTAAAGATTTCTTGGTGTCACTGTTTGTTTCTGAGTGATCATCAATTTTTAGGATATCTAATACTAGGATAAGAATGTTTTTTTTTTTTTTTTTACAGCTTATTTTCTATGCACATTTTTACTATTATCTTCTATTACATCTTACTTATTATTATCTACTGCCATCTTATTCTAGTTATACATTTTATCTTCTGCTTTATATTTACTACATGTACATAATCTTATATTATGTATTTCAGTAAATTTTTTCTACTTATTACTATTATTTACAATTTTAATTATTTTTTTACAGTATTCTAAAAATTTATATCTATGTTCCTTATTTTCTATTAGTTCTGCAAATATTTCGGTTTTCATTTCTACATCGAGTTGTTGCTCTATTTCAAATTTATGTTTAAAGAATCTCGGACACTGGGTAAGGATATGTACTATACTTTCGCTATGTATAGGATCACAGGGACATGCTGGACTCTCTTTGCACCTAAAGCGATTTAGGTACTCGGAGAATCCACCATGTCCCGTGAAGAGTTGTGTTAGTGTACTGTCCTTAGGGAGTTTTTTAATGCTCCTGTAGGCGTCCACAGCGTTGGGGAAGAACAATTTAGTGACAGAGGCGGTTTCTCCGGCTTGATATCTCTCATTCCATTCGTCAAGCGACTCCTTTCGGATATGTCGCTTGACGAATGAAATGGGGCACTTATCATAATCCGGTTTTTTCTTGCAGTTTCGTGCCGCATTCTTCGCGAGTTCGTCCGCCCGTTCGTTCCCTACCAACCCAGCGTGAGCCTTGACCCAAAACAGTTCAACATTAATGTTTTTATTTATAAGGTTTTTCGCACGCTCGTAAATTTGGACCGATAGTGGGTGGAGGGAACGCCCGTTTAAGATGGTCTCCAAAGCGGCCCTGGAGTCGCTTAGAATGCAGCAACGATTTGCCTTTATTTTTGCTGCCTCGTCAAAACCTACTTTTAGTGCCAGCAGTTCTGCCTGGTAAACGGTACAGAAGTTTTCAAGCTTAAGCTTTCTGGTCTTGGTTTCGGCGTCACCGTCCCAGATGGATAGTGCCGCCCCAACCTTACCTTCCAGCTTGCTGCCGTCCGTGAATATTTTGCAGCTATCCAGGGTGTGACTATTTACCTCTGTATCGTTCACCAGGCAGCCAAATTTCAGGGTTACTCTGTCAGCGGGGTGCATCAGATCTACGAAGGCTACAGGACTTTCCACCTCCCGGTCACCTGCCACTTGCTCACTGTACCCCCTCTTACTCTCGTACAGGAGCGCCATCTCCCGGATACGGATGTCCAGTGGCAAAATTCCGGCAAGTAGCAGGGCCGAGTTTAGTGAGACAGTCCTGTAAGCCTTCGTCATCTTCTGCGCGAAACCTCGCTGGACGCGATCGAGCTGTTTTTTCACCCCTATCTTCCTGCTAGCTGGTGCCCATGCACTTGCTGCGTACAGGATCGTCGGCTCTACTACTGCTTTGTAAAGCAACCCTACAACTTCCGAACCCAGACCCCACTGCACTTTTGCCGCCCTTTCTAACATCTTATAAAATTTTATTGCCTTGCAGCAGACATTCTCAACGTGTTTGTTGAATGTTAATTTGTGGTCTATTGTGAGACCCAGAATTTTTATTTCGTTTTTCAGGGCAATCGCCACACCGCCCATGTTCAGGATTGGGGAGTCATATTTAAGCTTTCTGGTAATAACCATAGCATTGGTTTTTTGTGAAGCAAATCTTAGTTTGTTTTGGACTCCCCAATCCTGGACATGCGCGAGTGCGGTACAGAAGCCATTAAATGATCTAAAGCATCCATAGATGATATTTCTAATTATGTGAATAATTTGGTTTATAATTTTACAACTGGATACCTCTGGGTATAGATAATTTTTGTCCACCACGCTAATTAATGTATGTATTGTTTTACAACATATTACGTTAATAAAAATAACACGGAACCAACAAAACTGCTCACCAAAATCGCACCTGGCGTCTTTACATTATTTAAAAATGGCGGTTGCGGGGCGCGACTGGGATCAATTATGGCGTCCTTTGTGAACATTATATCGACGCTCATTGAAAAGAGTTGTGATTTCTTTGATACGTAGGCAGACGAAGTTTGCCGAGTGAAAAATCAAAGGGGCCCACCAACCGGCGCGATGCATGACGGAGTTTATTAAGATTTAATGCCGCCAACGACACTGGAAGGCGGGAAAAGAACGAGTTTCAAGTGCCGTCGATGTGCGTTTTACATGACGCCATTTTGTTTGGCTGTAAGAGTCGCGCGCGCGGCTCGAGTGTTTTCATATCGTTTTGAGGTTAGTTTTATTTTTATTTCTAGTGTTTGTGTGTGTGTGTTTTTGTAATTGAACTGCTAATTGGCAGATTAATGACGATTTCGATACGATATTCGATTACCAAATTTTTTGATTAAAGACGACATATATTCGATTATAATTGAGTATACCAGCACACGTTGTATAGCGCAGGTCATATAAAATTAATACGAAGATACGTAGAACTGAGTCCATAATAACAACTCATCCACCACCGTCAACACCATCAAAACAAACATAATTATGTCTACAAAATCTCCGCGACATCTCTTTTGTTCTTCCAAATAATGTCTCTTAATTATTGAAAGAATAATTTAAACTTTTGTACTGGCGTCCGATGCTTCAGATGTCGGTAGTTCGGAACGAGCTCTAGTGTCATTTTAGTCAAAGAATTTCACAACCACTATCTTATTTTAATTGGATTTCCACTGTGACGGCACAGAGAATCATAATTAGGATGCGATGCTTACATATTTATGTAGGATACGCGTGTTCCGGATCAGCATGAATGATACTTCAGTCGTATTACTTTTAAAATAAATATGCATTTTATATTTCAGCTCTTACTACTTCTGTTTTGATACTTCATTCAAATATTAAAATACGTATCTGAAGTGAATTGATTACCACCGCCAATAAACACTCACAAAAGTGGAATCATTTGTGCATTAGCGAGCTTTAGGGCATCTTTACCTTTAAAAAAAGGGAGGAGAGCAACCCGGGGTTATTAGCCCTTCAGCATCTTTCTACTCCATTCTATTGACACCTCTCTTACCCGTTGCATTTATTCTAATCTTTTGGAAAAAGATTACTTCAGCCCATAAACATTCACAACCTTTAAAAAATAATATGTGCATTATTGATTAGCAATGAAGTAATAGTTGAGCGGGAAAACTTAGAGACTATTAAATTAGCACCGTCTTACGTTACATGTTTCTTGATCAATATTTAACCAAGATCGCAAGTCAATACATCTTAATATCGGCAGGGGCAAGGCTCTGGAGGTCGACAAATCGTGCGCATTCCGAGGTCAAGCCGGTGGGAATCGGCACAGACACCGGAAGGCTCAGATATATTGCCGTCTGGGGACGTCTTTATCTTATTGCGTTATTAACACTGCTCTTGTGGAAATTGATTGATTAATAATTCCTTTTAGATTCATGTTATTGGGTTGAAAATAATAAGTGATATTTGAATGGGAATGGTGCAGAACACTAATAGCCGGAAGGCGGACACTGGCACCGGTCGGGATAACGCCAGGTAGAAGAAGAAAAAGATGTACAGGACACTAGTTAGGTAAAATAAAATTTAAGTGTTTTGACAGCCTCCGTGGCGCAGTTGGTTAGACGCTGGCTGTGAAACGTGAGGCCGCGGGTTTGATCCCCGCACCGAGCCAAATATTTGTGAGGCCCACAAGTATTTGTTTCAGGTTTGGGTGTTTGTGAAACCGAAAAGTCTCTCCTAGCTTCTGATACCGACGACACAAGACTCAATTGATCTTAATGTGGGGTCAGGACTATGTATGTGACTGTTGGGTGTATTATATTTATTTTAAGTGTAATATTAGTTCGCGTTCATCTTGCTAAGAGTCTAGGAGACCACGATGAAAGGTTGACTATAGATCCAGTAAAGATAAAGTTTAATTAAAAAAAAGTGTAATGGTTTCCCAGATTTACGCGAATGTTACACATTGAAATAAAACTATTTTATACGGAATTTATCGCGATTTGGTTTAATTTTTACATTTTTTAACTTCCCGACGTTTCGATTACTTTACAGCTTTCGTGGTCACGGGTATAAAATAGTTTTATTTAAAAAAAAAGTGGTTTCATAGCTTTAGTCGTAGATATATTATTAGCTTTAAGCTGTGAGGTTTCAATATTTTAAATAATTTCCAAGATTGTCATTATACTTTGTGCTTAAAACGTTAATGAATTGCGAGTTTAAATAAAGCAGTTCATTTATCTTTTGCAAATTACAACAAGATAAATAAATAATTATCGATTGCATTACAAATAATTCTATGAACAAAAATTCTTAAAACTATCATATTATAATAGGCGGTAGTTCTCTGAATTAACGCAAAACCACTCCCAATACCAACTCAGCGGATCATCCCAACTCCCAAGACAAACACACGTTCCCTCAGCATCTAAATCACCACAGACACACTATCGAGACATTATTAATTAAAAGCCTTAGTAAGGAAGCTCGCACCTGTCCCGCGGGGCCGCCAATCGGTTTAGACAAAGAACGGACCGTATCGCCTCGGGCCAACAAATCCTTTCCCTAATCCGGCTCGGGGAGGACCAAAGTATCGATACAAGAAACCTCGCCTGTTAATGTTTAATAGACGCGTGGAAGTTTGATTAATATACGGTCAGATTACGAGGGTGCTGAAATTATCACTTTGTATTAGTTTTGTGGTTAGACTGTAGATGAAGGGGGGTTTTCATTTAAGTAACGTAGATTTTGAAGTTTAAATATTTTCGATGTGATAAAGCCAGACATGGACATTTTGATATGCAATATGAACCAATGCGCTCGACTAGAAGAAAGTCCTGTGAAGGATATCTATACTGTTACGTTATACAAAGTAATCATGAGATTGCAGGAGACGCAACGATACATGCTTTACTTATTTATAATCTTACGATGAACTTGTGATGAATGATGAATCATTTATCATAGACTACCTAAAAATGATTACAATTTCCCACAGAATCCTTGCATAAAATAAAATTATACAGTAAAAAACTATATTGAAGTTGGTTGAAACGATAACAGGCCAAAGACAACGAGATCGGAAACTTATCCCACACGTGTAGTTGAGAACTAACAAAAGACCACAACAATCGAACCGTTCAAGCATCGTAAATCGGAGCGAAACTTTTCCCATCCGCAAACAGGCAACCGATTCGCACAACAACTATAAATTAGCAAGCAATCGGAACAAATGGACAGCCACCAAATTAAACCGGGCCTGTGTAAGGCACGCATTTCGATCTACGTACATTAAACACATCGATCTAACACGTCTGTGCAAAGCTCTCGCAAACACGCCAACGGGAATTCTTCGGAACGGAACGATTGCTTTTGCTCATGAAAATTAAAGCTTATAGGTGTGGGATAAGGTACGAAATCGTTAGTTTAGATAAAGTGTTGGAAAAACCTGAAATGTTTACAACGAGACGTAATTGAGGATAATATATTTTTCAGTTTGGAATAGAGGTTCATATAGCAAATTTCTTTTACTTTAATAGTTTTAGTTTTAATCGGTTCTTTTTTTACATCTTTGAGACACGAGACTTTTTCATTAATGAGTTTAATGAATAACCAGCTCACCACACAGTAAGTGGTCAATGCTGCCAATGCAAAACCATAAAACCAGCAAAATTGTGATGCGTTGATACTTTAAAATTAGAAGGATTGAACAGTAGACGATATGATGAGTGGGTGTTATCTTTCCAGCATAAAACTTTATCCTTACGTCGAAAAATGTTATAACTTTTTTCGAAGAAAAACGTTCTTAAATCGATACTCATTCATTTATCCACAATCATTTTCTCTCCTAACTCGTCACACCATCACACCCCACACACAAACGCAACAAACTACACCAGTACATACAAAGCCAACTCCAGGTTAGAATTACGCGACGGTGTTAACAAAGCTCGTTGTTAATGCGGTCCGGGCAAAAACAAGACAATCCGACGCTCACCTCCACGCGTCCGGTTCCGTACACTAAATTTACATTCCCCACCATCCATCGCAGAAGTCCATCCGGGTTGGTAATAAAACGATCTTAAGGCACGGACGAAAATGTCTTCGGGGGTGTGGGATAGAGAGTTAGAGGGGAGTTATAATTTTTGTTGGGAACATTTGAAATTTTAGCGAGTGAGTTGATGTTGAAACATAGACTTCCATGTTATAAGGAAAAATCACACTGCATCGATGTTAGTTGAGTATTGGATAGGTGCCGACAGAATAAGATTTTGAACGTGTTAAATTGTCACAGTTGCAAGTAGAAGTAAGTCACTTTGTTGATGGTAAGCGATCTCTACCACCTAGTGCCATACAAAATGATTGATGGGAATACGGGCCGTTAAGAAAAGATCATAAATAGCAAGGATAGAGATGACTGGTTCTATCGCTATGAAATACAAAATATCGTTAGTATAATTTGACGCTACACAAAAAAATCCACCGTAATATTACACGGTAATTACGGCCTCGGAAATTACGTATCTACGTACTCAATACAATTTATACTTAATATACGTGCTCTAAACCATTTTCTATTAATAACGTTACAACATCTACACACAGAAATATTTCCATCCAGTCCGCTGCATTCCCAAACTTGAGCCATCCCACCGATACCCGGGCATCGTTTCCTCGAGACACGCCACGGGCAGGCTCCTCGCGAGCTGTTTGCTCCGATGTTATCTGGTAATTGTGACAATATTTGCACAACAAGGTGGGTCAGATGGGTCGTGACCATGTTTGCTATCGGGCGTATACGTCCATACAGGATTACACGGTGGGCGCCATATTTTGTCTTAAGCCGAGCTGTAATTTTTTGTATAAATTAATTAGCTCGTGTTTGCGAGTTAGCTGCTGGAATTAGATTTACCGATTCGGTAAATTGATCGAAACTATTAAGTTTCCATGACACTAACTAGTCGGTTCGCCATATGTAATCACTAGTTATTGCAACATTAACTGTGTTAGATGATACCAATAACTACAAAATCAGCATTAGTAATTCAATTTTTCGTAACATAAATATCAGATCTACTTATATAAGCATATCCAGAATTGCCAGCATTTCCACATAGAAACATTTCACCATCTAAAATATAGTTGCAAGCTAAAACCGTGCCGAAAGTAATTCTACCAGATTTAAGGGCGTCTTGGCTCTCGCGAGGTGAAAAGTACACCTAAGTTCAGATTAACAATCGTCCCGAGGACCGCTGGACCGAAGGGCAAATCCTTTGCAATAAATTTGGAAGGGACGTTATAGCTCTTTATACATCGGCCAACAAACTGACCTTAAGACGTTATAAACGTTACGCTGGGACCGTTTTAGCCCGTTTGTTGTTATGTACACATATTATCTTTAATGGCAATCGAATTATTCTGACCTTTATAGGATAATTTCAGAGACTCAAGATTTCGGCTTGTTACCGACGGCTGACTACTGATTAGGGTTGGCCGGTAATTGAGTTATGTTTAATTTTACTGATAACTCTAAATATGTAATACTCAACAATGAAATCGAAACTCGAAAGTAAGCTAAGTAATACTTAAGCACTTTGTTAATCGAACAATAAAATTGAATATCCAAGAAAGCGGTATTAGGTTTTATATATTTTTGTAGGTCTCCGAGGTATTCCGTTTTTTTAAGTATGTACTATTCATTAGACAATAGCTAATTCCATTCTAAGCAGCCATTATTCTAGCTTTAGTTAGTGATGTAACTTCACGCACTAACTATTCATAAAACAAATAAATCATTCTCATTGTCTTACATCACAAAACCTAAACAAGTCAGCAACAGCAATCAATTTAAAATTCAAACCTCCTTAAGCTCGGCGTCTCAATAAAGCCTCGGTGTGGTCCGGTGACCCCTAAATTCTACGCTTGCTGGTCACTATAAATCGGCCAATGAGATGTAGTGATTTAATAGGAAACCTCAGGGTCCCTTAGGAAGCCCATTAAATCGTATGGTCAGGGGATAATTAATTCCGTGGTGGGCTCAGCAAGTGAGATTAATGGCGGTCCGAGTAATCGAGAGCTCTTTTCAATGGACACGAGCCAGTTGTAATGTGTTTATTGTTACGTTTTTGGGTCTTAATTGATTAATTATAGCGTTCGATTAAGGCGTTAAAGAACGGTTTTCAAATGACCGATTATTTAAGTTTTAAATGTCCTGGGTAATGGAAGTAAATGAAAAATACGAACTATAGGCTATTTGGGAGTAAAATGGACAGTCCAGATTGCGAATTCGAGTTCGAACTTATAACGCACTGGTTTGGCTTTTTACAAGTTACGTGCGTATTATTGGTTACTAATATTGTGTATTTACACAGAGTTAAAATTATACTTTTGAATTATAATTTAACACGGTGTGCTACTTCGCGTCGTGTGATTCGAATAGACATCTGACAATGGACGGCCGTCGTACGCTCCTCTGGTCATTGGTATGCATAAGAAATCTATCTATCATACTCTATCATAACTACGTTAATGATATGAAACTATTTTAAAGAAGATTATTTTCAAAGAAAGTTTACGTTCGCGTGTCATTTTTGGACGGTGAGAGCCATAAGGACTACAATTTGAGTTATTTAGTAAAAAAATATTTTAAAACGCGTTTCGAATATTGTCCTAGCAAGAAATTGGCTAAATATTTTTTGGAATTGAATCAAAGCCAGGTTAAAGCGTGTAGATATAAGAAACAAAAATTAATATAAAAAAACTTTAATAAAACACTTTTATTTCACTTATTAAAGATTATTATTTGCAACCGCAAAACCTGTTAAAATGGAACAAAAAAACAGACAATAAACATTGCTTAAGTGGTTGCATAATTGTAAAATTGCATTATGAAAAGGCACTTGATACCACTGGTACAACTCGTGGCATATATGCCTAAATACAGAATACAGACCAAAGCTTATGTATTTATAATAATAAATATTACTCACATATGTAAGTTGTTGCTTCTTTTAAAACTTAAAATCGCTTACCTGTAAGAAACAAAATAAATTTAGCAATTCATTGTTAATTGCAAAACTTGTGGAAATAAAATAATAATATAATGGTAGATGAGTTAGTGGCGCGCCTAGGGTTTTGGACTAGGGCAAGCCCAATATTTTTTTATGTTTAATCAATGTTGATTTAGAAATAAAAAAATGAAGAAAACGAATTTATGTTGGCAGACCAACCATTCAATATTAGGATTAAAACAAATATGTGTATATTTGTTTGCTTGTGGGCATGCATCTGTAACTTTACATTGCATTTATAATACCCGGCATTACAATAGCACAACCATAGCTACTATGGTGCCTTGTTTGACTTAGCACTTAACCAAAATTGCAGACAGAAATGATTAGTAATGCATACATGTTATGTTTTTGTGAAATACAAGTAATATATTGCCTTTTAAAGGATCACTCATTTATGTTAAATTTAAAGCATTATGATCCAAACAGGACATTACAATCCCGGAGTCAGCAGTTTTTGCCCGATATGTCGATATGGACGAAATATACAAGGTGAGATGTGAGTGTCCTAGTAGCACCTCTGCCTACCCCTTCTGAGAAAAAGGCGTGAGTTTATATATGTATGTAATCCAAACATTCTAACACACAAGATGTGTTGTTTAAAAAACATATTATGGAATACAATGGATTAATAGTCTTCAAGGAGAGCATGTAGAAATCAAAGTACATAGTTAAGTAAACTGAACTGATGAAATGTCTCTTGTGATTTACCACAACTTTTTGAAATGTGCAAACCCAGTGTCATTTTCCCGCCAGTTTCTTTTTCAATGTAATTGAATGAATTTACCTTTTTAATGGTAATGAACACTTTCATCTTCGGACTCAAACCATAACAGGAAACAATACAACTCATTTTAGTATTAAAAAGGTTAAATAAAATTAAAAAAAACTAAATATTAACCTTAACAGAACTTTTTACAAGTGCACATTCATAACTCATAATACAAATTCATACTGTAGTGCCAGTACTTGAAATGAACATTATACCATATATTTATAATTTATTAAAAAAAAAAGTACTAAAAAGGTATGAAAAATAATTTCCAAAAGGAACCATGAATCGCTTAATGTTCAAATCACAAAGCCCAACATTTGGTGTGGTACAAATTGCTATACAAATGTAAAGTTCTACATTTGTAGCGATCAAGCATTATCATTTCTCCACAGCACTAGGTTATTATAGCATGATACATAGAGGTACTGCCAAAAAAAATTATGAAATATTCATTTCATGGACTATTTCGGACAAAAATTTAAAGGCTGTTTTTTGTTATTTTTATTTCAGATTGGTTATATAATTACACAAAGTCTTTTAAGCTATGAGTCTATACTTATGATTTTTATTGCTTTGTGTGAGTTCTCGAATACAATGAACATCTGCAGATCTGCCCAAGGTTAGTTTGTGTCTGGAAAAAGGTAAAATCAGGTAACTGGCCAATTATAAACTTATAAGATAAATTATGTTATTACAACCATACCGATGTGTAACACAAGCAGGAAGAAGATACAGGACTGAAGTTGAAAGCATTTAGAAATATGTGTATGAAGAAATATTTTTAGTTTGTTAGTCATGGTATAGTTCATCATTTACTATTTGTAAACATATAAACCATAATTAAGGATTTTTTAATCTTAAAATATCTAAAAACAACTCTGAACAACTTTCCAAACATTACTTGACATCAAAACATAACCTCAAAAGGAAATACGCGTGACTCGCGCCGGTGTCTTATTTACAGTCAAAATCTATACAATAACACATAGGAAACGTTAAAAATTACCTGGTACATGGTCTCCTCTCCATGTTCTTCCAACTGCTTCAAGTTTAAGCACAACAAACAATTTTCTTTCGCATTCCAAACGTAGACAACATCGTCCCTCAAATCCACCAAGTTACGCAACTTTCCACTGGGATTTTCAGCTAAACTATCTTTTAACTTTTTAAATATGTTATGATTTGCCAATTTATAATCGTACAAACGGGTATCCATTTCAAAAACAAAACAAATTTCCTATGTTTTGACACAAACAGCAAATTTGTACGCTGACATTGACAGCTGCCGTCGCGGTTTTTTGTTGCGTTTAGTAATTGCTCCCCTGAAGTATTGAAACTCGTATAAGTTAAATATTTATTCTCGTTAATAAATCCTTTCGTTAATAAATTACATAAAAATATAGGTTACTTTCGTTTCCCCTAATATATTTAAATTGATAGATTATTTCCGCATGTTTTTTTTACATTTATACTTATAAATAATTGTATCTCCTAGGATTTTGACAAACGGAATATAATATGCGCACAGGCGTTATTTTAAAATATTTTAATTTGTTACAAAAAAACTCATGCAACATGGGGGTACAAATCAACTTTCAGTGTTTATTTAGAATTTACACTTTCTTTCAGAATATCAGAGTTTGCTCGTATGAGTGAATGTATACTGAGTCATCACCCTTTTGTTCTGCTGCAACACATAATATGCTGGTACACTTTTTTTTGGTATTTATTATTATTACTAATCTTTATGTCCATTGTAAATTGTTATTTGTCATTTAGTTCTTTTAGTTTTGTATCAGTGTATGTGTGTACTTCAATGTACAAATCAAGATTTTTCTATTCTGTTCTATTCTATTCTATTTTTATTATGACAGATAAACATGAATATGCACTTTGCAAAGATTTTTTTGATATTTTGATTTTTGCTCGCTTTATATTTTTTTATTAATTTCTTTATTCTAATTCTGAATTTCGTTCACCTAAATAAGTTTACGACTACAAAAGGAAATAAAGAAACCAATGTGTTATTAGTTTCACTTAAAGTTTGCCAAGTTAGTTCCGTTCTAGGATGTGATAGGGGATGAGCTTGTCGCAATTTTAGTCATAAATAAATGAAAGCAGAACTAGGAATCTTACCAAAACTTTACGGAACACAGCCCGTGTAAGCTATAATTAGCAATTTGACCGACGACGTGATTTTTCTGTTATTCTGTGTACAATAAACAAATATTAGTCGGATTGTATATATCAAACATATTATATGTTTACATACTTAGTTATTATCCCTGACTGACATATGAGATCATCAATTATTTGTTGGTAACTTTTTACTTCTATGTGAAATATATTTTTTAAACTGAATAAATAAAAATGTGTCGTAACAGCAAAAGCTCTTACACTCTTACAATTACTGGAATTGAATTATCAATATCGCAACAGAATCAAGCCATCCACTTAAGTCCAAATAAAAACATCACCCCTCTCGACGGGGGGTGGCAGGTAAGAACTGATTGTGCCCGTACACCAGCAGTATTTCACTTTGATTCCAAATGGTATCACGTAATTTCATCTCCCCGAACGCGGGCCGTGCTTTCTTATAAATAAGGCAACGTATAGGCTGCGATAAATAACATTTCTCCAACATACGTACGAATGCCGTTGGATAATTTAATATTTTGGATGTTTTAAAGGATTAGCTATTGCTTCTGGCGTTGACTGAGTGCAGCATTTGAAATTCTTTATTCGAAATAACATGCGTTTCGATTTTCCATTGCATTTCTTCTTAGTCTTACCAGCATTAGAAATTGTTTAAACATTAATTAAGTTGCCAATTTTTGATAATATTATAAAATGATTTGTCGTTATTTTTAAATAAAAATTGTAATAATTTTTTACCGCGAAGGATTTCCGCATCAACCAACAAAGATCAATGTCAAAACATCGCACGTTGAATAAAATATAAGGCGCTACACACAGAGCTAGACGAGCGCGATATAATGCTATTGATAAATTTACCAGAGCGCCTCTCACATGATATTAAGGGGTGGCGATGTGCCACCCGCGGCCCGATCTATTATTATGCTGGGCAGGTCGCGACGTATGAAATGCTTTAGGGTTGTTGCGGGACACTTTAAAAATAGGTCAAAGGATATTGCGAATTTTATTTTTGTAAATTTATTTAATAACCGCTACGTATAAGGGGTGTTAAATAAGCTTATTATTTCTAATTACACTAAAATGCTGCAATGCTATGCAGCAAAATGTGGATATCACAGTTTCTCTGTAATGTTGTATGACTAAATTGATCTTATGGGAATATTTTCCAAAGGATTATTGTGCTGAATTTCCTTTTGTTTATTCTATTGAATTTTTAATTCTTAAGCTTGATACTTGGTCAACTTCGCAAAATTCAATAAAATGACAATTTATCTGCAGTTAAATGAAAAGAAATATTACTGATAAAAATTTGTGTTGTACTGAAATGATTAATAAAAAAATATTTATGTACGTAATAAATGTTGTAATTTTTGTAAAATGTTACTAAATTTTAATTTGTATAATTTATGACAATCGTGAGCTTGAATTCGTATCTTTGACGTTATTTAATGTGAAACTACATTGTAATATTAATTAATCGTGATAAATAAAATTTCTTCCTACATAGTATAATATTTATTAGTGCTTGGTAAAATCTTGGATATATTTTCGAATACTTTTATGAATCGCAAGAGTGAGTCACTGGATTGAAGTTAAATTAAATACTGAATATCTGAGATAATTATTTTATTTTAAATGAATCTTATTTGAAAATGGAATACGTTTTTGTTATTCGCGTGGCGCCCCTGTCTCCGACAGCCCGTCGGGACGGCACCGATGACTTGTCATTAATAACGACAGCGGAAATGTATCAAAAGGTGACGCGTGTCCCTTCGTCTGTCTCCAGCTTTATTTATGATACCAGAGCAAACAATATTTATTTCTTCCCATACCTAAACTATACAAGGTAATACACACGGGTTAGCGAAAATGGATGCCCACGAGTGAGTTATTAATAAAAAATGTCATGGTATTACCACTTTCTTTTATTTTAGTGTTATTACAGTAATATAAGAAAGTTATCCAGGGATAATTTTGCTTCTTTCCTCTACGAATAATCCAATTAAAATATAAATGTCATAATAAAACATAATATTGGACTTCCTATAACAAAGAACCTAATAAAGATCGCTAGGTAAAACTCACTTCCAGTGCCCCTAGCCGGAACATTTTGAAGTATCGTTTACGGAAAGCTTTATTATGTTTAGCAGAAGACATTTTGTGATTATCATATATACCGGGTATATCAAGACTGCGACCAAAACGAAGTCAATTTTAGTGGTTACAGGCACAATGGAACAATTTTTTTTTGCATCTTTTTAGAAATTATCGTGTTTGGGTGGTAAATACCTAGTAAATCGTAATTTAAACCTTTACATACCATTGCGTACTTAAAAACAAAAAGGTGTACCTACATCATTATTTTAGGAAAACTGTCTATTTATCACCTAAATACAACGATAAATAAAATAAATATACGACTTTTTTTTTTTGCGAAATTTTTAGTTGCATTGTGTCTGAAGTCACTAACACTATCATACCCAAAAAGTCATCTTACTTTTTAGCATTCAAACACATTATAAATAAACGAATCTCGAAGTTAAATAAACAAAAAATACTATAATAGGGTAGCGGCACCGGTATCTGTCACGTCATATGTATACAATTTACACAATATCGTCATACGTCAGAGTCTCGGGAACTCTAGAGACGATACCCCAATTACCGCTGGAAGTGTTTCCAGTGCATATTACTTGACGTGAACTGGGAATTAGGGAGATGTGGAGAAAAATGGATTTTATATTAATTTTTGTAAGATGATTGATAGTTTTACTATAGAAATGAAGTCGTTGGATAATATATTTTTATTTCGGCACGCCAGTCTAATCACGCTCTGCTGGGTGATATATCTAATACATAAATAAAATAAACGGAATTGTTATAATCACTTGATTATCACAATAATTTCTATATGCTTTGCTTAAGAGACCATAAATAACTAAATAATTCGAATGTATTAGAGCTATTTGTACACATGTATCTACTAAACAATTTCATACGGATTATATTTCTAACTCGTCTGATACAAATAGAAGTCTCAAATTTAAGAATAGTCTTAATTAAAGCTTAATATAATAAATATTCCCTACAGTTACATCATTCCCAGAATTTTCCCAACCAAGATGCATTGAAATCTACTTAATGCGATGGTTTTGCGGCGTCCATTCGTCCTGTCTCCGTTTCAGTGAAGATTTGGAATCGTAACACAAGCAGCTTAATTTACCATCGCCCGCACTACCCTCACAAAATAGAACCAATAGAGTCCGCCTATAAATCCACCAGGACGTCCGAAACACTTCAACTGTCTTAACCGCACACACCCGCACGATATACGTGTGCCGTGGATTGTGTTACTGTGGATCAGAATGCAAGCCTTCCTTTGTCACATAGTACATGTTTATGGTTAATTTATCCTCGTTTTCACGGTCAAGGAAGCTATTGTAAAGAAACCAGCATATCGAAGATTTGTTAAGAAGAATTTCAAACTGCAAAATAAGTATATCAATGACGTTTTGCCAGCGTGGTGGACTAAACGTGTCTATTTTCGTAAAAAAAAGAGATTCGGAGAAGTAATGGTTTTCTTATATCTGAGGATTGCAATGTTGGAGAAATATTGTCTTTATATTTTACAAGAATTTATTCGATTGTTTTAACAAAAAAGAAAAAAAAAACAATATCCTACCCGGCTTTTACCTCCTTAATAGATGCTTCTCTACTTATCTATCATATGATAATGTATAAAACATAGTCTTTAAAATTGCAGCCATCTTTAAAAACTGCCGGAAAGAGCGCAGCGTAAACAAAAGCAAAAGCTCAAAACACCATATCACATTACGGTTATATTTTATTAGTACTATCCTGTTTTAGACAAATCTGCGCCGTATACCCATATGTTAGCCAAGAAAGGGTTGAGCAAGTGCTACCTGTGGAGGCACCTGCACGGGGTGGGCTTGGGGTGGATTTACACCCCTCATTTGTTTGCGATGACCCCCGAGCACTATCTTGCGAGCGTCTTAGTATCGCCTCCGAGTTAGGTTAGGCTTACATTATAATGTTTTTGTTAATGTAAAGAGGAATATTTAAGTTTGTACCTGAGCATGTTCTTGTTAAAGATTAAGGATGATGATTGCTTGAAGTTGGGTCTGAAAATATTCTGGAAAGATGCATGGTAATATACCTTACTCTTCGTATAAATATATGTGAAATATTTAGACATAATTATTATTAAATTCC
This sequence comes from Deilephila elpenor, assembly GCA_949752805.1. Classification (NCBI taxonomy): domain Eukaryota; kingdom Metazoa; phylum Arthropoda; class Insecta; order Lepidoptera; family Sphingidae; genus Deilephila; species Deilephila elpenor. The sequence goes on from OX457115.1 coordinate 10,438,696, forward strand.
ACTCGTCAAAAAACTTTATAAGATTAATACTTTGTAATATAAAGTGTGTCACCGTCTTTGCAGGGAACATACTGTAACAGAAGAACGTATAAATCGCAATGTATCCCCTACCTAACGTTGACGTGTTAACGTTCAAGCATTGTATGGCCGTTTTAATATTAAGCCCTCTGACGATATTTACGCGCGTTATTAGCGCACGGCCGGCAACAGCGGCACTTACCTTAACGGTTTTTACTAAGATTGGAAGCTTCTCCTTAAGTGCTTCAGTTCGTGTTGCCAGCTTTAAATATGAGAGTGTTGTTTGGAAGATTTTATACTACTTAATTGGATAACACATCAGCTTGTGTGGATAGTGAAGGCGCCTTGTTCTTGTTTGAAAGTCTAAGCAGACTAGCTGAGTTTTAGACATTAAGTATGGAAGTTTTATATTGCTTTTCTTATTGGGGTTAAAAGTAAGAGATTTTGCGGTAACTGGTTAAATTGCACACTTTCCCCTTGAAAAATTGACACAGTTTCGCGAAAGCCGTTTGTAGTGTGAGTTTGTAGTGTTACCGGTAAACGTAATCTTATCTCATTATTTCTTTCCCCATCTTGTCATTCATTTTCAAATTCTTGCGCTCATGGTCTTTAAATTGTGGGTCTTTATGATCCGAGGGTATTCATTTCACCTGTTTGCCGACATATTAATAGATTTTTCTACCTCCCCTTATACCGCGGTTATACAAGGGTTTCTTATATTACTAGGCTAACAAACCACTACAGAAGCAACGTAAATAAACAGTCTACTTTGTATTGCTGTATGTAATTTAATATGAAACAAACCGACGTACTCTATTAGTAGATAGCACAATCGCGGCGGGCCAGGCCGTAGTCAATAAACTGGCGCTATCGCTGGCGAGCTCCCAGCCTCCGAGCTGTGTCTCAACATCGCACCCACTAAACAATACTTTAGATATTTTCAAGCTGAAATTATATTAGTATTTCTCATATTTTTATTTACCATCTAGAAAAATCTTTATAAATTAGCAGATAATAAAACGCAACTATGAAAGAAGGTTTGGGTTTCAAAAACTTCTTGGCACACTTGCTATTAATTTTACATTTTAATTTAGAATACAGAACAAAGTTTTTTGGTAGAGATCCTGTAAACAAGGAATGCTCAGTGCTCACCCTGACGGCGCGATTCCAGTAGGCAAGTTATTTGTACCTATGCAAGTTGAAAATTACATGCAACTTATAGAAACCTGCATACAAGCTACAAACTTGCATGTGGGCAGTTGAACTTGTAAATTTTTATTCAAGTGACGCGCAAATTGATCGCGCACAGGTAAGTTACATGATTTTCTCTTTCACCCATGATTTCCTGCTCAATTTTGATCGTTTTTACTAGTATTCAAGTAAAACGTCCATGCAATTTGCACACTTTCGAAAACATGTTTCCATTGTAAGCAACTGTGACGTCATACTTGCATGACATGCAATGTATCGCGCCGCGTTGGTAACTGAACACTGCACATTTACTACTATAATATCACAGATGCGTTGCAGGCCTTGTAGGAAAAAAGATGTCAGGAAGAAAAAGCGTATTGTATCAACGAATCGCGATAGCAAAGCCGCCGAATCACGTCAGTCGCCTGTGAGAAAGTGCTAGGCACATTGGTCGATCTGGCACATTAGACCAGACCGCGCAAATTGCAGATATAGAACACGGATTCTGCATTCCTTGAATTTAAAATAACATTCAAATCCTAGTCTTTTTACACAGATTAAGTATAGTTCGATTATATTTCATAATACATATATTTCATATTTATTTTCGTTAAAATAACAAAAAAATGAACATACACAACTTTTTGTAATAACCATTAGTAATTTATATTAACCCGTTTTCATTTATTTTTACTAAATATTCAATCAAAATCCAACCGATACAATCTGAAAACAATACGATCTGAAAACAAACACATAAAACCTCATTTCAGTATCTCCGAAATCCACTGAACAAATCTAAAAAGTGATAACACAAATACAAGGCGGTTGGAAAATATTTATTCACAATTAGCTGAAAATCCGATCGTGGAATCAAAATGGCATGGCTTGCCAATTTCGGGAGCCATGCAAACGCAATAGAAAGCAGACGGGAATAAGGTACTATTATATCTATAAAATATCTATAACGGTGAAGTGAAACGTCGGAAACCTGCATACCAGAGCGATATGCTAAAATTTCTGTGGTATATAAAATCCGCTAACCCGCACTAGGCCAACGTGGTGGACTATATGGCCTAACCTCTCATACTATTATAGATCTATAAAATATCTATAGCGGTGAAGTGAAACGTCGGAAACCTGCATACCAGAGCGATATGCTAAAATTTCTATGGCGTGTAAACTCCGCACTAGGCCAGCGTTGTGGATATATATGGCCTCGCTATATGGCCTTATCTCTCTGAATCCTACTATCGATTGAACAGGAGGCCCCGGTCCTGCAGATGGACGTATATGGGCTGATACAGATACAGATCAACGAAATACATCGTTGACTAATTAAAGAAATCGCTGATAGCGATGACACGGCACTTTGTACGTGTAGGATGAGTAATATTTTTTATTTGTGTTTATTTCAATTTTGATGAGTAATTATTTTTATATTGTGTTCGGTGTACAATAAAGCTAAATACATAAATACCTTAATACTCGTCTCAATACAATTTCTATCAAGAGTTGATGTAAAATGACTCTTTTCTCGCAGATTTAGAACAATGCGTGTTTTTATCTGATGTCACATTCCTCAAAATAGCTATATATTAAATACCTATGTGAATAATAGGCGAATTTGTATAAAATCTCTGTATCATCTCAATAATTGCCTGCATTCAAGCTTACTTTATATTCTTTATATTACTTTACTATATATTACTTGTTTTTCAAAGATATTTATACTCCGATGTCATTATTTTATTTATGACAACGTTCATTGTTTTCTTTAACCGTATTCATTAATAATTAGCGTTTATTTTTGTCACAATCGTCTGGTACTGGACGTAATTCTTAAGTTCGTTGAACTTACCATAAATTGAAATTATTTGACAATTAAAAAATATTTTTATAATAAATACACCCAAAACTCACATACATAGTCTTGATATTTGGAAACTATTGTAATATTTGTTTAACAATTTGTTCATTATTTTATACAGGGCTATAAAATGTCTACTTACTATTAACCTGCCCACTATTTATTACATTACTTTGGAGTTTGGGTACCTCCTATCTCCATACATTGTTAGTTTCGCCATTGAGTTCTTCTGTAAACATTTGTAAAGATTTCGATTTTTTGTGATCATAAAATTAGACTAGAATATTCCTCATTTTTTATACCACATTAGCTGTGTTAATATGCTTGTTTTCTATTTCTTATCGCAATGAATAGCGAGACAATCTTATCATACGCCTGATGGTAAGCGATACGACCGCTCATGAACAGAAGCAAAACCAAAATAAACACCATTATTTACAAATTTGCCCCTTTATTTGCTTTTAATGTACAAAATAACAAAACTCATGATTTTTCGTGATCTAAATCACTACGAAGTTTATTTCATGAAATACTAAATTTGTATATTTTATGATGCGTTTACAATGTACCACATTATATTTGTAATTTTGTTACTTTTTCCTATGTAAATAACATTAATATGGTAACATTTTATTTAATGGTCCCCCCTGTAACTTACATGTGTATTATATTCTATGTCACGGTTTACTTGTGTACACAAGTGTTCGTCTACAATATATTCTCAGTAAATTTGATTCGATCGGTTAACTAAAACAGCTGGATACTTCTATTTAAAAAAAGATTACATAATTATTTTATTTAGTTTACGTCCACCGTACGAGTTACAATGAGTTTCAACAATAAAGTGGTTCTAGTGACTGGAGGCAGTTCTGGTATAGGAGCTGCTACAGCAGAGCTATTCTGCAAGGAAGGCGCTGATGTCGTCATCGTTGGGCGCAATGAAGCTAAGCTTCGCTCTTTCGCTGATAACTGCTCGTCTAAGGGCATGGTCCCATATACCATCACTGCTGACGTCTCAAAAGACGAAGATCTGGCCGTCATAATCAAGAAAACTATCGAAAGGTACGAAAAACTCGACGTAGTTGTCAACAACGCTGGCATTACGGCGTTCACGAACATAATGGATGAGAATTTCATTTCCAAATTCGATGAAGTGCTCAACACTAATCTAAGATCAGCTGCTATGTTGACCAACTTGGCTGCACCCCATCTGATCAAGACGAAGGGATGTATCATCAACATGTCCAGTGTACTGAGTAAAATTTTGAACAAAACTCAAATGGTGTACGGTATTGCAAAAGCAGGTTTGGATTATTTGACAAAGGCCTCTGCCATGGAACTGTCGCAATATGGAGTCAGGGTTAACTGTGTGAACCCAGGATTTACTAGAACCCCTATTCTTGATGTTACTGAGGGTCGTATTACATGGGAAATGCTGGGAGCCACCACCTTGCTTCGTAAAGTGGCCGAGCCGGAAGAAATTGCTGAAATGGTTCTTTATCTCGCTAGTGACAAGGCCAAGAGTATTACTGGGTCGTCTATTGTAATAGATAATGGTACTTGTCTGGGTGCTCATGGCGGAAACGAATAAGTAAACGTTAGGACTTTCCATCAATCTTAATATTGAGCCAATCAAGATCTTCATGGTCTACCAGTGTCGACAAGTGTATTCAATCGTCCAATTTCTTTTTTTCCAGGATATAATCTAGATAGATATTAAAATCTCTTTTTTATTTCGGCTGTATTGTGATTTTCAATTAGGATACCGAAGACTAGTTAGAAGCTTAGTAAAACATCATAATTATTGTAAAAAATATTTAATCTAAAGTTTAAATTTTTTTAAAGAAGTGGGAAAGTTTTTAGAAAATAACTGGTCAATATTTTTCTGGATCAGCAAAGTAAATTACATTTGATGCTATGTAAAGCTCACTCTAGATAAAGTATTGACTTTTATATATAAAATTTTCAAATACTTGTTTGTAGTTGTTCAACTTTATAGTTTTCTACAAAATAACAATATAATTTAAATCTCTTATTATGTTTTTACAAAATGTACTAATAGTTTTTGGTGTCGATTTAATCTGAAGATTCATGTATTTATTTGAATACTTTTATATTTATATATTTTTAGATAGAAATGTCAGATGAATGAACAAGCGTGAGAATTTCCGACAATTCACATGGAAGACTTATTGAATAGATTAGATTATAAAATACATTTTTACGTGTACATCGAGGCATTTCTTTGATACCCAATTTTTGGCTCTGCTTTTTTAAATCCTGATTTAATAATTATGCGTAATCAAATAGCTGTCATTTTAGATTTTTGGTTAGGGTATTTAGTACGTCGATATTTGCGACCACGTGTTCTTTCCCATAGATCTATGTCTTTCAAGCGATATGTAAAGAAGTAATTTATCAGGCTGGCATTATTGTGTGGAATGGTGAGAGATGATCGCTCCCTGCCAGTCGATACTCGATACTTTGTTGTGACGCCAATACACATAATATCAAGAGCCGTTAAGTCATTTTGCCGTGGCAGAATAAAAAAAACTTAAGCTTCATGTTGTATTAAAAATTAACAAAACTGATAGTGTTAAAATTAATTTTTCCATGACTGTTATTTTTTTAATTTGTATAATTGTTAAAAAATAAGACGCAATTGCATACAAATATAACAAGTCACTCTGACAATACTATGTTTGTTGCGTATGGTAATATGAAGTGGCAATCAACTCCGTGACTGTGCGTTAACTCAAGGTGAACATCATATTCAACCAATAAATATTAATTTTGGATATGAGGCACAAAACACTTTATATGACCAATTGGAACAGCCTGGTTGTTTGTGTATGTGAACATTTTGTTAGTAATGCTAAACTGAACTGAAATGGAAAATATCACATACACATCATATTGACAGCCTCTGTGGCGCAGTTGGTTAGAGGCCGCCTGTGAAACGTGAAGCCGCGGGTTCGATCCCCGCACCGAAACAAATATTTGTGTGATCCACAGTACATAAACATATAGGAAACATAAAGTGTAATTAAATTCTAATGCTTACATAAATATTCAACTTGTAATGGGAGGCACTTATCTCGTATCAATCATTATACCCAATACAAAAACGAGAAAGTGATAGACGGAATAACGGTATTAAATAACGGTATTGAAACAAATATCAGAGGACTGGTCGGAGCATTATGTAAATCTATTATTTCGTATGGTTGTACACGCGCATGTGTGAGGCTGCGTGTGTGTTTGTGCATATATTAACGGTCCTCCGATCAATCACTGCACAAAAATAAAAACATTGGCGCTGACCACACGTCGATAAATATGACAAACAAAGTGGTGCTTATTACTGGTGGTAGTTCTGGTATCGGGGCGGAAGCAGCCATATTATTTTCTAAAGAAGGTGCAGATGTGGCTATTGTCGCACGTGACGAAACTAAACTTCAGGACGTTGCAGAAAAATGTGCCGCTGTTGGAGCAAAACCTCTCGTCATCAAAGCAGATATCACTAAAGAACAAGAAGTTATAAATAGCATCCAGAACACCGTGGACAAGTACGGGAAAATAGATGTCCTTGTGAACAACGCAGGTATAATCGAAATTTCTAGCATCCTTAAAGGAAACCTCTTAGAAAGCTATGATAAAGTAATGGACATAAACTTAAGATCAGTTATCTCACTGACAACTAAGGCAGCTCCGCATCTCATACAAAGTAAAGGCAACATCATCAACATCTCTAGTACTATGGGGACATCAGTGAATCCTGATACAACAGCGTACTGTATTTCTAAAGCCGCGTTGAATCATTTTACAAGACTCGCGGCTAAGGAGCTGGCGCCATCTGGAGTAAGAGTGAACACGATTAGCCCAGGACCTGTAGAAACTGATATAATGAAGCATGGAAGAATACCAGATACGCCGCAGAATTGGGCTAAGGTGACACCCCTGAATAAAATCAGCAGACCTGAGGAAGTGGCGGATTTTATAGCATTTTTGGCATCTGACAAGGCTAACAGTATCACTGGTTCGGAATTTATTATTGATAATGGTCTTCGTTTGAAGTTTTAGTTCACAAAGACGTTTGAGGTATAAGATTAAAGTGTTATTTATATTTTAAATATGTGACTTTTTCCAAATTAGTAGTGTTAGCAACTTAATATTTTTATAATAATTGCTTACAATATCATGTTTATTGTCTTTTTATGTAAACCTCCGTTTTCTCACGATGTTTTCCTTCACCTTTATAGTGCGGGGTGATTGATTATTATTAATACAGACAAACAAATAAGTACTTAAATTTTAATTTATCGAAATGAATATTATTTAAGAGTATGTTATCGAATAACATTTGATTTATTTCTAGATTTTACGACGTGAAGTCCTTTAAAAAACCAACTTGTTTCTCAAAGGTTGCATAACAAATTAGGTTCTGTTAGGAATGTTAATGTCTGATAATTTATCATATTACCGTTTATTCAATTTTAAGCATTTGTATATAACTGTGATTGACTCTTGTATCCATAGCAATAAGGTCGATTATTGCAGCAATTTTGAAGACATTCTCGAACTTAGCAAGGTCAAATCGGTGAATACTTTATATCTTTGTAATTATACAATATGAATTAAGAAGGGTTATGTATGTTGTTATCTGTTTCATTTTGGTGTCGCTATTATATTTTACAGCAAAGGGCAAAGTATTGTACATTACTAGTGCTTGATAAAATTGGAAATAAACAAAATAATTGGTGTTTTTTTTCTTAATAGACCTTATAAATATTTACGATTTATTTCTTTTCTGACCTTATAATTATTCTACCTGAATGAATATTTCTTGCGTCACCAAGAAGTGTCGTAAACACTTAATAAAGTAAAGTAATCGAAACGTCGGGAAGTTAAAAAATGTAAAAATTAAACCAAATCGCGATAAAATCCGTATAAAATAGTTTTATTTCAATGTGTAACATTCGCGTAAATCTAAGAAACCATTACACTTAATAATAATGCAAACGATAGCTTATTTTTTATACATTAGGTCCAGCATACGAGCAAACACGTCGGCTGATGGAAAGTGATCACTGCCTGCCATAAACATCCACAACCCTTGGATCATCGATGTGTTGCCGGCCCATCAAATCAGGAGAGTAGCGGAAGGAAAAAGAATTGGAAAAGGAAAGCGGTATTGAGCATCCGGAAATTTTATTTAAGAATTGGTCTAATGGACACATAGGAAACGATATTAAAGTTTTCAGTACTCACAGCTTACTATTAGTAAATTTACTACTGATTGCTTCAATTACAAAATGAATTATCTAAGGTACGTTTAATTTACCATAAGGACGGATATCAGGCTGGCAGATGGTTATTTTATTTTAAGCCAAAACTCTGCATACAAAAATGTACCGACCTCATTACATTGTAGCATCAGACGAAGAAGAAGAAATATTAGGTGCTATATTGATAAAGTTAATAAAATTAATGTGCTCAAGCTCAAGTGGCACAACATGTGTGTCGCATGCCGGATTAAATTCGGGCGATGACCACTACAAAATGTTCCGAAGAACCGTCGACCACGTGGAAGGCCTAGATGCAGGTGAAGTGGCGAAATGGATGCCTATTTGAAAAATTGGTCCTATAAAGACCTTAACAGAGATGCATAGGAAGCGGGAAAAGAGGCTTTTATCCTACAGTGGAACGTTATGGGTTTACAATAATATTACTTACTTAAAGCGGTGATCACTTACCATTAACTATTTCAAAATAATAAAAAATAGCAGCAATAAAAATTAATACTAATACGTTCTAAATACTTCATAGATTATTTAAATTACTTGAAAAAACATCAACTGTATCAATAAAATAAGAATATAAATAAAGACACACAAGAATTATCGCATTCATCAGAATGAGTTTTTCTAGTAAAGTCGTGATTGTCACCGGCGGTGCTTCTGGCATAGGAGCTGCCACAGCACTATTATTCATAAAAAATGGTGCTAACGTGGTCATAGTCGATAAAAATAAAGAAAAATTGGAAGAAACTGTGAATAAATTCACTGAAGTGAGCAAGATGCCGTACGCTATCACAGCAGACGTTGCTAACGAAGACGACGTGGCGAGTATGGTGAAAGAAATTATAGAAGTATTTGGAAAAATTGACGTGTTAGTGAACAACGCTGGGATATTGCGAAAAGGTTTAATATTGGATGGTTTGATGGCAACGTACGACGAATTGATGAACACAAACCTGCGATCAGTGGTACAGATGACTGTTGCTTGCGCTCCACATCTGATTGAGACAATGGGATGTATAGTCAACGTATCCAGTTCTGCTAGTGTTACAGTGCCCTCGCAGAATTACTCGATATATTCACTCACTAAGGCTGGTGTTGACCATTTCACGCGCTGCTCTGCTACCCAACTAGCTCCATCGGGAGTGAGGGTCAATGCTGTCAATCCTGGTGCAGTGAAGACTGAGCTTTACGTTAACGCCGGTAACCCTGTACCTTGGAATATTTTGAGCCAAGTACCTCCTTTGAAGAGACTAGCTGATCCTGAAGAAATAGCCGATATAATTTTGTTTCTGGCCAGTGATAAAGCTAAAAGTGTAACAGGTTCATGTTATTTGGTCGATAATGGTCTTAGTTTAGGTAAGGTGTGAAGTTTTTAGATACTTAAATCGTTTTGTTTGTAAGTAGTCATTAGTCAATCTTGTTGTAATAATGGATTTGTTATCTCATTCATTAGGTTATGTTATTACTTTAATATCTATATTTTGTTTTTCGTGATACCCATATAACTATTTTATTTGAAAATAAAACTAAATTGATTTTGATCTAAGGTATCATTTTTGTCATAAAAAAATAATCCAATCCCCATTCGCCCTCACCTATAACCACAAAAGTTTACAACTTTCCTCGATTGTTCAAGCCTTGTGATTGGCAATTGGTAATTAAAAAATCCCCATCAAGCAAAATAAAAATGAAAGTACAGATTGTTTAAGCATACATTTTCACGTAATTTTATTTGGTTTCGCTATCTTCTGATTCATTAGTAACTACTTAGTTTTTATACATAGTATTATTATATGAAGTTCACGGTTCGATAAGATTATTTTTTTATCACCAGCTGACTTGACAATGATATGTATTACATTCTAATTATACATTATATGAACAACTTCGACACTTTATATTGAACTATCGCTATCCGAAGATTTACGTAATCACATGTTTTCGAAAAGCTCTATTTGGCAGATTGTCCCACCATTTATTAAAAAGAAGCGTATAGTTTAAGATCCAATTGGAAGACCGTAACGCACCTGATGATAAATGCAGTGCAATCCAAATAGGCTAGATCTTCACACAAGATACCAATAGGAATATCATTCGTAATATTCTACCATTATTTATCACCTATTATCACATCATCACCCTATAGTCGTCCACTGCTAGACATAGGCCTTCTATTTGCGCCATTTTACCCTATTTTCAGCTTGTCGCATCAAGCATCTGCCAGCGACAGTTTGGAAATTGTGACGTCCTACACTTCGCTTGTCAAGACGCGGTCTCAGATTCAAGAATATGTTAACCTCAGCGGTTACCGGTTTTTCGTCAGATATGGCCAGTCCACTGCCACTTCAGCTTGCTAATTCTGAGTGCTATGTCTATCTGTGTATGACTGTCGCTGTCTGTCGGATAAGCACCTTATCCACCTTATCCTTCAAAACGACTATTGGCTTAGCATGCTCCATAGCTCGCTGAGCCAACATCAATTATAATTTATAGGATACAGGTTATATCATTCAGTAACATCAAAACTATTCCTTCACGATTTTTTTTTGATACGGTGGTACTAAGCCGTTCGAGCCAATCCATTGATACTTTAGATTTAACGATCTATAAAAAAATCTACAGAATCTTAAATCTGGGACCTTTTGAAACTGGAAACTTTAGTAGGTCGCTTCCAAGCGAACTTCGATCATCACATACATAGTCGTGACCCCACACTAAGATTGAGTCTTGTTTCGTGGGTATCAGGAACTACGAGAGACTTTTCGGTCTCACAAACACCCAGACCCGAAACAAATACCTGTGGATCACACAAATATTTGTTTCGGTGCGGGGATCGAACCCGCGGCCTCTTGTTTCACAGCCGGACTCTAACCAACTGCGCCACGGTGGCTGTCAATATATGTAAATTATTTATTAAACATTTGATCGTAGGTAGCTTCCGAGAGCTCGCTTTGTATAATTTCGTTTCACCTATTATGAATTATCTATACATGAATCGCCTTTGAAAGTGACAATATCTTAGTTAGTTATGTTAGTCTCGTTTTATTATGTGTACGAAATATGTCCTCACATTCAAAATTGTCAAGTTAATAATAATTAAATATTGTGATACATGTTGCACACGAGTGGCTGCTTTATTAAAGTTGCAAGAATTCATTGGTACTTATGATATGAGTGTGCCTCTATATCTATTGTACGTATAGTAAAGGTGGAATAAGCACATTGCATATGACAATGAATTCAATAAGGAATTGTTCAACCAATTTCCATACATTTATTTACATGGCAACATGGTAACAAAAAAAAAAAGACATTTATAAAAAGCTTTATCCAAATAATAAATATATTTAGCTTACAATCACATACATAGTGCATTGACCCCCTTCACTGACCCCGCGCTAAGATACAACTCGTGTCGTGGTTATCAGACACTAAGAGACACTTTTCGGTCCCACAAACAACCATACCCGAAACAGATACTTGTGGTGCACAAAACATTTGTCTTATATTGAGTTACTTTTTCATTAAGTACTTATGTTACTATCTAATTCAGTAGTTGAGTTCCGTTAATTTACATCTTATACTTTACTAGGTCACATGTCCAAGTATTCCTTTAATTCCAGATCCTTAAATTGACTGAGCTGGTCAAATTGAATTGAGTTTGTCTAGAAAGTATCAATGTAACACTACATTGAGACCACACGGTCATGTTGTAAGCGGGTAAGAAAAATAAATTGAGGCATTTCTAACTATGTGTGTTTTCAAATCCGTCTATTCTTATCTAGTTAGATAAAAGTAAACTACCCGTTGAGTCATTAGCCCTGATTTATTCTATGAGTGATGCGTATTATAAGATAACTCAACCACCAGGCGATTTCAGCCAGATTATCTGACTCATAATGTTGATTAAAATATGTATTTTAGATAAAATAATTGGTTACTAGTGGCGGTACTTCCATACAAGCCCAAAAGCCCGGCTTGCCCTACTTAATACGTATATACTAAATTCTGAACGAAACCATTACATTCAATACAAAAAAGTAATTACGAAACATCTACCATTTTTGAATTTACCGCGTTCCGTCGCGGCATGGCGCTCTTCAATGAAGCGCCTGCGATGGCGAGCCGAAGCGCCGCCCGCGCTGCGCTACGCTTGTAATAAATTCATTCAATAATTTTACCTCTCACGTAGAACGTAGCTCCACGCATTTTTTAAAAGACGGTACGCACAAAACATATATCTGCCTTTTTCTCTCTCGTGTGCTTTTACGAGGCTTTTGGCAACGCATGCTATCTCTTTCACACTTACGGGTGAAATGCTACACTCTGGCACTACGATTGTATAGCTACAGATATTGATATAGCAATATAATGTACTAAACCAAAAGCCCAGCTTTTGACCACAGAATTGTTTTGACTGAACATCGTACGTTTGAAGGTCGTCATGTGTAACATTATTTGTTAACTAAATTATATATATTGTTATTAAATCATGTTGGTTCTTTATTACAATTATTTAATTATTTTTGTAATACAAATAATGAGGTTTTTATATTATTTCATAAATTATAATTGCATGTTGTAATGTTTATTCTTCCGTTTACCAGCAATACTGTACGAATTGCACAAGTATTCGAACTTCATAAGTATTTTGATATTGTGCAATTAGTTCGGTTGTAGGTTAATTATTCGTTTTTTTAATGTTATTAAAACTTTTTGATACGAAAATGATTTGTATTGTTTCCTGTGATGGTTTTAGTGTGATGGTGAAAGTGTTCATTGCATTGTTATAAAGGTAATTTAATTCAATTATATTGAAACTGGCGCGAAAACTACGCCGAGTTTGTGCATTTCTTAAATTAGTGATAAATCACAAGAGGCATTTCATCGGTTCAGTTTATTAAACTACGTAATTCGATTTCTACATGCTTCCCTTAATATAGGTTATTAAACAGTCGTGTTTCATATGTTTTTCAAGGGACACTTGTGTATTAGAATGTTTGGATTAATTCTAATGATTTCAATAATATTGCGGTTCTTTCAAAAGGCATGCTATTACTTGTAATTAAAATTACTTGTAAAAACTTAACCTTAATGTATTTAAAACAATTTCTGTCCGCAATTTAGGTTAGCTGCGAAGTCCAACACGGGACCATAGTAGCTATCGTTATGCTAGTGTAATGAGGGGTATTAAAAGTGGTCAGTAGTTAGTGCAGTAAAAAGTTACGGTTGCATGACCACAAGCTATCTATATTTGTATTACCTAATCCTAATATTGTATAGATTGTGTGGTAGGTCTGCCGCCGCGTCGTAAATTCGATTTCGTCGTTCTTAATCTTTTTTTTCTTCTAAATAAATATGTATTAAACTTAAAATAATATTGGGCTTGCCCTACTCCAAAACCCTAGGCACGCCACTGTTGGTTACAAGTGTTTAAATATCAGCCCAATGGAATGTAGCAGTTTAATAATACACAATATGGATTGGTGTTAAATAAATATAGGTCTATTATTAACAAAGCGTTTGTAATGAATTATAATCGTTTAAACAAGTGTATTGCATATTTACATTCATGGTTTTATTGAATTTATGCAAAATAGAAACAGTTACATAGTTTCTTTAATAATTATCCCTTCAACAGTATGCCGTTGTCGATAACATGGTCTGAGCCAGTAATACTCTTCGACTTATCACTGGCAATAAAAAGAATCAGTTCTGCAATTTCATCAGCTTCACTGACTTTATCCAATGCGGTTGCTGCTTTCAACACATTCAATGCATGAGACAGGCCACATCTATCAAACAGATCAGTAGTAACTGGTCCAGGGCTAATAGAATTAACTCTAACCCCATGCGGAGCTAGTTCCAAAGCTATGCATCTTGTAAAATGATTCACCGCTGCCTTCGAAACTCTGTACGAGGCAAATCTCGGTGAACTGATTTGAGAATCCGCTACGCTTGACACATTTACAATATTACCTTTAGTTTCTTTAAGGTGCGGTGCTGCTAGGTTTGTGATTACGGCAATAGCTCTCATGTTAGTGTTCATAATAGTATCAAATACTTCCATGAAACTGGAGTGAAGGATATCGTCAGGCTTGATGACTCCAGCATTGTTGATCAGGATGTCGAGTTTACCGAAGGCTTCCACTGTTCGTGTGACTATAGTTTTTGCTTCTTCGTCTTTAGCGACATCGGCTTTTATTGTTATAGGATTTTTGCCGAATTTAGCGCATTCTTCAGCGACTTTAGCTAGTTTTGCTTCATCCCTTCCAACTAAGGCTAAGTCGGCGCCTTCCTTAGCAAAATGGATTGCAGTGGCTGCTCCAATACCACTGCTGGCTCCCGTCACAAGCACAACTTTATTAGAAAAACTCATGTTAATGACTAATGCCTAGTAGGTTGGATACTAAACTGAATAGTGTTATGTTTTATCTGTTATATAAAAGTTGATATATATTTTATCACTGATAATTATTGGATATCAGAGTTCAACCCGCGCGCTGTAACAAAAATATATGCGGTACATGGCTCCTCGAGATAGCGGCAAAATAACAAACAGTGTATGAATAAATTTCACTTAATTGTCAAGGATTTATACGTTCTTATGTAGTATTTAGTAAGCGATCTTCGCCTCCACTTATGTATAATAATTATGTGTATTTACGCTTTAAGACGTGAATTTTACGGTTGTAAGATAAGATGTTAATTAAAACAACGATTTTGCGATTATAATTATTAAGGAGAAATAGACTGGATATAGTGTAAGCTGCAAATCTTGGGCGTGATATTGAGACTATAAAAGATAGCAATTTTTATACCCAAGTTGTGCTCTTAAGAGCAATGATGCCCAAGATATGTTGTTTCGAAAAAATCTTGAAACACATAAAAATATCCCAGTCGTTTCCAATTTAAAATATTACTTTTAATTTCTTAATCACGAAAGCATGAACTCTCAAGTAATGCGGCACAACAGCCGCAGCCAAAGATAAACAACGCTGACTTCATTTATCAAAAGTACTGATAACCGAAACGTTCCAGTGTTACTTTACGTCTCGGCCAAACGACACACGTTCAACGATGAACTTCGCAAACAAAGTTGTGATAGTGACAGGAGCTGGAGCAGGTATCGGAGCAGCCACAGCAATACAATTTGCTAAAGAAGGTGCAGATCTTGCTCTTGTAGGAAGAACCGAAGCCAAAGTAGTAAAAGTTGCTGAAGAGTGCGCTAAATTCGGAAGAAACCCACTCGTAATCCAAGCTGATGTATCCAAAGACGAGGAAGCGAAAAACATCGTCTCCCGCACAATCCAAACATTTGGCAAGATCGACGTTCTTGTGAATAACGCTGGAATATTCTTCAAAGATGATATTCTAAGACCAAATTACATGGAGACGTTCGATGCTACAATTAATACCAATGTGAGAGCTATAGCTTTGATCACTAATACAGCCGCACCTCACCTTATTGAGACTAAAGGAAATATCGTGAATGTATCAAGCGTTGCGGCCACTCAGGTATCCATACCAAATTATTCCTCGTACAAAACATCGAAAGCGGCAGTGAACCATTTTACGAGATGCATTGCTTTGGAGCTCGCACCTCATGGAGTCAGAGTGAACTCTGTAAGTCCTGGACCAGTATACACCGAGATCTTTGATAAAGCTGGTTTATCTGACATTGTGCCTCATATGAAATCTGCTACGGCTTTAGACCGAATGGGTGAGTCGGAAGAAATCGCTGATTTAATCCTATTTGTAGCAAGTGACAAGGCAAAGAGTTTGACTGGTTCCGATTATGTTTCTGATAACGGCTTTACTCTTAAATAAAATGTTTATTGACTATACAAATTTTGTACATCATTAATTTGATATAACTGTGGTAAACAATAAATAATGTAATGGATTATTCTGTTTTTTTTCCTACTACATCCTTATTATCTCATTCATCTACGTTTATTACATTATTTGTGTATAAATCTATTAGCGCATACATATATATTAGTGTAATAAACATTTAAAATATTACATAATTTAAGGCGAAATAATCCAATAAAAAGGCTTGTTTATTGAGGAATTTTATTACCTATGACTTAAATTCAAGAGTTATGAAACTGTACACGTACACATAATTTGTAATATATCGCATGGTTAAAGAATCAAAATTTGTACCGAGGTATTAATTAAATACTAGTCTATGAAATCAACAAAATGATTCCGCTTTGGTTGGAATAGAATATCATTGCAATACTGAAGCTACCTTATTAGAAAAAACTTCATCGGAAAGCCTGTACTGGGCAACTTTAATTAACCCTTCAGTATTCACAACGTATGCTTTATTACTATTAGAAATAAAGTCTATTTTAACGTACGTTTATTTCTGTAAAAGCATGCGTTAAATTTGTCTTTTTCTATTTAATATTGACTCGTCAACAGCGTTTCGTTTGAAACTTTTCTCATTTCGAATACAGTCGAATTGCACTGCGTATAAAATGTTCGCATGTTTTTATACTCGCCCATTAAAATATTGTTTATTATATCGGCCATGGTTTTTGTTACTTTCACAGGGACAGGCATTATTAATTTTCTGTAGTATCCAGTGGATAATTGTGTCGAAAGATAGGGATAATAAGTTATTAACCCTTTTATTCAATCAATTCAATCGAAATTATGATTTATGATCCCCACATTAACGTACAAATTTTACGTCACGGGTATCTGAAACTACGAGAGAATTCTCAGTCACACAAACACCCAGGCCCAAAAAAATACTTTTGGATCACACAAACATTTGTTTCGGGGATCTAACCCGCGGCCTCTCGTTTCACATTTGGCGTCTCACTGCGCAACAGAAGCTGTCAGTCAAACCTATATTATTTGACATCGATACTTCATATTATTTTCCATTTTCGTACTTAATTTCACCGTTAATTTCACTCCCATTCTTGATTCTATTCTCAACAATAAACACATGATAGATTAATTATCCCCGATTAAATTTAAACTAATAGCGTCTAACGCGAGCGGTTTAGCACTAATTCTGGCCGTATTGAAATGGCCATATTGTTTCACGGATCATTCCTTTATGCTGGGATCAGGCGGGGTATTGTTGTGGCATGGCCCCTGACCGACAGTAACCCATATATTCATCCCATTATGTGATCTTGAATAAGGGCCGGCAGTGTTTATGAGACCTCACACACGGATGGCGCCGATGGACAATTTGGTGAACAATTTTGGGAATGTGGAAATGTTTATGGATAAATATGATATTCGTATGGATATCAAAAGTATTAGGTTAAGTGTCTTAATCACAAGTAGTTTATTTTTATCACAGCAATAGGGGCGATGACGTAGTTATTCTTTAAAAAAGCATTCTATTTAAATAAAATGATACTTAATATGTGTATTCTAGTCATGTAACGATGACGCGCGTTTGTTTGTGCAATTCATTTACCTTTGATTACAAAGATAAACAATATTATCTATATGCAGAATTAAGATAAAGACTATATTTTTAACCGACTTCAGAGGAGGTTATCAATTCGTAATTTTTTTGTTATAATAATTTGATAATGCGCGATGTGTTCGTTGTTTTGTCGATATTCTATAAAAAAAATATAACACTTTATATCTCAAGCGCAGTGATATCCCATTGCGCTACAGTAATATAAGCTTAAGTCCTGTGCGGCTTAAATCCAAAATGTTGGGCAAAAAAAAACTACATAAATGAGTTGATAAAATTAATAATTAAAATTGTATTTATTAGTAGACAGATAGATAACGTAGATAAATCGGTCGTATATTATGATAATCCTGACATCAGCGTTATTTTAATATGAATTACAGTGTAGTAATAATAACATGCAGGATGCAGGCTGCCTCCAACAGGTCACTATGAAAATCATTGGTAGAGGCCTATGTTCAGCAGTGGACTTCCTTTGGCTGATGGATGGATGGATAAATAATAACATTCATAAATTAATTTGGGTTTTATGTTTAGGTTATTAAGTGCACAGATGACAATAAAATGCAGTGAATATAAACTCAATTACTTCTCACCCCACAAAAAGTGATTACATGAGAAATAAATGAAAGACAACAATTTCAAATAGCAAATAAAATTTCTAAAACACTCAACCATAAACACTTAAGAAATGCGACATAATAGCCGTAATCAAAGATAACCAACGTCGGATTCATTTATTAACAAAGTGAGAACAAAAACTACCTAGAACGAATTTACATCTCGGCCAAGCAACACATTTTCAACGATGAGCTTCGCCAACAAAGTAGTGATTGTGACGGGAGCTGGAGCGGGTATCGGAGCAGCCACAGCAATACAGTTTGCTAAAGAAGGTGCAGAAGTAGTACTCGCAGGAAGGACTGGACCCAAAGTAGCAAAAGTTGCTGAAGAGTGCGCTAAATTCGGAAGAAACCCACTTGTAATCCAAGCTGATGTATCCAAAGACGAGGAAGCGAAATCAATCGTCACCCGAACAATCCAAACATTTGGAAAGATTGATGTTCTTGTGAATAACGCAGGAATATACTTCAAAGACGATATTTTAAGCCCCAACTTTATGGAGACATTTGACGCTACTATGAATACTAATATGAGAGCTATCGCTTTGATCACCAATGTAGCCGCTCCTCATCTAATTAAGACTAAAGGAA
Source organism: Deilephila elpenor (assembly GCA_949752805.1). Lineage (NCBI taxonomy): Eukaryota > Metazoa > Arthropoda > Insecta > Lepidoptera > Sphingidae > Deilephila > Deilephila elpenor. The sequence continues at coordinate 10,457,755 of OX457115.1, forward strand.
ATATCGTGAATGTATCAAGCATTGACGCTATTCAGATATCGGAACCAAATTATTCATCATACAGGACGTCAAAAGCGGCAGTGAATCATTTTACAAGATGCATTGCTTTGGAGCTCGCATCTCATGGCGTCAGAGTGAATTCTGTGAGTCCTGGACCGGTATACACCGAGATATTTGATAAAGCAGGCCTAACTAACTACGAATCTGAAATGATAGCTCATACTGCTTTAAATCGGATGGGTGACGCGGAAGAAATTGCAGATCTAATTCTGTTCTTGGCTGGTGATAAGGCTATGAGTATAACTGGTTCTGATTATGTATCTGATAACGGCTTTACTCTTAAATAGATCTTGTGTTATTAGTTTTCATTCTTAATAGAATTGTAACTGCGGTAATAAATAAAGAATGTATCGCGATAATGCATTTACTATTTGTTCACCCTGTTTGTATTAAAATTGTGTGTGTGTAAGGTAGTGGTATGTTAATAAGTAGTGATACGTTGATGGCAACAGACATCATTAAGTAATTAGAAGATAATGCAGATAAGAAAGATATTTATGTTGATTTAAAAGCTTAAAATTCATAAATGCACACAAAAACATCACGCCTTTCCTCAGAACTCAGAAGGGGTAGGCAGAGGTGGTACTAGGACACCCAAATTCAACCGTATGTGTTCCATTCCACGATGTGATGGGTGGCGAGCCTATCGCCATATCGGGCACAAATTCTTGACACCGGCTTTTAATTCAACAAAGAACGTTGTTTCATAATGCATCGTTTGCAATTCATTAAATCACCTGCAATAATAAGAACAAACAATCATTACATTATCTATGCAGAATTAAGATAAAGACACTATTATGTTTTGAATTATTTGAAGATTTTAGCGTATGATATCGTTATAAAAAAAAAGAACCGTGTTGCTAAGAGAGATTCGAGCACCGTTTCTTCATTGCAGCTTAAACACATTCCGCACCTTTTTGGTAAACTGGAGGCTTAAAAATGTGTTTTTTTTATATTATAGGTTCGGACAACGAGCATACAGGTCATCTGATGTCGAGTAATCACTGCCGCCCATGAACATCTACGACGTTTGGATCATATTTTTGAAGTTGTACTTCTTTTGGGACATAATATATAGCGCACATCGACGTTTCCATGATGCAGTTAGCTGTTAACTGTTTGTCAAATTTCCGTGACAACTCGTAACTACAAAATACTATAACTTACATTAATTTATTTCGTCCACTATACATAATAGTAATAAGCATTCGAAATCACTACTATCCAACAATTTTTATCGAAGACAAACTTGCTTGTAATACGTTATGACAGTGTGTGGTACATTCAATTCTACAATTAAGATTCCTTGGCTCATTGTAATTACACCTATGCGGGTTTCTTAATGAAGTTAAAGGGAATTAATTATTTTAGGGGGCATAAATTTAATCTGGCCCGACCTTTACTTATGATGGTACAATGCGGACCTTAGTTCATTATTGTGCGTTATCTTTACAGGTTTATCTCGTACCGACGGACAATGGGCGTGGTTTACAATCGACGCGACGTAAGGAAATCCTTCGAAGAAAATTTATTATATTTTTTCTTCATTGACGACAATCGAGATAAGTTGATGAAATTTCTTCAGAAATGAAGAAGGTTTTTTTGCTATACACCCAATATTTGTTTTCAGTATTTGGACTGCGCTTAGTTGAGCTCAAACGACATTATAAATGTACTTACACAAAGATAAAGAATGATAAACATTTTACGTTTTCTTACACGAAAATCACATATTATGTAAGCGTTGTATCTAACAACAACTTTCTGTCATCGCAGTCTTGAATGTAGACGAGGCCGGTGCTCTGCAGTGGGACGTATATGGGCTGATACAGATAATGATACAAACGACATGTACATAGGTTAAATAAATTATCACTATTTCAAACCTCAAGCATGTTTCATGCAAACGATTCTTTAATAGGTTAAATAATCACCATCTAAAACTCCAATTAACATACAATAGAGAAAACTTTTTCGAGTCAGTAATTACAGCGACTTTATCGACTCAAGCAGACACAATGAGTTTCAATAACAAAGTAGTGCTAATAACTGGTGGAAATTCTGGTGTTGGTGCGGCTACAGCTGAACTATTCTGCAAAGAAGGAGCTGACGTCATAATTGTGGGTCGGCATGAAACCAAGCTCAAAGTTACTGCTGAAAAATGTGCCGATATTGGCAACAGACCCTACATTATCATCGCAGACCTGACAAAAGCAGAAGAAATATCAAGTATCGTTGATAAAGTTATTCTGAAATATAAAAAAATTGATGTGCTGATAAACAATGCGGGTGTTTTAAAATTCGCAACATTGATGGAAGGAAATCTTCCCAAAGTCTTTGATGAGTTAATGAACATTAACGTCCGGTCAGCGATACAATTGACAACACTAGCAGCTCCGGAATTGATCAAAACTAAAGGCAATATAATTAATATATCCAGTATAATTGGCACCAGACGCGTTGGAGCAGCACAATACGTATTGTCATACGGAACTTCTAAATTTTGCCTCAACCATTTCTCCAGATGTGCTGCTTTGGAACTAGGATTGCATGGAGTAACAGTAAATACGGTTAGTTTTGGTGCTGTTCGGACGAATATATTGGAAAAGGCCAAAGCCAACGTTTCTTGGCATGACTTTGTAAGGCACAGTGCTATTAAAAAAATAGCAGAACCTGAAGAAGCGGCTGGTTTAATTGTGTTTTTAGCTAGTGACAAAGCTAAAAGTATTACGGGAGCTAACTACGTTATGGATAATGGTGTGCAGGTGAAAAAGTAATTTTTGTAAAGCTTATTAATTTTAGTGGCATTGTGATTTTACATAGTTCGTTTCATGTACTTTTAACATAAGTATATTGTAACTTACGACGAAATAACAAATTAAGTAATTTTTATTTTTAGGATTTTTTTCTGTTATTTGTTTAACCTATTGAGTGCTGATTTGTACTAATTAATAAATTATTATTGTGCATTGTTCACTATGTCATCAAATTATTCAAATATGTAAATCAAAATAAAATTAATATGTATTTAGACTCTTTAACAATGCATACGTGGATGCAAAGTTCAAATGAATAGGTGCCCCATTGCCTTTAGTTTATGCATTGTATTTTGAACTGTACCGTCATAGCTTTGACACGATGAGCTTTAAAAATAAAGTAGTACTAATTATTGGAGGTAGCTCTGGCATAGGTGCGTCGACTGCAGAACTATTTTGCAAGGAAGAAGCTGACGTAGTCATTGTTGGTCGATGCGACTCTAAACTAGAAGCTGTGGCACACAAATGCGCTCTTAGTGGAACCAAACCTTTCATCATTAAAGGAGATATCACAAAGGACGACGAGATTGAAAACATAATTAAAATGTATTGGATAAATATGACAAACTGGACGTTCTCATTAACAGTGCTGGAGAAATCAAATACGCTACTATCATGAGTGGAAACTTGCTCCAAGTCTATGACGATATGGTAGCGACTAATTTAAGATCCGTTGTAATGGAATGTAGTGATATATACTACGCACAAAAATTAAAGGATATTTTTTTCGATCAATTTTTTGGGTGTTTTTTGACAGTCTGTATCTTGGAGATAATTGATTGTTAAGAAATTCGGAAACTAAAACTTGGAAGCTTAAAATGTCTATTTTGCAGAACTGTGCTCTATTTTTTGATTCCTTGCTAAGTTGATAAGCAATCGTAAGAAAACCAACGAGAAAAAAAAAAACCAAATTTTTTCTGGATTTCAAAACCGTGCATTTACTTGGGTAGTGTTTTTTTTGTGACATCATCATAAAATTCCCGTAGATAATTTAATTGCCTTTAATTTGATATACCAGAAACCTCCGTGACATGATTTGGAGCTGACTTATGGTAAATCAAAGTTAAAATGGCCTATCACACTTTGACATTGGATTACTCCATGAATATCAATTATGGGGAAAACAAAAATAACATTTTAGTAACTTCAAAACATGCTCTATAAGATGGTATTAAAGTCTTATGATAATAATCAGTATTTCTAAGTAAAATTGTTGACTGAAAAAAAGGTAAAAAAACTGTTATTTATGGATATTCGGAAAACACTGCATATCTTTGGATAAAAGAAACAAACGAAGGATATCGTCGGTAACTTTTCAATCTTAAAGTATTCTAAAGATACTCTGAAAATTTCAAACTGCTCCGATTTGATTATCTTAGTGTTCGGAACGTTTGAACTTACTGTATTCGTCAAAATTGTTGTAATAAGCATTTTTCGTAATCCTTCGAAGAAAATTAATTATATTTTTTCTTCATTGACGAAAAACGAGATAAGTTGAAGAAATTTCTTCAGATATAAGCAGATTTTTTCGCTATGCATCCAATATTTATGTTCAGTATTTGGACTGCGCTTAGTTGAGCTCAAACGACATTATAAATGTACTTACACAAAGATAAAGAATGATAAACATTTTACGTTATCTTACACGAAAATGTCATATTATGTAAGCGTTGTATCTAACAACAACTTTCTGTAATCGCAGTCTTGAATGTAGACGAGGCCGGTGCTCTGCAGTGGGACGTATATGGGCTGATACAGATAATGATACAAACGACATGTACATAGGTTAAATAAATTATCACTATTTCAAACCTCAAGCATGTTTCATGCAAACGATTCTTTAATAGGTTAAATAATCACCATCTAAAACTCCAATTAACATACAATAGAGAAAACTTTTTCGAGTCAGTAATTACAGTGGTTTTACCGACTCAAGCAGACACAATGAGTTTTAAGAACAAAGTGGTGCTAATAACTGGTGGAAATTCTGGTGTTGGTGCGGCTACAGCTGAACTATTCTGCAAAGAAGGAGCTGACGTAATAATTGTGGGTCGGGATGAAACCAAGCTCAAAGTTGTTGCTGACAAATGTGCCGATATTGGCAACAGACCCTACATTATCATCGCAGACCTGACAAAAGAAGAAGAAATATCAAGTATCGTTGATAAAGTTATTCTGAAATATAAAAAATTGGATGTGCTGATAAACAATGCGGGTGTTTTAAAATTCGCAACATTGATGGAAGGAAATCTTCCCAAAGTCTTTGATGAGTTAATGAACATTAACGTCCGGTCAGCGATACAATTGACAACACTAGCAGCTCCGGAATTGATCAAAACTAAAGGCAATATAATTAATATATCCAGTATAGCTGGCACCAGACGCGTTGGAGCAGCACAATACGTATTGACATACGGAACATCTAAATTTTGCCTCAACCATTTCTCCAGATGTGCTGCTTTGGAACTAGGATTGCATGGAGTAAGAGTAAATACGGTTAGTTTTGGTGCTGTTCGTACGAATATATTGGAAAAGGCCAAAGCTAACTTTTCTTGGCATAACTTTGTAAGGCACAGTGCTATTAAAAAAATAGCAGAGCCTGAAGAAGCGGCTGGTTTAATTGTGTTTTTAGCTAGTGACAAAGCTATAAGTATTACTGGAGCTAACTACGTTATGGATAATGGTATGCAGGTGAAAAAGTAATTTTGTATAGCTTATTAATTTTAATGGCATTGTGATTTTATATAGTTCGTTTCATGCATCTTTTACATAGTTATATTGTAAATTATGTCGCAAATAACAAATTTAGTAATTTTTATTTTTAAGATTTTTTCCTATTATTTGTTTAACCTATTGTGTGCTAATTTGTACTTATGAATAATTAGTCCATTGTTCACTATATCATCAAATTATTCAAATATGTAAATCAAAGCAAAATTAATATATATTTAGACTCTTTAACAATGCATACGTGGATGCAAATTTCAAATGAATAGGTTCCCACTACCTTTAGTATATGTATTGTATTTTGAACTGTACTGTCATAGCTTTGACACAATGAGTTTCAAAAATAAAGTAGTACTAATAATTGGAGGTAGCTCTGGCATAGGTGCGTCGACTGCTGAACTATTTTGCAAGGAAGAAGCTGACGTAGTCATTGTTGGTCGAAGCGAATCTAAACTAGAAGCTGTGGAACACAAATGCGCTGTTAGTGGAACTAAACCTTTCATCATCAAAGCAGATATCACAAAGGACGACGAGATTGAAAACATAATTAAAAGTGTATTGGATAAATATGAAAAACTGGACATTCTCATTAATAGTGCTGGAGAAATCAAATACGCTACTATCATGAGTGGAAACTTGCTCCAAGTCTATGACGATATGGTAGCGACTAATTTAAGATCCGTTGTACGCATGATAAATGCTGCTGCACCGCACCTGATCAAGACCAAAGGCTGTGTCATCAACATTTCAAGTCTACCAGGTACAAATCGTATAGGAGTTGCAGACTACACTCCGTACGGTATTTCAAAAGCTGGTTTGAAACATTTTTCAAGAGGAGCTGCATTGGAATTGGCAGAGTATGGTGTAAGAGTCAATACCATATCACCAGGACCGGTTCAAACTGCTGTATTGGAAACTGCGCAATGTATTCCAAATTGGAATGATTTTTTTCGTTGGACTGCTTTGAAGAGAATATCGGAACCCGTTGAGATCGCTGATATGATTGCGTTTTTAGCGAGTGACAAAGCTAAAGGGATTACTGGTGCAAACATTGTTGTCGACAATGGTATGTTGCTTAAAAAGTAGGGTTTTAATTCGTAAGAAAATATCGTTCTTGGGAATAATATGGATATTGGGTAAATAGGTATCTCTACCATTGATTGAATAAATACAATACAGACTATTATTTATCGTTTAATTTACCCACGGCTTGCATATAACTAACTTATTAAATTAAACACAACACAATTAGTTACGTTAACCTTAGAGCTTCGACAAAAGTGACTGTAACTGTTAAAGATATGTATGAAATAGCCATTTAAATTATTGACGCCTGTATAATTGACATCTTCCATTGTTTCGTTCATGAATAAATGAACTAAAACTAATTTATTTAACCCATAAATCAACCTGTCGGTCTTTTATACCACCCATCTACTTTTCTCCAACACATAAACAAACCGCCTATCTAAACAAAGCCAATTTTCTATACCGCAAGTATTACATCCTCATTCCCCGGTGCATTTCTTAGAGTTTCCGCCGGGATACAAACGGCCCCGCTAGCAGCTTGATTTTTATTTATTTCCCCTCGTCTCTGAGACGTATTGGTACCTCTGGACCGAGGAAATTGCATTCCTTGGACATAATCAGTCTTCGAGGCTTCTTTAGTAGCCTCTTAATTGTGTCTTATTGATGTTAATTCGTTGAGTGTGTTAGGTGAAATTGTAAGAATAGATATTGGAATAATAAGTTGAATGAAATAAGGAGATTTTCGGTATTTTATTAATATTTATTTAGGTAATCACGACCGCGATTAGTTTGGTTATTCTGATTTTTGAAGGTCCAATAATTTTACGTTACCCTGTTTTCATATTTCCAAACTCCATTTATTCTTAAAGGCCAATGCATTTATGATTTACTGATTATAATACTCGTATTTTATCGATCATAATTTTCTGCTAAATGTCCAGTTGCCTCATTGGTCTAGTGGTATCGCGTACACGTCGTTAAACGCGCGGTAATAGGTTCGATTTATAATTTGGGCAATCCGATAAATATTTCGCTTTAAAAGTGTTGCTTGTTGCATCCAACAATTACATTTGTATCTAGCACGGCGATATACGTGCTTACGGTGGGTAAAAAGCATGTATTATAATAATTACATTAGGTCTTCTTTTCCTCGTTTCCATTCCTATTCTAAAACGCAGTCTTCAAATTAATTTGTCGCAACAAAGATATAATAAAAACTCCTATTCACATTGTTAAGTGGGATATCTAAACTAAAACCCGTCGCCGACCCTCCGCTGAATAAATTGTAAAGGCACCCACACACGTGATTTCACCTATTTGAATTTTTCAAATTGGAAATTCCTTTTTATATTTTACCTTCAGTAGCGCCAACATACGTCATCATTCCCAACGGACTGAAACTCTATGACATAAGGCCGCTTTTACACTTTCACAAACGACACTTTAAATCTGCATTCACATCTAGGAGTGGGAAATTCAATGGGACGGGCGCCATAGACAACTGTCCTATTGTCCATAGTGTAGAGCGGAGCATAGAGTATATAGAGTATGGCATAGACACACGCCTGGCTCGGAAAGCGAGGTTCTTTTAATGATTACAGTCTCAAATGCGAGCTTAAGTGGTCGAATGACAAATTAAAAAGGAGGATATAATGATGGGGGAGTTTATTTTGAGATAGAACAATGGCTCTTTGGAAATTTTGTCGCTTGAATACGCGAATATAAAAATGCGAGCAAGCATTTCGGTGTTTGCTTATTCAAAGGATTGGGTTAACGTTTTTTTGGATATTCATTATTTTTATTTTCGGTGCCGTTTTATGCTTAATTTTAAGTTCTAGTTTTTTTTAATTTAATTGAGACTGTTTTTTTTTTTTTTTTTTTTTTTTTTTTAAACTGGCACGGCATAGTGACTGCATTGCACCTGATGGTAAGTGCTAATGCCGTCCAGATAGAGTATCGAATGGTATCAGACGGTAGTCTCATACCATTCGACACAATCATGCCGGCCCGCTGAGATGCCTCTTCACGCTACGGCGGAAGGACCCAGGATTATAGGAAGGAGGGAACACGTGCGGTGGCAAACCGTTCCACAGCTTGACTGTACGGCAGAAAAAAGAGTTAGAGAACCTTTTGGTTCGCGCCGAAATGGATTGAACAGTCAAGCTATGGCTCCGCAAGCCAGCACGCGTGGTTCTGTTAAGGAAAGGAGAGGAGGGGATTAAATTGAACAATTCCTCAGAGCATTCGCCATGATACAGACGGTAGAACACGCTTAGAGAGGCGACATCCCTCCGTAACTGTAGCGACTCTAAGTTGCCCGTAATGTCTGCATCATTCACAATGCGGATGGCCCGCCGCTGCAATCCATCCAAGGCATCGAGCAAGTACTGGGCGGATCCATCCCAGAGGTGCGAACAGTATTCCATACCCGGCCGAACCTGCGCTTTATACAAGCGGTAGAGTTGACCGGGCGCGAAAAACCGACGCACCTTGTTCAGGACCCCAACCCTGCGGGAAGTGGCAGATATTACGCCCTCGATGTGATTCCTTGGATTAAGATCACAACGGATATCCACACCAAGGATACTCAGGTCATTCCGCATTGAGAGGGGAATACCCTGAAGAATGGGGAGGGGAGAGAACGGGGATTTTTTGCACGTGAACGCACACACCTGGGTTTTCCTGGCATTGAACTCAACCATATTCCTGGAGCCCCATGTAGAAATGAGATCCAAGGACCGATTGAGCTCAATGACAAGATCCTCGCGCCCACTCACAGTGTCGACCCGGCAACCTGGGGACCCATGGCAGTATCGCCCATGAACCGTGCTGTCATCTGCATAGCAATGAATGTTGCCAAGTGACAACATATCATTGATATGCAGAATAAACAGGGTGGGCGACAGCACCGAGCCCTGCGGAACTCCGGCATTTACCGACATGAGCGCCGAAGCGTGTCCGTCAACGACGACACGCATTCTACGCCCATGCAGAAAGCCAGAAATCCACGAACACAAGTTGTCGGGCAGACCGTATGCCGGAAGCTTGGATAGGAGACCACGGTGCCAGACCCTATCAAACGCCTTGGCTATGTCGAGGCTCACAGCAAGAGCCTCGCCACGCCGGTCTATCGCCTCACCCCAGCGATGCAGGACAAACGCCAGAAGATCACCCGTTGATCGGTTGTGACGGAATCCGTACTGTCTGTCACTGATCAACGAGTGATCCTCCAGGTAGCGGACCAATTGAGCGTTTATGATCCGCTCCATGACCTTACACATCACTGAGGTGATAGCGATAGGGCGATAATTGGTAGGGTCTGACCGATCACCCTTTTTGGGGATCGGTTGCACATTGGCCTCCCTCCAAGATTCCGGCACAACACCTGTGCGGTAGGACACTCGGTAGAGGCGTGTCAGTGCAGGAGACAACTCCGCTGCGCAACTCCTTAAAACCACCGCCGGTATTCCATCCGGACCACTGGCTTTCCGCACATCGAGAGACCGTAGTTCACGCCGCACATCACACTGCCTGATGCGAATATCCGCCATTGAGGATCCGCAATCAGGCAGCACCGGCGGGGGCCGGGAACCACAGTCCTCGAGGCGGGAATTAGCCGCAAAGAGATTTGCCAGTAAGGCGGCTTTCTCTTGCGGCTTGTGGGCCAGCGAACCTTCCGGGTACCTCAGCGGTGGCAATGCTGGACGGCAGAAGTTAGACTGGACGGCCCTGGCCAAACTCCAATAAGCACGACTGCTAGTTGGGTGATTGGCCAACGCACGCCCAATCCTGCAAACGCGCTGGGCATCTGCTCTAACGTAGGCCTTCTTGCAGGCCTTGGCGGCTCGATTATAGGCTTCCTTGAGGGAACTGATATTAGATGACTGATGTTTGGTATATACAATAAGAACATCTAATTATTTCGTAAATATATTAAGCCCTCAGACATATTTTAAGTCGAACACGTTAAAAGCTTTCCCTTTGCATAAAAACCTGAAATAAGTTTATAATTAGATCATTGCCTTCATAGGTTCGAACCTATGTACTCTGTTTTTTGTGCACCCAACAATTGTTCCTCCACTCGAAAACCCGTATAACAAATTTGTCCATTTTTCAATGACCCTTGAAATCTCCAAAACATATTACAATTTCTTTACATTCAGAAAGTCCAGAATAAGATGACCCGTTTATCCTAAACTATTCTATTTAAATCCCGTTTCTTCAAATAATGGACGTCTAGCGGTTAGAATCTTATAGAAGAGACCCCACTACGAATTCAACAAAACACTTATATAAATTGATAAAGAAGGAAAATCCTTTAATATTAAGTCTCGACATATTGCCACGTCCGAGGGGTCATTTCGACCCCTTAACCCTCCCTATTTGCCTCTTATTGAATGTATTTCGTTGTAAAAACTTCGGATTGGGGCACATTGTTACCGATCGCGCCCAAGAGGGTTATATTTGACGTATTATTTCATCCGATTGCCTTATGATTTCATGGGGTTGACTATTGTGAGTGTTTTCACATTGGTTCGTGATTTTATTAGTTTTAAATATTTTATAAATAAATTGTAATTCGAGTTTATAAAAAGCAAAGAAATCTCGATGAGCTCGATATTATATTACCTACTTTTACAAATAATATACATATGTATAGTATTTTAATGTATAATCTAAATAAGGCATGTGTACAGAATACAATATTAAGTATGTATTGCTGGACACGGCTCGCATAGTGAGGAGGTTTCTCACTTTGGATCCCTAACCACCGGTGGCTTGGGTCTTGAGCCTCGCCACCGAAGGGTTAATCATTTTTGTTATATTTTTATATGTATATTTTTTTACTTAAAATATTTTTATATAATAACCAAGGCTTGTTGTGTGTACGATACAATAAAAATATGGTATTATTTACACATGTCTTAAATATGCTCATTTACCTGTCCTAGTACTAACAGGTGTATAAACAAAACAAGTTGACAATTATGAAACATACAGGGTATATCAAGACCGCGACCGAAAACGAAGCCAGGTGGTAGTTTAAGCGGTTACATACACAATTCAACTAAAAATTTTGCAAAAGCAGCGACGGATATTTTTTTAAATTTTTTTAAAAATCATCATTTTTGGAGGTTAAATACCTAATTTTTGCAAAAATTGTAATTTTAACCCTTACGTATCATTACGTGTTTAAAAATAAAGCGGTATACGTCATAGTTTTAGAAAAAACTATGTATTTATCACTCAAATACGACGGTAAGTAAAAAATAAAAAAAAAAAAGTTGACGATTTTTTTTGTGAAATTTTTACTTGCATTGTGTTTGATATCACTAACACTACCACCTGGCTTCGCTTTCGGTCGCGGTCTTGATATACCCTGTATACAATACCAACACTGAAGAATTTGAAACTCGCAACGACAAGTAATAAATTTCGCTATTTTTCTTTATTTTGGAAAAAAACAGGGGATATGTCGTATTTCCCACCGCGCACATAAAATATCCTGATGCGGTAAGAAAGATGCGATATACACCCGATATTGTTTCTTTGAATTTTAAATAAAATACAAATTTACGTATACCGTCGGAAACTTAACCTCAAATCTTAACTGTCAAACAATAGATGCCATATTGGCGCGAAAAGAAATCCGTCAACTTCGCCGCGCGTTTGCGAAGAATGATACGGTTTGGGGAACGTACTTTATTGGAATTTTCAACAAATTTAAATATTGCTTTTGGATGGTCCTTATTTCCTGGGAAATAAGGCTGGTAATTGATTTTGTGGAGTGTTATTTGTGCGATGGTTGGGATGGGGTGTACGCGTTTACGAAGAATGTTTTGTGTAAATAATTTAAAATAATGCAAATATCGTGCTCTGTAAATGTATCCAGTGTTATTGTCATTTCGTAGATTCATTGAATAATAATATTGAATTTTTCCTTCTGTTATTCGCCGTTTGTTTCAGAAATATTATGCCGTTACCCATTAATGGGATTGCACACTTATTCAAGAATTTAACTTAATTCTATATTAATAATTATAATGGAAGCATTACTATTTACTAGTGATAGTTCACTGTGTGGTCAATTTAAACTCGAAAAGATAATATTTCAAATACTTTTATTACAGGTTTAGAAATAATTCTAAATGTTAGCGAGCTGAGTCCCTAATCAATCAATTAGAACATCCACAACATCCATAAATACTACCAAATGACAAGTGAATCATAATTCTCATAAAATTCCTTCTTATCACAACTACATGGGTCCTTAAGTATTTTAATAATTACTTCACCATAACCCAAAATATACCATAAAACGGTAAACAGACAAAAATACAACAATCAGAATTCAGCCGCATCCGAGACAATTCCACAGCGACCATTAGCTGGGCTAAAATTGAGCCCGCTAGGAGATCTGACAGCCAAGTATAAAGGAAACTGAAAAACTATGTAACTTGACGCGTGAGACTGAACCGAACAAAAACATGTGAAATATTACATTGGCCTGGTAAATTGTGGATGAGGTATTTAAAATCGACTGCCTCGGTGGCGTAGTTGTATTACGGTACGTTTAAAAAGCTGAGGTCTCGGGTTCGAGTCCCGGGTCGGGCAAAGTGATATTGAATTTTTCTATTCATTATCAGCCCGGAGTCAGGAATTTGTGCCTGATATGGCGATAGGCTCGCCCCCTATCACATCATGGGACGGAACACACAAAGCGAAATGTGGGTGTCCTGGCGGCGCCTCTGCCTACCCCCTTCGGGGATAAAGGCGAGAGTTTATGTATGTATGTATGTATTTAAAATCGAGTCATATCTCTTTTGGGAAAAAACATTTCGACTACTTCTAAGTAAGAAAACCAGAGGAAGATAATCCAGGGATATGAAAATACATAGATCTAGATATTGCATTTAAATCTTCGAATGAAACTAAAAACACGGCTTTCGTCTCACAAAAATTTACATGTAGTAATAGGTTTTCTGTGGGTTCTGCAGGCTGTAGGTTCCGTTTGGTAAGTTAATCAATTGCCTATCTCTACTTTGTTCTTCATTATGTAATGCCGTCCTAATATTAGAAGGGCTACAGTGGATTTTTTTTCTCCAAATGTCGAGGATATTCAATTGTGGCGGTATTACTTTAATTTAGTATAACCCTTGCTTTTGTTACATGAAGAATGTTTGTGCCTGTAATATTTTCTCACACACAATATCATCAATATTGCTCATTGATAAACGCCAGGCTATTTAGTAAATATAGGATAAGAATACTTTATTAATTTCCACAAGTTTTCTTAAATACCGTATCCGTAATAACTTTATAGTTCCAATACTTTATAGCAGCAAATGGGTAGACACGTACTCCCCTCGGATTTCATGGATTGCTTCCGTAACGAGAGGAAAAAATTAAAATGTGTGTTTATTTAACCGACCACACTATGGATATTATTAACGTATGTTATGATGTATAATTACTATCTTTATGTACACATACATATATAGACTCACGCCTTTATCCCAGAAGGGGTAGGCAGATGCGCCACCAGGACACCCACATTTCGCCTTGTATGTTCCGTCCCATGTGATAGGGGGCGAGCCAATAGGGTTTACCCGTGAATTCACCTGCGTAAAATTAGATTTCATCCTTCAATTCAGAATTGTGGAAACCCGTAATTTGTATAAGCGAAAAGTTTTTTTTTCATACCTCGTGAAGTATTTTTTCCTGGATGAAAGGTATCTTGTCCTTTGCTGTGCTCCTGATAACGTGTATACAAAGTTTTATGCTAATCAGTTGAGTAGTTATGGCGTTAAAACGTAACAAACAAACATAGAAGCTTATAATGTTAGTGTCTAATGAGGTAATGTTACGTTAAAGACATGATATGTTTTAGATATCGAGCGATAATTTATTAACACGATGCATAAGAGCAAAGATAACGTGGATTTGAATTCTAGGTTAGTACAAGGAAGGTGCGTGATGGCCTGTTGGTAACGCACCAGACACGACAGCCGATATGTTTCACGGTCGCGGGTTCAAATCCCAGGGCACGCCCCCGACTTTTCGGAGTTATGTGTGTATTGATAGTCAATCACCACGCACTATAACGGTAAGGAAAACATCGTGAGGAAACCTTCATACCTGCCATAGAAAGTGATAATGTAAAGTCCGCCAACCCGCACTAGGTCAGCGTGGCGGACTATATGGCCTAACCCCTGTCAATCGTACTCTCGATTGTAGAGGAGGTCTGTGCCCTGCAGTGGAACGTATATGGGCTGATACATTGCAAGGTACTTTGACTTGCAAGTTGGGCATCGATGTTGCTCTTTTTTACACTGTTTTGGAAAACTGACTACACTGCACTTGATGGCTACAGCAGTGCTGTCTAAATAAAACATCGACTGTCGATACAATGATGCGGCTTGGTTAGACGTTTCTTTACACTATAGACATAGGTAGACTGCCTCGGTGGCGTAGTTGTATTACGGTACGGTTAAAAAGCTGAGGTCTCGGGTTCGAATCCCGGGTCGGGCAAAGTGATATTGGATTTGTCTATTTATTATCAGTCCGGAGTCAGGAATTTGTGCCCGATATGGCGATAGGCTCGCCCCCTATCACATCGTGGGACGGAACATACAAGGCGAAATGTGAGTGTCCTGGTGGCGCCTCTGCCTACCCCTTCGGGGAAAGCTTACCTAAGCAATGTTAAGTTACGTCAGAAATCCTAGTTCCTGATAATGATAAATTATTTTAATTCTGACAATACCTACAGAAATAAGCCAGTTTAAAACATCACCACTATACCAACACATGATTGGTTAGCGTAGTGGAGTCGACACTGGGGTGCTATGTCGGGAACCTCCACGTGGTGCACCCTGGGCAACGTGGGTCATCGTAGTTGCGATTTTGCAACTTCAATGGCCGACGGCAAATATCCGACGGGGAGGGCAGGGGGTTTGGCGGTCGCTGTCTTTTGTGGCGGCCGCCTCCATCTGTCGTTATTTTAGGTGGGGCCCATCTCTGGGCCACCCTCCGGTTCTGTCCCGGAGGTTTCGGCGGGCTCGGTGTGCGCTGACTCCGCCGCCGGGCGGGCTGTGGGAGTGTCCCTCTCACGGTCACCGTCGCATATCGTAATCCGGTTGTGAAGTTTGTGGTCATGTCTCGTATTCTCACCGGACCGAGGGTCTTGGCTTAAACGCCCGGACCGCGAGGGAGGATGCCTCTATAAAAAGTACCCCAAATCCCAAGCGGCGGCGCACCGCGAGGGGATGCATGGTTGATGGGAAGTTCAGTCTCTAGTGCGACCCCCGTCAGAGTACCAGCCGACCCTCTGACGGGTTACGCTAGGCTTACCCAGGTACAGGGGGCACTGCCTGGGTGGACCTTCTTTTCCCCCATACTCGTGGGACTAACAATGGATAACTTTCTAAATAAACCAAAACACGACGTAGTGGGTGATAAAGTACCTCTGGTACTAAATAAGCGAATGGGCGTGCTGTCGGACTCCGACAGCGCGTCTAGCGTCATGAGTGTAGCGAGCGTGAACTCACAGCGCTTACGGAAACGCCAGAGAGAGGTCGCAGACTCAGGGTCGGACTCGGCCCTGAGCGACACAGCGGTGCCGGCCCCCAAGGTCGGTGCCAAAAAAGGAGGAAGAGGCAGGCCCGCTACTACCGGCAAATATGCCGGTATCGGCCTATCCAGGCGCGAGGCTGCGGCTGCAATGAAGGCCGCAGCAGCCGCCGCAAAACTGGAGGAGGACGAGCGGCAGATTGCGGCTCTGACGAAAAGGGTGACGGAAGGGAGAGTCACTCGCCTGTTGGAGTCGTCGTCTGCCGTCTCTGATATGGAGGTCGAGGCAGAGGAACTACCTGCCTCCGACCTAAACCAGAGAGTGGCCGACGCGGTTGCAGCCATTAAAAGAGTGAGCAAGGTCTCAAAGGGCCTTAGCGGCTGCAGCCAGAAGGCACTGAAAGAGGCCACGACCTCTATCATGGAGAGTGCTCAGGTGCTGCTGACCCGCACCACAACTGAAGAGACGGCGCTGCTGCGGGGGCCCAGAACGCAAGGCTCGCAGTGCAAATGGCGGAGCTCCGCAAAGAGCATGATGAGCTTAAGGCGGAGATGGCCAACTTCCGCCGCGAGCACCTCAGGCGTGAGGTGGGCCTTCCGCACACAACGCCGCAACCGCAACCGCAGTTGCCGTCACAAGAGACGGAATTGACTCGCCTGATCCGTCAGGAGATGGCGAGTTTTAACACGCGCTTCTCAGTGCTTGAGGGGAGGATTTTACGGCCCCCTCTAGCTGCAGACCAACG
Source organism: Deilephila elpenor (assembly GCA_949752805.1). NCBI lineage: Eukaryota > Metazoa > Arthropoda > Insecta > Lepidoptera > Sphingidae > Deilephila > Deilephila elpenor. Next base: position 10,474,706 of record OX457115.1, read on the forward strand.
CAGCACTCCGGCGCCGACGTATGCGGCCCAAACCGCAGCAGCGCCCCGTGCCGCCCAACCGGCACAAGCGGCTGCCGCCTCGCAAAAGGAAACTGCGAGGCCTAAGTCAAATAGGCAGACAAAAACCGAGACCAAACTGGCCAAAAAGGCAGGTGCCACGGCTGCTGCGCCTGCACAAACTAGGTCAGTAACGCGCGAACCCGCCACTAGACCTGAGGCGGAGTGGACGGTTGCGGGCGCAGCCAAAAAAGCAAAAAAGGCCCAGAACGAAAAAGCGGCGGCCAAGCGCCAGACTGCGAGACTCAGCACCCCCCGCTCTACAGCAGTGGTTCTCACCCTGCAGCCAGGGTCTGAGGAGCGGGGCCTCACATATGCCAGGATCCTGGCAAAAGCGAAAGCCGAGATTTCGCTGAGTGATCTCGGCATAACGGGCATCCGGTGCAAAACAACTGCCACCGGTGGTCGCCTACTGGAGATATCGGGTACCACTAGTGGTCCAAAAGCAGACGCCCTCGCCGACAAACTAAGGGCGTCTCTAGGCCCGGATGACGTAAAAGTGTCCAGGCCAACCAAGTGCGCAGATCTGCGCATTTCGGGCCTGGACGATTCCGTCACTGTGGAAGAGGTCGCCGCTGCCATCTCCAAGGCCGGAGGATGCCCGCCGGATCAAATCAAGGCGGGCACGATACGCCGGGGTGTCTCTGGTCTCGGGACAATCTTTGTCAGTTGTCCCGTAGCGGCGGCCAAAAAGATCAAAGACAAGCGGCTTCTGGTGGGATGGGTCTCGGCGAAGGTCACGCTCCTAGCGCCCAAGCCCTACCGGTGCTACCGCTGTTTCGAAGAAGGACATGCGGGGGCACGGTGCACCGCTGGGGTAGACCGCAGCCAATTGTGCTTCCGCTGCGGTCAGCCCGGTCACAAGGCTGGCACTTGCACTGCCACGCCGCACTGCGTCATCTGTGCGGCATCTGGCAAGCCAGCCGACCATAAGACCGGGTCAAAGGCCTGCGCCAGGCCCAGGCCTAAGAGGAACAATGCCAGGAGACAGCCGGCTCATCCACCGGCTGATGCGTCGAAGAAGGCAACCAGCTCCTCGCAGCCGGTTCACCCGCCGGTTGCGGCAGAACATCCGCCGAGGGCTGGGGAGGAGACAACGGCCATGGACATACAATAATGGCCCAACGTCGTCTCCTCCAAGCCAACATAAACCACTGCGCCAGGGCTCAGGATCTCTTGCTCCAGAGCATGGCGCAGTGGTCGATCGATGTGGCAGTTGTCGCCGAGCCGTACTTTGTGCCACCCAGGGATGACTGGGTGTGCGACACAAACCGCTCGGTGGCACTGCTTGTGAGGTCTGCCGCCGACACCCTTCCCTTCGAGGCCGTCACCCGAGGGCGGGGCTATGTCGCGGCAATTTGGGGTAACGTTATGGTCGCGGGGGTGTATTTCGCCCCCAGCCTTTCTCTCGCCGACATGGAGGATATTATTTTGGAGTTGGGCACGGTCGTCAGTCGTAGCCGTCCTCGTCCCGTGATCGTCCTTGGGGACTTCAACGCCAAATCTACGGCTTGGGGTTCCCCAACTACGAATGCGCGGGGCGAGTTAGTGGAGGAGTGGGCGGTCGAGCAGGGCCTGCTTCTCCTGAACCGGGGTTCCGTGCAGACGTGCGTGCGGATGCGGGGTGGGTCGATAGTGGACCTGTCGTTCGCTAGCCCCGCTCTCGCGCGCACCGTCCAGGACTGGCACGTCCTGGAGGAGGTGGAGACGCTGTCTGATCATCGATATATTCGATTTAGCGTCTCCGCCCAGACCTCGGTTGGGCCGGTCCAAGCGGCCCCGGTGGGCGTTGGAGACGGCCCGCGTTGGGCACTGAAGCGGCTGGACAGGGAGGCTCTCCTGGATGCCTCCATCGTCAAGGCCTGGCTGGACTCTCCAGACAGGCCAACTAACATCGACGAGGAGGCGGAGTGGTTCCGGGAGAGCATGTCGCACATCTGCGACGCTGGCATGCCCCGAGTCCGGCCGTTACCATCCAGGCGCCAAGTGTACTGGTGGTCGCAGTCGATTGCGCTGCTGCGCATCGCTTGTGTGCAGGTGCGACGCCGGTACACAAGGTGCCGAAGAAGAAGACGCCGCCGCCCCTTTACAGCGGCGGCCGAACAGGAAGAGGCGGAACTATACAATCGCTATAGAGAGGCGAAGAGCGCCCTCCAGCTGGCCATTGTCCGGGCAAAGGCCCAGGCCAACGAAGAGCTGCTGGAGACTCTGGACCGAGAGCCGTGGGGACGCCCCTACCTTATGGTGCGGGGCAAATTGCGCCAACGGGCTCCCCCACTGTCCCGGAGTCTCCAGCCACAGCTGCTGGAGGAGGTGGTGTGTGCGTTGTTTCCGTCGAGACCGGAGCACACACCACCGGCTATGGTTCCGCCTCGCAATGTGCCCGACGCGGAAGACGACATTGACGACGACGTGCCCGAAGTGACCCGGGTAGATTTGAGAGTGGCGGTGGCTCGCATCAGGAACACCGCCCCAGGGCCCGACGGCATTCCAGGCCGTGCATGGGTCTTGGCCATGGAGGCTCTCTGGCCCCGACTAGCGGGGCTCTTGAGCGCATGTTTGGAGCGGGGCCAGTTTCCAAGTAGGTGGAAGACCGGAAAGCTGGTCCTGCTCAAGAAGGAAGGGCGCCCCGCAGACTCACCATCTGCGTACAGGCCCATCGTGTTGCTGGACGAGGTGTGTAAGATCTTCGAGCGGATTATCGCTAGTCGCCTCGTCCAGCACATGACCAGGGTGGGCCCGGATTTGGCGGACAACCAATTTGGTTTCCGCCAGGGGCGCTCCACGGTGGACGCAATCATGCGCGTGAGGGTCCTCGCGGAGAAGGCAGTCGCCCGGGGTGAGGTGGTCTTGGCGGTGTCGCTCGACATCGCCAACGCTTTCAACACCTTGCCCTGGAGTATCGTCCGAGAGGCACTCCGGTACCACGGGGTGCCGCGCTACCTCCAACGCATTGTCGGGGCCTATTTGTCGGAAAGATCGGTGGTGTACCCGGGTCGAGAAGAGTGGTGTCGGCGAGAGACGTCGTGCGGCGTTCCGCAGGGATCGGTGTTGGGGCCGCTCCTGTGGAACGTGGGGTACAACTGGGCTCTGCGCGGTGCGCTTATCCACGGCGTCGGCGTCATTTGTTACGCCGACGATACGCTAGTCACAGCGCGTGGAAAGTCGTACCGGCAGGCGGCCATACGCGCGACTGCTGGTGTCGCGCACGTCGTGGGTAGGATCCGGCGGCTGGGCTTAGAGGTGGCATTGCACAAGTCTGAGGCCCTGTGTTTTCACGGGCCGAGGATGAAGCCGCCTCCGGGGTCCAGCATAATAGTAGGAGGGGTCTCCATCGCAGTCGAGTCGACGATGAAGTACCTTGGACTCGTCCTCGACAGTCGGTGGAACTTCGGGCCGCACTTTACACAGCTCACCCCCCGGTTGATGGGCGCCGCCTCTGCGCTCTCGCGCTTGCTGCCCAACCTGGGGGGGCCCAACTCCTCCTGCCGGAGGCTCTACATGGGGGTCGTACGGTCGATGGCGTTATACGCCGCGCCAGTGTGGGCGGAATCCCTGACGGCCCGCAACGTCGCCGCGCTGCGAAGGCCGCAGCGCGCGATGGCCGTCAGGTTCATAAGGGGATACCGTACGATCTCCTTTGAGGCAGCGAGCCTCCTAGCCGGATCCTCGCCCTGGGACCTCGACGCAAAGCTCCTCACGTCGCTCTATTGGTGGCGTGTGGAGGCGGTCGAGAGGGGCGAGCGCCTGGTGCCTCGACAGATAGAGGCACGCAGGGCAGAGCTCCGCCAGGTCTTAGTGGCGGAGTGGCAGACGCGCCTAGCGCAACCCACGGCGGGGCACGCCGCTGTAGCGGCGGTAAGGCCCGTACTAGAGGAGTGGCTCAACAGGAGCCACGGCGCCCTAAGTTTCCGGCTGACGCAGGTGCTTACCGGACATGGGTGTTTCGGGAAGTACCTGTGTCGACTAGGCCGGGAGCCGACGTCCCAGTGCCACCATTGTGGTGATCGCCGCGACGATACGGCGTTGCATACGCTGGCGGAGTGCCCAGCTTGGGCTGAGCAGCGCCGTGACTTGGTCGCGGCCGTAGGTGCTGCGGGAAACCTCTCGCTTCCGGCTGTTGTGGCTACAATGGTCGGGAGCAAGTCAGGGTGGAGAGCTGTCGCCACCTTCTGCGAGTTCGTGATGCTCGCAAAGGAGGTGGCGGAAAGGGAGAGAGAGGCTGCCTCCTCTCTCCCCTCCCGCAGCAGACGCACTGGGCGTCGTAGGGTGGCAGATTTCCGGCCACCGTAGGGCGCGGCTTGTGGACGGCAGACTCGGGGCGTCTTGTCGTCCGACCAGCAGCAGGCCTTGAGGTGGCGGCGTCGTGTTCCGCGCGCGCCTCGTAGTGGAGTCCTGCGGCCGGGGTGACGGCCGCAGTGGGTGACGGGGCCCGCCTGACTATGGCGGGCCAATACCCGTCGGGGGGTTGCGACGAATGCTTCGGCGATACCCGACCCTCCGACACACGGGTACGAGAGGAACACGGATTGGTTTTTAGTCAGTAAGAGTCTGACAGTCCCCTCCGCACCTCCCCAGGGCGGAGGATGTCCATGAGGATTTTCCAACCCGATACAAAAAAAAAAAAAAAAAGTGGAGTCGACACTAAACTCCTAAATAAATTGGCAAGAAATCCAACGAGAAAGCCTAATCATGAAGACATTCACCTGGCTTCGGTACTTGCTGACGACTCTTTACGTACGGCTTTACAGCCAAGCTTTAGAGAGATGCAATGTTGGAGTATCTTAATAGAAACAAAAGATGCTCAGCAAACTTTAGAAAAATGATCGCACAGACCTGTATAATTTCATACGAACAAGCAAAAATCACAAAAATAATGACCGCTAACTACAGTCCGAGAAAATCTGACATTATCCGCGAAATTATCGTGCCAAGCCGAAAGACCCCTCACTAAAAGCGCAACGGAAAGCCAGACATATCCGCGCATGAATCGCTAGTCATCCATGTTTAAATCGAGATGCCCTCGCCCGTATAATTACGCCGAAAATTTTCGGATACACTCAAAGAGCTGGATCCTCGAGTGTTGGCATATTCAAAAATTTCAATACAAACCGAACCGCACGCCGAGTGGGGTTTTATGTGGTTTATTGGTGGTGTATTTGGCCAACATTTTAGCCAACAATACTTCGACTATCTGGGTAAAAGGTGAAGGAATTTATATTCACACAAAACTTCATTTTGCCTATCAAAGCTTATAAAAATGAAAACAAGGCAATAATATTCTGCCAATTAAAAACACGTGGGCTATATGTGAGTACCTTTACATGATCATATATTATGTCAAAAAATCAAAAACAAGGTCTTGACGTCAATCGGGATGGGATAGTATCAAAATCTCACAGAAATCCACCGTCTAAAAATAAATAGCTTTCTATTTTATTCAAACAATGCATTAAATCACTGAAAAAAAATACATTCAAGTTCTCTGAACACTAACGGTCTTATTCACATATATTTTTAAAACGTATTTTAGTTATCGAATGTTTTGTCCCCTAACAACTTTAGAATTCAGTTTGAGCGAAGAAGACAAAGCATTCGATAACTAAAATAGGTTTTAAAACTAACTAAATAAGGCTGTAAATAACTACCGTCATAGTTGTCATAAGTGGGCGTAATTTGTATTGTATCATTACTATGAAATCAGTTCCATACCAATTTTGTTGGCCGGTCGATTGAGCCCTGTGTGTCGCGCATTATCGGTAGGCAAAGGGGGCATCGCAGGGGGTTATATCAAAAGATTCCTCATCAAAAATGAACGACCGATGTCGAGACGAGAGCTGAAGACTGGCTTTTTAAACCTCCCACTCTATGGATTATATCGTTGATTTTTTCGGCTTTTATACAGCAGATAATGTTAGTGGAAAATTTTTGAATGGAATATTCGAGAGTCGTTCAGCTAAAGGGTTGAGCAAAATTACAACTGGCGGAAAAATCGAAAACATTATTAATTTGTCAGATTAAATAAAGTACATTTACATGATTCAAAACGTACATAAAAATACTTTTGGTACGTCTCTCATATGTGTGAGGCCGCCTAGGTAGGTTACACGGCAATGCCTATTTCTCCCGCCAAACACCAGTGTTAATGCACTGTTGTGTAACTGTAGTCTAAAAAAAACTAAAGAAGACTAAAAAGTTTTAAAAAGTTGTGTGTTTTATTTATACTAAAATCATTTGCAAAGCACTGTATCAATCGACAATAGCTCAGCTCACCGCCTAAGAAATAAGTTTTTATCGCTGGATGTTATAATCCATACTAGATTTGTTGTTATAAATGTACCACAATACATCAAATATATTACATACTGTGGCATAGGTGCTACAAGGCATCCACGTTTCGCCTTGTATGTTCCGTCCTATGATGTGATAGGGGGCGAGCCTATCGCCATATCGGGCAAAAATTCCTGACTCCGGGCTGATAATGAATTAAAATTCTAATATCACCTTTTCCGACCCGGGACTCTAACCCAAGACCGTAGTTTTGTAATCGTACCGTAGGACATTTGCATCAGTCATCAAAAATCTTAGACAATAAAAAGACTATAAATTGCTCAAACGTGTATCGAACCTAGAACCCTGTTACACGTCGAACACGTCAAAAAGTTATCACAAGCTTAATGAAACATCAAAAATTCAGCGAATGTTTGACAAGTGATTTTTCGCGTATACTGGAGTTCTTTGAGTCGTGATGGCTTTTAAAAAATTAATGTATCGAGGGTTGAAAGGAAGCGTGGGGTGCACGGGGTAAGTGAAAAATTGCTGATTACAACATGTGTTCTCGGGATGAATTTGTACGCACGAGTTTTGAGGAGTTCGGTAATTTCGGTTCATGTTTGATGACTGTATATAGGTAATTATTGTGAGAAAATATGTATAATACATTTGAAATAAAATATAGATTTGATATCATACGATAATATTTATTTATAAGAAGTGCATACTAAAGAATATCTGTTAAACAAATTAATGAGGGCAATATGTATTAGATTTTTATGGATTCATATAAGGTATTAAGACAAGCCCGTGCTTAGCAGTGGTTGTTCTAAAGGTTAAAAAATATTTTACTCTAAGCATGGCGTACCGTATGGATTTGTAATAATTTCTATGGTATGTAAAGTCCGCCAACCCGCACTAGGCCAGCGTGGTGGACTATATGGCCTAACCCTTCTCAGTCGTACTCTCGATGGTAGAGGAGGCTCGTGCCCTGCAGTGGGTCGTATATGGGCTGATACAGATGTTATTGTTATTTCATAATCCCTGCTCGTCTGACGTCAGGATACTTCTAAGGATCATTTCTTCACAACCATATTATGTTTTGACGAATAAAAATTTTCACAAGTATATTTTCCACTGTGAAATAAACGTGGGATCTCAAGATTTATAACATGTTGCAACTACCAATAGACAGGCGGCGCGATTAGTAGACATACATACATACATAAACTCACGCCTTTATCCCCGAAGGGGTAGGCAGAGGCGCCACCAGGACACACACATTTCGCCTTGTATGTTCCGTCGATTTGCGATTAGTAGACTGAACTCAAAAATATAATTTACTCAGTTATTCAACGTGTTCATTCAAACACAGGTGTGGACATGACGGCTATACCATGACAAAACACAATAACCCGGTTTTTATTAATTTTAATCAAACTGGAAAACATAAACAAATGATAGCAAAGCGTCGGGTCACTCATTACTTATGAAATCAGTGTGGGCGCGGCGAGTCCCGGGTTTGATACCCATCTCGTGTCATAGGGTGACGTTCATTCCACTAATAGATTTATTTTTATATTATTTTAGGAGCGGCGGAGAGATAAGCGTTGATTGTTTTCAATGTGTGGACGGTTCGATGCTAGGGTTAGGTATTTTTTTAAAGGTTTCGTTTCATATGGTAGAACGCGAGAAAATTGTAACTCTTTCGTTTGATTCGTTTGTTGCGTTTGATTTACAGTTATACAATTATAAATAACACATACATACAATTACAAATTAAAATAAGTATGTGAATTATTGAATTATTACCTGAATACCGATGAGTCGTCATCCAGTGCCACACCAATTTGAAAAACTGACACCAGTTAAATGATATCTGGCAACCTCACACGCCGGACGAAACGTAAAGCTATTACATCACGTATGTTTTTATAAGACAATGGTACCACCCCAATTGCGATCAATTATTACTGTAGCTTAAACAGCATACCTCTTACATTAAATTTATCAAAAAAACAAAAATACCTTCCAGATTACAAATATTTCTATTAAAGGTTATTAATTCACGAATGTAATAGTTAAATCAAACACAGGTGACATGGGTGGAAGTTTCCGCCCGCTAATTGTTCCCACACATGCAACACTACCGATATTACATTATACGTTATTAATTAACGTGTTAAAGATTTTATAATGTAATGTGAATCTATAGCGTATTAATTTAATTAATGCTCATTACGACGGTTTTTGCTGAATACAGTAAGTTTAAACCTTCTAAACACTAAGATAATCAAATCGGAGCAGTTTGAAATTTTTAGAGTGTCTTTAGAATACTTTAAGGTTGAAAACTTACCGACGATATCCTTCGTTTGTTTCTTTTATCCAAAGATATGCAGTGTTTTCCGACTATCCATAAATAACCGTTTTTTACCTTTTTTTCAGTCAACAATTTTACTTATAAATACTGTTTATTAATTATCATAAGACTTTAATACCATCATAAAGAGCATGTTTTGAAGTTATTAAAGTTTTGATTTTGTTTTCCCCATGATTGATATTCATAGAGTAATCCAATGTCAAAGTATGATAGGCCATTTTTACTTTGATTTACCATAAGTTAGCTCCACATCATGTCACGGAGGTTTCTGGTATATCAAATTAAAGGCAATTAAATTATGTACGGGAATTTTATAATGATGTCACCAAAAAAACACTACCCAAGTTAAAAACGAGTAAAAGTTTGGATACTTTTTCTCGTTGGTTTTCCTACGATTGCTTATCAACCAAGCGTGCAATCAAGAAATAGAGCACAAATCTGCAAAATAGACATTTCAAGCTTATAATTTTTAGTTTCCGAATTTCTTAACAATCAATTTTCTCTAAGATACAGACTCTCAAAAAACATTTAAAAAATTGATAAAAAAAAATTGTGAGTATGTATTTGCCATAATGATTTGTGTATAGTGTGAATGTTATTTATAGAAGACTTGCGGCCCGGCCCAGTTTCGCCCGGGTGCAGATATTCTTTAAATCTACTCTACATGAGAAACCTATGCGATAACTAAAAAGGTATACGTATAAACTTTCCTTTTTAAGTGCAGTGAACGGCGAGACGAGCATGCTATTCGCTTTTTGGTAAGCGATACCACCGCTCATGGACAATAGCAAAAACAACATCATGAATGACAAAGCAATGCTTGGCATTCCACTGCACTCGCCATCCTGAGACATAAGATGTTCCGTTTCATTATGTCCAGTAGTTACTCTGGCTACAAATTTTTCAAACCGGAACACAACAGTGCATTTACTTTGCTGTTTGGCGGGAGAAATAAACATTGCGGTGGTACCTACCCTAGCGGCTTCTCACATCTGAGACCTACCACCAGTAAGTAAAATATGTAAGGGTTCATACGGACAGCGGTATGCGACTTTTTTATACTATGCCTAAATATCGTTCCTGAAGTGAAAAATTGTGTTAGCATTTATTGGGTGAAATAGCTAGAGGTTTCAGGCACAGTTTGACATAAGATACGAAAAGGTTTGGAGTCCTGAATGGGTGTGAAGCATGGCGGGTAGGTAACATGTCCAGATTGTAGGTACATGTTGCAAAGATGAAGATACAAAAAAAAGTAAACGGCTAATGGCAAGGTGGACCAAAGACTTCACAGGAAGCTGAATGCGCAACGCTAACAGATCGGCATAGAAAGTTTCGGAGGTTTCTGATCAGGGTTTCCAAAGTGAGCTGTTGGTTGTGTCCAGCATCCTGCTTCCTATAACTTATATTATGTATGTGATATCCAATGCTATGCTTATAATCACCCACTGATAAGCATTGAACACCACTATGATTAAGAGGGCTGTGCTTACCAGCTCGTAATTACCAAAATCAATTTCCCTGCACATAATTCACGCAAGCAATAATCGTCTCATTCCACACCTACGTCCATAACATTTTAACCTAAAAAATGACAATTAAGGTCATAGACATAAATCAGACGAGCCAAAGCAATCACAACTAATACGTACAAACCCGCGCCCTGGATGGGACGTATTTTATTAATTACCATCCAACGTTATCACGAAATATTACCTTTATGTCCCATATTTGCATATCGTGTTAGTCTATACGAAATAGTGGGCGCGGCTGGAGCATGCGATGGGTTTGTGGCTCAAGTGATTAGAGGTAGCGATAGATACTTTATACAGGGTATCTCAAGACCGCGACCGAAAACGAAGCCAGGTGGTAGTTTTAGTGGTTACAGACTCGATGCAAATAAAAATTTCACCAAAACAGCGACAGATTATTTTTTAGAATTTTTTAAAAACCTTCTTTTTGGATGGTAAATACCTAGTTATTGCGAAAATAATAATTTAAACGCTTACGTACCATTGAGTATGTAGAAATAAAGAAGTCTACATCATTATTTTAGGAAAGCTATGTATTTATCACCCAAATACGACGATAAGTAAAAAATTACAAAAAAAAAAGTTGCCAATTTTTTTTGAGAACTTTTTACTTGCATTGTGTCTGAAGTCACTAATACTATCACCTGGCTTTGTTTTCGGTCGCGGTCTTGATATACCCTGTATATCTAGTAGGAGAACCAAAACCCGCATACATGTTTTCTGAAGATAGGACAACGAGTATGTAAATGCTAAATTATATATGATTTTGATTTACCTTCAACATTTTGGCCTTAAGAGACTCTCCGTGCTCCGGAGTTTGGCGTCAATTCTTTGCGTGCTTACGAGGGTTGTTGATCCTGGCTAAAAAACGTTACAGTGGTAGTTGCGGGAAAGTCTCTCAATTTGATTTGCCTTTGTAAAACTTCCCGTTCTAAGATAAGAGACACATAGGTATAATATGAGGTCCACTTTCGAGAGATTCAGTATAATTGTGTCACCTATACGCGATCAGATCGAGTGACAAGATACTGGTCGTCTGAACAACAATTACAACTAACGGAAATGCATTCGCTTTTGAATCTTTTACAGTTTTAAACATGGAAACATGTTTTTCGAATCAATTGTGTCTATTTTTGACTGAACACATAGTTCCTGAGAGGTTCATATTAAAGGAAGTATTTAACACAATAAAACATCACAATACGCCGTCGCCTGTACCGCAAACCTGTTCCCACGTTTGATGGAAATTTGGGCGTTTCCATCGAATTACTAGACGGACTGTCCTCGGTGCGTTAGTTTTAACGATTTTGATAACCCCCCCATCCCTCCTACCCCCTACCCCCCGTGCCGTGAGCGCTGAACCGATTTCACGACATCGTCACGTTATTAGCTTTATTACTTTTAATTATATGAAAATGTTTCGATTTTGGCACACCCAGCGATTAGTCGGAATGTGTTCTTGTGAATAATTTTGCCAGGGATTTTGTACGGGTGGAGATTTTGGGGTAAATGTGTTTGTTATTGTACGACTCAGATAATTTGCTGCAGCCACTTAGTACTTAGATAGTAAATTTCAATTATTGTAGTTGTCTCGTATTTCTATCTCTTTTATCTCGTATTTTAGTAGTGGAGGGAAAGAAGAAGATACGAAGAGGACGATGAATGTTTCTTCTAAGAATGGTGTGGGCAAGAAAAATGTAAAAGATTCGTCTTTAGAGCACAATTACATCATTTACAATCATTAACCAATAAATACACTTTACAAATTCAAATATTTATTTCTTAGCCGTCAAAGCAAAGGATAAAATCTAGAGGAAATCTACTTCAAAGTTAAGAAAAATTTTAAGTATTTTTTTGTTCTTATGGCTTCTTTGCTGTGTTGTTATCTAGCACTTGGAAATATATTACCAACCCCCCATTTGTCGCCAACCAGTCGAACACAAATGCGAACAAGAGAGCAAATGTTCAAGTTGCGGACCTCAACCTCAACAAACAACAATTAGAATATTACATATGCTAATAACTGTGATGTGTTCTTAGTGCGGCGCAAATCGGCTGTGTCAATAGCGGTCAGTAAGTTTCAGGGTAAATAACGTGGCGCTTTGAAGGAATCTTCTTGTGGGGGGCATATGTTTTGGGTGTTTTTGAGGACAAGACTCAGAACAGAATTTTGTTAAGGATAATTGGAACACAAAATATCGTACAAAATTTTCGTGGATGTAGCTTTTTTTGATATTTCGGTGTTTATGGGCAGCGAGAACATCCACGAATACGTTCAAACATTTGGCGGAAAGCCTGTTATTAACCGTATCCCTTCTAGTCTTTTGGAAATAAGAACGTGTTCTCCGCATCAAGACAAGCTATTTTAGGGTTCATGGATTTTTTGTGGAATATGGGTATAGTCTCATTATTAAGTTTTGCTTATTTTTCCATAACCACAAAACAAGTCGTGGCATCTTACCGTAGAACCAGATGTATGTGATTCTATATTATCTGTATTTATATCAGCCCATATACATCTCACCGCAAGGCACAGGCCTCCTCTACAATTGAAAGTATGATTGAGAGGGCTTAGACAATATATACGTAGTCCACCATGCGGGCCTAGTGCGGGTTGGTGGACTTTACATACCGTAGAAATTCTTTAAAATCGCCACGGTATGCAGGTTTCCTCACGATGTTTCCTTCACCGTTATAGGAGACTGTCCCGCCCTCACACCCGCCACTGCAACTCCTGTGTCGCAGGATCAACAGTGGCACGCATTTTAATGACACTGAGCATTGAAGCTCAGCGAGTCTCCGGGAATGTCTAACTTGTCTTTAACCCGCAACGAAATCAATCAAAAAGTTAAATTAATAGGAGGAGTTGGAAATAAATTATTGTTCACTTCCCTCCCTAATAAAGCGGATGACAAAACAATGAACTAAAGAGACCTTCACCGTTATAGTTATATATACCTATATGATTGTAGGGTAGATATTTATGTACATCAAAAAATCATGCATATTATAAAACAGAATTCCAAGACTATCCTACCCAAATTCTGGTCTCCCTACTCAAGAACCGTACAACACGTGAAGGGCCAGACTCGCCGGCAGGTAAGGGTTATTGTTTGATTTCCTCTAATCAATCCGAGGCAACACTTGCAACTTGCGGGCCCTTTAATTGCCGCTTATTTGAACTGGATGGGTTATCCGCTAACTTGCAGAGTTGGACATGTGTTCGATAGGGAACAAATAGGGTTCTGATTTGCAGTTTGAATGGATTTAATTTTTATTTAATTGTAAGATTTTTAGATTGCCTCGGTGGCGTAGTTGTATTACGGTACGGTTACAAAGCTGAGGTCTCGGGTTCGAATTCCGGGTCGGGCAAAGTGATATTGGATTTTTCTATTCATAATCAGCACGGAGTCAGGAATTTGTGCCCGATATGGCGATAGGCTCGCCCCCTATCACATCGTGGGACGGAACATGCAAGGCGAAATGTGGTTGTCCTAGTTGCGCCTCTGCCTACCCCTTCGGGGATAAAGGCGTGAGTTTATGTATGTATGTAAGATTTTACAGCAATCATACATACTGTTAATGGCAGTGGAGTGCCTCTCACATATGAGAGACCTACCATCAGGAAGTACCTAATATGCATCCTTTTCTACATGACCATATCATATGAGTAAAGTGACGTAGTGTCGGCGCAAAATGTTATTTAAGCATGCTGCAGAAATATTAGATTTTCGGTTTAGCGACAAATTGCCTACTTCACGTCAATCGTTTTGAATAATGTCTTATGTAGATAATGACAATATGGCGTGGTGGACTATATGGCCTAACCCCTTCCCGTCGTTTTTTCGGTTGTAGATGAGGCCCGTGCCCTGCAGTGTGAGAGAATGAGAATGTAATTCTGTATCGTTTGTCAATACACGATCAGGAAAGCATTGGCTTTGCTACTAGTTAAGCGAATTATTAAGTTACACCAAAATAAAATAAATTAGGAAATATTTACTTGATTTGTATATATGTATACAAATCAAGTAAATATTTTATTAATAGTAAATATTTGTTTTTATTCATAATTAAATATATATGTATATATTCAGATATATATTTATTTATTTATTTATATATATGTATTTATGATTATATGTTATGTATGTATATTATGTTTGTGTATTTATGTTATATGTTTAATTTCACTTATTAAGCTTAAATTATTTATTTGTTACACTGCCCTCTCTCTCTCCTTCTTTTAAATCCATCCCATGGTTGTCTGTAAGACATTGCTGTAGAGCGATAAGACCGCCATTTGTACTTTTTTTTTTTTTTGTTTTTTCTGTATTGTGTATTTTAATTTGTAATTGTGTACAATAAAGATTTAAATAAATAAATAAATAATATACATTTAAGAAGACTATATTTTCATATACATAAACTGTAATTTACGTATTAAAACTTGTTTTTATTACATTCCACTGTAAACTAATCATTATTTGAGCACAATTTCATATCTATTAGAAACCCGTCATACATACATAGATGTCGCCGCTCATCTGCAACCGAGTAAGTTTAAATATAACAATTTGTCACTCGAAATTTATTTTGTATTGTTTATATTGGTAGTACAAAGTGACTGCACTGGATTTGATAGTTCGTGCAGTGCATTCAGAATACATTCACTAGTTAGATATAACCATATTTTGCGTTCGTCACTACTGTGACTGCCTCGGTGGCGTAGTTGTATTACGGTACGGTTACAAAGCTGAGGTCTCGGGTTCGAGTCCCGGGTTGGGTAAAGTGATGTTGGATTTTGGTATTCATTATTATTTTTAGGGTTATTTTGTCTGTTTATTGACAGCCTCCGTGGCGCAGTTGGTTTGACGCCGCCTGTGAAACGAGAGGCCGCGGGTTCGATCCCCGCACCGAAACAAATATTTGTGTGATCCACAGGTATTTGTTTCGGGTCTGGGTGTTTGTGAGACCGAAAAGTCTCTCGTAGCTTCTGATTCCCACGACACAAGACTCGATCTTAGTGTGGGGTCAGGACTATGTATGTGACTGTTGGGTGTATTTATTTATTTATTTATTTTAGCCCGGAATCAGGAATTTGTGCCCGATATGGCGATAGGCTCGCAGCCTATCACATCGTGGGACGGAAAATACAAGTGAAAGCGAAATGTGGGTGTCCTGGTGACGCCTCTGCCTACCCCTTCGGGGATAAAGGCGTGAGTTTATGTATGTATATATGTCACTACTGTGTAAGATAGTAACTCTTCCAGCGTATTTTTTTTTATTATTTCAATGTATGGCGAGACGAGCATGCCATTCGCCTGATGGTAAGCGATACGACCGCTCACAAACAGTAGCAAACCAAACAACATCATGAATTACAAAGCAATGCTTGGCATTCCACTGCGCTCGCTATCCTGAGACATAGGATGTTAAGTCTCATTTTGCCCAGTACTAGTTACTCTGGCCACAATGTATTTCAAACCGAAACACAACAGTGCATTTACACTGCTGCTTGGCGGAAGAAATAGACATTGCGGTGGTGTCTACCCAGGCGGCCTCTCACTTATGAGAGACCTACCACCAGTAGCGTATACGAATTTCCTAAATGTTAACAAAGAAAGACACAACAGTTATATTACTTCATATTTTCAGTATTAAAACTAACAAAACGGGTGCACTTTACCACTTACATATATTCAAAGAATAGCAATATCGTATCATTAAAGAATCGATTCAGTAATGACGTATCAATCGTTAAACACACAAAATACACCCAATAAATACTCCCAACAGTCACATACATAGTCCTGACCCCACATTATGATCGAGTCTTGTGTCGTGGGTATCAGAAGCTATGAGAGACTTTTCGGTCTCACAAACACCCAGACCCGAAACAAATACCTGTGGATCACACAAATATTTGTTTCGGTGCGGGGATCGAACCAGCGGCCTCTCGTTTCACATTCGGCGTCTAACCAACTGCGCCACGGAGGCTGTCAATAAACAGACAAAATAACCCTACTGCGTTTACCATCTAAAAACAAACTATCTATTTCCACGATACGTGAGTTACCCATGTTTAGAACCGCACAGAGCTCGCAACTTGCTCAATAACCCGCTGTAAGTTAGAGTCAATAGCTCGGCAAACAGACAGATGAGTTCCTATATTACACAGCGCTATCATATCGCGAACTTATCGTCTTGCGGTTTGATATCAAGTCCAGTGTGTGGTTATGATGTAATTTGCTGCATTCGGAAATATATTTTGGATGAATAATTATCCATATATGTCCTTGTGCAAGGTAAGTCTTCTAAATACAACAAGAGTTCGATTGAGACGGGTTTGGTTGTAGTCCAAAATGCTAGTTTAGAGAGGGTTGGTAGACTACACCTATAGAAATTCTTGAAAATCTGTATGGTAAGTAGGTTTCACTATGTTTTTCTTCACCGTTATAAAATTGAGTTATGAAAATATACATTTTCTACTTGCCTTTATACACTTGGGGTATCATAAGCCATACTAATTAGGTCTGAACCAGTAATAGTACTCATAGTTTAGAATCTAAATAATTTGTCACTGGAGCGATTCGACGAACAAATGTTTCTGTATAATATATGCTCCAAACTGTTTATCATTTTCCTCGTACAAAGGAAGTCCACTGTTGAATATCCATAAAATCTATAGCTATATATTTTAAGCCGTCTTTGTCCACAGACTTGTACATTAATTCAAGTAATTGAAGTTATAATCTCTCGCATATGGTGTACCTAGTAAGGGTTGGACAGTCTATGGAATACCAGAGATTGAAGTCGTATTTTCCGTGTGTACGTCAGGTACCAATGTCCATCACACTGCGACTTTGATTTCAAAGTCGCAATCGCAGTGAATGCGTTGAATGCAGCCTATTAGTGCCTGTTTACACTGACCGGAAGACGTTTCTTTCAAATCTCGGACCGGCTTCTACTCAATAGGACATCATTACCTGCGCCGGATGGGGGAGCTGCGTTTGAATCGGACGGTTAGTTGAAAGTCTACTCGCCTGAATGTTAAAAGATAACTAAAAGCGCTTTACAAAAAAAAGTAAATAAATGTTACAGTAAAGTAAGTTTGAAAATCGTCTTGTGCTTATTTATCACACAGCTGTTTATTATTTTCTAAAACATCTGGTGTAATTTAGTGATATTTAAGCGTCGTGCGTGCGTAAATAATCTTGTGCGTTATAAATTTCACTCCTTGAAAAAATGTGAGTTAGACACAAAGATCACTTTTGATTAACTTAAGAAAAAAATTCTTTCTCATATGTCTTAACCCTTTACGCTAATGTCAATTTCGTCGATGCCTTGAAAGATATTTCAATAATATACGCAGTGCAATTTAATCTCATTATTAAATTAATTTAACCTAACATAACATTTAATAGTACTTGCATAAAACGCGTTATGGCACACTAGCTGATTTAATAATTTTAACACAACTAATCAAGAATCCTTTACTCACTCTCCCGACCCATGCAAGCGCACTAGCCCGACCAAACGCAACACCATTGGCGTTCACAAACAGTTGGTCAACATTTGTGCAGGCCCTGAATACGCGGAATGACCAGTTGTGGGCAAACACGAGTGGGCAAACACTGATGGACGATACACAGGATGTTTGCGATTACTTGCTAGTTGTCAGTTGATACCACTAGCTCTCAAAGTTTGATATGAAATATAATTAAACCTTTGAAGTGAGGTTTGGAATGTGAATAATGGAGAAATAGTGGGTGGGATTTGCCCAACAGTGGGATGGCTAGACAAAACTGTGCATTTAAATATATTGAGATATGTACGAGGAAAAATCAGAATAGAAGATATAGTTTTTATGACTTTCTGGAAATTGTAGATACTTTGAATTGGAGACGAATTGAAATGCGCTCGAACGGTAGTATTGCTATCTTATAACAAAGTGTGTGCAGAGTCTTTCCAGTCGTGTAATTTTCGATGTTTGAAATTTGCGGACACCCAATAGGAATAGGAATTCCTATTTTGAGAGGTTGACGACGTATTTAGGTTCCAAATTTAGTCAATGTTCATTGGCGGTTTTAATCATTTAACATTAACAGTATTCAGGTGAGCCTTTCGCCCGTCGGATCCAATAAGATAAAATAAAAAATATATTTTAAAAATCTCATTCGCAACTGCGACAATAAAAACCAGACACAATTAAACAAGTGTAAAATTGTGAATTATTATTGCATATAAACAACAGTTAGCCCTCACCTCGTACTCAAGTTTGAACATTAATAGCTGGAACGAAGACAAAGCCCGCGACTTGGTCGGGATTAATAAAACGTGCGACACTTCATAATTAATAGCACTTTATAAAGAAAACAATATCATTTTATTAGCATAAAGTGTTGAGAGTACGGCACACGATCCGCGGGAATGACGCGTTTTGTGAGCGTCGAGGTAGATAGCAGAGAACAGAATATAGGTGGAATTAATAGCTATGTTTATACAAGAATTAATTTAAGAAAAACTAAATAAAGTATTTTAAAAATATATTACTTTGATTTACGCGAATTTTACAAAATTAGAATGAAAAAAATGTAAAAATAAAATCAAACTCGCGATAAAATTCGTAAAAAATAGTTTTATTTCAATAATAAGATAGTTTGAAGTAATAACATATGATTGAGAGGACTTACGCCTTATTCTACTCTGCTGCGTCAGTGCAGGTTGGGGGAATCACATAATATTGACATTCTTGTGGACATTTTTAAGGTATACTGATTTCATAATATTTTCTTTCACTGTTATGTAAGGAATAATAATTATTTGCACAATATGTATCTTTTAAAAGTTAGGGTGCGCCATGTCCTGGAAACTCGACATCAAATTTGATGTAAATTCTTTCTACATACTTTTTTTGCGATGACTGGCAAAACGAGCATGCCATTCGCCTGATGGTAAGCGATACGATCGCTCATGGACAGTAACAAAACCAAACAATACTATGAATAACGAAGGAAGGCTTGGCATTATATATAGATATACTTAGATATGCATGCATATGTATACATCATATACTTGGATAATTTTCTGTATCAATTTACAAAAACGCCGCGTTTTCTAGCCGAATCTACAGTCTCTCCAAAACAGCAGCCTAAATAAAGTCACCGATGACAAGTAGGAAGAAAGTTGGCGAGTTACGCAGTTAACGGGTCTTTTTCGAGAAACAAAAAACTTTTTTGTCGGCTGTTGATGCTTTTAAATTGATACATGGCGCAGTTAGGAACACTTGCCCGCCGCCTCACCTTTTAACGCAGATGCTTAAGATATCCATGGGGTGAACTCAATTTCTTGGCTTTGGGACTAATTTATATTGAACATTGTTTTAATATTGGCGGATTTAACAGCGAAGGAAAACATTGTCAAGAGTATGTATGCTTTTGTATTATTTCTAAGGATTTTAAAAGTAAAACTCATATTGGCCTAACGACTAATCTCTTCTTAGAGGTACTGATTACTACACACATATAACGTGGCTTAGTTATAGTACCCTAAATAGAAAGAATGGATGTTGATAGAACATGATGATTCCGACCTGACAAATGAGAATTGAGCAATATTAAACCCGATAATATTTGAACGATCTCATGGAAACGGCTTGGTTGGAGTTCGCTCCTATGCTCTATAAAGCTTGCTTGTGTAAAACCACATTCTTTTATTAAGTTAAGAAATAATCGAAAAACGGACTTCACCAAGCAAGTAACAATTCCAACAGACCCCGTCCCTCGAACTCAACAAAATATGAAAAGCAAAATATAATTTAGCGGGACACATTTCAAAAATGCAAATGAAATCAAACTTGGCACGTTTTATGACTCACCTAACGCAACTATGGTGGAATTAACATAAAACAACACTTAAGAATCCCTTCTACCGGCTCTTAAACTTTATTAGGAGATATCACCGCGATAACTTTGGAAAATATAAATAAAATGACAATGGAATAATTACCTCCTGTTAGGGGGCAACCCTTTCATCTCTCCCTCTCTTATTTGTGTATTTTGTTTGGTTATTTATGGATCGATTATAGTGGATTTCTACATAGGATGGTGCAAGTTCTATCCCCGTGCTTATAGTATGGCATATTCAAAATTGATATTGGATTATGTGCGAGTCTGTATGTACTACATCTCATAAGAATCAACGAAATAATAATTTGTATAAATAACAAAACACGTAGGCACACTAAGCCATGGCATATGATGAAGAAACTTTATGATGATGTATTTAACAAGACAATCATCATCATCAGCCCGTTGCAGTCCATTGCTGGACGTAGGCCTCTCCCAAGGTACGCCACAGAGCCCGGTCTGCTGCTTTACGCATCCAGTCGCTGCCGGCCCTTTTGTGCAAGTCGTCCCGCCATCTAACAAGAAGACAATACGACCGAATTATTACATTTATATCAACAGTCTCCTTCGTTCGAGTCAATGGCGCAGAATTGTTTGAATTGAACAGTTGCATTAAACTCCTTCACAAATGAATATTAATATTTTGCCCAACATTGAAACTTATAACCTGCTCAAAATACTACAATTATTCGTCACAAGAAATTTCGGTCACCCCTAAACCCTTTTAGAACAAACTACCTCCTCTAATGAGTTAGTTTTTGAGAGAAAATTTTTAGTAGTCCGAAGTTGCGTCCCGGCGGGCGGGAATCTCCATTATACTCGTAAGTATGAACGTGTGACACACATACATCCGATAATGTCGGCTAATTAAGAGATGTTGGATGTTGGTTACAGCAAAAATCCATCTGGAACTTGTCACTTAAGGGCTCTAGCGGTACCAACTCTGACAGTACTCGCTCGGAGAGACGAGCGGCGAATGATGTGGAGTAGGCTTTCTGGGATTCTGATGTTTAGCAGCTTAGTTTTGGTTTTCCATCGATAGCACTTTACTAGGAAAATACAGAGAGATAGAAAGGTCTTTCGAAATGAATTAATTGTTTTAGCTATGTCAATGTAACTACTGTATTAGTGTTTTGATTAGTTATCTATCAGTAATATTTTAAAACACAATTGTTTTTGGTAATTGCAAACATATATCTGTCAGTTAATTTAAATGTTTTTTAAATCCATTTATCAATATAAAAATAATCAATCAAAAGATTTATATTTGGATCAAACTTACATTGTAAATAAAAATAATATTATTGTTTTACTTGTAACAAACACATACCGGATAAATATAATAACTATTACTGACAAACAATTAACAAACAAAAAATGCATAAATTAATAAGAAAAACACATCCAAAAGCCCTCCTGAAGTTTCTCAGCTCGGCGTCGCACAAGGTGGCTTCGCGGACACATTAGAACCGGCGCATTTGCCGCGCGCGGGACAGAAACAATAATGAGTACGCGAGATTTCCCAAACGGGCCCTAAGGCCTATGTGTTCGGTGAAACTTATCAAAATTTCACAACTGTGGAACGCATTAGGCTCGCCTTGTTTCGGCTTAATTATAATTGCAATTATCACACGCGGTAATGTGCAGTCTTTGAGATTTGGGGATTTTAAGGTTTTTGTTTATTATTGTGAATGATAAGAATATTAAAAATCATAAGTGTGCATAAACAAGCTGAGAATGTATTATTACAGAGCATGTCATCCTGAGCCATTAGTTATACAGGGTATATCAAGACCGCGACCGAAAACGAAGCCAGGTGGTAGTATTAGTGACTTCAGACACAATGCAATGACAAATTTCGCAAAAAAAATCGTCAACTTTTTTTTGGTAATTTTTTACTTATCGTCGTATTTGGGTGATAAATACATAGTTTTCCTAAAATAATGATGTACACGTTTTTATTTTTTAAGACGCAATGGTAAAATAGGGTTTAGATTACTATTTTCGCAATAACTAGGTATTTACTACACAAAAACAATGATTTTCAAAAAATTGCCCAAAAAAATCTGTCGCTTATTTTGCGAAATTTTTATTTGCATTGCGTCTGTAACCACTAAAACTACCACCCGGCTTCGTTTTCGGTCGCAGTCTTGATATACCCTGTATAAGATAAGTTTCTTAATGCTTAATTATTATCAATAGCTACTACAATGTCCGTCGAATTGTACTACAAAATTATATTAGAGACTGTTGCTAGGTAGCAAAAATAGAGATAATGGTCACGAAGCACCTACCAACTTTAATATTGTTTTTGAATAAAAAGGGTCGACAGAACGACCGCTATGAGAAATGCCTTACTTACCTACACTGAGTCAAGTATTGTTTGTGAATACGGGAGTTCGTTTCTGATGCCAACAACACAATACTCATGACTTACAAGAAAGAGCATTTTTTGCTCACTAAGCTCATAACCTGGCCATAATATGCTACGGAAATGGACAGAAACCCTTAAGTCAAACCACCAACTACCAGTACCTACGACCATGTCACCAAAACCTTCAATATCACCTCCCAAAACCCATAACTTAAACTTCATTATTTATTCCAATAATTCCCCAACTACATGAATGAAAGTTGGCGCCTCGCGTGGGCGATGCCGCAAACTCATCACGTCTATAATAAGTAATTACGCGTACAAGTATTATTTAGCACTCGCTAGGTGTAGGTGCGCTAGGCGACTGATTTCCTTCGTATATCATGCGGAGTTGATACTACCAACTCTCGGTACAAACTGTGAAACAACTCGACACAAGACTTTTGTCTCAACGTGGGGTGAGAACTCAGTAAGCTACTATTGGGTGTATCTATTTAAAACTTATTTTACTATTCTGTACCGGAAAATATAGAAAGAAAGAAAGAAAGAAAGAAAAGAAAGAAAAAACGATTTATTGACACAATAAATAGAGAAAAAAAAGAAAATATATAATTAAGAAATAACAATTAAAAAAAAAACAGTACATAACATTTATAAAAAAATAAAAGACAAAATATATACACGCTCAAATTGTGCCAACTAGGTACCCATCTCAGCAAAAAGCTGTGCAGTGAGGCTACTACACAGTGCTGGTTTTCTACGTTCTAAAGCTAAAATTTGTAACAGAATTGACATCACTCTGCCCCAATGTGTGCTAATTATTGATGCATTTCGAAATACTACTGATGCTTCCATTCTGATAGCCCATAGCGACGTATAAGGGGAACAGACGACCTGATTAATTAGGCAGGAAGCTGCTGTAAACATGCTGCGAAGTTCAGTAGAGGAGTCTATTTAGATGATGATTTTAATAATGATGATGAATTTCTATTTGAAGGCCATTAAATTTATTGCGACTATGTCTATTTTAATATTGTGGATCCTATCTTCATACTTTAACTGTGTAGCAAGCTAGTAGCAAGTAGCTGTGGTTTTAGTATCATAGGAATATTTAGAATGAACAAAATAACGTATACGCTTTAGGAACTCCTAAGGTTCTCGTAAAATTACATGACAAATATTACGTTTGAGTTACCACTCGCACACCATAAATATTTGTCATTGTTGCTGAACAAATAAAAAGCATTTCCTTACTTCGTCACACCAAAACTCCAACCAATCACACTTCCACACACTCCATACAATTCCACCTAATAGTACAGTTTGACACGTACCAATTTTCGGTTCATTTGATATTAAAAGCTTTTCAGCCACGTCCCATCCCGGCTCCGGGGTGACATCAGCTATTCAGAATAGAGTGTGGGTGTTTGTGCCGATGCCTAATAACCTTTAGCTTTACTGCCAATGTACTGTGTGGTTTTGAGGCATTTGAGTCCATACTCAATTAAATAATGAATTAAATTACAGAAAAATGTGAAGAATAATGCTGTAAAGAATAATAGGCTAGTGAATGTTAGTAGGTTTTTTTCTTCGAAAGAGATTGAGAAAGGTTGCTATGAAATTAGTGAAGTTATTGGTAATATAATGACTGCTGAGTTCTTCTATTATATTTTATTTATGCTTAGGGCTGCGCAAACGAGTAAACAGGTCACTCGATGTTAAGTGATCACTGCCGCCCATGATAATCCATAACGTTTGGATTATGGATGTCAAGATGTTTCGATTCGCCAAAGGAAGTTATAATTAACTTTAATACTTACGTAACCGCTTGAACTCTACGTGTTTCCCATAATGGCACTCAAGTCTCCTTTCACAGCAGTATTTTACAATTCCTTACTGCAGATGAAAAGTAGGTACACAATATCTTGGAAATCTTCATCCACAAACGCTGGTTTATGCGCGACTTCATTAAAAGAATTCAAAGATACGAATTTTAAATTAATCTATACAGCATCCCAAACGAAATCTGCCTTAAATCCCCGAAGAGACTTAATATAAAATAATAGAAAAACTTATAAATATTCACAGAGCGCCGCTAAACCTTTAGCGACTGACGGATTCGTTTTTACTTACTCCACAGAAAATCTGCTTAAAATCGGTATTAAAAGAATCACTCGGAATTTATTTCGCTGGACGCTCGAGTCATGGGCGCTGGGCGATATTTGCAAGTGTCTGGTTGTTATTGGTTTGACTGTATTATAAGGTTACAGCAATGTAGGTACTATTGTGTCACAGAAAACTAATAAAATTGCTGTTAGAGGCTACATAACTAGTGTAGTATGAAGTCGAATGAGGTCAAATGTGATAACACTGTGTGTGGTGTTCCACTGATCTTCCAAGTAGTATAAGATTAAAATTTGTTGGAATCTTTTGGAAAACTATAATTAAAGTTTGACTTTCAGTTCGATCTTTTAGTCCGTTATTTTTTAATTTACCTTTGCTCTCTAAAATATGATGCTAGGCTTAACTCTATTGATATGGTTTGACACATAATGGGGACATTGCTTAATGATCAACAGTTAAAATATTTTTTATACGCTTTTTATTAGCTTCAGACGTATATGTACTCGTATGTTAGTATGTAACGGAATCTTTGAACATGATTTTGACCCCCTTCAAAACGCTGGATTAACTCGAAATTTGGCATTCTTATTAAGGACCGATGACAATTCAATATTTTAAACTAAAAATGAAAAATAAATAATAGTTTAAAAAAACTAAAAAAAATACGCTTTTATATAAAATCTAACTAAAACATAGAAAATAAATTTGAATTAAAGTAGTGTAAGAAAAAATGATTTTATTGTATAAAAAGCCTGGGGCTGTCACTGCTCTCTTACAAACCCGCTGAAATCTTTCCACTCGCGCCAACACTTCGAGTTTCATTCTTATCTCTTCGGCAATGGTCGCGATTCAGAGTGGTTACCCTTTGGATGTTGTCGTTGCGAATGATTTTAAATGTAAAAATTATTCAAATGTCGGGCGGATAAGACGCTCCGCTCGGATAGTTGACGTCTTCCAAAAACTGATTTGGCCTTCGGTGTTTTTGCGGTGCCGCTTAATTCCTGGATTTCGATGGTAATATATTTCAAAAATTTTGGCTTTATTTTGAGTGTAATACTTTACATTCATGCCTTTTCTTTAGCCATAGAACTGTTTGAATGTAAACGGGTCTGTGTCTTCGAAACGCTTGATTGATAATTTCTTGAACGCATTAAAATGACCTGACTTTAAATTATATTACAATTGCTTCAACTGTGGATCATCTTATCAAGTGACAGGTAGATCTGTCAAACATAAAAGAAGGCAGAAAATTACTAATTCCTTTACTGAATTGCAAGGTATTATGGATCGTCAAATCTAATTGTCGATCTTTTGTCACAACAATTTCCATTTAATTTGATCTCCCACCTCTCCACACATAAAATATTAACAAGCGACAAATATCAAAACAACCCACGCACTTGACGCACGACATGCACGGTTAATTAATGTAAGTGTCGACTTTTGTTCGCGGGGAGTCCGCTTGGAAAATTGTTTTTCAAATGTTGCCTCAATAGTGCTCGGATTGTGCCCACTTCAACGTCAAGTGAGACGCGCACAATTGGATTTGAAATTTATTATGTGGGAGGTGAATTGTTAGTTCTATTTCCGGGTTTATAAGGTTTATTATGATAGAAACTTAGGTGTATTTATTTATTTTTAAATTTTATAAATAATAAAAATGCTATGTTATAAAGGTAAACACACACCCAGAACAACACATACACATATACTTTTCTGTCTTTTAAATTTTAGATTTCCTTACATTATTTTATCATGCTAATTTAACCATCACATTATTGTAAGAAACCTAACGGAAGCTATTGTTACGGAGAGCTTTATAACTGCGACACAGCTATAACTAATGCAGTAGTTATGGCAAAATTGTTATTGTTTCATTATTTATTTGGTACCAAAAAAAATTTTTATTTATTCTAGAATATTTTTGGATTTTTATATGAAAATCTGTAGTGGCTAATACGTTCTTAACGCTATTGTAAATTGTTAAATCGAGGTCTGTCTATCCCAAAGAATACCAACGATCTCAGTACATGTTGGTTGGTCTCACTGATGCAGGCAATTGTGTCATGTTTCGAATTTAAACTAAATATTAGGTTTTCAAAAGGTCGATATAGTTTTTGACCATCTCTTTCTGTTTGTTATTCAATTTGTATAGCTCTGCACTAATAACCAGGTGTATCTTATTCAAGTTTCATAATCAAAACACTGACAAAACAAATTATACCGTGTTTAAAGAACGTCAGACAATTCAACAATAAACAGATTCTCAAACAAAAATATTAACAAAGGCTCGAATTATCGTTAATTATAAAGCAAAAAACTTATTAAAATCAACAAGAAAAAATCAACAAAGACTGCCGTGCTCCATTAAGCTCAAATAGCAAAGATGGCGTCGACAAATCCTTTCTTTCGCAATCGAAACGTTAAATTTAATTGTAAATTTTCATCGTGATAAAAATTCAATTTTGCACGAGCATTCATTGCACCGCCGTTTGACAATTCCTACGCCGATACAACCGGGAGAAAGGGTTTAAGATGGCGACCGATAAACAAAAAAGGCGAAAAAAAAAAGTTAATTTAACTTCGGCAAAGGAAACGAAATCGCGAGCCGGAAAATTTTTTGATACTCATCTATTTATTTTTCACTGTGTTGTCTGGTGAGACAATGCGCTATTTTGGTGTGACAATGGTGGTTCCCTAATTTTATTTTTGGTGATTCATCTTTTTTATTGATACTTAAACATGATGCAGTATTAATGACAGCTTTTAATATAAATGTAAGGTTTGTAGACCAGCATAATAGTAATTTTTATTTAGTTGAAAGTTTATCTCATCTAACCAAATAATCACAGTAGGTATGTTTTCCGTGACTGTATATATTCATATTAGTATTCTTATTGACTTCTTCTTACAATTATGTTAAGTTTGTCTTATTGTGCAACCCAATAATGTTAATACGCCGAATAAGTGCAATATTATTTCAAAGCACGATGTAGTTCTCGGTAAAAAAATTGTTCAGCGCAACAATTATATTATTATCACTTATATATTTTTATCAACATGAGCTAAGAAACTACTAGTATTCGATAGTCCTTCTTACAATATCAATAGAAGATTGACATTAAACTATTTTTTGCGCATTTTATCGCAAAATTGGTTTAATTTTTACATTCTTTAATTTCCCGACGTTTCGATTATTTTACAGCTTTCGTGTTCACGGGGCGTAATACTCGTATTCGGGTAAATCAAAGAAACCTTTATCACTAAAAGAATTACTAACAAACAACTCCATACAAATCCCGATGATCAACAAAAAAGAAAAAAATACCCCAGCACAATACAACGGGGACATTCTTCTAGTTAACTTTCCATTATAATTTACTCCTGATTGGGATCAAGACGAAATTAAGAAAAAATAAAGAGACAAAGGGGGGTGGAATCCCGATTGTCTTTTTATCTGGAGCGGGTTGATTTAACAAACAAACGGGGTGGCGAGCGCGGAGATGTTGATTAACCACTTTGAAATAACCGATATACATTCTTTTCTTCAAATGATTTTCTTTTTTTTGCGAGAACGTCAAGACCACCTAAAACCACGGTCTTTTAACTTATGATATGCATCGTCTCTTCATAAATATGATCGATATCACTCAGAACTTTACTTTTTAAGGGGTCTGCGTGATGCTGCACTCGTCTTTATTGTTCAGGCGGTATTTTCGTAATGGCCAGTGAACACTGACTACCGATATACTTTTTTTTTTTTTTATTGCCTTCGTAGGCAGACGAGCATGCGGCTCGCCTGATGGTAAGCGATCACCGCCGCTCATGGACCTTCGCAATGCCAGGGGTCCAGCACAACAAAGTCGCTGCCTACCGTGAGGAGAGTACTCTCTTTAAGCCTCGCTTAAAGAAGGACAGGTCATAGCGCTCAGAAAACACCGATGCAGGAAGTTCATTCCAGAGCTTGCACGTGCGTGTTAAAAAGGAACGCTGAAAACGTACCGTTCGGGAACGTGGTACTTCAGACAACAGTGCTTGTTGGGAGAAATGGACATGTAATGAATGGATATATTATAAGATACCATATATTATATGTGTATAATACCCAGACCTTAGCACCATGTACAGAAATAAACAAAATATCATCTAGAATATTTCGGAAATTTTCATTTTGTCGTTGCTCCATTGACAGGGACCAATAAATGTCATATTAATGTAATGGTTTCAAAAATGCTTTTCTAGGTTTGTCTTTCTGTCACGCAATAACCAACATGTTTTTTTTACGAACCTAAGAACGACATAATCTTTTTATCCCTGAAATCACGCACTACCGACGTATTTTTATATGGTTTTTATAAATTGCCTCGGTGGCGCAGTTGTAGTACTACGGTATGATTGCAAAGTTGAGATATCAGGTTTGAAGTGTTTTTTTTCCTTTTTTTATGTGCAGTTAAGAATAAAATAAATAAATAAATAAATAAATATTTAAGAAAATTAAGATATTACTAAATTTACTTGGAAAAAAAGTATACAAGGTTAAAAGTATCAACTACCACTTGAACACAAGTAACAGGTAAGTATCGAAGTTGGCAAGACAAAGGCCCACGTAGGTTGGGGATCAAATTGTTTCCACACTATCCCTTGTCCACTTTGCCGAATCGCAATTAGACCATGTCGTGTCCGGCCCATTGGAACGAATGGGACGGATTTAGATACGAGTATTATTTTATTTTATTTACAATTTTTAATACGAAAAATTCTAGTTGCAAAAGATATAGTTAATTTTAAATTAGTACGTAACGATAGTAAGAAATCCACGTCGAAAAAGTGTTATCGTTGTTTTCGTAAAATTATTTTCAATGAACTGGATTTCAAATGATATCTATATCTTTTCTACCCCTTCTAAAGACGAAAGGTCTGGCTTTACTCTGAAGGAAAGGCAGATAAAGCTTCTACTATTGAAATAAAATTATTTTTTAAGGATTTTATCGCGATTTCGTTCAATTTTTACATTTTTTAACTTCCCGACGTTTCGATTACTTTACAGCTTTTGTGGTCACGGGGCGGACAAACCATTAAGCTTCTACTAATCCCCTTTGACCGTTTTGAAAAATTTCACGCATTCCCAAGAAATTTTATGTTTTAATTTCCCATATTGTATTCAAAAATATCATTATTATTAATTTATTATTATGATTAACAACTTGATTTCACTCATTATTATGGATGCTCCGTTCGATGAGTGACATTACTGAATACCATGTACCACATTTTCCACTCATATAATTGGAGAAGACGGTAACGCATCTAAAAATCTATAATAGTAAATATACTTTTGCTTCCAAATGCGCCCCACATTGGGTCCGTACATCAGCGCGGGCGGATATAGTAAAGATATCGGTGGGCTCGGCGCCGAACCGAAAGGGTCACCCGCGCGCCTCCGCTTTACGACCAAGTACTAACTATGTGGCCACGTACATATAGAGGCTACTTATTTAATAATTAATAATAATAATTTATTTAGCAAAAGAAAATAACAAAACATTTTTATCCTTAACACTAGAGGCCACTTATAATATTACACAATCAATTTTTTGTTCTCTCTCGTTTATGGATTATTTAGTTGCATAGTTTACTTTTTATTTTTGTATAATATTAGTAATAAGCATGAAAGTGTAATTTTGTATTCGCTAGCAAGGCTTCGCAAGCTAGGCTTGTATTGCAGCGACAGTGTATCACAATTCACAATATCCCAGTTTTTATATTAACCAACACTTGGTAATAAACAAGCGGCAAATATAAAAAGAAAAATCAAATAGCGGCTTAAAAATATATTGATTTGCAAAATAATACATGCACTACTTCCAAATGTTATTGTGAAGAAAAAACAGGAAACTTCGAGTGAGTTGTAAAGGACATCACTCTATCTTTGTCATTAACTATGTTTATTTTACTGTTGCTTAAAGAATAATGTCTAATAATAAAGTTATACATATGATGTGATTAAGTGACTTATTAAATAATTAAAGAACTTATTACTTTATTTTTTAAATAAGGTTAGTAAAAAATAGAGCTCAATTACGATGTAAGTCTTGATAGTTTATTTTATTGTTTGCTTAAATTTAAAATCGTAGCTTCCGTAGGCTGTACACACACGAAGGTCCAGTGAAAACGACTTGTGTAACAATACCGAAGTGCGTATTGACCCCTGTAACAATCGGACCTTGACTCGCCGGCCCTACAATAATACTTAATGTATTACACATTGGGGCGGAACTAACATACCTAACCTACAGTAGATATATACTATACACTACAAATATAAGTAAAGTTTATTTATTATATATATATATATATATTAGGGTGTCCCTTATAGAACACTTTTTTTATTTTTTTGGAAATTTGAAATGCATACCCTCTACATTTTTTATAAATGATAAAAGATGTTTAAATATATATTTACTTTCTTTCTAGATTGATAGTAACCCGTGCCGACTGAGCTTCAAAGTTTATAAAAAATCGTATTTCTTCCTGATATATCCGTGAGCTGCAAAACTAATATAAACACAATATAAAGTCAAAATAAAATAAGATAAAACATATATATATATTTATTTAAACACATAAAATAATAACAATCAGTCAGGGTTACTTCTTTTTAGCGTAGTTTTTTTACAGTTCGGAGAGAAAGTTCTATGTTCTTGGACACAGCGCAGCAAAAACTGTTTTTTCTCCTCCTTAGCTGTAATAAGTATGTAAAAGTCTTGTATTAATTTAACAGCTCTTCCAGTACTGACATTTACAACATTCAAACAACTTATTTTCCTTTTAGCTTCCAGAAAATTTGCGTTATACATCCTCCTGGAGAAAACTGTAGTCGATCTGTAATCGATGTAGAAATTGTTTGCTTTTTCCGATACGAAATAATCCAGCATTTTATGGGATAACCAAACAAATAATTATATAACAACAAGAAATAATAATATAAAATCAAAAAATAAATAACTTACCAAATAACTTTTGATATACATAGTTCCTCCTTGAATGGGACTTAACGTATGTGAGTGTTGGGTGTATTTATTTATTTGTCGAAGCTTTGGATATTGTTGTACTTTTTTTCATGATCCTTTAACGCTTTTAAGAAACACAAATCTTGATTAGGTGCTTTAATCGCCACTGTGCATTCGAGCCAAGCTTTAACATACAATGTGACGATGAATAAACGAACATCTTGTAGAGCTTTTTTCGTTTTTGCAATCATTCGAAATTGTCACTGAAGCAAACATATTTTTAAAGAATTAGATAGCTTTTGTCATGCATCGTGCCTGATGCGTAGCTCGCCTCAATAGCAAGAGGCATGAGTTTTATTTATTTTATAAATTACTTGTCTATTTCTTACTTTCCTTTCCTCTTCTTCCAATCATCTTTGTCTAGCTCTTTCTTCTTTTTCCGCCAATTTTTTGTCCACACCACGTAAGCATAACAGTCTACCTGGCTCTCTCTGCTCCATTAAAAATATTTTTATTCTTCCTCTATTTACATTCTTTAAAAGGCATCAGCATATGCAATATCGAATAAATTATTTAGGTCTATTTTAAAGTTATTTTCATGGTTCTTGAACTTTTTTTGCAGTTGTCTCCAAACATGATATAAATTAATAAGTTTCTTTACACAATTAGGTAATGCCTTTGTGGGATTTTTAGCTTTTTCCAAAATATAATGCATTCTCTAATCACGAGCAAATATTGTAAAATAAGACAGCGAGAACTTGTCGATTAGACGGTAATTTTGCACCGTTTATTTGATGCCTAGGCCATACGATTATGAAAATATTGTTTTTATCACTCCGTAATTCCACCGACATCATTATATAAATAGCACGCGCACTAACAATCTAAAAATTCGCGCATAAAATGACAAATGACACGTGTAGTTTCAGGTCGCTGCGCGAGTATCCGCGTAATTTGTATGGACACGTTTAAATCGCAAGTCGGCACGGGTTATCGTTTATTAAACGGGCTGTTATTTTTTTCTATGCTATATTGGGTTAATACGAATGTTTTAAAAAGGTATGCGTAAAAATATATTGAACTTGAAATTTAAGGGACACCCTAATATATATATATATATATATATATACTATTTTGTATTTTAATAAACACCTTAGACTGCCCTCTCATTTTCCTTTTTACATATCCATCCAAAGGTTGCCTGTAAGAAATTGCCTAGTGTGATAAGGCCGCCTCTTGTACTATTATTATGCCATTTATTTACTGTAAATGTTTCTTTTTGTGCAATAAAGGATTATTAAATAAATAAATAAAATAAACAAATACATACTGTATATTTTTGACTGGTCCTTCTTTCCATTTTTTTTGGACCAGTTGTTTTCTGTTAAAGATTACTTAGTATCCTAAGACCGCCATTTGTATCATTTTTCTGTACTGTATCAGCCTATATAAGTCCCTATATTAGTTTATTGCAATTAATGGCTAGACGAGCATGCCATTCGCCTAATGGTAAGCGATACCTACGACCGTCCATGAGACAATAGAAAACCAAACAATACCATGAATTACAAATCAACGCTTGGAATTCCACTGCGCTCGCCATCTTGAGACATAAGATGTTAAGTCTCATTATGTCCAGTATGTTTATTGGCTACAGTGCATCAGGCCATATACGTCTTTGATAGTATAGGTTTTTATTGTTGTGATTATAATTCAGCGGGATGGTGGAGTTTGGTTTCGGCTGAACATAGGCCTTCTCTAAGGATCGCCTTATACCTGTTCGAGGCGAGATAATACTAGGTAGAACAAATTGTTCTAATGTCCAAGTTGCAATTTAAAAATAAAGAACAAAACGACTGTATAAAACGACTTTTTAGTCTCATATCTAGCTTCAAAACGATTTATCATTGATCTTAACTTTTGTGTCAGTGTTGGGATTTCATATAGCCTATTAAATGACAACTGGTTTCTTACCAACGTCCTTAAATGCTGGCAAAATACTTATCCTGACTCCGCATTTATTCATTTATGCAAGTCTTGTATAGTAGTCAAACAGAAACTACAAAAGAAATTTCGGCCTCAAAACACCCACATTAATAAACAAATCCTAAACAAATATCCCATAAATAAAATCATTACATTATCATAACCCGAAAACAATTATCACAATATAACCCCATGTCGCTGCGAACTTAATAAGAACATAAAATATTTACCGAAGTCCACTAATAATGGGTTATAACAATAATTAGTTGCGCGATTCGGCCGATCCCTCGGGTCAAGAGGACCGATTGTTCTTTGAAGGGTTGATTAAGATGACCAGGGGTCGGTAAGACCGAGCATAGATTGTGTAAATGAGACAGATGGGTTAAGTCATGTAGATTTTGAAAAAATTGGCTTTTGTCGATTTCTGCATCGGAAAAAAAATGTGTGACCAAATTATATTTTTTTAATATTTTGTATTTTACATGTCGATGTGGAGATTTTTTGGGGAGGCCTTTTTTCAGCAGTGGACTTTCTGTGGCTGAATAGATATTACGAGACTGATTTATGAGAAAATGTAGTTACCCTTATATTTATTGACGACCACGATAAAGAAAATTACGCAGCGGTGCAGACCTGTGTGGACCTGTAAGTCCAACTCTCTCACAGATAACTGTTGGATACTGAATGCTTGTGCATTTATTTGTATGTCTATAACACTCACGCGATCTCAATTTCAAGCAATATTTATAGAAATCAGAAACCTATATGCACTAAGGTACTGTGTGTGTCTGTTGCATATCTACTCCTGCACATAATCTATGCCGGGGCCGTAATGACCCTCAGAAAGGAAGGGTTAGGGAGCAAGTTTAATGCGGGCGCACCTGCCATTTGTTGGGATTAACACGACTTCGTTATTTGTTTTCGACCGATTTTTTCCTACTGTTAATTAGAAAGAGGTTTGTCGCTTTGATGTGTGAAAAAAAGGTAAAAACATTGCTTACTCGACTCTGTAATTTTTGTTTTAAATAGAGCTTTTTCAGTCGGAATTACGTTTGAAAGCTCCGTGGGTCGCTTTTGTTTAAGGAACTTTCGGTTAGTTATGCAGGGGATTTAAGGGGTGAATGTAATAGTTACGTTTAACTGTCTAATTTAAAATTTGTAAGGAAAAGAAATTAAATTGAGTGAGTAATTTAATTTAAGAAGTAATTTAACAGGCTGGCTTGAATATGTCGACTAATGGAAACCGTTTCTGCCAGTAGAGAGTAAGGAATGAATAACCAGAATATGCAAGCCTCAATGACTAAAAGAATTGAGACTTATTAACAATAATTCTAGTATCAACTTGAACTTAGGAATACAACTCGTCTTTTCTCACAGCAATATCACCCACTACGTAATTATTTGTAATACCACTATAAATAAATACACCCAACACTCACATACATAGTCCTGACCCCACACTTAGTTCTAGTCTTGTGTTATGGGTATCAGAAACTACGAGAGACTTTTCGGTCTTACAAATACCCAGACCCGAAACAAATACCTGTGGATCACACAAATATTTGTTTCGGTGCGGGAATCGAAGGCGAGGGCTAAAATCATATTCTTGTTTCACAGCCGGCGTCTAACCAATTTCGCCACGGAGGCTGTCATTCTCATGATAAATAAAGAAAACGTGTCAAAATATTTTATAGAAAAGAGCTTTTGATATTCAATTTCCATCAATTTGTTACAAAAAATGTCAGTAAGCGGTAACGTTCAATCAACTGCACAAAATAATCTAAATAATCTAGATTCACTATCCTTATCTCCCCAGTTTTTATCTCTATTAAGCTTTCTATTAGCTGTTTACAATCGCGTCAGTCTAGAACGCTATAACATTATTTATTAATAAACAAAAAACGGAATAAAAAGATCCCGAGCATGAATGTTCATTTGGTTGCTTATTATTTTCAGTTCGCAAAGGATTGTCTGGAAAGGGTTAATTAGTATGGGCCAAGAATTGAATTAAAACACTGCGTTAGCAATGGAGTGGATAAGATGCTTTTCATTAAAGTTATTAAAACTTGACATTGTAGCCAGAGTAACATAATGGGATTTAACACCTTATGTCATAGGATGGCGAGCACAGTGGAATTCCAAGCATTGCTTTGTAATTCATGATGTTGTTTGGCTTTGCTACTGTCCATGAGCGGTCGTATCGCTTACCATCAGGCGAATGGCGTGCTCGTCTCACCATTCATTGCAATAAAAAATTAATAAGAAAAAACTTTCCTGTTGTAAAACTGGTCACTGATTCGGATCCCTGTGTAGACTGGAGTTCTAGAGTCACGTAATATGTATTGACAGTCAGTTACCACACACTTTAACTATAAATGAAAACATCTTACGGAAACTTACATGCTACAGAATATAAATATTGACAAAAATACATGCACCCATTACGAGGGGCTCAAGTCAATTTCAGCTGTTTAGGATACAAACATTGAGATATTCAGTTGTATCATTTCTTTTGCTCAATTATGTCCACATTAGTTTATTAGTTATTTAAATTTGGTAACTTTTCATTAGCAATTAGATAACTTATGTAAATAAACATAATGTGAAACAAACATAGTCTGTAAGTCTTCTGAAAATAAATTTAAGAACATTGATTGATGTGTGAGAGTGGGTCAGCTGTATGTTTCCGAGTATTCTCGTGGATATTTCAAGCATATTTAGGGGTAATTCAAAATGAACTATATCTTTAAAAATTAAAGTTCATTATTAATAAATCAGAAGTAAGAATTCTTGTTGCTCGAACATAATTTTGTACACACCAACTATCAAAACTCAAAAAGCCCACCCACGCAAGTCTTTCGGCGCCGATGAGTAACACAATGAGAGTCGGCGACAGATCGCGTCTCGGACCAAACAAAAAAAAACATCAGCACAAAAAAACAGCCTCGCTAGGAATCTTTTATCTTGTAATTATTTTATCCTTTAAGCGAAAGAAAGATAAAAAATATGAGTGATGGCGGAACGCGGGAATAATTAGTTTGTCCGATTCAGTATACTGGTCTATTGTTGGACCCTTGGATTTCGGGATTTTTAATTTTACGCCAAAGTATTGTTCTGTGTCTCAAAGGGATGTGATACGTTTCTTTAATTAATTACGTCTGTATTTTTTGGATACCCTTAGGAAATTGAACTGAGGACTTCGCGGTTAGTGTTCATTCGAATTTATACCAAAAACGGCGAACTCGATTTTCCATTTACATTTCTTATTAATGCCGGTGGGCCCAGAAACCTAAATTATTTGCAGAAGTTCTTTTAAATATAACATATGATAAGCTGTAATCGTTCCTAAAAATAAATTTAGTTTTTATAATGGTTTTTAAATTTACGTGAATGTTATATTGAAATAAAAACTATTTTTAACGGATTTTATCGCGGATACGGTTGAATTTTTACATTCTTTAACTTTTCGACGTTTCGAAAGTGGTCACGTGGTGAAAGCTTTCGTGGTCACGGGGCGGTAACATTCACGTTAATCTAAGAAACCATTATGCACACGTACATTACCCTTGCATTTCTTGAAGAGATGCCGTGATAGTCTCATCACGCGTGTGAAGCTATAACCGAAGAAAACCACACGAGGGAGCGCTAAAATTCTAAACCAGACGAGTAAAAATATAAATTGTATTTTTTTAAACTTTAATCTCAAACTACAAGACCTCAAAAACCCTCCTACCTGATACTAAAAATACAGACAAAAAAAATTCCAATCGACCAACCGCGCCGTTCGCCACACTTCGTCGCATTTCGTGCGGTATCGGCTATCGATTGGTTTCCAATCAGCCAATCACGGCGTTGTCGGCACGCCTGCCTGCACACACGCCCTCCGAACAAAAATATAACACACGATATACGTAAAGAAGTAATGTAGAGTTGAATGTGTGTTCGATTTTCAAAAATTGGATTTGTGGGTTCTTTAAGTTATCTGTGAATTCGTAGATGGTTGTTATCGGTTATTTTAAAGGAGAAGGAATGTCTACAAATACGCCTTGCATTTCTTTTCATTTTGCTCCAAAATGAGCTGGTTCTATGGTTAAATATGCCGCTTAGATTGAAATCGGTTATTGTGAAAATGAAAAAAAAAAAAACGTTTATGTCACATAACTACATACATCATATACGTACATAATTGTATACAGTGTTCTATAAACGGTTACTAATATACTAACTTTATGACTATATGGCCTAAACCCGCTCAATTGTACTCTCGATTGTAGAGGAGGCTCGTACCCTGCAGTGGGACGTATATGGGCCGATACAATACACTGACAGGAACGATTTCAACCACAACTACTGCGAAGACGAGAAGAGTATCCGTCAAATTGTGAATACTCGGTAGGCTGCAGCTTAATCGTGTCCCTGGCATTTGCAAAGTCCATGAGCTGTAGTAGTCGTTTACCATAAGGTATACTACCCTGTGTACTTAAAAACACAATTTATAAAAATACTGCCTTGATTTTTAAAAGTTAATGTACGTTGGATTCGAACCTGCAACCAACGTTCCGGCAATCTGCTGTGATTTGAACAAAACTAACACTTGTTTGATCTACACAGATAATTGTAACTAGTACTACACAAACTAACTTAAAAACGATAGAGATCAGTAGTTAGGCCTCGAAGATACGATTATCGGAAGGATATAAAAAAGTTGCATCGTGTAAACGTTTGTCAGAACACGATAATTATCTATGGCGTATATGTCATGCGATACTCGCATACGATTCTCGTCGCGAGAAACTTTCCTCGTGTAAATGTCGATTTAAGTACTACGCTTCCCAAATCAATAATAAAAACCTATTAAAAAGCTCAATACAAATTGTCCAATACGTCCAGTCTTCGATAGTCATGCGCGTCGCGTATTTTTTCCGCGGGAGGGCGTGTCGTATCGATAGCTTCGGCACTCCTCTCCGGGAGGAACCGATATTGCCGATATTTATGTACCGATAGGTGTGCGGCCAATGGAGACGAGGATTCGGTTGTGGGTTGAGGTATCTGTATTGTAATATATTCGATTAAAGTAAGGTAATTGATTTCAGATGTACATTTTGTATAGAAGTTTTTTTGCGATGAATGGCGAGACGAGCCATTCAGATTGGCACTCCACTGCGCTCGCCATCCTGAGACATAAGATGTCAAGTCTCAATATGTCCAGTAGTTACTCTACAGTGTCGGCTACAATGTCCTTCAAACCGGAACACAATAGTGCATTTACACTATTGTTTGGCGGGAGAAATAGACATTGCGGTGGTACCTACCCAGGCGGCCTCTTACATATGAGAGCAAATAAAACTAGGTAAGAAGTAGATATTTCTAAATAGCATGTTAACAACAATTACGTTGTACCTTCTAAGCAAATGGTTATTTCATTTGTAATAATCGATCACCAAAACGGTAGACAGTGCCCCTAGCCGGAACATTTTGAAGTATCGTATAGTAATACTCGTATAGTATCGTAAACGTTTCCCGCTATCAAATTTTAGTTCCAAATACGCTCACAATGGCGCTGTTTAAGTTCCCATACAAAATTTTACTATTACTATTCTATTACGATACTACAAAATGTTCCGGCTAGGGGCACAGATGAGTGATGAATCCCTTTAATGATTTTAATACAGCTAAATGTATTGTACGGTAAACGCTTGCCACCATGGTTGGACGCTGGGTCTGTATTGTATACTTTTTGCTAAAGCTGATACATAACGTATGTATAGATATTTATTCTAATAATGCAGTATACATGAATCCAGACATTTTATCACATATTGTGTAACTGCTGCCACTGCCAAATCACAGAATCACAAATGGTTATATGCACTTTAATGCTTGATGGATTAAACATTTCTGACTGTACCTATACATGCATACGTAAGCTCGCGCCTTTTTTCAGAAGGGGTAGGCAGAGGGCAACCAGGACACCCACGTTTCGCCTTGTATTTACCGCCCCATGATGTGATAGGGGGCGAGCCTATCGCCATATTGGGTACAAATTCCTGACTTCCGGCTTTTAATGAATAGAAAAATACAATATCACTTTGCCCGACCCGGGACTCGAACCCGAGGCTTCAGCTTTGCAATCATACCGTAGTACAACTGCGCCACCGAGGCAGTATAGCTATACTTCAGC
Organism: Deilephila elpenor; assembly: GCA_949752805.1. Classification (NCBI taxonomy): domain Eukaryota; kingdom Metazoa; phylum Arthropoda; class Insecta; order Lepidoptera; family Sphingidae; genus Deilephila; species Deilephila elpenor. The sequence goes on from OX457115.1 coordinate 10,514,528, forward strand.
ATAAACCTAAAAATACTTAACATTAACCAAAGACATTCTTTCTAAGTGCCGTCTAGTTTACGTGTCCCTGTGATTTTTTTATTTTTATTAAAGTTTTTACATTGCACAATAAAACGCCGACCAGATACAAGTAAATAATTAATAATAAATAAATACACCCAACAGTCACATACATAGTCCTGACCCCATACTAAAATCAAGTCTTGTGTCGTGGGTATCACAGAAACTACGTTAGACTTTTCGGTCTCACAAACACCCAGATTCGAAACAAATACAATCACACAAATATTTGTCTCGGTGCGTGGATCGAACCCCCAGCCTCTCATTTTACAGCCGTCTAACAAACTGCGCCACGGAGGCTGTGAATTGGCTAGAGATGTCCTCTTCACAAACTTCGGCTCCCGATGGGCGTGAATGACGTATCGGAAGGCGGCCTGCACCGAACCGATCGGCGGAGTGCGCACTCTCGAACCGATACCGGACGATACGTGGGCGGGGCGGTCAGCGCGGCACTGCCCGCTGCCGATACATATCGATGTACGATGTCAATAGTTATTGATATTAAAGTGTTGGGCGTATTGGTTCATTGGGAAGGTATGTTGGGAAAGGGATGTTGGAACAAATTTTATTTTTTAGGAGTAATTGATAATATAGATTAGAGCACTTTTTTTAAAGTTATGTGTATTTTTGATTCATTCGTAGTTAATTACTGCTGCTCATTTTTGTGGTAAAGGATTATTATGATTAAAATTCCATATCTGAGAAATCATAACAAGAACTGTAAATATATGTTGATATGTTGTTGTGTTCCGGTTTAAAGGACATTGTAGCCAGAACAACTACTAGACATAATGAGACTTAACATCTTATGTCTCAGGATGGCGAGCGCAGTGGAATACAAAGTAATGCTTTGTAATTCATGGTGTTTGGTTTTGCTACTGTCCATGAGAGGTCATACGCTTATCACCAGGCGAAAGGCATGCTCGTCTCAATATTGCAATTAAAAAAATGTGTAGTCCAATAAACCGCACTAAAGTCTAAGGCTGGACTAAAGCCTAGACCTGCTCAATCGCAAGAGAGTCGTGTGCTTCGCAGTTAAACTTATATAAATAACCAACAGTCACATAAATAGTCCTGACCCCACATTAAGATCAATTAAGTCTTGTGTCGCAGGTATCAGAACTACGATAGACTTTTCGGTCTCGCAAACACCAGGACCCGAGACAAATATTTGCGGACTTCACAAACATTTGTCTCGGTGTGGGATCGAACCCACGGCCTCTCGTTTCACAGCCGGCGCTAACCAACTGCGCCACGGAGGCTGTCAACGGGATATGGGATTCTATATCATCTTTCAGCATTATTGTAAGCATGCAAGATTTGAAAAGTAAGCTTCGGAGTTCGATAACATCAGATAAGTGGATAGCATTTTAATATGAGTTTCTAATCTTAAATGACAATCAGAGTATGTCAAGAGAAAAAATATATAAGTTTTGGTTTTTGTGAAAGAAATTAATAGTGAAAATAAACGACAACTTTTATATTTAATGTAAGTTAAGAATTGTTCTAAGTTTATTTTGGTTTACTGGCAGCATACGCGATGTGATAAGAATGGTTTAGAATTTCATACTAAGTGAAATTTAATTCCAGTGAATATTGTTTGAGAATAAGAATACGTAATACGTTTTGGATTTTATTGGTTAGTTAAAGTTTGGCATGTTGTTTAAAAACAACTTACTAACTTATATTTTCAGTAATATTAAATATTAAATATTTTCAGTTGTAATATTACACTTCATAAAAGTAAGTAAGTACCTATACATATCACATTTACTCGAAAAGATCTCTTTAATAAACAAAATAAAATACATATAATTTATTATTTCCTAAGAAAATTCCCAAACCGCAAACAAAAGTCACGCACGTTAATTTTAAATAATTATGAATTAAAATAAAGGATTGTCGGTGTTGTGTTTAAAACGAAAATTGTGTACGGCAGAGTGGTTAAGGAAGTGATATTTATGGCGAGGTTTATTACTTAATGAGTTACGTGAGCGGGACGGAAGGGTGAGACAAAAACATAAATACCCCAATAATAATTTTAATGCCTATGCTACCCCATTACGCCGCTACGGTATGGAATAGTTGTCATTTAGGTGTACAACGAATTTTGAACAAAATCGAGCGAATGTTTGCAAGTGTGGAGTCGTAGATGTTCGTAGCACCTCGTAGCGCGTAGTAATTGTAGCGCTCGGCAATAATCGTTGAGGTTTTTAAGTCTTGTTTTATGTGCAGTGTTCGGAAATGTGTAATGTTATCGAAAAAACTTCCAATATTGTACAAGAACAAAATACCTGAAACTAATTTTCGTGATATTGCGAGGAATCATGATCATTGAATTATTAACCCACCGTTAAAAATATGTTTTATGTATGTAAAACAAAATAATGTACTTCATTTTAGTATAGAAACTGTGTAGCTTAAGTTAGTTGTTAATTTTTGCATAAAATCATAATATTATATTTCGAAGAAAAATGTAATGTTTCTCAAATATCTCATTGAGTCATTTCTTGTTATCAATGTACACAAACGATTTGTTTTATACTTGAACATAAATTTATCTCTTGTATAACAAATTACGGTACTGCTATTCGACAACAGATGGCGCTACGTGTTTTCAGGTTAAATTCGGTCTTCAATATAGAGATACAGTTGGATTTCAGATTACTATAAATGATTATAATAATGTATTAAAATAGCATTAAATAAAATAAAATATTACTACAATACATAGTCAATATTATCATAGAAAATAATTCATACGTTTTTCAATGTTTGTTTTTAGCAAACGTTTTATTGAAATAAAACTAACGGATTTTTACGGATTTTATCGCGATTTGGTTTAATTTTTACATTTTTTAACTTCCCGACGTTTCGATTGCTTTACAGTATCGTTAGCACAGGGCGGACTGAGGTATTATTCATCCGTTCAGAATAAATCCGAAAAATTAGCTTTATTTCAATGTGTAACATTCGCACATCTAAGAAACCATTAATTATTGACAACTTTCGTGGTTTAGTTGGTTTAAAGATTTAGAAACCAAACGGCGCGGGTTCCAACCCCGCACCGAGACAAATGTCTGTGGCACTCCATATATTTGTCCCTGGGACTGGGGCTATGACACTGAAAATTTCCTCGCAGTTTAGAATATCCGATACAAGCCATGTATTAATGTAGCCAAGTATATGACTTTTGGGCGTACCCATAATATTGTTTTTTATATTGACCAAGTGTCACAGCTACGACGCGACATGCGCATTTATTTATTTATTTACTAGTTTCAAGATATTCTGTAGTATGTATGTCGTATGTAGTTGTGACTAATAAATAAGTTTTTCTTTCTTTTCTTTCTTCTATATTTATGCGAAACTAAATCTGCGATAAAATCCATAAAAAGTAGTTTTAATTTCAATGTGCATTTAAACCTAATTATTAAACAAGATTTATTGATATTATGCTCTCACACATTTAATTACATTTTTCGCAATAAATAGATTACATTCTGTTAAATATACACTTTGTAACTGACAAGGCTTTTCTTTGAATAAATACATGGTGTTATATATAATATCAGTTGGTATGTGTGTAAGTAGCGACCGGGCGGTAAGTGGTGATCGCGAGCGTAACAAACGCGAAGAAGTATGAATGTCCTTATAAATAACACCGGCGAGGCTGAAATAGTTCTAGTGTTTTCGGTTCCGTATGATAACGAATGTAAGTCTTTTCGAAAGTTAATTAATTATTGAGAATGAAAAATATTTTCTTAGTTAAATTGAAAAGTAGACATACAAACATAATCCCACGTAATCCATAGTGTTTTAAGTATTCGGAACAATGATTTCCCCACTACAACCCACCTCATTCGTCCCAATATTATTCAAATCGCATAAATTATGTAAGTAGTCGGTCGGGGTTTTTACGACCTCCGCGCGGAACTCCAAAGACGAAGGTGGAAGACAGTCATAAATATGTCACGATACGCCACGCGGGTAGGAGACATTTTGACGCATGTGGCCCGGAATTAATTTGTTTTTTCTACCCGCATTTAGGGAACAAATTACTGATGTATTTCTACCTGTATCTGATGGGGAAAAAATCTATGATGTATGTTTTTGGGTTTTTGGGAAATTAATTTTGGTGAGGAATTTTTTAGGATAGATTGAGGCAAGCAATTTGCCTATTGTGAGCGGCTTGCATCTCGTCGTTTTGAAGTGTTTTTCTAGTGGTTATCGGAAATTGTCACCAATATAACAAATGATTTATTATACCGTGGATCTGAACATTTTATAATGTTATGCCACGGTCGAATTGATCTGTATCATGAATCATTTTCCAAAAACACACTTATACATTCCAAATACAAATTGATATCTCTACGGCTTATATTTATCCATCTGATACTTGAACACATACCCTCTCCTTTATTTTTTTAATCTCAACTTAACCCCAGCTGTGAGCCAATAAAAACACAATGCACAAAGCCTTATTAGACACTATTCAACAATATTTATCTAGAAAGTTGGAGGGTAGGCCAGATCCTGAGTCGAAGTCGCGACTCTATTTTTCTCAGCATCCGGCCGCGCTCCGCAGCTTCCCCCGGACGGCCGCCATAATTCTTCGTATTGTTCTGAGCTTCTCAAGAAAGCTCCTCGAACCAAAGTTCGCGCTTTCATTGTGAGAGATGAATTATTGCGTACAGAACGGATGACTTTAAGTTATTGTTTGCATTTTATACGCTGATGAGTTATTGTGTGTGGCAACTATTGGGATGTGTAAGAAATTAAAAGATTGATAAAAAGGTGGGTAATTTGATTTACGATAATAATAATCGAACAAATATTGGTATAGGTAGTACCTAATGGGTAAGCTCAATCGGGTTGGTACTGAGTTTCAAAGAAAATTGTTGGACAGTAGTTTTAACATGCTATTATTAGCATCGTCTGTATGTATGTATGTAATGGAATCTTTGAAATCCATTTTCGAGTACTTAAAAACGTCCGATTGTCTTGAAATTTTGCATACTTTTCAAGGACCGAAGACAAAAGTAACAAAGTTTTAACCATAAAATGAATGTAATTCGCTCCATTTTCTAATCTTAAATTCATTATCAATTATTTTTACTTTTTTAGTTGGGTATTTTATTAAAGCGTGTTTGTTTGCTTTTCAAAGTTTTTTTATTGATGCAACTCAAAAGCTGTTAAGATATTCGTATGCGCCCAGGTATTATCCACTATAAACAGTTTTTCAATGATCCAATTTCCGTATTGACTTGCAGATGACAGACTCAAAAGAAACACTACAGCAGCAGTGGCATAAAATCAATCCGATTATACAGGGTGTAGCATTTCCTCCACTCTATTATACAGGACGGTGGCATCCACGTGGAGCTCGCGGCAATAACACAACCAGTATAAATCTGCGGAATGGAGCAATTTGGAATACCTTAGCATCGGAAAAACGCTCCAAGAATGATGCTTTACTAGCAGACTTTACTGTGAATATACAGGGAGTATTTTTTGCAACAAAATTATTCGCTGATATTATTGCAGTGTTGTGATCGTGGTTTTATTGGGCTCGGATATTTTAAATTCTTTTTTTTTTAATTGAATTTATCTGTGTATGTTTTTTAAATATATTTTTTTATTCTAGCGCGACATTGTGACTGCATTGCACCTGATGGTAAGAACAAATGCCATCTAGAAAGAGTATCGAATGAAATCGAAGTGAGGTATGCAGCTGTTAAAATAAAAAAATGTTTTAGTATTGGTAGGCTAAATATTAAAATGTCCGCCAACCCGCACTAGGCCAGCGTGGCAGGCCTAACCACTTTCAATCGTAACCTCGATTGTAGAGTAGGCCTGTGCCCTGCAGTGGGACTTATATGGGCTAATACAATACAATACAAAATATTAAAATGTAATGAGATGCTTAGAACTTTAATTTTACTGCTGGCAATATCACCAATTCAAATGAAACATATTTTTTCGCTAATGCACAATCCTATATTTTGATTGTAAATCATTTTTAAATTTCAACCAACTGCGCCACGGAGTCTGTCAATTTTAGCACTCATAGATCTACTTAAGACACCAAATTTTGTGCCGTTGGGATCATAAACTACAAAAGATTTCAACTTACATACAGTACTTTTCATCTGATAACTTTTAGATTTGAAAAAGTTGAGTTACTTAAACATTTGTCTCGACGCGGATGGAACCCGTGATCTCTTCTGTCATAAATGGCTTTTCAACCAAATTAGATATAAAGGTTATCATTGACCATAGACGTGTTCTACCAATACAGCTACAGCCTAGTCCACTGCGTTACTCTAAAATAGTTCAGTGCAACTTTATATACATTTTTATGGTTATGCTTCATCGGTTGACAATCGCCCCATCTGGTCACTAAATATATTTAGAAACGCTACATACTTCATCATCATCAGCCCTTCTGCGTTCACTGCTGGACATAGGCTTCTCATACATACTTACGTTGGTTCCTATTTTTATGATTCCGTCAATAATTTCCAATACCTTTGAGACCGTTAAAATAAATAACATTGTAAGCATTTACTTCACATTGAAGCCAACATCATATTTTTGATTAAGCCCCGCAACAGGCCATTATACATCAGACCAAAAATATAATTATTTTGATGGGAAACAAAGCGTTAATCCAAGATGCAAGATGTCTCGACTAGTGGTCCCGACAAATGGGATTACAGCGTCTGTTAGTCGCTAGTCGGTATTCGCGAATGTATAAGATTATAATTTATTATGAATAAATGAAATATTATGAACGCATCGGCGCACCGCTCCGACAACGCCAGTGGCAATGGCGTTTGCTTTGTTGGTTTCGGGATGGGACGGTGTGTCGATTGTCGATGAATTTGCGGTGGTGTAGAAATTGAATTGTTTCATCTCTATATTGATTAGAGTGTTTACTTCTTTTCGTAGGGCATTTTGAAAGTGGTTTGATCTTTTCCCACCATGCTGGACTAGTTCAGGTTAATGAATTTTATTTACCTTTGAAATTTTGCGGAAAATTTTCAGGTTTAAATAAAACTAAATTTTCTTCTCTAACAGATTTCCTTGAGCTAACTTCCGGAGGTACACATTTATAATGAACACTTGTAGGGGCTGAATTAAAAGGAATTATTTTGTGTTTCTATCGCACCAATGTCTACAAAATAGTATGGTGGTCCTTCCTATAACCTAATTTTTTAAGCAAAACCTATTGACACGATTAAGCGAGCATATCACGAATGACAAGATACAATCGTATCTCAGTAATTGATAAATCTTTACAGCACTGAATTGACTGTCAGAAATACTGCCATTATGAGTCATATCAAATAATCCTTTATTTAAATATTTTAAGATGTTAGTTGATACTACCACTTCGGTAGAAGACATGATGTAGTTAACTACCCTAGCAACACAAACAGTTTTCAAAACAGAATTTATAAAATTTGATTTCCACAAACAAATAATCACCTATCGATAAGTACACACTACCCCATCCCTAAGCCCCCTAGCTGCCGACTTCCTTCATACTTGCGAGCACTCGTTCGTGCGCTGCCTTTGTCGGGAACAATTGTCGACAAATTAGAAACGAATTGAGTTATTTAATATCAACCGGTAATGCCTGCTGCGTTATTGTTTATTACGTCGCCGTAATGAACCTTCCGTTGGATGACGAGTTTTTGCATGTCTATGTGTTTTGGATAAAGTTGTTAGGAAAATTGAAGAAAATAAAAAACAAAATTTGTTAATGAGTTTTGGATTTCAACTCCTTTTTCAGTCTATCATCAAAATTGGTCATGAACGATTGGCGCAAAGAATAAGCCCTTTTAACGCTAAATGGTTTAGATTCCATACCCGCGCAATTGTGTGTATGACCCCAGATGTTTATGCATGTTATCGTATTTGTAAAACTTACGATAGGTACTAGAAAAATTTTGGTGAGAGACAATTTTTCTAAAATATTCAATCATTAAGAAATTAAAATTCAAGCACATTTTATAGCTTAAATGGCTATCTAAGCGAGTAAAGCATGGCTATCACTAATATATTTATTTGTTTTACAACTTAGAAAAGATTACAAAAACTTCCTTCCAAGAAATCCCTAACATTCATATTTCGAACTACAAAAATATCGCGAAAAGAATATCCGAAAACTTGCCGTCAATAAAAACCCCCCGGGGGGCGATAGAGAGCGATTTATCCACACTATATCATGCACAAGTGCGGCCCTGGTATGCGGGGGGTATTATTATCCGATTGCCGAGTTCGTCCACGCAACCCTTCCATTGGAACTATTGACTGGGGAATACAGTTTGTGATTTGTCGCCATTGTTATTGCGTTAGGAATTTTGTTTGCTGAAAGATTTTTGGTGGGAAATTTGATAAAATATTTCTAACGGTTAGCAAAAGTGTATTGAGACTATTGAGTTGTGTTATATAAAAAAAATGAATTCAGTAAAACTAATAAACATCAGGTAATTTATGGTGAAGGAAAACATCGCTAGAAAATCTGCTTACATAGAGAAATTTTTGCAGCAATTTTTTTATAATATGTAACTTTTAATCAAATTTAGAATGGTAGTGGAGTCCCATGCTCTGCAGCTGAACTATAATGATATATTTATCACTTAAACTTTAGTACCTTCTGTCTCACACCACGCATTTTTTATTTCATGGAACCGGCAACTGAGCAAACGGTTTTCCTGATGGTAAATTAAACTATAGATGAGTTTCCGGACTATTATATTATAAAATAGAAAAAAAGGAAGAAAGAGAAGACGTATGTTGGGTTTCTGACCATCAGTCTTACCGAACGAAACACGACGGCAAAATACGGCAAAACTAATTTTACATCAGTGTCCTGTGAGAAAATGGTATTATCCTGACCAAGCCAGCACATTCTTAGTGCAGACCAGCAGACGTAAAGCGTGGCTCTATATTAACTTTTACTCCACGAAATAATTCCTACACACTACGCGCATTAAAAGCCCAAACTATTAAACTCCAAAACCTGTATCACAACACACATGTGCTTAGTATACGAATCTAAAACACTATAAATCGACATTAAAACACTCCACCCCACAATAACAGGCCGCTGCGCAATGCTTTGCCGAAGTTATTAGCAGCAGAACCTATTTGTTGCACTGTACACCCAATGAACTCGCCAAATCTATTGTTTATTTGTATCGATTATTTAGGTGGGCGAAAGTATATAGTGATTGTGGAAATTTGGATGTTTTAATGCTCATTATCACGCCCATCCTTCAGCAAGGCGCTATAAAATTGATTGAGAGAGCTTGCGCCATAGTCAACCACGCTGGCCCAGTGCGGGTTGGCGGACTTTACATACCATTTTTTTTTTTTACAAATTGCTTTAGTATGCTGGTTTCTTTACAATGTTTAGCCATCATCGTTAAACTTACTACATTACTATATTGTTATACTAATTAATAAATACACCTAACAGTCACTTGCATAGTCCTGATCCCACATTAAGATAAATTAAGTTTTGTGTCGTAGGTATCAGGAACTACGGGAGACTTATCGGTCTCAACACCCAGACCCGAGGCAAATATTTGTGGACTTCACAAACATTTATCTCGGTGCGGGATCGAACCCACGGCCTCTCGTTTCACGGCCGGTGTCTAACCAACTGTGCCATGGATACTGCTCTGCAGATGGTAAGAGTGCAATATCAACCACCAAGACGCAGCTATCTCTTTCCGGTCGTGACAATTATAAATAAATGCACCCAACAGTCACATACATAGTCCTGACCCCACACTAAGATCGAGTCTTGTGTCGTGGGTATCAGAAACTACGAGAGACTTTTCGGTCTCACAAACACCCAGACCCGAAAGAAATACCTGTGGATCACACAAACATTTGTTTCGGTGCGGGGATCGAACCCTCAGCCTCTCGTTTCACAGCCGGCGTCTAACCAACTGCGCCACGGAGGCTGTCTGATGCCGAATTGCTTTATCTTTCACTTAATAATGCTTTGCTGTGTTGAGTTTCCAGTACACGAAATAAGTCAGCGTGGTATAATAAGGCCCAATCTATATCAGCCCATATACGTCCCACTGCAGGGCACGGGCCTACTCTACAATCGAGAGAATCGATTGAGAGTGGTTAGGCCATATAGTCCACCACGCTGGCCTAGTGCGGGTTGGCGGACTTACATACCGTAGAAATTCTTTAAAATCCCTACAGTATGCAGGTTTCCTCACGATGTTTTCCTTCACCGTTAAAGTGCGTGGTGATTGACTATCAATACACACATAACTCCGAAAAGTCAGAGGTGTGCCCTGGGATTTGAACCCGCGACCACCGTGAACATGTAGGCAGTCGCGTCTGGTCCGTTACCAACAGGCCACCACGCACCTGGCGAACTAAGGCCCAAGTTAAGTAAAAAAGTAGATTGTGATTTTAAAATATTTGGACAAGGTGAAAAAAATGGTCATAAAATAAAGAAATAAATAATAATGTTTCCGCCCGGGATCGAACCAGGGACCTTGTGCGTGTGAAGCACACGTGATAACCGCTACACTACGGAAACATGTTTGTAGCAGGTTAATTTAAACATTGGATACTTTATAAATTTATTTGTGTAAAAACTTCGATGTACAAACTACAAAGGTTTTTAAAAGATGTCAAACGCCCAGTTGAAATCTATTCTCTATTTTATGATTATTCCCATCCAGTGTAGGTGATTAGGCCAGTTACTCATTTCACGATCCTTCGTATAAAAATTATAAAATCAGGACAAAAATCTGATTATTATGTATACAGCTTAAAAAGATACCACCGTCCAAGGGACACGCATTAATTACTTTAAAATGATCAAATGTGAACATTACCTCTTTCCTGCCTTTTTAACTTTAAATATAAAAATACCATATCCCACTCAATTTCACACGCTAACTTTACGTAATAAAGCTCAAATTCCGGCGTGCGGATTAATAATATTTTTTTCATAGTGTATTAATTTATATTCAAATGTAATTTATTCTAGGGTCTTCCTTCATCGTATAAGCTTTGGTTTTCTTTGTTAGGACCGGTGTTTGGGTCGCGTGAAATTATGAAAAATTACACGTGTGTGGGAGGGGGAGTCTTGTGGAAGGGGGAGGGGGGTAAATTGAGATTATCGTCTGGTAGTTACATGTTATTTTTTTTGTAATGGATGATGGTAAGCGATACGACCGCTCATGGACAGTAAAAACCAAACAACACCATGAATTGCAAAGCAATGCTTGGCATTCCACTGCGCTCGCCATCCTGAGACATAAGATGGTAAGTCTTATTATGTCCAGTAGTTACTCTGGCTACAATGTCCTTCAAACCAGAACACAACAGTGCATTTACACTGCTGTTTGGCGGGATAAATAGACGTTGTGGTGGTTCCTACCCCGGCGGCCTCTATCATATGAGAGTCCTTCCAGTGATTCATTTAGATTAATTATATCAATTTCGATTGTATTTAGATTTGCCAAGAAATATCCTTATTCTTGTATTTTATTATAGCTAAAGATCTTCAAAACATTATTAGACATGTATTATTATTATACTTAATTACGGAATTCATGCTTGGTGTGGCGATAAGCTCAACACCTTATACGAATTGACACCGATTTGAGTTTGGCGAACTAAGATTGGCACTTATGGCATCTCTACCTACCCCGTCATGGACATACCTGAGTTTATGAATATGTTTATCATAATGCCATTTCAGATCCACCGTTAACAAAAAGTGAGTTACAAATCCGTAACCCTTTCTTAACCCGTTGGTTCATAATTATTTTAATATGCAAATAATGATAATGAAATAACGTTGGTTTTGTCGCGTTTTTGTTTTTGTCTGTGGCTAAGGGCCTTATTGGGTTATGCTTAATTATATTTCGTAGGGGTATAAGGGGACCCTACCTTACGGGTTTAATTTTTATTTATGCCCGTGAGTTAATTCAGTTCTTTGTGCATATTATAATTATTATGAATTTATTTGTGGGCATTTTTAATTGGTTTATAAAGGGCGTGTAGGCTTGTTGGTTTCTATTCAATTAAAAATATCTGTTTTTACTTATTTTTCTCAGTTTATTCATGACGTCTTATTGTATTAATATAATAGGAATTAAGAAATAATAATAACAATAAACAAAAGCAAATAATAACTCATTAGTAAACAAGAAGGCGTGATTTGGAAGCCAGAATTCACATCACTGCATTTTCAAAGTTACCGAGTATCCTTTAATTAATATCATTTGCTTCAACGGTGTAGGAAAACATCGCGAGAAAACGTGCATATCTGAGAGTCCTCTACAAAATTTATAAATACACCCAACAGTCACATACATAGTCTTGACCCCACACTAAGATCGAGTCTTGTGTGGAGTTACGGGCCCGATTTTCGAGAAAACTTAGTATGTTTTTAGTATTTTTAAAATTAAGTATATTATCCTTTTCAGTATTTATATTTTGTTTGATAAAAAACAACGTTGATTTTTTAACTCTAGTATTTTTTATACTGTTTTAGCCCGATATGGCGATAGGCTCGCCCCCTATCACATCATGGGACGAAACATACAAGGCGAAATGTGGGTGTCCTGGTGACGCCTCTGCCTACCCGTTCGGGGATAAAGGCGTGAGTTTATGTATGTATGTTTTAACCGGATGGTAAGTGATGAGCGCTGTCATCATCTGCAATATATATTATGATTGCTTGTATAGTTGCTTTACCAGCCTGCAAAAATAAGAGGGGAAAGAGAAAAACAGAGTAAGGAGGAAATTCTCAGTCGTCGAATGGAAAACCACAGGAAAATATTTATCTCGATTTGACTATAATCTAAATTAACAATAGTATGCCTCTGTCCCTTATTAAACATCGCAATGGACTATTTCTTCTCTCATAAAATAATTAATTTATCAGATTCATCTTAATATTTTGCTTTTCCTACGCGCGGAAGAGCTGGCTGACGTTTCGTAAAGTTATGTAAATATATATGTATTTATTTCAGTAAATTTTAATTTAATTGAAAATAAAAGTGCGTGGTGGCCTGTTGGTAACGGACCAGACGCGGCTGCCTACGTGTTCACGGTGGTCGCGGGTTCAAATCCCAGGGCACACCTCTGACTTTTCGGAGTTATGTGTGTATTGATAGTCAATCACCACGCACTTTAACGGTGAAGGAAAACATTGCGAGGAAACCTGCATACCGTAGCGATTTTAAAGAATTTCTACGGTATGTAAGTCCGCCAACCCGCATTAGGCCAGCGTGGTGGACTATATGGTCTAACCACTCTTAATCGATTCTCTCGATTGTAGAGTAGGCCCGTGCCCTGCAGTGGGACGTATATGGGCTGATATAGATATACAGGGTATATCAAGACCGCGACCGAAAACGAAGCCAGGAGGTAGTATTAGTGATATCAAACACAATGCAAGTAAACATTTTACAAAAAAATCATCAATTTTTTTTTTTGTTATTTTTTACATATCGTCGTATTTGAGTGATTAAACATAGTTTTTCTAAAATAATGACGTACATCGCTTAATTTTTAAACACGCAATGGTACGTAAGGGTTTAAATTACTTTTTTTGCAACGACTAGGTATTTACCCCTCAAAAACGATGATTTTTAAAAAATTGTAGAAAACAATCCGTCGCTTATTTTGCAAAAATTTTTGTTGCATTGTGTCTGTAGCCGCTAAAACTACCACCTGGCTTCGTTTTCGGTCGCGGTCTTGATATACCCTGTATAGATATAGAAAATAAATATATAATTAATTTAATTTTACATTGTACATCACTTTATATTTTGTGTATTGACGATTTTATATTTTACCTATAGTTGTACTCTTTATTTCATAATATCCATTTAATTATTTTCGAGGATAATAAATTAATTTCACAAGAAACTAATCAGAAATTCCAGATCAGAAAACTGACCCAAAGACAAGTGACATAGAAAAAGGGTTTTTGAAAAACTCGCCGGGTTAAACACCAAGTGAACCATGAGACACAGATTAAAAAATATTATCTTAGAAAAATGGCCGTCCTGGGCAATCGGCCGAACCTTAATTGAATTACCGCTGAGCATTATTAGCGAGAGGGTTAAATTTTAACTGTGGCTTGAATCGTATTGTTTGAACTAGATTTTTAAAAAACATGGTTGACATGAAAACATTTTGATGCCATAATGCAGATTGTATTGTATTTACATAAGAAATGCGAAGTTGAGAAATGGTATATAATGAATTGTCAATAAGGTGTTAAATACTTTTTATTGTCCGTTTGTGACACACAAAGAAGTTGCGCTGAGCTTTTAGGTATCACAAACTCATTGCAAAGAAAGCAAGCACAAGAATAAACTAACTATAGACAAAGAAAAAGTATTACTACAAGGAATTTCTTTAATTTATTCAAGGCATGCTCAATTGTGACAATGATACGTCTATATTCAACTTATCCTATACAAAAAAAAATCTTATTGTATAATACACGTAAATCTTTACGGATTTACTGATTAAGAAGTACGAGTAGAAGAACTCTTAGTAATAGCCTAAAAATTGCCCAGAACACAGTACACCAACATAAGACAGCCGTCTGTGAAGCGAAGGAGTAAGTTTTCAACAGCCAGGTGTTTCGGCACTTAATTAATAACAGCAATAATTGACCGCCCTCGGCTGTTATTGGGAGCTATCATAACATTTGGGTCACGGCTCCACGTCACATTGTGCGGTTGGATGGAGTAGTCTTGGTACTTGTTGTTAGATTATTATAATTAAGAGATAAAGTAAATAGGTTTTACATTAACATGTTTTAAGCCACCCATGAAACAAGAAATCACGGATTCGAACGACACGTATGCTTGTATGGCGTACATGTATTTGTTCTCAGAGACTGAAAAAGCTCTTGTGATTCAAGGATTATCACTTTAAAGGGTTTGAGAAGTGAGTGAATGTTTTGTTGAGTTTACTTATTATTTCTTTACATAATTCTGACTTAATAAACCCCAGACAAGCTTTTCATCGAATAAATTATAACCTGCCAGAGTATTCGAAATTGTTATACGTTTTATATCATCATCATCATCAGCCCTTCTGCGTCCACTGCTGGACATAGGCTTCTCCCATAGCACGCCACTGGGTTCGATCTTCAGCCCATCGTCGCCAACCGCTACCAGCCGTTTTATATAATTTATCGAAATTTTTTAATTGCAAATTGTGAAATCGGCTCCTAATATAACATTTTAATATTGATTTTAATACGAATATTCTATAGATGTAAAGTATCAAGACACTTGGATCGTCGTAACTAACCGTACGAGCGAGCGGGTGATAGCCTTTGGGCGCAATCAGAACGTCGGCGTCCGCCTTCAGTTTTCACCTCTGTTTACCCGATACACCCGAAAATCAATTACACTATTCTAATTAAACCAATATTAGTTTATTATTAACTATCGCTTTTGTAGGGGAATTGTATTCTTAGACTGAAGAAAGATCATGTTGTGTTTTGTTACAAATGGTATGTTTAAGATGTTATTTAATGTTTGAGAATACTGTGTACTACTTAATGTGTAAATAATCCCATTCTTGGATTAGTTAGTATCCTGAGCGTGTTTATAGATTCCACGCAATAGAAAGATAATCCATTGCAATAACAGTTATTTTTACACGATGTCATGATTTTATTTAATTTCTTTTTAGGCTCAAAAACAACCTTGTGTCATGATACTCGCAAGCTTCGCTATAAAAAATTTAGAAATTTCCAATAACCAGTACCAACGACAAAGTTTTTTTTTACAATTGTAAAGAAAACAAGAAACACGCACAACATCGCGATTAGCCATGCGCCAAAACCAAATCCACCATCTTAACTCAAACAAATTAGTAATTAAGCAAAAAATTATTACATTTTAAAAATATATTACAAAAAACAATCCCATTTAGCGGCGTTCAAACGGTCATGATATTTATTTTGGCAATAAACCCGACGCAGTGCTCTTAAAGTATCGCTAATTAATGTAAACATGAAACGATTAGGACTCGGAATAAACACGCTAAATGGCCCTCAGTAGCAATAAATACCTATAATATTTTTAATTACACCCCCACAGACGAAAAAAGACATTAAACAGAAAGATAAAAAACGGAGAAACAGTATTGCAAACGAGTAAAAATATGCGTTATATTTTTTAAATATTATATATTAGTCGGTGAAATAGCAGGGCCGCACTCGCTCAGGTCATCGGTGTGAATAAATAATGATATAGTGGGGGGTTTCCAGTTCTCTCATCTCTGTTGGATGTAGGGTTGAGACTGTTAGACAGGGCAGGTGTTGCACGAATTGTTTTTAATTTTTTTTTGTATTAAATAACAATTTAGTAACAATTCTATAGAGAGCGTGGTATGCAGCTTATATTTAATATTGAAATTATAAATATATTAATATAAGACATACTCATATTGTAAATAAAAGATTAATGAACAAAACAAAAGATAATTTTTCGTCGGTTATAATAAAACTATAATAAAAATAGTCTACAAATTAATGACAGTCATTAAGTAATGATAAGAAAGTTTTTACTGATTATCTCTGTCTCAAATAATTAATTAACATTATACAAGATGTCTCAAAGAACAGTGGAAACACAAATCCAATGACATCCTCATTAGCCCCACAGCAAACACTACAAAAGCTCATATTAAAAGTAGAGCAAGTAAAATATTAATATAAATCCCCATTAGCGCCTCTGGCCGCTTCCATAGACAACCGGGGCGCGGAGTTTTAAAAAAAACGTCGCCGCTCGTCTAATGAATTTATGGTCAGGAACTTGTTCCGGGCCGCTCGTAATTTTTTCTCCGGGGACAAGATAAAGAGAGCGATGGCTGCCCCGTGACGGATAGTGTCCGCGTTGTTTTAGGGTACCGCTGGCTAATTGATCTGATTAATAAATTGTATTGTGGTAAAATTATTAATACTGTATTTTTCATGTGGGCGTCAAAGATATGAACGGATTTACTAATCCGATTTTAAACGAAGTCGAAAAGTTGGCGTAGATGTACATATTGTATTTCTTTTCGGTTTATTATTAATTGGTACGGTGCCGCATATGAAAGTACTAGTAGTAACTAGTCTTATAAAAAAGATTTCATTTAGAAATGGGTCATATAATTTAGTAAAGTACATATTTTTCGTGATAACGTTGAAAAATTGTCTACAACAAAAAAATTTTTTTTTTGTATTGCTATGTATGGCGAGACGAGCATACCATTCGCCTGATGGTAAGCGATACGATCGCTCATGGACAGTAGCAAAACCAAACAACACCATGAATTACAAGGCAATGCTTAGCATTCCACTGCGCTCGCCATCCTGAGACATAAGATGTTAAGTCTCAATATGTCCAGTAGTTACTCTGGCTACAATGTCCTTCAAACCGGAACACAACAGCGCATTTACACTGCTGTTTGGCGGGAGAAATAGACATTGCGGTGGTACCTACCCAGGCAGCCTCTCACATATGAGAGACCTACCACCAGTAAAAATGGAAAAAAAATGGTTTTTTTTTCAGTTGTAATGTCAATATTAGAGAGCACTTTGACACATATTTCTTAATCAACTACTCTCAAAAAGAAACCACACAGAACCCAATACTATTCCACTTCAATCCCCTCATATTTTGGGGGGTATTATTATTTCAACCTCCCTAAATACGTGCCTGTGGACAGAAGTCCAATATGGGCGGTATGGTGACATGGTTTTTATCACTTTTGTTAATTATAGCAACAGATAGACACATTAAAATTGTTATTAGATTTTTTAAACAGCTAAATTATTATTTTAGGAATTTAAAGTGCACAGGTGAAAGGAATAGCGCGCCATTTCCATGACATAAATAATGTGCTCGGAAAGAAACAATTAGAAAAATAAAATTATTTTTAGTAACTTATATGTGTGAATACATACCCAGATTAGGAAGAAAAGGCTCTTTGGATGATAAAAAAAAAACAAGATTTCCCTAGAAATTGATAATGCAGTAAGGTACTGTAGCACTTAATTTAAAAAAATTCCATCTCATGACTAACAGGAGATGGAATAAAAAGCTACCTCACATTATCAGAATACAATGTTGTACTCAGAAACATTTAATATCAAATAAATAGTATTTTTCTTACAAATCCAAAATATCTTGACATTAAATATCTTAATACGTCCTTTACATACATCAACAATAACAAAAGGCGTGTGGTTTTTCCAATAGGTTGTATTAGGCGAAAAGGCCGCGTTTCACGGTTGGTTAGACGATTTCACGGGCAATTGAGCCGACGGTAAAGGTCGGACGGTGACCATCGATAGTTTATCGGACGTGGCCCCTGTTCATAATGTTAAATGTTTGTACAAGGTGATGTGGGGATGTTAAGTTTAGATTGTGAAATAAAATTGGTGAAAATGGAATTAAAAAAATTTTAGTAGTCGTGTTTTGGATTTGAGTTTACGAACTTATTATTAATTCGAGCTATGTTAAAATATGATTATTAAAATATATCTTGATACTCAATTATTTTATACCTGTGATTAAATTGAGAGATATAAATTTTATACATAAAAATGTCGGTCGTAATTACACTATTCTGTGATTAAATTGAGACAAGTCAGATCATTATTCCAGACTTCTTCCTAAGTGATCAACTCATACATAATATTTTAAAACTATTCTAGAAAACGATTAAACTATGATAACTGTGAATACAGACGTAAATTTAAATATTTCGAAATATGTCCTAGGACTACCATAAGTACCAAATTGTCACATCTTATTTAATACTTTATTTTGAAATCTTGCCCACCTGTCTATCCCGTCACCTATAGCGCGATGTCTATTAAAAACCCCAAAACATCCTGTACCTGCAAATTGAATGGCACATCGGCTATACAGGGTGATATCGATAGTTCCCCGTAACGACCGGCCGGTAATTGGAAACGACCGCTACACCATGTATATGGCCCTCATAATGCCCAACAGTGGCCTTTAGTGGGATTATTTTTGATTGTACTACGCAGTTTTATTTGCAATTTGATCGAAGTGTGTCGTTAAAATGTTATTGTTTGACATTCAGTTGTAATTTTAGTGACGGGAATTTTGGTGCGTGAATATGTGTGATTAAAAGAATGTAATTACTCGTTATAGACTGTTTTATTTTAGAGCCAATGTATTTCAACTGGTGTAGTCAAAATCTACTTATTGATTGATCGGACTCGGATTCGTATAGAAAATTCGATCCATTTTCTGATCGTATTTCGTGTTGCACATACTTTAGATAAACACGTCAAAGCTTGTACCGTTGTGAGAAACGTATCTGTTCAGTTTCGAGCCAATCCATATAAAACCTACGAAGATTAAGATCTGAAAAGCATTGTAAAATGAGCACATTTTACAGGCGGTCTCTCATAAGTGAGAGGTCGCATGGGTGGGTACCACCGCAATGTCTATTTCTCTCGCCAAACAGCAGTGTAAATGCACTGTTGTGTTCCGGGTTGAAAGACATTGTAGCCAGAGTAACTACTGGACATAATGAAACTTAAATTATTAAGTCTCAGGATGGCGAGGCTCAGGATGCAGTGGAAAGCCAAGCATTACTTTGTGATTTATGGTGTTGTTTGGTTTTGCTACTGTCCATGAGCGGTCGTATCGCTCACAATCAGGCGAAAGGCATGCTCGTCTCGCGTTCATTGTAATAAAAAAATGTCATAATAAAAAGTGGAGAAAATTAAAAGAACAGCGGATTCTAGGACATGAACTAATAATAGTAAGAAAATAAAAGAACAAGATTAACACCTACAATCCTTTTATAAGTCTAAAACACTAATCGAAAGCCACACCGTCCTATGAATATTTAAAAAAGTAGAGAATGTTTCGTTAATCTTAAACAAAATTGCGATAATATGCGCGGCGGTTACTTGAGTCGAGTCGTCGTTAATTTATGCCGTGGCACGAACTATAGCATTTTAACTCCTTCTGAGATGGACGCTGGGGTATACAACAGGTATGGTAAATTTTCGAAGATTTGCGAAAGGAGAGTTTTGATGGGGTAAATGTTTGTGTTTTGGTGTACATTTTTACGAGTAAAGTGTAGGAAGATAAATATAATTAGTATTATTAGAGCTGTAATAAATAAGAATAGAAAATAATTTGGTAATTTTAAAGTTATGATGGTATTTTGGCTGTGTGTGATGGTTGATGGTAGATAGTTTTATACTAAATCTTTGTGCCTCCTCATTTGTCAATTTATTTTAATAATCTAAAATAAGCCTACGACGCCCTAGATGTTTATGGCATAATTATCAAATGGCGGAATCATTATCATCAACAACTTGAGACACAGAACCTCCGCAGCTGAAAGTAGCTGCCGCAATATTTTCATAGTGGCCTGCATCCAGCGACTACCCAACTTTACCAGGTCACCACCATATAAACAGATGACTGACCCTCTCTGCCAATACCAGATCAACCAACCAATCCCTGGCACAATCACAAAAACTCCAATTCTCAAGTTATCCCATTTTCTCCACACGCTGTCCAGTGGCGATCTGGCTTAACCGAAGCCAAAAAGTGTACAGTCACGCTTCGAACCACCCCCCACCCCGTCCGCCCCCTCGCCTCCAGTCCGGGCTAACTTCATAAGACTATGAATTTAAATACGTTAGTCGATGTCAAAGGGTCGTCGCGTTGCATCCGTTAGGGGGGGTAAGATGGCGCTGGTTGGAGAAAGGGCAAATGTAAATGGAAAATTATGGTGCGAAATTATGCTGAGCGGGATTTTGTTATAAGTTTTTAATTTGATTATTTAATAGCATAGGCTAACATGGGTCTTGAAAAAAGTATAAAAAAATAATTTTGGAAAATTCTGATACATTCAGCAACTTCTTAAACCCCTGTTCGTGGTAAAATCTTAAGTTCAAGGGCTAGTAAAGTACGTGTGGACTCTCATTGTAAATATTTATAATTGACACCCATAAATTTCCATTATTTCAGAGCTTGCCTCGATTGTTATGTTTAAGCTTAGAATTATTTAAATGTAGAATGCAGGAGTTTCCAGTCAGACTGTTTTCAGTTGGTAAACATTTTTGGATATGTTCAGAATTAAATGTCCTGATTATGATTAATACTATTACATATGGTATTCTACAGTAAAGGTAAAACTCGTGCAAGGCCGCGATGATGGATTAAGATCTGCTTAATTCTGTGGTGTAGAGGATTCTCATACTTAAACGTGCGATGTTTTTCATCACCATATTCATACTCGGCCATAAAGAGTCTTAAGTCTAACATATAATTTTAATGACTTTCAACGGTACGTATCCGCATCAGCCCTTATACGTCCCACTGCAGGGTACGGGCCTTTTCAACAATCGATAGTACGATTGGGAGGGGTTAGGCCATATAGTCCACCACG
The DNA here is from genome assembly GCA_949752805.1 of Deilephila elpenor. Classification (NCBI taxonomy): domain Eukaryota; kingdom Metazoa; phylum Arthropoda; class Insecta; order Lepidoptera; family Sphingidae; genus Deilephila; species Deilephila elpenor. The sequence goes on from OX457115.1 coordinate 10,536,071, forward strand.
CTGGCCTAGTGCTGTTGTACGAATCACTTTATACCTTCAAAGTATAAAAGCTAGAATTATATCACATAAAAATAGATATTCGTCATCACACAACATTTTAGCGGCCCGCGAGCGACAACCACTAACTTTTCTTATCACCAGTGGATTGTTAGTACAGAGTTTAAAAATATTCGAAACACGGCCCGCCTCGCCTGCCCTCTCATTACGCATTCACTTCGAATGGCAGACATTTTGGCACTCTGTAATTGCTTATCATCTATCTATTTACTAGGTTTTTGCCATATTAATCCAGCATAGTGACCCACCCATTTTCTATGATATTTTAGAGACTTTTCCGCCCACACCCAACACTGCAACTCCTGTCGGCCAGGATCAACAGCACGCAAAGAATTGGCACCGAGCTCCGGAGCTCAAAGTCTCTTAGGGACACTAGCTTGACTTGACTATGTAAAGTCCGGTAACACTAGGCCAGCGTGGTGGACTATATGGCCTAACCTCTCAATCGTAATCTCGATTGTGAAGGAGGCCTGTGCCCTGCAGTGGGATGTAATAATACAGTTACAGTGACACATCCAAGTGTTTTGCAATCACTGTCGATTCTAGTCCACCGATATATTAGAGAAGTCACTGCTCAACTGATTTTCACCAGGCTGGCACAATTATTTCGAAGGTATTGATAGTCTATTAGACAGCCGTGCATTTACCATTAAAATACAGCACTACTATCTTAGAACAAAAACAAATCAATTTATCTATACTATTATTAAACCCACTAGCGTAAAAGGAAGCATTTGTAGGTAATTTAATTTAAATTCCGCTGAGCACCGAAGTAATTTACAATCCAGAATTCGAAAGAAAGGACTTAGGAATTACACTAAGTACTACACTGACTTATTGAGGGTCCGATTTTACATACCACAGAATTTATTGGAAACTTCTTTGTAGTATGCAGATTTATGATGTTTTAATTCGTTGTTAAAATACATGGTAATTGACTTCGGTAAGTATAAAGCCCTGCTCCACATTGATCATTTGATTTAATTTAGATTTGTACATGGTTTAATTTTATGGTATGGTTTAGTTTAAATTTAAAATTAAACTAAATCAACGATATAATTTAAGAAACCCTGCTACACATTTTGAAACTTTTTCCTCCAAACTCTTTTGCTTTTAGATAAGATCGAAAACGAATCCAGGTGGTAGTATTAGTGACTTCAGAAACAATACAAGTAAAAATTTCACAAAAAAAAATCGGCAACTTTTTTTTTGTGTTTTTTTAATTATCGTCGTATTTGGGTGTTAAATACATAGTTTTCCTAAATTAACAATGTACACCTATTTATTTTAAAGGGTGCAATGGTACGCAAAGGTTTAAATTACTATTGTCGCAAAAACTAGGTATTTACCACCCAAACACGATGATATTTAAAAAATTGCAAAAAAGAATCTGACGCTGTTTTGGTGAATTTTTATTTGCATCCTGTCTGTAACCACTAAAACTACCACCTGGCTTCGTTTTCGGTCGCAGTCTTGATATACCCGGTATACTGCAAACTTAATAAAAAGACCATCCAGCTAAGCCACCGTCGGTGATCGATACGAGTCCGCAAATTGTCTGCGAGTACAGTCGGACGCATTTTCTTTTACGATCGCCGACCGCTGTTTACGTGCCGTGCGAAGATACGGCCGATCGTTGCGGATCACAGTGCATCGATTATTGCTATGGATACGGTAGTTTTCCACTATTTTTATCCCACACTAATTTTATTAGCAGTAGATTAAAATACGTAATAAATATTTCTACGGTATGTAAGTCCGCCAACCCGCACTGGGCCAGCGTGTTGGACTATATGACCTAACCATTCTCAATCGATTCTCTCGATTGTAGAGTAGGCCCGTGCCCTGCAGAGGGACGTATATGGGCTGATATAGTATAGTATATTAAAATATGGCAATATATATTGCCTTAGGATGTGTAACCATAACGGTGAAGGAAAACATAATGAGGAAATCTGCATACCGTGGCGATTTTAAATAATTTCTACGGCATGTAAAGTCCGCCAACCCGCACTAAGCCAACGTGGTGGACTAACGTAATTTTTCTTTTCTCTCAATAGTACTTTCGATTATAGAGGAGCCCCGAGCTCTGCAGTGGGACGTTTATAAATACAGATATTAAAATGAAACACACTGAAGTTGATTTATAAAAACATTTATATGCCACATCAAAACATTCCAACATACAAGTTGCCAAAGCTAATAGCGATCGCCTAATAGCGGCGGGCTAGTTGTTGCCCCATAAAGACATCCCCATTCCTCGTTTATTGGCCCGCCTTCCCAATCCGATAATACTACCGAACACAACCCTTATCCACAATACTGGTATTTACTTTGTTTTTATAAACATTTTGCAACAGATGCGAAGATCTTCGGGAGAGGTAGTATGTGTTCAGCAAGTCTGTTTTACTGAAGAGAGAGAGAGAAATAAAAAGAAAGAAAATTACATTTTACAGCTAACTTTATTTCCCAAAATAGAAAAATCCAAAATCAGGGAGTCAGGAATTTGTGCCCGATATGGCGATAGGCTCGCCCCATATCACATCACGGGACGGAACATACATGTGGGTGTCCTGGTAGCACCTCTGCCTGCCCTTCTGGGAAAAAGGCGTGAGTTTATGTATGTATGTTTTTAGGTTCTCGTTGGTCGATACTCTACTTAGCCCACACTTACCATCAGTGGTCAGTACGGTCACTTTACCAGCAAAAAAATCCTCCAACACAGCCAAAGCCACGCGCAACCGCTAGCTTCAATTAAAGGGCCATCAATAACTTCCTCATAATATCTTTATGGCGTTATAAAAATAATGCTTCCAGGTTTACGGTCATAGTTGGTAATTATTACGAGCTCTGCCCACCCCCTCGGTGTGATGCCATTTATAGTCGCCGCTTTGATTGGTATTTCTTATTTATGATAAGGTTTATGAGTTAGCGGTTTGATTTCAAAACTTTTCTTGTATTTTCGATATTTTATATGGTTTTAATGCTTAAACTACATCCAAGTTTCATGGTGGATCAAACCAGAAGCCGACTATACCTACACTTCCCATAGTGTATCTATGTTTAAACTTTGTACATACATACATACATTAACTCACGCCTTTATTCCAGAAGCGGTAGGCAGAGGTGCCACCAGGACACCCACATTTCGCCTTGTATGTTCCGTCCCATGATGTGATAGGGGGCGAGCCTATCACCATATCGGGCACACATTCCTGACTACGGGCTGACAATGAATAGAAACACCTAATATCACTTTGCTCGACCCGGGATTCCAACCCGAGACCTCAGCTTTGTAGTCGAACCGTAGTACAACTACGCCACAGAGGCAGTCAGTAAAAACTTTGCGCCAGTGTAAAATTATATCCTCGATATTACTTTCATAATTAATCCACAGCGTTTGATATAATATCCAGGAATATTTGAATTTGTATAATAACTGCATTCCTGCTATTAAAATATTTCATCACAGAAATTCTTAATATGCAATTTTGAATTATGTTTTGTTGTATGTTACATCCCAAATAACCTTCAAAATAAAAGACCATAATCACCGTCCAGGTTATTAATCCATCTTGCCGTATCTCGCCAGGAACATTTCTTTGAAAAGCCGGCAAAATAATTCAACATTTAATCACAATTAAGCAAACAAAACTCACGAACTCATGCATAACAAACGTTTTCGTCGCATTAGTCTGAAATCGTCGAATTCATCACACGATCATATCTCAGTGGCTCCCTCTGTTATTAAGACGGTGAAAAAAGGGAACGTAAGTGATCCCGGGGAAAATTAAAACCGCCTGAGGCCTATTGGGTAATAATGTGCTCCTATTAAAGCAACATGGAGCGATTGCTTCAGGTGAGCTTGGGTGTTTTGATAAGACACAGGTGGTGGGTGCTGGTTCGATTTTAGGATAATTAATATGAATAATACGAGTACATGGGTTCCACAAAGAAGTGAAGATAAGAAGGGAAATATTTTTCTGACCATTTTTATATCACTTAGTATATGAGAATATTATTGGAATAATGGATACAATTAATCCCTAGTTCTGAATTCAAATATGTAGGTTATTAAGGTTAGCTAATGTGACTGCTGGCCTCTTTGGGAATCCGGTTACGTTCTTCAATTTGTAAAAAACTTTCAATTTGTGGATTAAGTACCTGGGTATTTCGATTTCAAAACATAGGCGTCACATGAAGTAGCCATATATGACGGGAAACGTATTATGTAATTTTCTTAACAGCGGTCGAATATAGGCAATTGGCAAATAGCTAGTACGACGCCACGTTTTGGTGATACCTTCGAGGGATGAAAAGTTATGGATAAAGCGCTCGACGCCTTTCATCCCTTCCCTTTAAAGGTACATGTGACTAGGCTTTCAGAATTCTCGATACCATAATATCGTAACTGCCAACTGGGTACAGGCTGCCTCCAACAGGTCACTGTGGAAATCATTGGGAGAGGCCTATGTTCAGCAGTGGACTTCCTTTGGCTGATGGATGGATGGATGGAAGGCCGCTTATTTATATTTATCGTGAGGTAGTGGTACTAGTCCGATCGACTCAACTCATTCACGACTTTGTAATGGAAAAACTATACTTTGAAGTTACAGTTATTGAATAACATAGATTTGATCTACGAATGAACATGCTGTCAGCATCTCATGGTCCAAAGTCAGTCTCAATCCATGAAGATACATGTATCGCGGTGATGGAAACTATGAGAGTTATTACGGTTTCCATAGAAACTACATCCGAAAGGAATTTGTTTCCAATGTGTGTATTGCCAGCATATCGGATGGTATAGTGGCTTCAGCGGGCTACTAAATAATTGCTTTTTAAATTTCAAAGTCAAGATGTCAATCGCTAGAACAGTTTTATGTACTTCCTATATCTGATGATGATCAAAATCAAGCAGAGTTTTTGTAAACTTATATCTTTATCAGAACAGAAACAAACCGCGAGAGTGAAGCTACTGTTGTTGATAAAGCGCGTCGGGCCGAGGTTGGCTAGAATAAATTCGAGTTCGCCATTTTGTACACCGTAATGAATGCTAAGATTAAGATTTGTGCGCCGCAGGATTGTTCTTTTGTTTGCATTGTGGCCGCGGCTGGGTACACCTTGCTGTACTGTCGCGTACACTGACGTTTTATATTAAACTTCGTGGCGTAGTTGGTAACGAAGCTAGTTGTGAAAGAAGATGCCGATTGGATCTTTGTGACCAATTTTTGTGGCATCCACAAGTTTTGAATATATTCGGCGAAAATGACTTCATAATATTTGGAACAAACAAAATGAAACTCCTACAGTATTGTAAGGTTAGGACAATGGCTAGAATGTTGTTCGTTTTATTTATTTACAAAAATTGACTGCATTCATAATGATAAGTAGATTAATTGCGGAAAATAAATAAGTTTTGGAAGTTGACATAATTATGTCGCTCTGTTAGAAATCGGATATACACAGAAACATAACATAGAACTTGCACACTTGTTGGTTCCCTGGTTTGGTTTATTAAAACAGACTTTAACCTGGCTGCGATCTCTTATACATCTAAAGAGGGTCACAGTTCACCATATTGTCCCAGTGTTTTTCTAGCCTGTTAATTGTTGAATTACCAAGAAAAAGTACCCATACTACAGATGTAATTTTGATGGCATGCTGTCTATATTTAAAATATCGATGAAATTATACCAAACTTGCTTATAATAGGAACTTCACTATCTGAATTTCTCACGTAACACTTTCTTGTTCCACTATGTCAGACCTTGGCTTCCCACCCAATCTAAATCATAGGTCCCAATGTGCAATGTCATATATCTAAAATCCTTCTGTACTGTATTAGCCCATATACGTCCCACTGCAGGGGACGAGCCTCTACAATCGAGAGAACTATTGGGAGGGTTTACACCATATAATCCACCACGCTGGCCTAGTGCGGGTTGGCGGACTTTACATACCGCAGATTTTTTATAATCGCTACGTTATAATACGTGGTTGACTATCAATACACACATAACTTCGAAAAGTCAGAGGTGTGCCCTGGGATTTGAACCCGCGACCACCGTGAACATGTAGGCAGCCGCGTCTGGTCCGTTACCAACAGGCCACCACGCTCTTCACAAAAAATATATTAAAAAGCCCAATACACTAATAATATTGTACTCAACTGTACCTGGATCGCCCGAGGCGAGTAATGCACGTGGGACGGCTGCCTACTCCGCCGGTGCGACTGTCGCGCGACTTTTTGTCGTAATTACCTACCCGCGGAATTAGTCGTGTGTAGTCCGCGCTGATTATTAGTTGTAAAGGGGTGATTTGCTAAAAGGCCTTTTGTGTATGTGAAATACAGTGTGGTGTGCTGAAGATGTTTTTTATTCTTTTATTTTATTGTAATGATTTTTTCATATTTTTAGCCGTATGGGAGTAAATCGGACTGTGAAATAAGGGTCAGTAGGTAGGACCACGCGTCGATATTATAATTTTGGTGATAGATAAATATTATTAAAATTACCGAGGTCTGTTGTAGCTTGTTATATCGATAAATGGACTTGAAACAGTAGCTGATATTACGAAAAAAAAACCAGTCATTGAAATAGTCAGTCATTTAAAATGTCTATCAATTACCACCCTTATAGTTTACACCTATGATTCCCTAGTCACTGACGTATTAAAAAAACACAAAACAGTTTCAATATCCTTAAATTACGCCTAGCAAACTACATTTTCGAATAGTTGTCTGGAAGAGATCGCTTTTAGCGTATAAGGCCGCCAATTGTTTCACCAAATGTAAATATGTTTCATTTTTGTATTTTATGTTGTGTGGTGTAACAATAAAGTGTTATTATTATTATTATTTTGAACCTATCAAGTAAGTCCTACCAACTTGAGTTAAACGTAACAAGACCACGGATCCCTCATTCCCCACAGTAACGAGTAATCGACGATACCCGACAACTGCTAATGGCAGCGGTTTCTATTACTTTTTATTATTCCTGCCCGCCCCCGACCGTTTTCCTTATTGCAGTTCGATTCCTGGCCTGCTAACTACTTGCGTAATGATGGAGCGAGTTAATAGCTTGTATGCACCCCTGTAATACGAGTAGTAATAGTTTCAGCCCACTTGTGATTGAAGATTTAGGATTTTTTTATTGCACTGAATGGCGAGACGAGCATGCCATTCGCCTGATGGTAAGAATTCGACCGTTAATGGACAGCAGCAAAGTCAAACAACACAATGAATTTCAAATCAATGCTTGGCTTTCTACTACCTACGCTCGCTGTCCTGAACTGTTAAGTCTCATTATGTCCAGTAGTTACTCTGGCTACAATGTCTGGAACTGGAAAAACACAGTGCATTTACACTGTGTATGTTTCAATACCTATTTTATTTATTTCTTATTATTCCATTCCATTTGGTCCAACACGCTGGCTGATATTTGGATATTTTAATTTGTCTCGATAATTACCACCTTACAAGATGGTAAACTTATTTTAGTGCCTCAAGCAGGCGTGTCGCGTTAAGGTTTCATCTAGGTATATCAACTGACTGCCTCGGTGGCGTAGTTGTAGAACGGTACGACTACAAAGCTGAGGTCTCGGGTTCGAATCCCGGGTCGGGCAAAGTGATATTGGGTTTTTCTAATAACTATCAGCCCGGAGTCAGGAATTTGTGCCCGATATGGCGATAGGCTCGCCCCTTACCACATCATAGGACGGAACATACAAGGAAAAATGTGGGTGTCCTAGAGGCGCCTCTTCCTACCCCTTCTGGGATAAAGGCGTGAGTTTATGTATGTATGTAGTTATATCAAGTTTTGAGTCGATATAATAATAATAAAAGTTTCAAACGCGAAAATGATACAAATATCAAACATCAGAATAGTATTTTATGAATGCAAATAACTATTAATTCACAGCAATGAATTTATAAATTTGATCACAAACGTCCGGTCGTTTATTTAATGAGTATCAATAAAATTTGCCCGACGGCCGTATGCAATACGCAATCCATTGCGGCGTCGATGTGAAATGTGTTTGGTTTAATTATTCATTTATTAATTGTATTGTCAGCGGTCGGTGCAATGTATTACTTCACATTTTTTACGAACAGTTTCGGTGCACTGTAATGTTATTCGAATTGTGATTGGTCAAGACTGGTCTATAAACTTGAAAAGCGTTGAGGTAATGTCAGAATACTGTTTGGCAAAGGAATCTAATTCTAATGTAGTACTAATGGTACTACAGCTCTTAAAATATGGTCTAGGAATTATACAGGGTATATCAAGACTGCGACCGAAAACTAAGCCAGGTGGTAGTTTTAGTGGTCCCAAACACGATGCAAATAAAAATTTCGCCAAAACAGAGACAGATATTTCTTTAGATTTTTTTAAAAATCGTCGTGTTTGGTTGGTAAATACCTAGTTTATGCGAAAATACTAATTTAAACCCTTACGTACCATTGCGTGTTTAAAAATAAAGAGATGTACATCATTATTTTAGGAAACTATGTATATATCACCCAAATGCGACGATAAGTATAAAATTACAAAAAAAGTTGTCTACTTGCTTTGTGTCTGAAGTCACTTATACTACCACCTTCGTTTTCGGTCGCGGTCTTGATATACCCTGTATAGCCTAACTCCTCTCAACCGTGTTCTCGATTGTAGATATCTCTGGCCCGCAGTGGGACGTATCTGGGGTGATATGCCCCTAATAAAAACTGCAACAAAACCATATTACTTTTTTTTTAAACCGATACAACCTCCCAAAGACAGTAATCGAGTTACAGTAACAACAAACAAGAGGCGCGTCCCCAAATTACAGGAATCAATAACCCGGCGAGACGGCATTATGCGACGATTTATTAGCCTAGTGCAGGCTTATTAGTCGAAAGAGACTGACTCGTCGGAATGTAGAGTTAAGAATAGCCAATACAGGGCTTTTTGGCTATTTAGTTGGGCTTCAAAAGAAACTCTTTTATACTAATGACCAATGAGATTATTCAAACTGAAAGACTCATACTCGTATTATGTGAATTGCCTAACCTGGGATTCTAACTCAATACCCTAGGGTTCATAGCTCGTACTTGTTACCAATAAATCTATGAGGCAATATATATACGCAATGAAAAATAATCGCGAGAATCTGGATAATGAAGTTTCAGTCACAAAATTATACCAATTGACAGCCTCCGTAACGCAATTGGTTAGACGCCAGCTGTGAAACGAGAGGCCGCGGGTTCGATCCCGCAACTTGACAAATGTTTGTGAGGCCCACAAGTATTTGTTTTGGGTATGGGTGTTTGTGAGACCGAAAAGTCTCTCGTAGTTTCTAATACCCACGACACAAGACTTAATTGATCTTAATGTGGGGTCAGGACTATGTCACTGTTCGGTGTATTTATTTATTTATTATTTAATTATAACTTAGCCTATTTAATTTATTCGACAGTTCTATACATTGCCTATATCTACGCTAGCCAATATACAAAAGTCGGCAAGAATGCGACAAAGTATTGGTGTATAAAAACCAAATGCCGGCCGGCGCTCGCCGCCTCCTCCGCCGTTTAATATACTCCTTTGTACTGGCCGATACACAAGTGTTGGTACTTTTAATTCGTAGAAAACTAAAAATTGTTTTGGAAGAGATGGTCTTGGTTGTTTATATTGGTAAGATTAGGTAGCTACAATGCACTTGACGATAAGTGCAGTGGAGGTTTAGCATCTGGCGTGAGGTGAGCTTCTCTTATTGGTCGACATTTTGTTGGCCTGATTGTGTCCGGACATACCAATGATTTCCACAGCGACTTCCTGAGATCATGATTTGAAGGAATACAAGTTAATAGATACACAAAAACATTACATTATTTCGACAGTATAATTATATATTTTATATTTTGAGTTGTGGATATTAGAAACAAAGGGAAACTTGCGGTTTAAGTAAAACATACAATTGTTTCGACACAGAAATTGCAGCGAAAGCTTTTCGTTTTACAAAATTCCAATATATTACGGGCCAGATACTATTTAAATTAAACTGCATATCTAGTTCCATACTAAAATTACCCCAAACCACTTCTATCGCAGACTACCCTCGACATATGTCACCGTGCGCCACGGCACAATAAATAAATAGCGCAAATTCCGAAGTGACCAGACCATTGGTCCAATAAAACCTGACTACCGAGCAAAATAAATACGGGACCCTTCAACATTTGTTACACCCGTTAAGGTGGCGTGTTCGGCCAACATGTTTTTCTTTTGGGAATTTGATTGTGGGGCCTCTTGTTAATTGGTAGGGGGTTTTATTGGTAGTTTAAGAAATGTCGATGTTGACGTTGTAGTTAATGTTGGAGGTTAAATTATAGATTTCATTTTTAATTTATTGACTGCCTCGGTGGCGTAGTTGTACTACGGTACGACTACAAAGCTGAGGTCTCGGGTTCGAATCCCGGGTCGGGCAAAGTGATATTGGGTTTTTCTATTCATTATCAGTCCGGGGTCAGGAATTTGTCCCCGATATGGCGGTAGGCTCGCCCCCTATCACATCATGGGCCGGAACATACAAGGCGAAATGTGGGTGTCCTGGAGGCGCCTCTGCCTACCCCTTCTGGGATAAAGCCGTGAGTTTATGTAAGTATGTATTTTTAATTTATATTTCGGATCAGTTAAATACAGGTTAAAGATATATTCTTGTAGACAAAAAGTTATAAAATTGTCTCAATTATAAATCGAAATTAGGTCCTCGCGATTCATAATCCATTTTATTTATACATGGCAACTACACAAAAAATTAAGCAGATAGATATGACGATTACCGAATAAAATCCTTAAATAAAATAACTTGAATATTACAATCATTTAAATTTTAAATAATGCCAAAAAGTACCGAAGTCTCGAACGAAGTTTTAATGGTTGCAGAATCTACTTAAAAGAAACTGTTTCTGTTTCTAACAAATCGATGTGAAAAATCAAAAGAGGGAACTTAGGATTATCTATATCAGCCCATATACGTCCTACTATAGGACAAGCCTACTCTGTTATCGAGAGTACGATTGAGACGGGTTAGGCCCTGGTGGTTAGGCCGTGGTGAATTGTATAATTCACCACGCTGACGACTATGGAAAACTATGCATTAATGTACCACTCGGACCGAAGCCGGTACCACTCCATGTCTCTTTTAAATTCCTTTGAAAAACCAACAAGGACGCAGCGTTTGCGATGTTTTCCTTGATTTAACCAAAGTCCCTTAAGGAAGTATTTTATCAACAACGCGACATAAACACGGAATAGAAGCATCGGGCTATAAATCTGGAGGTCGGGTATCGAGTGATAACAAGATATGAATGCAACTCGTCTACTGCATTGTTAACATTTCTGCTTCATGTAGTGTGGAGATGGACTTTATCTATACATACAGGGTATATCAAGACCGCGACCGAAAACGAAGCCAGGAGGTAGTATTAGTAATATCAAACACAAGGCAAGTAAAAATTTTACAAAAAAAATCATCAATTTTTTTTTTAATTTTTTAGTTTTCGTCGTTTTTGGGTGAAAAAATACTATTTTTTCCTAAATAATGATGTACACCTTTTTATTTTTAAAGACGCAATGGTACGTAAGAGTTTCAATTACTATTTTTGCAAAAACTAAGAATTTACCACGTAAAAACGATGATTTTTAAAAAATTGCAAAAAATAATCTGTCGCTTTTTTTCGGAAATTTTTAGTTGCATTGTGTCTATAACCATTAAAACTACCACCCGGCTTCGTTTTCGGTCGCGGTCTTGATATACCCGGTATAATAAATTTGTAACCGATCGATGTCTGTACATAGGAGATAAATGGGAAAATTAATATGGGGGTCTCTATTAACGTAATCAATCCCAAAACATTTACTGGTGGTAGGTCTCTCATATGTGAGAGGCCGCCTGGGAGGTAGCACCGCAATGCCTATACCCCCCGCCAAACAGCAGTGTAAATGCACTGTTGTGTTCCGGTTTGAAGGACATTGTAGCCAGAGTAATTACTAGACATAATGAGACTTAACATCTTATGTCTCAGGATGACAAGCGCAGTGGAATGCCAAGCAATGCTTTGCAATTCATGGTATTGTTTGGTTTTTTACTGTCCATGAGCGGTCGTATCGCTTACCATCAGGCGAATGGCACGCTCGTCCTGAAATTCATCGCAATAAAAAAATATAGATTTTTTCCTGTTTGTGCAGCAGGGGACACCTGTGGCTGAAGAGATAGAAAGAGGGAACATAAAGACAATTAAAATTTGAAAAAAGATGAAAAGTACGAAAATAATAGTACAAGAAAAACTACTAGTATAAGAAAAACAAGTCTCCATACATCACAGCAGCCTTCACCGGTGCAGTAGTAAATCAGTTTGAGACGGTACCGACGCGGCGCTGCAGCGTCGATCGCCAGCAGATACCAATACTCTTTGTTTTGGACCGGTGTGTGTACAGTGTGGGCTAGATTAGGTATTTGTTATTAATTATTTCCGTTTTTTATACTAAGCTTCTCACGACCGCGCACATATGAAGGTTTGACTTTAAGTTAACAAATATTAAGAAATACACCCAACAGTGACATGCTAACTCGTGACCCGAACTAAGATGTGGGTGGGTGTGTGGGTATCAGAAATTACAATAGCTTTTCGGTTTCACAAATACCCAGACCCGAAACAAATACTTGTGGATCCCACTTACATTAGCCTCGACGCGGAGATGGAAACCGTAGCCTCTTGTTTCACTGCTGGCGTCGTAACTAACTTAGCCACGGAATCCGTCAAAAGGAAAAGGTAAATGATGATGAATGAATGGTATTCTTTATTCTTGTTTAATCTGTTACCCCATCGCATCAACAAACGGAGAAAACTTTAATTCATAAAAAAAAAAAAATTCGTCGCCACGAAGCTACGAAGAATACGAAAAGCTACGAAGCTACGTAAATGCTACGATATTTCGTAGCTTTAAAAATTACCTCCAAATAAATCCCAACTATTAATATAATTAAAATTTACCTAATATGTACAGCCACAATGCAGGCAGACGGAAGGTATCGTGACCTTATTAAACGTTCTTGAATCTATTGATTCGGTTTTACAAGCAACCGTTTACGATCGCATAAATTTCCCTCAGTATCGGAACGATGCAATCCATAAAAGCACGAGACTTGACATGAAATATTACGCCAAGGTCATGCTTTTGTTTCCCTCGCAAAAAACGGGTAAAAAATATTGAAGGCTCCTAGAACCTTCTATCCATCCATCAGCCAAAGGACGTCCACTGCTGAACATAGGCCTCTCCCAATGATCTCCACAATGACCTGCTGGAGGCAGCCTGCATCCAGCGACGTCCCGCCACCCTTACCCTAGAACCTTACTAGTGGCAAAATAATATTTTTCGTATCCGCCCACATAGCAACAATCATATAAAAATATAAATAAAAGTTGTTAATAATTTTAATCATAATGTATTTACGCCTCGTATCCTCCCTGAAACTCAAGTTTTTGGGTTATAATGAAGATAAAAAACCCTATTTGTAACTATTGTAATAGCTTCAAAATTGTAACCTATTTTGGGTAACACACACCTCTGACTTTTCGGAGTTATGTGTGTATTGATAGTCAATCACCACGCACTTTAACGGTGAAGGAAAACATCGTGAGGAAACCTGCATACCGTAGCGATTTTAAAGAATTTCTACGGTATGTAAGTCCGCCAACCCGCACTAGGCCAGCGTGGTGGACTATATGGCCTAACCACTCTCAATCGATTCTCTCGATTGTAGAGTAGGCCCGTACCCTGCAGTGGGACGTATATGGGCTGATATAGATATATATTTTGAGTAAAAAAAATTTAATAAAAAATAAACTATAAAAAAGGTAAATCGCATCATGGTGAACCATAGTCATAGACTACGCATTAGGATTAGCTAGTACCTGGTTCTTGTTGGTTGACGACAGATAAGCGTCTATCTTCCCTCGGTATCTCAATTTGATAGTCGATAGACTTGTATTTTTATCAAGTGCAGAATGGTCGATGTAAAACTAGCGAAGGTACGTCAATATAAGTTTAATACATACATAATAGGTATTAGAGAAATGCAATTAGTTTGAGAAATAATATTAGGCATAAAATTATGTAAAAATGAGTTAGTATTAATTATCTTTCATCATCATCATCATCATCATCATCATCAGCCCGTTGCAGTCCACTGCTGCTGCACATAGGCTTCTCCCTAGGCACGCCACAGAGCTGTAATTCCAATTTAATCTTTAAGTCATTCTAATCGACTAATTTTTCAGTTTTAGAACTAATCACCGCTTTACCACTTCGGTACCACTACACCACGGTATCATACATACATCCATAAACTCACGCCTTTATCCCCGAAGGGGCAGGCAGAGGCGCCACCAGGACACCCACATTTCGCCTTGTATGTTCCGTCCCACCATGTGATAGGGGGCGAGCCTATAGCCATATCGGGCACAAATTCCTGACTCCGGACTGATAATGAATAGCCAAATCCAATATCACTTTGCCCGACCCGGGACTCGAACCCGAGACCTCAGCTTTGTAACCGTACCGTTATACAACTACGCCACCGAGGTATTACTTTGGACGAATTTACCTGTTTAAGCTACAATCGCCACATCGTGTCCTTCCTATGAAAAATATCCAACAGATTAATATTTTTACTACCCATAAAATCCCGTAATATGTAGTATTCAAAGTACATGTCAACCGAGCGGGTAAGCACTCCAAGAAATGTAAATAGTCGCCAATGCAACCGTCGACTGCGATTCTTTTAATTCAATTTAATAAAAATATTCTTCGGTAAATCAGAAGTGCTTTTTGCTTAGTGATGCGAGATCACGGAGAGTCAAGTGTGGTTTTTAATAACGAATTCGTCGGATTGCCAGTGTAATTTCAACCCTATGCTTTAGTGATTCAGGTTGAGAATGCGTTGGAAATTGTTTCCGCGAAATGAACACTGTCGCGAGTTTTTTTCGCGTTACTGGCGTACAGATCTAGCCAATACCTGATAGTATAGGGTGTGTTTTTTTGTGTAAAATATTGTGAGTTTAATTTTTTTATGGAAGACTGGAATTTGTGATGAATTTTCAATGAATGGAACTGGCAGGCGAGTAAACGGCTTGTGTAAACTATATCTACATGTTGCTTGTTTTTAATTAATGTGGATAATTTATGTAATGGGAAAGTACTTGGGCAATCAGCCTCTATTTAGAGGTTTATATATATTTTATAAATAACTGTATCCAGACCGCTTTTAACATGTAGAAATCCTTGGGTAAGGCCTTTGTTCAACAGTGGACTTCTTGCGCCTAAGGATTACATTAATGATAAAAGAAGATAAAAGTAGTTTTGCGTCATGTCAATTTTGTTTCTTACATATTGCGAATTAATTTGACTACAGTGTAGCTTAGCCAATCAACAAAAAATACACTTCTCTGTATTGTATAAAAATGCAGGTGATTATTTCTCGGTCTTTATATATTTATGCAACGCATTCAGGCGCCAGAAAATCGTCAACGATCTGTACACATACCTGACACCCCATATAAATAATAAATAAATACACCCAACAGTCACATACATAGTCCTGACTCCACACTAAGTTCTCGTGTCGTGGGTATCAGGAACTACGAGAGACTTTTTCGGTCTCACAAACACCCACGAAACAAATACTTGTGGTTCACACAAACATTTGTCTCTGTTCTTGTTTCTTTTAACCAACTGCGGCACGGAGGCTGTCAATGCTGTCAATAATGCGCCATATTATAACAGATATTCTTAGTTCGCCAACCCACCCTGTGCGTGCGTCCGATACGCGGTGTAACACAAGTAGTAGATAGTTCGCCTTTCCTTCGCATCCACTTCGACTAACGATGTCATTCTCATTCCACGCCGACGAGTTATTGAGACGTTTTCAAGAGACAAACCACCCGGCCGCGCCCCCTTTTCAACGCCTGAGGGGTGGTGGACTATGATGTCGGGGGATGGATGTGGCTTGGTTGTAAATTTGTGTTGGTATGTAGCTGTGATGACCAAGTTCCAACTATTGAAAGATAAAAGGTTGTGATGAAAATCAGTGGTGTAATCAATAACCGTCTAATACTGAGCATGTAGTTCCTACCAAGAGATTGATTGAGAGGGCTTAGGCCAAAGGCCGACATTGGCCTATTGCGGTTTAAACGATTTCACATACTGCAGAGATTCTATGAAAGATGTAGGTATAATTTCTTTACCATTAAAATGCGTAGTTACTGATTTTTTTCTTGTCATTCCACCATCCTCCCCTCCAGTTTTTTGTCACTGTATATATTATATACACCCTTAGGTAGTCATCATGTGTGTATATACTTTTGTTATTTACATCTAGTTGGTTTTTCACCATAAAAAATCCTTGATTCCACACCATATACGCTCAAAGAAACACAAAGACGTATCCAGCAGTTATAATTCGTGGTTCAGTGTAGATATCTGATGATAATTATGGCGGTTGGAAGATTGAATACACTTCAGTTGCGCATTTTTCCTTTCGACTGAAGGGTGGAAACAAATGATTGGTTATATATCATAGGGGTAAACACGATATGGGGTAACGAACTTATTTTTTATTCATTAAGTAGAGTTCTTTAATCTGCTAATTTTAAAATTCACTAGGGTTTGATTAATCTGTTCAAATTTCAAGATGAAATTAAATATCTTCGTCATGTTTTCAATATTCGGAAAATAAAACTCAAGAACTACTTCATAGAATAGCCTTATGGTAAGAGGAGCTCAGATAGAGCATTATATATAAACCATCTCTAACTAATCGTCACTATTATGTCGGCCTACTAAAATCAACTTACAATCTCTCCACCTTGTAATGCCACCATTGCGTACTACGACAAATTTCCTACCACAATCCCTCAATGTATAATATTAAAAAAAAAAGAAAATCCGTTTAGGCATCTTCGAACCATCGGTGAACATACATAAATAAAGATTCCGACGAATTGAGAATATCCTCCTTTTTTAAATTCGGTTAAAAATACTCTCACATAGTAAATTACTCGAATATGCCAACCGCATGTACAGCTAATAGTCCAAAGCCAAAAACATCAACACGAAACACGCTTCCTTCAATATTTCCACAAAG
Organism: Deilephila elpenor; assembly: GCA_949752805.1. Lineage (NCBI taxonomy): Eukaryota > Metazoa > Arthropoda > Insecta > Lepidoptera > Sphingidae > Deilephila > Deilephila elpenor. The sequence goes on from OX457115.1 coordinate 10,553,315, forward strand.
GTACTACGTAGGTATAAATAATGGTGATTTGTCCGCCCGTTCGTAACTCCGGTTGTATCTCATTTGCCAGTAATGTGCTTGATGATAATCATAATATTTTTGCTCAGAGATCAGCCTCGATAATGTTCTGTAGCGTCAGCAGCGATGGAGAAAAATATAAGTTACTGTTATTATTATTGTTATATTTGTTTATTATTTGTATTATTAGTTGTTTATTATTTGTATATTGATACCATTGAATGCCTAGGTGGCGTAGTTGTATTACGGTATGGTTGCAAAGCTGAGGTCTTGGGTTCGAATCCCGGGTCGGGCAAAGTGATATTGGGTTTTTCTATTCATTATCAGCCCGGAGTCAGCAATTTGTGCCCGATATGGCACCCATATTTCGCCCTCTATGTTCCGTCCCACTATGTGATGTGATAGGGGGCGTGCATATCGCCATCTATATCAGCCCATATACGTCCCACTGCAGGGCACGGGCCTACTCTACAATGGAGAGAATCGATTGAGAGTGGTTAGGCCATATAGTCCACCACGCTGGCCTAGTGCGGGTTGGCGGACTTACATACCGTAGAAATTCTTTAAAATCGCTACGGTATGCTGGTTTCCTGACCGTGTTTTCCTTCACCGTTAAAGTGCGTGGTGATTGACAGCTATCAATACAAACATAACTCCGAAAAGTCAGAGGTGTGCCCTGAAATTTGAACCCGCGCCCACCGTCAACATGTAGGCAGCCGCGTCTGGTCCGTTACCAACAGGCCACACTTTATTATAGTTGATATTTTTTTGCTGTCCCTACCTCGTGGAATATTGCCCTATCACATTTGAATAATTATTCACGAGGCCTGATGTGTCGCGTTACACGCGGCCCGTGAACCTATATTTGAACTTGTTTACTCTCGCACAATTTTACACATATTTTTATATAATACACGAACAAACCTACAGTCATATATTATGATTTAAAATATATTGAATAAATCGGAAGGGATGGAATTAAAATTGTGTTTTTTTTGAAGTCATAAATTTACTAATTTTCAAATCAGGGTACACTCACAATTACTTAGGTCATGTTATTACACGTATATTCAACCCATATAATATTAAGATTTTTTATCAACCAAGTTTTTTTTTATTGCGATGAATGGCATTCGACTGATGGCAAGCGATACAACCGCTCCTGGACAGTAGAAAACCAAACAACACCATGAATTACAAAGCCTTGCTTGGGATTCAGCTACGCTCGCCATCCTGAGACATAAGATGTTAAGTCTCAATATGTCCAGTAGTTACTCTGGCTGCAACAAAGTTAATGACAGTAATAAGGTTAAAGAACTCAATGGAAAGTGCGATACAAATAAACAAGTATACCCAATACACAAAATTATTGTCCAAATCCCACAATATGCTACCGTCTTATGTCGTGGGATTCAAAAGTAAGAGATATTTTGGGTCTCACTACACCCACATCGTAATATAGACAAATAATTGCCTCGGGATCAAACTCACGGCCTCTTGTTTCTCAACCGACTAACTTACTGAACTGTATCGAGGAAAATAAAAACATTAAACATTTTTTTCTAATTTGGGAAAATAAAATATGAAATTAGCAAAATATAAGAAACGTGCCACCGAAATATTTTACCGCCATTAATAAAATGGCGTAGGTGTTTACAAGAATCTGTGTATGAGCGACCTTTCTATTTCATGGAAACTGTTTTTAATACTAAGTATAAAATTAGATTCTCCCACTACTTGTACGGAATTTTCCAATTTTATTATATGTATAATGTCTTTATATTCTTTCGTCCGTAATATTCCATACATACAGGGAGCTGGTTTTAAATTCATACATACATACATAAACTCACGCCTTTATCCCCGAAGGGGTAGGCAGAGGCGCCACCAGGTCACCCATATTTCGCCTTGCATGTTCCGTCCCACGATGTGATAGGGGGCGAGCCTATCGCCATATCGGGCACAAATTCCTGACTCCGGACTGATAATGAATAGAAAAATCCAATATCACTTTGCCCGACCCGGGACGCGAACCCGAGACCTCAGCTTTGTAACCGTACCGTAATACAATTACGCCACCGAGGCAGTCAATTAATATTTAATATACATCCAACAGTCACATAATACATGTAATGTTCATGAATCCACACTAAGATGTCTTGAGTTGCGTGTATCAGAAATTTAGACTTTTCCGTCTCACAAAGACCCAAACCAGAAACAAATACACATAACACACATACTGGTAATATGTGAGAGGCCGCCTGGGTAGGTACCACCGCAATGTTTATTTTTCCCGCCAAACAGCAGTGTAAATGCACTGATGTGTTCCGGTTTGAAGGACATTGTAGCCAGAGTAACTACTGGACATAATAAAGCTAATCATCTTATGTCTCAGTACGGCGAGCGCAGTGGAATGCCAAGCATTGCTTTGCAATTCGTGGAGTTGTCTGGTTTTCTACTGTCCATGAGCGGTTGTATCGCTTACCATCAGGCGAATGGCATGCTCGTCTCGCCATTCATCGGAATAAAAAAAAACACGATCGCACAAACTTTCGCCTCGTTGCGGAGATTGAGCCCCCAACCTCTCGTTTCACAGCGAATGCACCACGGAGGTTACCAAATATAATTTAATAATGATACAAAAGATATTTCCATAACGAAAATCAAACGTGCGGCTGGAACTCATATTTCATTCTTATGCCTCAATCCCAAGCGATTACCGATTTCTTCAATTCAATTTTGCATATCGATTAGACACAATCGATACTGAACTTACCGATTATCGCGTACGTTGCCTTGTATTCACGAAACTATACGTAATTTCGTCGGCTATAAACTTGCCCCCTGGTGGGGCGTCACGGACGATTTCACCGGCGCGCATACAATGGTATCGTGTCGTGTTCTGTTGTAATGTGGCTACACTTCTGTGTTGTTGGTTGTGACTTTGTTGTTAGAACATTAGGTGACATATTATCGAATAATGAATAGTTAAAAAGCCGGAATAGTCTAGATATCGTCATTTTGACGGCCAATATGAAAATTGAATGGAGATCTCAATTTTATTATTACGCACTTCAAGTTAACACTTTGGTCAAGTATATTTTGACTGTGAACCATGAAACCACGGGTTTTCGGGTTAGACACTTCACTGGGTGTATGTTTAAAACTAGAATGTTCAACATTACATAATATACCTTGTTTCAAAGCATTGTACTAATAGTTTACTCTTTCAAAATGACATCCTAAATTGAACTTACAACACACAAGTACATTACACAACAATCCATTGAACCACCCTATTCAGATTAGTGAAATAAAATCAATAGAAGTGCCACCCTCCGCTACCCCATATTACCTCTGAACACGCCAAAAAGAAATCAACCCGAGTACAGATCAATCATCCCTCTTGATTCGTAATCATTTGCTCTTTCTGCATGTCCTAATTGAATATAATCTGTGGGTAGTTCTTTGTTGGAAAGGTCGAAGGTGAATCGATTCGGGTTGGAAAGGTCAGATTATGGGGTATTGTCGTAAAAGTAAAAAGGTATTGAATTTGTTTGGAGTGATTGTATTAATTGACTTATTTATTGCGATAATGACGATGAGTGATTGAATTAATTGCCTTTTTTAATGACGAGACGTGCATGAATTACAAAGCAATGCTTGGCATTCCACTGCGCTTGCCATCCTGACACACAAGATATTAAGTCTCATTATGTCCAGTAGTTACAATGTCCTTCAAACCGGAACACAACAGTGCATTTACACTGCTGTTTGGCGGGAGAAATAGACATTGCGGTGGTACCTACCCAGGCGGCCTCTCACATATTACTACCAGTGATACTGAGTGTTTTGCATTACTTTAAAGACCTCTAGCCAGATTAGGATATTCTGTTAAGGAAAGAATACAATGTTTTTCTTGGACTATTCATTAACTCGAACACAAAAACTTTTAATGAAAGTATTAATGAATTTATTTTTTATCACAAGAAACTTATTTATTGGTAATGTTATATAACGCTGCGGTCTCGGGTTCGAATCTCGGGTCGGGAACAGTAATATTGGATTTTTCTATTCATTATTAGCCCGGAGTCAGCAATTTATGCCCGATATGGCGATACGCTCGCCTTCTATCACATCGTGGGACGGAACATACTAGGCGAAACGAAAACAGAGCGTGTCCTCCTGGTAGCACCTCTGCCTACCCCCTTGGGAAAAAGGTGGGAATTTATGTATAAAATGTAAAAGATTAAACATATTCTATAGATACAGATATTTACAACACAGAAACATAACGTTTTTTTCTGCGTGGGTAGTTGTAGAGGACAGTACAATAAAATTTTGCTCCATACAATTTTAATTAATTTAATTATTTTAAAATACTTATTTACAATTACATATGTCTTATTACATTAGTTAAAGGTTCTACCTGCCGGTTTTAGTATAATATTTCCTATTTTTCTTTCTTTTTCTGCACTTTTTATTTTTTACACTTTTCACTGCACTTAAGTCACTTTATTTTAATATGGAGTCCGCACTGCAAGTTTCAATTGAGGAAATGAAGAACGAGTTTCATCAGAGAATGGCTGCTTTTGAGAACAACCTGAAGACCACCACCAGTGTAACCGATTCGTCCGACTTAGCTGTGGAATTTGCCGCTTATAAACGTTTCATCACTCAGGCTCTCACTCTGCTTCAGCAGCAAATTGAAGCATTGACCAACACTGTCGACACAATGGAAATGCAGAGACGTCGCAAGATGCTGTTGATTCACGGTGTAGCTGAGGTAGCTGACGAAAACTCTGCACAGCTCATTGTTGAGGTTGTCAAGAAGCGTCTTGGTGTTGCGGAGTTCCAGGCTGCTGACTTACAACGCTGCCACAGATTGGGTCGACTATCTTCTTCCAAGAAGCCAAGACCCATACTAGTGAAGTTGAAGGACGTCGCTTTGAGGGACAAGCTTTGGTTCAATAAAATCAAGTTGAAAGGTTCTGGTGTAACCCTATCCGAGTTCCTCACTAAGAGACGCCATGACCTATTCATGGCAGCTCGCGATAAGCTTGGCGTGACCAACGCATGGACTCGGGACGGCAATGTCTTTGTCGTGAGCGCTGGTGTCCGGCATCGCATAGTGTCGCTTGATCTGCTTAGTCAGATCGACGTTGACACACCTCCCAAGGCGACACCAGTGAAGAGGACCATAGCCGTGCCTAAGACCCGGCGGGCTGCGGCTGCCAAGAAGTAGTTTTATGTTTTGTTGGCAATGTTCGTTCCAGGTAAACTACTCAATCTTAAGTTCTTTAATTACTCCAACGTAACATTTAATCCTTTTTCAGATATTTATTTTCTATTCCTTGTTGATGTTTTGTTGGTTGATATCACTTTGTTATTATTTTTTCTTTTCCACCCGCATTGAATTACTTTATAAACAAACTTAACCTCAATTCTAGTCTAGCCACTATTGTCAAATGTCATCTTTGACATTTAGCCGTTGCGTTCGGAAATGACTCCAATTATTGTTTTTATTTACTTTTTTTATTTTTTTGTTAAATTTTTTGAATGTTTGCCTGGACCCTCAACTCTTTGTAAAGCGTTTTTTTTTAGCATTTTTTATTTGATAAATTACTTTTTTGTCTCTTTTGTTACTTTTAGTGACATTGCATAAGTTATAGAATAGTTTATTAAGTTATTACAACCGGCAGATGGATATGTAATTTGCTTCTTTTTTTTTTTTATTGTTCTTTTTGTTATTTTGTCTTTCTTTTATTTATATTGATTAGCTTTGCATATTCATTATATTTTATATTTATTTATTATAGCCATACCATATTATTTTTGAATTTCACAAATGTCTGTGTACAATAATTATTCTAGTGACAGTGAAGAGTTCTTTTCCGCCTGTAGTGACGATAGCTTTGTCAGTGTTCCATCGCTGGCTGATACTCTCTCCTGCGAGTTATCTGACGTCCCTAGGAATTTCAATGTGGTCCATTTCAATGCCCAGAGTATTCCGGCTCATTTCCCCGATATGCTGGCTAGTTTTGACTGTACTCATATACATGCTATCCTTGTTTCAGAATCTTGGTTGAAACCATGTCTTTCTTCTTCCTCTTACTCCCTTCCAGGATTCCATCTCATCAGAAATGATCGCACGGCACGTGGCGGTGGCGGAGTTGCAATTTATCTGCGAACTCAGTTCCGATATTCGGTTGTTAGCGCATCTCCACAACCTCCACCATCTAATGCTGGCGAACATCTTTTCATAGAGGTGGAATTTTCTCTTAAAAAACTTTTAATCGGTGTATACTACTGTCCCTCTCTTCGTATTGATTTCTTTTCTTCTTTCGAAACTATTCTTGAAAATCTTGTCCCATCGTACAGTCAAACTATAATCATGGGTGATTTCAATACCTGTCTCCTTAAGAACGACCGTCGTTCTTCCTCCCTTTTAAATACTTTCCAATCCTGCAATCTTTCTATCCTTCCTCTTTCAGCCACTCACCATTCCCCTAATAATACTCCTTCTCTTCTTGACCTTATCATTGTTTCCTCCCCAAACCTGGTTGCAAAACATGGACAATGTTCCGCCGACGCTTTTTCCTTTCATGATTTGCTTTACCTTTCCTACCGTGTCCGTCCCACTAAAGCCTCACCCAAAGTCCTCCTGCAACGCAATTTTCGGGGTATGAATCTTGATAATCTTCGCAAGGATGCCGACAACATTGACTGGAGCTCACTTCTTGACACAGACTGTGTTGATACCAAGCTGCATATTTTTAACAATAAGCTAACTGAACTTTTTGATACGCATGCTCCTATCAGGCCAATTAAATTGAAACATTTACCTTCACCTTGGCTCACGGCTGACATCAAAGAGCTACTTGGAAAAAAAGCGTCCGCCAAGTCTAAATACAATCGTCGTCCCAGCGAGTCCAACTGGTTAAAGTATGTATCCATCCGGAATCACTGCAGTAAGGTGTGTAGAAATGCTCAACGCCGATACATTCACAACTCAGTCGAAAACGGTGATCCAGCCAAAGTCTGGAAATTTCTGAAAACACTGGGAGTGGGTAAATCACGACAAGATTCTATTCCCAAATCCATTGATTTAAATTCCTTAAACGCTCATTTTTGTTCCTTGTCCTATTTTGATAGGACAACTAAAGATAACACTATAAAGCATCTTTCCACCCTTCAGACTCCCGTTTGTTCTACTTTTGTCTTACAACAATTCGCCACTTGTGATGTTAAGAAAACCATTACTCTTTTGTCATCAAATGCCATGGGTAGCGACCACATCAGCCGCAACATGATTCTCCCTGTCTTAGACGAAACCCTTCCTATCATTTCCCACATTCTTAACCACTCCATCTCCACTGGGATCTTTCCCACTGCTTGGAAAGAAGCCCACATCATCCCTATTCCCAAAAAATCCAATGCCTCTCTACTTTCTGAGTTTCGTCCTATTTCCATTCTTCCTTTCCTTTCCAAAGTCCTAGAACGTCTAATCCATACCCAACTCAATGGTTTCCTCTCCAAGAATAACTTACTAAATCCACTCCAATCTGGGTTTCGTCCTGGACATAGTACGACTACCACATTGACACATATCACAGATGGCATCAGATCAGGCATGGAGGAAGGCAAGCTGACTGTTCTAGCTCTGCTGGACTTCAGCAATGCCTTTAATACCGTCGACTATGACGTATTACTTACCATGCTACGTTCTCTTAACATATCTCCAATGGCAGTTGATTGGTTTTGTAGTTACCTGTATGGACGCCGGCAACGCATCCGTGTGGAGGAAAGTTTTTCTTCCTGGTGCCCCGTATCTGATGGCGTACCTCAGGGCGGCGTGCTATCTCCTCTTCTCTTCGCTATCTTTATAAACTCCATTACCAATCTTCTTCGCTCCTCCTACCACCTCTACGCTGATGATCTCCAGATTTATACTCAAGCTCCTTTAGACAGGATGGCAGATGCGATTGCGTTAATCAATACAGACGTTCAACATATCTGTGGTTGGAGTAAAGCTCACGGTTTAAAGATTAACCCTTCGAAAACCCAAGTCATTGTTGTCGGCAGCCCCAGGATGATATCGAAGCTTGACTTGTCCCAACTACCAAGTGTCTATTGTGATGGTATCGCGATTCCATTCAGTGACTCCGTCCGCAATCTGGGCATACACATTGACAAATCTTTCACCTGGGGTCCACAGATCTCGGAATTAAGCCGGAAGCTGTTTGTTTCCGCAAGGTCCTTGCGAAGGTTACGCAACTTTCTACCCGTTTCCACGAAGATTACGCTTGCGCAATCCCTCCTTCTCCCCATCCTTGATTATGCCGATGTCAGCTATCTTGATATCACCGAAGACCAACTTAATAAACTTGAGCGCCTTCAAAATTTCTGCATAAGATTCATATTTGGTCTTCGCAAGTATGACCATGTTTCTGAGTTTCGTGCTAAGCTCAAGTGGTTACCTATACGACTTCGTCGGAATACTCACATCCTTTCTCTTCTTTACAATATTTTGTTTAATCCTCTCACCCCTTCTTATCTTAAAGAACGATTTATTTTTCTTCATGACTCACATTCGAGATCCTTGAGGTCGTCTGAGAATCTTAAGCTGAGAATGCCTGTGCACACCACGACATTTATGGACAATTCTTTTACGGTCAAAGCAGTTCGATTGTGGAACGCGCTTCCTGTTGTGGTGAGACAGGCTCAAACGCTGTCGTCATTTAAGAGGTTGATTAAAGAGCACTACCTTTCTCCTTAACTAGACCTTAGTACTATTCTCTTAAACTAAATCATTTGGCTATGTATAGTATATTTGTTTTTATTCATAACTAAATATATATGTATATATTCAGATATTTATGTATTTATGATTATATGTTATGTATGTATATTATGTTTGTGTATTTATGTTATATGTTTAATTTCACTTATTAAGCTTAAATTATTTATTAGTTACACTGCCCTCTCTCTCTCCTTCTTTTAAATCCATCCCATGGTTGTCTGTAAGACATTGCTGTAGAGCGATAAGACCGCCATTTGTACTTTTTTTTTTTGTTTTTTCTGTATTGTGTATTTTAATTTGTAATTGTGTACAATAAAGATTTAAATAAATAAATAAATAAATAAACATAACATCTGCATAAAAACACAAACATACTAGCAATGAATACCGGATTTCAATAAAAAACTGCGGTCATAAATATTGCTCGCGAAAAATGACGTCGACACAAAAAGCAAATCAGAACGGTAGCTGTCGAAAGCCGAAAGCCGGCACGTGAAAGCCGATATATCACGAAAGCCTCTCGTTTTCTAATTGAGAAATATATTGAAACATTTTTTCGACTGATACTGGCGTGTCGAAACCGCGAAACAATGTGGCTTGTTTTGTGTGTGCAGACACTTGGTATGTAACCGTTTTGAAATATTTTTGAGATATAATGTTTTTTGTGGTGTCACGTTGCTTAAATTACATGACTAGGTTTATAATATGAAGTGGATTTTTCAGTTGTGTAGCAAATTTCACCGGACATTTTCCGATTCTGAGGAATTCATGTTTATTTTCTAAACTAAAGTTCAATAAGATGAATAGATCAACTGGAAAATCGAAGCTAGAACTTGATGATGCCTAAGCTCATATATCCTATAACTAGACTATCCGAACTAATAATGTATAAAAATGTATCATGAAAAGTAATGCGATATATTTTTAGTGACATTATCCGCCTATCGATTAGTTCATTTGAAATTAACTGTACATTGTGTAACTTATACGTCAAAATACAATTGCTTAGCAATATGATTTATTACCCCATCACATATTATATATTCGATGAATATTTTTTTTATAGTTTCGGGTATAGAAATATATAATATATAAAAATACAATCTTTATTTGCTCAAAGAAAATTGGATACAGACACAAAGTATGACATTTAAATACAGATTATACAAAATGAGAAGTGAAATGAAAGTCGTTGAACACAGGTGTCCAAAATAACAGTGAACTTGCGTTATGAACATCGTTGCTCATATCGAGCGAATTATTGAACATTGATTTCTTTGTATTCAAGTTTGTATATAGTAGTAGTTCGTAGTTCATATATACATTAATATATTTTCTCGCAACTAAAGGCTACGTGTCACGTCCTTGTTTACGAGCGTCCATCCATTAGCGCGATCGGGCATTGGGAAATGTGTGCGATAGGTAAAAATGTGGCCTCAGCTAATGTCAAATATGACAGTACACATTTGGACACTTGTTTTCAGAATTATTAATGGAATTTTGTTAGTTCTTGAATACAGACAAACGAAAGTAGTTAGTGTAGTTTTAATTTGAACCCAGAGTATTTATAGTAATAAGTTTGATGATATAATTAAACTTAATAAAATATTTGCAATTCATATTCGTATAAAACAGTTTTTAAATAATATTATTTAAAAACTGTTTTAAGTTTTTAAATAATATATAGATTTTTAATCTTATTTACAATTCGATTTAACTTAAGGTACCTTTTTCTAAATCCTCTTTTCTGTCGTTCACATACCCATGATTTTAACACAAAAGAACATTAAAGCATTTTTATTTAAAGCATATTGACAGCCTCCATAGCGCAGTTGGTTAGAAGCCGGCTGTGAAACGAGAGGCCGCGGGTTCGATTCCCGCACCTTGACAAATGTTTGTGGGAACCACAGGTATTTGTTTCTGGTCTGGGTGATGTTAATCCGAAAAGTCTCACTGAAACTGATACCCACGACACATGACTGGATCTTAGTGTGGGGTCAGGACTATGTATGTGACTGTTGGGTGTATTTAGTTATTATTTATTTTAAAAATATTGTTTAGGGCAGTATCTTTAACAGTTCCACAAGATATTCTCCACGCGTATTCCCTTATACCCATGAAAAAATTCCCTATTATACCCTGAAGTCGCGTACTCCGTACGTTCAACATAAATCCACATTAGTCAAGTGTTTGGGCGTGCGTTGTCGTTGGCTGATTTACAGCCAACATCAATTCTTATGAAGATGCCACTACGTTTCGATTCCGAGTGGTGTGCCTTGATTTATCGCGCTATCGATTTTGTTTTTATTTTGCTGGGGTGTGGCTGGTGGAGATGTTGTGCTGTGAAATTCATTTGGTATTTTACCTGCATTTATGTGCACATGGTCAATGTAATATAGTTTGGCACTGTATTGGCATGAAAATTAACTCAATATTATTTTATTTTATGGTCATTTTGCCGGATCTTCATAGTTTGAATGCATTTTGACTACTTGAATATTTCGGTCAGTAAAAGTTTATTCCCATAATTTTTTGATTTACTTAAAGTAGTTAATCAGAATTTAAAGCAAGATTTTCAACATCAATTTGAACAATTCTGTAGAATTGAGTATATAACGCGTCTGTATTTGATATACGTATTTTTATATACACTTAAAGCATTTCATGTAAAGTTGCCACAAAAAAGCCCGAACTAAGTAATATTGTTGGCCCACTTTAATGTGGTCGCTTTCTGTTTAATTATGTATCACTCATGCTTAATTACGTTAGATATTTATCTATGTGGGCATCAAGTAAACGTTTATTAAAAATTCTTGATTGTGAGTTGGGCGCGACCTGCGGCTGTCTGGGGAGTTAACGTGGATGTACAGTCACTGAATGTGGTAAAAATAGAATGCAAATTAAATATAAAATAGGCCTTTAGCCCTCCAGCGATTTGTGACGATTGGTGAAAGGCCTCGGCAGATGTTGGCTGCGACAAGCCGAAGACACGGTGAAATAAATAAATACACCCAACAGTCACATACATAGTTAGACGCCGCCTGTGAAACGATAGGCCGCGGGTTCGATCCCCGCACCTAAACAAATATTTGTGTGCTCCACAGTTATTTGTTTCGGGTCTGGGTGTTTGTGAGACCGAAAAGTCTCTCGTAGTTTCTGACACCTAAGACACAAGACTCGATCTTAGTGTGGGGTCAGGACTATGTATGTGACTGTTGGGTGTATTTATTATTAAAAAAAATATATATATATACAAGCAACTTCCACAATCTATAACTCCGCGGGAACTACAGTTAAACTTCGGTATTGACTCAGCTCGGTCACGACTCACGAGCCTCCAGTATTGACTCACGAGATATTGTAACTGTATCCTTCGCCATATTGGAATTGTTTGTGTTTGTTTGTGTATTTTTAATGTTGGCAGGCGTGTTTATGGGTTTTTGGGTAGTTTATGGTTAAATTGGGGAGTAAGTTGTTGGTTAGTTTAACGGTGAAGGGTGATAATACAAAACTAACTGATTTTTACAAGAATTTTGTGAAAATCGCAAGAATTTAATATATCTGTTTGGCAGGTAGTTCCTATACAAGAGGAGAATGGTGGACTAAAACTAAAGCTTGATTTTTCTTTACATAATTAAATTCGTGCACGGTAGTGGACGTTTTATTTTTCACTTCAATACGTATAACACAGGTTCTCTTAGCATAGGTATTAGTTATTAATGACTGTTTTATCGAGTCAATTGTTATTACTCTAGGCTGAGTAATTACTCAGCAATTACAAATTATATTACAGTACAGATAATTATCTGTACTGTAATATAATTTGTATCCATTTTATGTTCTCTGTATTTGTCTAGGTTTTATGGAAATAAAATATTTTTATTTTGTTTATTATTATTATTTATGACGTAGATTGCGTTCGAGTAGCGTTGATCTATCAGCAATGTCTCTCAAAAGACATGCACAGAAAGTTCTTGATTGTTGCAGTTCGACTTTGCCTCTTATAATGTTGGTATTCATGACCGATGGCAACGATTGATCACGCCATGGGCACTGATCTCAGATCCTTTGGTTAAGATGTCAAGTTATAAATTTTTGTTTTAAGTTTTTCATGAATAGAAAATCCCAATATCACTTTGCCCGATCCGGGATTCGAACCCCAGACCTCAGCTTTGTAGTCGAACCGTAGTACAACTACGCCACCGAGGCAGCTAAGGCAGTGAAGTGTTTAAGTATAACCAATTTATATTAATCTTAAAACCCATCAACCAAGCCCATGATTGACGTTTTTCTAATGTCCTTTTTACCATTAGCATGTCCAAGTTAATAACATGAAAGCAATGACAAAACTAATACATTTAACAATCAAGGTGCGGTCAACTATCGTTTAATCGAACTACAACCCTTTGATATTAAGCAATTATCTAGCAGGTCGCGTTAAGTTCCCGTTAATGGTTAAAGTTAACTAAGGGTTCAACTGTACACGCGATAGAATACGAGTTAAACGCTGTTTTGTTATTGTGATTGCGACTAACGATACGAATGGAATCATTTAACTTAATGATGGGGGATTTATTGATTTCCAAGTTACGTGTGTTCCTTGTTATGATAGTTAACTATTCTTGGTTTAACTATAAAATCAAAATGATTGAAGAAATCTACAACCTAGAGACTCCGCCATGATAATTTCAAGGGTTTATCAAGTTTACTAACGCTTCATTAATTAATTTATTTATTCAAAATGGTACATCAACAGCATAATAGATTAGATTAAATTACCAGACACGGCTGCCTACATGTTCACGGTGGTCGCGGGTTCAAATGCCAGGGCACACCTCTGACTTTTCGGAATTTTGTGTGTATTGATAGTCAATCACCACGCACTTTAACGATAAAGGAAAACATCGTGAGGAAACCTACATACCGAAGCGATTTAAAAAATAATTTCGGTATGTAAGTCCGCCAACCCGCGTCCAGCGTGGTGGACTATAAGGCCTAACCAATCTGCATCGATTCTCTCGATTGTAGAGTAGGCCTGTAGGCAGTGGGACGTATATTGGCTGATACACAATACACAGGATAATAAAGCAGATGCAGAAGTGCCAATGCTCGTTATGGTAGTGTTGAAGTCCGGTACACCTACGCAGCGTATGAATTATATAGTGGTTCGTGATACGCTGTCCACGGCCCCCGGGGTACATGTTTAAACAACTGTAAGACACGGGAGCTGGGTGGTTTGGACGCGTTATTTTAATTACTAGACACTGAAAAGCTTCTCATGTTAGAGGCAGGATATTTATCTGGCTTCAAGCGACTGGAGAAGCAATTAAAAACCTGTATTGCCTGGAAGCGTGTCGCATTTCGGATTTATAGAAATTTACAAAAATCTCTGTGGAGCGAAGGTTCCGTCACAACTTTTCCTTGATAGTTACTATGTCACACTAGCATAAAATGGTATGTAACTGTGCTCAAATAACCGCATCCGACATAGGAAACGTTTCTTGTCTCCCTCGGGTAGCCAAGTAGTGGACATTTTGTGACCTTCTAATAAATATTTATCCCCTCATATTTTGGCCTGCGATGCGACCGTTGTCCGCTAATTAGCTTTAATTACATAATTTATACGTTTGTTTAGGATCCTAACTATGTATTAGAGGGTTTAATGAATTTACTAGGCCCGCGGATTACTTTGTATGATAAATGAGTGTTATAAAAAATGGGAAATTTTAGTTATAAATATTTTTTTGCGTTATATACGTGTCATAGTACATTGTCTTTTGATATCACTAATATCTATCATATTTTGTATTTTTTTTGCGATGAACGGCGAGACGTTTATCTCTTTCGCCTGATGGTAAGCGATACGACCGCACATGGACAGTAAAAACCAAACAACACTATGCATTACAAAGAATTACTTGGCATTCTAATGCACTCACTATACTGAGACATAAGATGTTACGTCTCAATATGTCCAGAAGTTACTCTGGCTACAGTGACAAACAATATTTTCGTCTCAATATGTGATGGAGGATGATCATAACAGCTTATTGGGTACTAATTTCGATCGAAGGCACACAAGGGCATGCCTTACCTGGGATCCAAAGCTATACGTATACTCAAAAAAATATTACTCTTATGATCTATATACTTATGTAAAAACTCCACCTGTCAAAACAATAAAGATCAAACTAAAATCTAACCCTCAATGTAATTAAATCAAAAACGCATAGGTGGTGTTAACGACCGTTTATTAAAATTGACGCGTACACCTGCGGTGAAGGGTTGGCGGGGTGGAATCGATATGGTTAGCCCTAACACACTCTAAGGGTGTTGATATTTGCAGGGTTGATTTGGTGATCTAATGTGTGATATGATATGTACTATATTTGATTTGTATTACATTATTAATAGTTTCCGTGGCGCAATTGCTTATTTCCCACGCTACGTTTTCCAAAACGCGGTCTCCACTCCAGAACACGCTTACTCCAGCGGTTATCCGTTCTGCGACATATGTGGCCAGCCCATTGCCACTACAACATACTAACTTTCAGAGCTATGTCGGTCACCATTTACTGGTGGTGCGTCTCTCATATGTGAGAGGCCGCCTTTGTAGGTACCACCGCAATGTCTATTTCTCCCGCCAAACAGCAGTGTAAATGCACTGTCTCTTTTTTTCTCAGCCGGTGGCTAACCAACTGCTCCACGGATGTTGTAATATATATAAATATAGAAATAATGACATTATTACAAAAATGTTACAGAAAAAAATGTTCGATCGTAACACGCCATAAGATTCCAATAATGGAGTAACTTTTGTCTTGTTCCATAACTTATATCGCGGAGGGACAGCAAAAGAATGTATTGGGAACTTTAGGATAATTTTATGTAAGGTATATCAAGACTGCGACCGAAAACGAAGCCAAGTGGTAGTTTCAATAACATACAAAATGCTACTATATCTATATCAGCCCATATACGTCCCACTGTAGGGCACGGGCCTACTCTACAGTCGAGAGAATCGATTGAGAGTGGTTAGGCCATTTAGTTGCTACTAAATTTCGCAAAAAGAAACGAAAGATTTTTTTGCAATTTTTTAAACATCGTCGTGCTCGGGTAGTAAATACCAAGATTTTAGAAAATACGCATTTCAACCCTTACGTACATTGCGTCTGTAAAAAAAGGTTTACATCATTATTTTAGGAAAACTATGTATTTATCACCCAAATACGAAGATAAGTAAAAAATAACAAAAAAAAACAACAATTTATTTTGCGAAATTTTTACTTGCGTTGTGTCTGAAGTCACTAACACTACCACCCGACTTCGCTTTCGGTCGCATTTTAGATATACCCTGTATTATGCTTTTGTAGCAGCTTGACAAACAGTAAAATCTGGGATTTACCAGGAAATCCTACGATTTATTATACAAGCCTGAAGGGGTTGGATTTTGGGCCTCTGTTATGCCCATATACGTCCCACTGCAAGGCACCGGTCTCCTCAACAATCGAGACTACAATTGAGACGGGTTAGGCCACGGTTATCGCTACGGTATGTAGATTTCTTCACGATGTTTTCCTTCACCGTTATAGTGCGTAGTGATTGATTATCAATACACACATGACTTCGAAAAGTCTAAGGTGTGTGTAGTGGCTCTACAGGAGTATAATATATAAAACAATGTAGTGTTTTTACTAGTATTCTGGCAATAATATTAATCACAATAGAGTACTAGACAAAGCCACGGGTTTAATTATAAAAAAAGTTTTAAAAGTAAATACCATCCAAAACGACCCTGCCAGGATTCGAACCTGGAATCTTCTGATCCGTAGTCAGACGCGTTATCCATTGCACCACATGGCCACATGACGTACTTATCGAAATTGCCTGCAACTATCTTGTAAAATTTTGTTTGAGTTCTATATCGTGATATCCAAATTAGACTAAAATTTCCGTATTTTTTTTATATACGGCCAAAAACCCACAATTTTTTGTGTACTCAATAATGAAGTGGCTAATTAACACATCTATACTTAAACTTAATTTGTTTAATAAGAATTGGTGCAGTATTCAAAGTGCTTACTTAAAAACCGTACCACACTAAGTAGATCAAAGCTACGAAGCTAATTTTAATAAAGCTTTCTTTCATGTGTTGGAAATAAAAACAAATAGCAGCGACGCTCCATAACTTTATGTGTAAGTGAATTATAGGTAATGGAAACCTGGACAATGTCCAAAACACATTACCCCTGGATTTATGATACTCTTAGATTATTTCATATTACGCCGCGTTGTTCGCACGATTGATGGACAAATTAAATTAATTTTGATGAATTAATCTATATACTATCTATATGGCCTAACCCCTCTCAATTGTACTCTCGATTGTAGAGGCGGCCCGTGCCCTGCATTGGGACGTATATGGGGTGATACAGAGACAGATACAGAATGTCAATGGTATTTAATTAAATTTAATTAGTCAAATGCATATTAATTTAATTTTTTTCACATTGAATTAAACAGTTATTTTATGTATGGTTGTTGATAAAATATAGGTATAAGAGGTAAACATGTAATTATTGATTATTTTGTTGACGTAATACGTTGCTTTTTTATTTCAATTTTTAAAATGAAGTATTTAATCACAAATATACCTTAAAATTAAATATATATTTTTAAATAATAGTGATTAATTTTTTTTTTTTTTTTTGTGTTGGTACGTTGTGTTACATTTTTCTTTTTTATACATATCTTCCATGCTATCGGTACAGTTTCCATTGAAGCATGACATACGTACAGACATCATAATACAGTGGTGTCGGATGATAAACGATTGTTTTCCAACAACCATCGTTAGCGGTCGTATTTTTTCTCAGTTACAAAAACTTCGAGGGTTCGATTTTATACACCCTTGATAGTCTTATGCTACGGTGTTATAGAAAACAGCTTCTTTCATGTTTAATTCAGAATTTAATTCCAATAATTGGTCATATCAAATAAAAAATGTATGGCGGTGGAAAACTAGAATAAATATTTTCGAAATTCTGTTTTATACCGAAAGGGTCATTGGTTGTTATGATCAGTTATATAAAGATATGCATATACGTAGTCTTCTTCACTAAAAATCCTTATAATGAGGTTCCTACTAATTGGCGTTAAATAGCCACATACTATATAATATATATTTCGAAGCTTAATATACATTTTCAGTCTACATCAGAGCACTTTTTTTTAAAGAAACCGCTCGATTCCACCCGAAAACGACGTGCGACATTCAAATATATAAAAACGGAATAAACAAAATTGCCTACGCCGAAATAAAAAAAAGCCTCATCTCCACTGATGAGACTAATTTTTTTCCCAACTGATATTAAGTCATGTTTAAGACGGTCCGTCATTACCCTTAATAGTAATAGATATTTTATTTTGTCGCGTTTCGCTTTGGGGGTGTTTACACAATATACGAGGGTGGCGATTGCGGTGTCGTGCGATATATCGTACGACATTTTATCACGTTTGTAATCTGTTTTTTAAATATATGTCTTACTTAGTAATTTCCTCGCTTTACAAAATGCAGTGTGTTGGATGGTACGCAATGCTGTACGGTTTTGAAGACAACGTATTTCGATAATGATTTTTAGGATAAGTGTCAGTGAGGTTGGAAACCTATACGACAGCGGGCGTGTATTGTCCATGCCAATATGATTTGAAATTATATACCTTCAAAATTCTCTAAGATAACTAAAACGTATGCAATAATTTTCGTAAGGTTTTCCTCAGTGTCAAAGTAAGCAAGATATAACTATAAATGCGCAAGTTGCTTCGACAAGCCACAAAAGTTAGCCCTATTTTAATATTTATTAATTTATTTTATACCATATTAGTGTAAAATATAGCTTATTTCTAAATAAAACGAACAAATTTTGATTACGCAAAATACCACCGTAAATTTTATAACTCGCACGCGACACATATCGACAACTCCGTGATAAGCACCCTGATACATTTGCCGTTCGTTAATAGGTTTTCCCTTCATAAAGTGAATGTTAAAGTATTTATTATAAGGTCGGTATTAAAAACCCGAGCGTTATCCTTAGTAATGTTTGGAATTTGACGAGGGATATCTTTGTGTGGATTTTTATGGGCCTGTCACGGCTTGTTTACCGCTCTTAATGGCGAGAAATGGCAATTTTTTTATTAAAAAAAATTCGAACGCTTTTAGCGCTGGTGGATTTGCATAAGCGCTGTAGAGCTACTTTTTAATGTATTGTTATAAATAAAATGTAATTATTTTTCAGTTATCAGATTATGGAGGTTCGAAAACTGTTAAAAGCTAAGCTGTTGGCAAGTGTTCAAAATTCACTTCATTACACAGAATGTATAAAAAACAATATTATATTCTGAAAAAAATAGCTTCAATTGAACTATTTAAAAAAATAATTGGATATTTTATATAATAAAGATATAAGTACTGAATTATGAAACACACCATACCGTTTTATGAGTCAGTAAGACTTTCTTCACTTTTTAAAAAAGGCCTATATTTTCCAAAATACCCTTTAAAATTAGCACCGAATCCGCACCCAATAAATCACAATAACCGTAAACCGCGAGCGATCCTTTAAAATTCCCAATAAGTTCCGCGGGGTATGTGAGACCGCGATGCTTTATCACTGGATCAGGCTTGAGCCACGGCCGATATATCACTCGTTCACGTCTCAATAATCGCTGAGCAGTCGGGTTGTAGGGAGAGGGTAGATTTCGGACTTAGTTTTGAGTTTTGGGGTGTATTTTGAGGTGAATATTGGGTATGAAAATGTGAAAAATGATATAAATACTGTTGTATAGCGCTGAATTGAATGTTTAAAAAATTACTTAATTAACGGCAATCAATATACTGTCGGGCACAAATGTTTTCTACGGCTAAAACGGATATATCCCTACATATACAATGCTGCCATACCTCAAAAGAGTAGTATGGTTTCAGCAACCAACAAAGTCTGTGGTAAAACATAAGCCAGATTATTTCAAAATATCTATACTGACGTTATTGTGAAAACAAAAACGGATACTAAATACCCCGGATACAAACTTAACCGTTCTAAACAAAAATTGCATATTTTCGTGATAATTTTATATGAGTAAGTAAAGTACGAATAATATTATTTTTATCAGTATTTGCCAGACAATTAAATGAAGTGCAGTGCATTTGTCAAGCTTAAGCCAATCGCAACTGATCGATTGTACCCCTGACAACCGAGGATTTATATAGAAAAATGAGAATCTATCACATTTGCGAGGATTGTTGGCGATGTTTTTTAAAAGGGTGTCGATATTGGCGCGTTTTATCATCAAAAGAAAATGCAATATTTAAAAGTAATACGCTATTGTAATTTTCTTGAAAATATTTTTGAGTTATTTTTTATTAAGAGGCAGTTGAACATTTTCGGTGGAGTAAATTATGTGTATTTTATTTTTCACAATGTTGTTACAGCTTTTTCAGTATAATTTGTACGTATGTCAAAGCGCTATTGGTATTAGTTGCCGTATAAACTTGCGTCTTGAAAAATATTAAATTACATTGCATTAACTTCAGTCCCCAGAAAATTACTTACACATTTAAAACTTCAGACCAATTTTACCATCATACCTTAATAACGAAATATCGATCCTCAGTTTAGAACCTAATCCTAACACGCATTGTGGGAGTGCGCGGTACAAAGTGTACAAATCAGATTGCCATCCATCAGCAATCGCGGGCGTTAGCGGATTAATTAACAATTAGCAGCGTGCGTGGACGAGCCGACGCCGCGACATGCTGTGAGCGGGCGGGGTTGTGCTGACAGCGGGGAAATTATTAAAATACGTGGTAAAACGATAAAGGAAAACATCGTGAGGAACCTGCATACCTTAACGATTTGTAATCATTTCTATTGTATGTAAAGTCCGCCAACCGGCACTAGGCCAGCGTGGTGGATTATGTGCCTAACACCTCAATCGTATTCTCGATTGTAGAGGAGGCTCGTGCCCTGCAGTAGGACGTTAATGGGCTGATACAGTACAGTGGTAAAACGCCTCTCATTACTCTCGGGTATGGAGGAGTCCGAGTTTGTATGAACCACAAGTATTTGTTTCGGGTCTGGGTGTTTGTGGGACCGAAAAGTCTCTCGTGGTTCCGGATACCCACGAAACAAGACTGGCTTTTAGTGTGGGGTTAGGACCATGTATACTGTTGGGTGTATTATTATTTATTAATTACGGATAAATTCTGCCAAAATTACTTCTTATTTCCGCTGTAAGTATGACCACGTGCAGAATTTGACAATTAATGAAGTTTGCAGCGCGAGTGTGACTGCAACACGTGACACGACAGCAGCCGCGCTATCGGACACAATCATATCATTTCGCAGCCGCCATGTTGATAGCCACGGCTCGCGGATTATTAGTCAATTGTAATCATCTGCGCTGTAGGCTTAGTTCACTGTAAATGTAATAGATATTTGAAAGAAACAAGCGAAAAATAAAAAAATGAGTGGTCGTATCACTTCAGCAGTCATTCACAGCAATAAAAAAAATTACATACAACATACAATTGGAGAAATTGCAAAATATATTTTGATCACAAAAATTCAAACATCTCCCGCCCATCTTACTATGGATGTATAAAAAAACAAATAAATAATTCATAAACAACAATTGTATAAGGCAATTTTCGTGATAAATACGGTAAATGTGTTTTTATTGCAATATTCCCGATGTCGGGGAAGCAATTGGCGTCGGATACAAAGGCAATTTGGACAAGTGTTTTGTCGTTTTTTATTCGATGCATATCTTTAAATGTTCGATTGGAGGGGTGATCTGTTTTGAGATACGGAAAGACGTGTAGGAATTGTGGCAATTGGTTGTTGGACTTTTTAGATGGCTGTTTTGATTTGGTGCATTTCGTTTGTAGTGCAGTCATTGCACTGCCTCGATGGCGTACTTGTACTATGGTACGTTTACAAAGCTGAGGTTTCAGGTTCAGGCAAAGTGATATTGGATTTTTCTGTTCATTATCAGCCCGGAGCCAAGAATTTGTGACGGATATGGCGATAGGCTCGAAACTCACGCCTTTATCCCAGAAAGGGCAGCAAAGGCTCCACCAACATTTCGCCTTGTATGTTTTGTCCCATGATGTGATAGGGGGCGAGCCTATCGTCATATCGGGCATTAATTCCGGGCTGATAATGAACAGAAAAATCGAATATCAATTAGCCCGATCCGGGATACGAACCCGAGACCTTAGCTTTGTAATCCTACCGTAGTACAACTACGCCACCGAGGCATATTGTAGTTTAAAAATATAATTTTATCTTCAATTTACGATAATAAAGATATTTTCAATAACTTTTACAACACATCCCTCGAATTTCCATCCCTTACCAAATGAAGCGTTAACCTCAAAAAATTCACAAACCATAAGGCGAGGAAATTATAAAAAAGTGAAATAACCACCCCACAACGTAAGGGCGAAATTGAGACATCAATACTGAGGGGTAGAAATAAATTTTAATACATGCAACATTTAATAATAACTTTTTCAAGCGTTTCCTAAGGGGTGGTTCGTAATTTTATCGCTGAAACAATGTCTTTATTGATTTGGGTGACACACGCAATGTTTTTTCTATGAAATGGTACTTATGAATTTTAATTATATTACGAATTTAAGTACGCATTTAGTTATTTTATGTGTAACATTCGCGTAAATCTAAGAAACGATAGACACTTTTACTAGTTTACTGATCAAGTTACAGCAAATTTAGAATCAAAGGTAAAAATATATTTTAAAAAAATATGCTAAAATGCCTTTTTATTTCGCATATCATCTACAGCATCAAAATGAATACAATTTTTCAATCGCCTTCTCAATGTTCCGTTGCAAGAGCGGCCTTATTCATAGACAGATGTAAAACCCATTTTAGTTATTGAATTCTTTGTCTTCTTTGCTCATACTGTTCTTAAGTCGTTCGAAAGGGACAAAACATTTATAACTAAAATAGGTCTTAAATCGATTTATGAATAAGGCCGCAGATGTAGTGCAAAATTTTAATCATAATAGGACTCGAATATTAGATAGGATTAGCAAGAAGGATTCAATTAATGATTGAAGTAGAATTTTCAATGTGTTTTTCTATTCAAACGAAGGATATTTTACAATCAACGAAAAACTCCTCCTCCATTTTTAAATAGAGGAGAAGTTTATTGTTTTTAGATGTACTGTTGGTGTAGTTATAAATTCCCAAGTAATCATCGTCATCATTGACAGCATGTAAAGGTCTCTCTAAGAAAATAAGTACGTGTAAGTGATTCTTAAAGTATACTTAATCATATTTATTTTAAATTCTGTGTTCTCTATAGGTTATCAATGAGACGTAATAGTATGTGTTTGAAATATAAATGTATCCCATGCGTCATCACCAACGAGAATGGAACATACAAATATTGCCGTGAAGGAAACGTCGTATCACGGGAGAAATCAAACGCCGGAAGCGGAAAGGAGCGTATTTTTCGAATTTGAATACCGAACTCCGACTACATCCGCAACGGAAACTTGCGAGATTTTACGAGACGCAAGTTTTAAACGGAACGTTGGATTTATATATATCCCGGATAAGATATTACGTACAACTACGGAATATTCCGACGGGAATTTTTACGCCTTTTTTGCCAATGTCTGGAGTGATTGTTGTTTAAATGTTTTATTGCTGGGCATTTTTATTACAGATCATTGTGAGGATTGATCTTTTGAATGACAAAATTGATCAAGCAGGCTCGAAACATATCCGTTGACCGTCAGTTGAAATTTTGCCTAAAAATAATCGTATTACAGAATGAATTGAATCAATTTTATTAAGCTAGAAAATAAAGGAAGAAAAGTGTACTCTTTTATATAATCTAAGTAAATAAAAATTTAAATTAGAAAAAATATTAAAAGACCTTAACACCTTCCATCCCATGATGGAGAGTGGAGAGTAGCGTCATACATTGCTTAGCAAAAATAAGCTATGATTGTTGTTGCTCTTGTTTAAGGTCTGGCGTGACGATAACCATCAAACCTACAAATTTTTCATCTCGTCATTATGGCAATAAAAAAAAATATTAATAAATATAAACTCACCCCAACAGTCACATACATAGTCCTGACCCCACACTAAGATCGAGTCTTGTCTCATGGGTATCAGGAACTACAAAGACTTTTCGGTCTCACAAACACCCAGACCCGAAACAAATACTTGTGCTTCTCACAAACATTTGTCTCTGTGCGGGGATCGAACCCAAAGAATAAATAAAAAGAAACTTCTGGTCTTTATTTATTTCTATACATCATACAGTAAAATACTCCAGACATCTAAAAACCTAAGTAAACTCAAACTAAACCTGTCCAAGAAAGACTCGTATAAATTCAAAACATTCGACCGCGTCACGTAGAAAAAAGCTAAGCCCTTCAGGTAGAGGCCATCAAACCGCCATTTCCCTGGGCCATTGTGCCCGGAATGGGAATGATGTATGATATATATTCAACGTGATATGATGTATTGGATGGAAACGCTGGCTCTCTCTCGCATGTAGAGCGCGCGACATTGATTTGCTTCTTTTAAATTGTGGACGGGGTGTGTGAGAGTGAAGCAAGAATGGGAGGTCTTAAATTATTTGCAGTTTTGTAAGGAAGATAAATAGATTGGAGCATTTATTCTTCATTTTTAAACTGCCCTCTCTTTCTCCTTCTC
Organism: Deilephila elpenor; assembly: GCA_949752805.1. Lineage (NCBI taxonomy): Eukaryota > Metazoa > Arthropoda > Insecta > Lepidoptera > Sphingidae > Deilephila > Deilephila elpenor. The sequence continues at coordinate 10,577,903 of OX457115.1, forward strand.
TTATATCCATCCAAAGATTGTTTGGCAGAAATCGCCCAGAGCGATAAACCCTTTGTACATTTATTTATTTATAATAATAATTTATCTCTTTATGTTGTTATGTTCCTCTAAGTGTACAAGAAAGATAAAAAATAAATAAATAAGTAGATAGTATCTGGCTCAAGTAGGTTTTAAGACATAAATATGACTATAAATTAAAAATAAAACGTTTATTTTCTACCAATTCTTCTACCTCTGTACCGACCTATGTAACTAGACAAATGCTTGTGCTAACCACTAGTGACTTCTGGGTTTGAGAATTTTCGAGATCGACCCGTTTCTCGTAATTTCTGATACCCACGTCATAAGACTTTATCATGACGTTGGTTTGAGAATATGTGTGTAACTGTGAGTATTTATTTTTCATTAATTAGTTGTACAATCTCTTTATTGCAAATATAACTATTATGAAACTTTTATAGCCGGTTTCGAGTACAATATTACAGAACCTGGTGCTAAATGACTTATGACTAGAACCACTATCACTGGATTAGTTTAACCATTTGATTTATTCTCACTACGCCTTAAAGACTATACGAATTACAACCATTACTCTCTCTCTCTCTCTCTGTTCAGCCACAGGAAGTCCACTGCTGAACATCACTCATTAACTGTGTTACATAAACTCAAAAATATTTTCGAAGTATTTCTTGGTTCAATACTGCATAACTCCCTCCCTACCCTAATACAGATAAATGTAGTAGAGAAGAGGGATTTTTGATGGCACCGAGGGCTGCGCAACTATTTATATTGAATCTGTTATTTTTCCAAGGAATATATTATTTCACATTTGCCAGTCGATTTCTCGAATGCCTTGCGCATTGTGTTTCTGCTTTGCCATTTATAATATGCAGATATTTTTGTATTAAATAGTTTGTTTTGGGGCGGAATAATTGGGGGATTTGTGGATTTTTTATTATCAGTCCAGACATGATCAATGATGTATTTTTTTATTAGGTATAATCAAAAACAAATCAAAACTGCCTCTTTGGCGTAGTTGTACTACGGTACGACTACAAAGCTGAGGTTCCGGTTCGAATCCCGGATCAGGCAAAGTGCTATTGGGTTTTTCTATTCATTATAAGCCCGGAGTCAGGAATTTGTGCCCGATATGGCGATAGGCTCGCCCCCTATCACATCTTGGGACGGAACATACAAGGCGAAATGTGGGTGTCCTGGTAGCGCCTCTGCCTACCTCTTCCACAAAGGCGTGAGTTTATGTATGTATGTATGTGTAATCAAACGGTAAATTTTGAAGACCTTGTTTAGTTGCCTGATTGGGCAGATGAGTTATCGGCCGGCCTGATTGTAAGCCGTGACCTCCGCTCATGGACTTTGGCAATGCAAGAAACACAGTTAAACTGCTGCCTCCTTTGTATATATTATATACGTATCTATCTACATCTTAACGCCTCTATTAAAGAAGCACTTAAAGAAGCATTAACTTCTGTTTTTCAAATTTACCCACCACGAATTTCCAAATAAGCGGAATCAAATAAAATTTCGCAATCCCATATCAATCGCACATAGCAATTGAGATACAAGATCGAAACACAAAGAGGCATCTTTGTCAAACAATTCAAACTCACTTTGGGCCACGTGAGGGTAGATTCCCTTTACATACGATTGGCACGGGCTTACCGCCTCAAGCGACGCTCGGTAGTACGAATGCCACAAATTACATTTTATTTTACAATTTTCTTTTGCATCCGATTCTTAAATAGTATCGCAAAGGAATTTCATCTGTATGGCAATGGGTTTAGGTTGATATTGCTGTGTAGGAGAGGTTGGGAGAGTTTCTTATCGTTTGGAAACATAGGTGTGATTTTTGCGGCTTTTGGCGCTGCGGTATTGATTTTTTTTTATTATTGCATTGTTAGTGGAGTATTATTATATCAATATATTTTGAAATTATGGAAGCAAAAATATTTTCTTTATATTTTTTACGATTCACAAAAATAAAGTAATAATATGTCCTGAATCGTACCATAATTATTATGTGTAAGAATAAATATTGAAAATCAGAAATTGTACGTTTATATATTGACGTTTATTCTCATGCAACGGTCTTCTATGGTCACGTAAAACGTTATGTCAAAATTTAATATACACGGTATAATAATTACTAATCGAATAAAGAACATCCTAAAAACCTTTGTAATAACAATGACAATTTATACTTAGAATCAACATGTCTTCAGAACACTTGTACACCACCAACAAAATTATTTAAAAACCCGCGCGTCCACGCCCACATTACCCTCCCGTATGTCCCCACCGTCCAATACTTGATGTGTATCAAATGTGATCTTGTAATGGCAAATGTGTTTAGCAACATCGGGGTAGCGTTATTGATGCCTTTTGTAAGATAAACATGTCGCCTGTCCGTAATATCGTTTGATTTATCAAAATGTTTACGTGTAAGGGATCGTTGCGATTATTGGGTTTTTTAGTTCCGTGTTTTTGATGGAATTTTGCAGTTTAGTGGGTATTGGGACTGTTTCATTAAACGGTAGGCTGTTGATTTTTTGTGATATTGACGAAAAAAATGCTTTTTGTATGCCAAAGGATAATCCTGTAAAGGGATCAAATATTTCAGTGTGATATTATTACACGAAGCAAATACATGATAATAATATGACAGTCGAATTTTATAGAATTAAGCGAGAAGAGTACAGAGTAACAATAATAGATCGTAATTTGTTAGCTTAATCAAAATAAATAAATCGTGCAATATTTCAATTGTAATACATCTCGTTAGAAGACAAATAAAAATCTGTGGCGGTTCCGTCTCAGAACACACAATTAAAATTTTAATAATAATTTTAAAAACATTCTCATCTTTGCAATACAATAAAAATAGACCGAATAACTTGCCATCCTAATACTAGATTTACGAGATCAAAAACCGACTCTACAATAGAGCCGGAACATTACATTATAATAATTCGGGCCACGTATGGTAGAGATCCATCTCGGGTATATCGCCGGGACGGCTCTATCCTTCAAACAGTGCCCCACATTCGTCACTCTTATTCTGTATTTACCTAGGCACGCGTAAAAGCCGATAGGTAGAGTTAGGAAGGTGTAGAGATTGGGTTTTTTAAATGCGTATTTATTTTCTTGGTAGAGTGATTGCATACAGGGCACACACTCCTGATTCTGGGCTGATAGTGTATAGAAAAATACAATATCACTATGCCCGACCCGGAGTTCGAACCCGAAACCTCAGCTTTGCAATCACACCGTAGTACAACTACGCCACCGAGGCAGTCAAATTAATTCAAAATTGCAAATTAAAACATATGAAGTATTAGTATTTTAATTTGTTTTAATTAGAAACAGGATATAAGAGCCAAATCTCTGCCCATCTTTAAAAGGATGGTCAAAGAACATTATTTACAGGTTGACTGAGGATATTAGGGTTGTATACCTTTTCCTCTGTGTAATGTTATTTAATTATATGACCTATATGTTTGTGTAGATATGTATGTATATTGTATATGTATATGTATATGTATGTGTATGTATATATATATATATATATATATATATATATATATATATATATATATATATTTGTATTTATATGTGTATATTGTGTAAGTATATGAATATGGAATATTTATATTATTCGTACACCTGACGCTGCCCCAACTTTCGTTCTCTTTTCTAATATCCATCATATGGTTGTCTGTCAGAAATTGCCTTGAGCGATAAGACCGCCAATTGTACTTTTTTTCTGTTTATTGTCTTCTTTTCTGTTGTGTTTCTGGTGTACAATAAAGATTTTAAATAAATAAATAAATAAGAGCTCGCAGAGGACAGGGTCTGGTGAAGGAAAAAGTAGAATCCTTTGCCCAGCAGTGGGACACATGCCTAGGCTCAAAAAAAATTGAAACAATACGGTATTTTGCTAATTTTTTTATTGTATTCATCTAAAAGTATCCATATCCAAAAACTAGCAAACAAAGAATTTTGTAAATCCATTCAGAGTTAAACAAGTTAGAAATGTTTTAAATCTTGTAGTGGGGGTAAAAGACAAGGGAGACAAAACAAAATTAGTGACGTCACTAATCTTAATATGCATTATAGTGTGCGGGTGAGAAAGAGACGGTACGATGTCCCCACTACGTCCCCACTTTTTCATTTAAAATACTAATATTTGCGTTATGCTACAAGTTACTTTAACACTGTTTGCACAAAAATGTTTTATTTTAATGGCACTAGTGTTTGTCTGCAAAATAATACAAAAATTCGATGATAGTCAAACACCCTATTGATACCCCTCTACGCCTTTCCTAGCACTACACGCAATAACAGCAAACAGAGTCACGTAACACACATTCGACAGGCGAAGCGGCGGATATGCGCGCTTTACTGCTGCGAATTGTGGCGAATTTTTACGAGTGAATCCGCGGGCGCAGTACTTACTCATGAATGCGCCGTGACTAATGAAGTTTTTTTTTATGTCCACCGTGCCGGGTTTGTTTTTGTTTATAAGTAGGAAATACAATATGTGACACATTTAATGGAATTTGTAGCCAAATACTGCTGTTGTTATTGTAAATTAGTTGTAGTAAATTTGATATTAATTTTCTTTATCATCACTACATGAGAATATTACGAAGTGTCGCCAAATTGAATAGCAATTTCAAATCATTTGTAAAAAATTAAAAACTACCACTCTTAATAAGGGTGTCTGACTTTGTAATCGAAACATAATATTATGGTTTATTATGTGAAGTCAATGCCCGCTGTCATCATTAATGCTAAAATATAATCTCAGGTGATTTGCAGACAGTCAAGGCATTAAATACAAATCAAATCAAATCAAATCAAAATATTCTTTATTCAAGTAGTCTTTTACAAGATCTTTTGAATCGTTAATTTCTGCTACCACCTACAGTATACTATCTTAAAAATTATTAATAGCCTGTTGGCAGTAATAAGTAATACCTATAATAATTGTTATCAATACGCTACGTAGACCTCAACTACGCAGTCTACGCTACGCCGCTCAGTCCACGCTACGCCGCGTAGCCTCCCACTACGCAGTATTTTATTCTCTTCGACAGATCACCGTAGGGTACTTTTACGACAATAGTAAAACCGCGTGATGTCTCGATGACATCGTGTTACAGCTTATTTCACTTAGGGATTCTTTTATGTTCTATCAATTCGGGTATTTATTGCCTTTGCTACCAGTGGCGAAGGGTGACATTTTTTAAAAGGGAAGCCGAAGCTCAAAACACAAAATATGTTTATTTTCTTTATCCTGTTACTAGCTTCTGCCCGCAAACTTCGTCTGCGTGGTTAATTTTATTTGAAATCTCCAATCCCGTCCCGTCCCATCCCGTTATATCCCGCCCGCCCCGTCTCATTCTCACTAATGAAATGTAATCCAGTCCCATCCCATCTTTTTGAGTATGAAAAAGTAGCAAATATATCGGAATTCCTTCTTCATCCCACGGGAACACTATTTTTTCGGAATAAAAAGTAGTCTATGTTACTTCTAATACCTCCAAGAATATGTGTACAAAGTTTCATGATGATCGGTTGACTAGTTTTTGCGTGCAAGCGTAACAAACAAACTAACATTCACATTTATAATATTAGATGGGCTAAGGAATTACGAAATGACTACAATGCGACTAGTACTAAGTAATCTGTGAATGCGACTGATAGTAAGCGTAGTGCAGTCCGAATAGAGATTAAAAATTTACTGTGTGATGTTTCACAGAATGAACGCAAAACGCGACACACTTTATGCACGTGTGTCCTTATATTCGGACCTTTGCGAATATCCTCCCACCAGCAAATTATTGCTTCGAGAATCTTACTCACCAAACTAAAATAATGGGTTTCATTTGGTAAGTGATATTGTGGCATCTGCCTATTGCGGCCGTCAATTAAATTTTAATATTTTCGTTACCTATGTACTTATACAATATTTACAATGTCCATGAAATAAAAAATAAACCATGCTTACATAATGAGAAAAATAAAAAAGTATATTTCTAAACTGTACGTGAATATAAGATTAATATAAAAGAAATAAAAACCTAGACTCAATATGTTAACAAGTACGATAGCCCCGCATTTATCAGTTGTAACATTAGTAAGACAATGTATTCCTCAGGCGAGGATCGAGCACGTCCTAAAATCTAAACACTAACTTTATTTGTAAAATCGACAACCTAAACATATTAGTACGCTCTTAACGATTAGTAATTTCCATTAAAACCGTAATATTAATATTACACATTTTGTAATTAAAAACATTTAAAACTAATTGCATGAACCATGAATATATTGTAAAAATGTAAATACAACACTTATAAATACATTAAACTCCGCATTTCGCTATTGTAATAAGTAATATCTATACCTAAACACACGAAATGCCGGAGAAGCTGCGGCTTGCCTCTTGCTTTTTTAGCGTAAATTGATCCTTAAATCATTATCAATTTAAGGTACAATTTTGCGTGGTTTGTTGCATACTATACATTATACAATGCGTAACGGGCGGCGCGGCGGCGGCGCGGTGGCGGCGGGGCGGCGGCGGGCGGCGGCGCACGGGCCGCGCTAGTGTTATTGAATAAGCCGAACAATTTTACAGGAATTCGCCAGAGGTCGCACCGCGTCGCAATAAAAAGGGCTTACTGTGCCGCTTCCTAGTAATGTTTACGTATCTGGCCGACAGATGTCGTTGAATGTAAAAAATAATAATTGAGTTTTGATATTAAATAAATAAGTTTGAATAATTTGCTTGTTTATAGTGTAATGATAAATTACAAAAGGGAAGCCGGTAGGAACTGGCTTCTAAGGAGCCTTCGCCACTATTTGCTACCTATTTTTACCTTCCTTTATTCTACACTTAGTTGGCAAAGCAGGGATGTATCATATTGATTATATTGAATGTATAAAATTCAATAGAAAGATTTGAATGATGATTTTACTAATTTTGGATACATTATTTCAACCTTATGCCTTCGCTTCTGGGTAAAAGAGCAGATTTTAATCCGCCACGCTGGCCACAAGTGGTTTGATAGACTTTGATGTACCTAGGAGTATCTTGGAAACTCATAGGATGAAGTTTAATGTTTGCAAATTCGATTTAGATTTTTTTCTCTGACATATTGTAATTAATATAAATACCTATTAGCAACTTCGAAAACTTCAATGGTTTGTGCCTTAAGAAATTACCTAATTCCTTCATCATTTCATGGCATCGTGTACACCAAAATGATGTACTAAAATTTCAATTCATCTATACCAAAAAATATCTAGACTCTATTCAAACATTGACTCCAACGTTAGCTCCAACATTTGGCCCAACTCTCACCACTTCTGATCCATAACTGAGCACCGTTCTCTCGGTATGTTTTACGACGTTTTGATATCTCGATTCCGGTTTTACTGTCGACACCTCTCCGTTTGATGTCTCGATGCACTACCGCCGATTATATGAAGAATATTATGGTACGGTGGATCCGGAATGGAACGCTGGGATATTAAGTAGGAACTTCAGTTTTATTTCGTATTTTTTTATATTTCCACGAAATATATACGTGTATAGTCCTGATAATAATATATAAGAGTTGTGTCATGGATACCAGAAATTCGGAATGAATTCCGGAATTAATATCCGAAATAATTATTTGTGGCCCAAAAACATTTATCTTAACTCAAGAATCGAACGGCCACTCATCGCCAGCATAACGATCCCTGACAACACTACTTTAAAATATAATATATTTTAACATAGGACCTTTAAAAAAAATCGAATGCTCAAATAAAAGTGTAGGTATCAACCGACCCCTTTCTGATAAAACGTCACGTAGCCGACCAATTTAACACCCAATTTGTATTAAAGAGACGACACAGAAAAAAGGGGAAAGGACTTCAGATAATACCGGCTTAAGATGCTTCTGGTGTAGCTCAGGATAAGTGGGCTTAATCTCTCCGTAATGTTGGATATTTATTCGTGCTGAAACACTCTAAAATTATTGAATTTATATAGTAATGATAAACTATAGATATAAAAAAAGGATATCAAATATATTGGAGTTAATAATCCTGTGGTATTTGAATTTACTCTACTTCTTCACATACTCGTATATGCTCCCAATAACAAATTACTGCCTTGGTGGCGTAGTTGTATTACGGTACGGTTACAAAGCTGAGGTCTCGGGTTCGAGTCCCGGGTCGGGCAAAGTGATATTGGATTTTTCTATTAATTATCAACCCGGAGTCATGAATTTGTGCCCTATATGGCGATAGGCTCGCCCCCTATCACATTGTGGGACGGAACATACAAGGCGAAATGTGGGTGTCCTGGTAGCGCCTGTGCCTACCCCTTCGGGGATAAAGGCGTGAGTTTATGTATGTATGTAAAAACAAATTAATTGACGATACAAAGTTTCAAGATGAATTAAAAAAAAATTATTTGATGGTCGTCATAAATTTTACGCACAACCGGCGCAATTTCTATACTTATACGAATCTCCGCCCATAAAACATGCCAATCTCATACATTTGTCATCAGTTGTCAATGCCGAGTTTGGGGCTGCTCGTAAAAAATTTACCACCCCTATTTTCCGGCCGTAAAGTGTGGTCAATCTTAGCCGTGAGTGACGGTAGGGTGTCCCGTTTTTATGTGGACCATAACTCGGTGCTGTGAGGATTCGGCGGCATCACAAATTGTCGTCGCTCGCTTTATGATCCCGTAAGTAAAGGTATATTTTTGTGGTTATACGTATCAGTTGGTTTATGACGATTTCTTTATAGGTATAAGTAGTACACCAAACTGTACAAGTTGCTTATATAAGGTACCAAATTAAACAACTAGCCAATACTCAGTCTCGCTTGACGTCCGGGAGCAGAATGCGCGGGAAGCACAAACGCTAGCGCCCTCTACCGATCGCCAGCCAGAACGTATTCTAACCAAAGGAGATGAAACACTACAAAAATAGTCATAGATGATCCTGACTCCGAAATCCTTATAAGACGCTAAATACAATGTCATGACTTTTTGCTCCCCCAAAAAGAAATAAAAATACTTGTGGGACACGCAAAAACTTTTTTCGGAGCGAGGGTTGAATGCGCGGCCTCTCTTGTCATAGTCTGCTTTTGAACGAATTAAAACGTTTATTTAGATAAAATGTAGATAATGCTAACAAACAAACTTCAGTTAAATCACTCATATATCCTTTCCGGTTCGTCTAATTTCATCAATTTTCTCAAACATTCTCGTTCAGGGTTACAACGAAACCCACCTTTTTTACCTCTACACCGACCCTTTTCATGCATCAATTTAATTAGCGTATTTCAATGAAGTCGAAACCTACCGACAAAGTATGAACTGAAGATTCCGGTGTCTGCCCACCTTTAAGCGACGTACACGTTAATATATGATACATACCATAAACTATAGTATTGTCTCCTTGGCCAATGCCCACGCATTGTATGCAATGAAGTAAAGCGATAAGTTTGCTCGTTGGAGCGCGCAGGCACTTCCAAACTTGTGCGGACTTCGAAACCTGAGACCGTTTACATCGAACTAGCGATACTAACTGCTTCAACCGGGTTTACTCGTGTTAAAATCTATTTTTGAATCGATACACTACTGGATAATAGCTTAGTTGGTACCCAAATGATGTTGTAGATTCAAATCAAACAAAAGTTGTAGATTCGAATCAAGCTTACTTAACTTTTTGAATATTGTATAAATTACTAGTCGTTAGTGGTGGTGTATTTGTGCAGAGGTACGATGAGGTTCCGTGTTCAATTCTCAGGTTGGGAGTGCACTTTTTGTGAATTATTTGGTTAGAAAAATGTCATATAGTTTGTCATAATTATATCGGAACGAAAATAATTTCGAAAAAATGCGAGTGACATTTGTTGCACTTATAGCTATTTCTTCGGGAAAAAGAAAGATACATTTTTGTGTTCATTGAAAAAATGACGACATTTCTATACAATAAACCCTTGAAATCCATGAATATTATTATTTCTACACAAGGATACGTCTTTAAATTGTATAAATTAATTCCACTAGTTAAGTAGCTGAGGTGTTCGGAACCGGCCAGTAAACTAGTAAGTAGCTAGGGGAAGTGCGGCACACTTGGCGCAGGCGGCTACGCGTCATAATCTAGTGGGCGACGCCGGACACTGCCAACTCCGCAACTTACACAATGCTTTGAAACGTACTTGTACCGTGCATGATTACTGTTTATGTGAATGACGATAGCTCATAATAGTATTACAGGCTAATATTTGCCTCGATACCATGACAAAAATTAAAGACCATTAGCTAAGCTCAGAACAATGTAATCATCATAATTATCAGCCAGTATCAACCCACTGTTGGGCAAAAGCATTCAGGTTCATCCAATGTATCTATATCGGACTGATTTAAGTTATCCTTAATCTTCTTATATAAATTTTGCTGGCCATTCGCCTGATGTCGTCGGCGATTTGGAGGGTGCGATGTAATAAATATAAATAATAATAAATAAAGGCCTAAGCCCTCACAATCGTACTCTCGATTGTAGAGGAGGCCCGTGCCCTGTAGTGGGAGGTATAAAGGTACTCAATAACCACATACAAAGTCCTGTCCTCACACTAAGAGACAAGTATTGTGATTTGGGTTTCAGAAACTACGAGATAATTTATTTTTACTGGTGTTGCGTCTCTCATATGTGAAAGGCCGCCTGGGTAGGTACCACCGCAATGTTCATTTCTCCCGCCAAACAGCAGTGTAAATGCAGTGTAGAGCTCCAGTTTGAAGGACATTGTAGCCAGAGTAACTACTGGATATACTGAGACTTAACATCTTATGTCACAGGATGGCGAGCGCAGTGGAATACCATGCTTGTCTCGCTTTTCATAGCAAAAAAAAATTAGGGCGATAACTACCTCAGTGCGAGAATCGAACCCGCGGACTCTTGTTTGACATCCGGCTCTCAATTGATTGTGCAACAGTCTTTCAACAAACACTCAAATAATTTCCCCTCATCAGACTTATTATATTTTTTGAATGATTAACATAATTTCATCAAATATGAGTACGTGACGATTGAAAATGCGTTAATAGGTTTTGCAAATGAAAGAGGAAAAGGGGGAAATGATGTGAAGATATCACAAGTATTTACGCGTAAAGATAATGATATCAATGCTTTCGATTGCCACACATGGTCTGATATCTTGATAGAATACGCCTTTGATGCATGAAATATCACATGCATTTGGTTACCATATATGGTCCGTTAACAAGCTATTGGGCAGTGTAACGCATTATGTTATTGAATTATAATGAACAGTTTGCACAGTGGAAAGATTTCATTAGTTTAATTTAAATTGTTTAAATGGCTGATCCTACAGTCAAACTGTTTATGTAGTTTTATAGGACTTAAGAGTGATGTAAGCTCAGAACATTGTATTGAAAAAAAAGGAATAAAAATAAAATTAAATCGTCTGATAACAAATATGCGATAGTAAAGGCCTGACCCAATTTCCTTATCAGCTGTTCTTTTTACTTCACTGTACTATACAAAATTCGTTATTTCTATACATACAATCTTTTATACCACTTCCTACTTATATTTTTCTAATAAGCTCGAAATATGCATTATATGATCAAATGTGTATTATGTGAATATGCTACTTTTAAACTTTAAAGTACATCAACATTTAAAAAAGAAACAATAAAATACATTAACACTAAAGACATGGACAAAATGGCGGTCTTATCGCTACCTGCGATTTCGTCCAAGCAACCTTTGGATGGACTAGATTAATGTAATAAATAATATTACTTATTAAGAATTCAGTCTGATAGCCTTCATGGCGCATGTGGTCAACCGAGATCGAGACAAATGTTTGTGCGATCCACAAATATTTGTTCCAGACCGGGGTATCGTGAGTCAGAAAATGCTCTCAAACTTTCTGACACTACACAAGATACAACATCTTATGGCCGATATTAATAATCGATCTTCGTTTCTATCTAAAGATCGATCGCGAAAATAAACCAATGGGCTCAAGGTATTGCCGACACGCTCACATTTGATGTGTTCTGATTGGTCTATTTTTCGGATCGATCCTTAGATAGGGATTGGGATTGCTTATTAATTTTGTGTGTTATTGTTCATTGTCTCCGTGACTAATTCGTCACTCTTATGAAGTCCGATGCTATGTATGGAAATACGCGCATGTTACGACGTGACAATTGGTTCACATTTATGTCACTACCCCTATCGTGAGCGCGTTCTGCTTTGGAGACGTGACGTGGCAGTGACAAATCATTAATGTCACTCTGACAAAAGTCATCCGCGCGCTAGCCCTTACTGTCTATTTATTTATTTATTAGGTCACCAACAATTGTTTACACTAATACTTATCTAAAACATTCACATATTATATATTAAATAAGTGTAACAATTACTTATAGGTAGACACAACATACACCAAATTTAGCAGTTCACATACTATAAATATTTAAAAAAAGAAAGCAAAATAAAAATAAAAAATCTTATAAGATAACATTTAAAAAAAATACAAATGAATGAAAATACAAATACTGTCAAGCTAGGGTTACTCTATTATCCAAAACGAATTCCGAATGTTCGGACCGCGTACGTTACTCTGTACGAATGTACCTAAATACACCACAAAATGTTCTAATCCTCTAAGTTTAAGTGAATGTAAGTTTCATAGAGAATTGTATTGATTTTTAGAAGTGGAAAACTTACGAGTATAACTTACTTGACGTCGAACGTCCGAACATTCGGACTTCGTTTGAGAAGTTCGTTCGTTCGACAAGTTCGTTTCAACAGTTACACCGCTGGATGTTTTAATTCTATACCTGTCTCGGAAACCTAGGTTACGTATTATCTAAAATCCCCATATTAAGTGATATAAGTACTAATTACGGATCGCGTGACGCTTGCAAACAATACAACTTCCTGTTACTCACGATGTGACTCGATTATCAAATTAAATTCTATGTTAAATGGTAGATACTAACTGTAATACCGGGATTCCCTGAGTCAAGGGCATTTGGAACGTGATAGTATATTTGTACATTGAAAGATATTTCTCTTAAGGAAAATAGACTCGCTTATTTTAATGTATGTGCACTGTTGTGTTCCGGTTTGAATGACATTGTAGCCAGAGTAAATACTGGACATAATGAGACTTAACATCTTATGTCTCAGGATGGCGAGCGCAGTGGCATGCCAATGCTTGGTAATTCATGGTGTTGTTTGGTTTTGCTACTGTTCATGAGCGTCGTATGCCCGTTTGACACATCGGGGTATGTAATGCGATCAAGTAGAGTTTTAACCATGGGTTATGAATATCACTCACGTCGGCTTATAATGAACTAGATATACGAAGGTTCATCCCGGAACGCGACATAAATTAATTAAAAAAATATTAATTATTAAAAACCATTGCATTAATGTTAAAAAAAAGATTGGATCCCGGAACAATCTTCTACAGCGTCTGACCTCTACTTCCTGGGGAGCAGCCCCTGATGTCCTACGGACAACTGGTCTTGCTTTGTCCTTCTCTGTCGGTGAGTACGCGTGCTCAGTGTGGCACCGTTCTACACACGCAAAAGAAGTTGACGTCGCATTAAATGAGACATGCCGGACAATTACGGGCTGCCTAAAACCAACTCCCTTAAATTTATTATATCCACTTGCAGGAATAGCACCACCAGACGTTCGCCGACAGGTAGCCTGCCAAATCGAAAAACCCACAGGAATCCAACAATCGCCATCCACTGTTCGGCCACGTCATGCCTCGGAAGCGTTTAAAAAGCCGAAAGAGTTTTCTTGAAGTGACAGAATCAATCACAAATGCAAAGGACACCAAAAAACATCTCTGGGGCTTGAAGTACCCCGTCCCATCGGACTACATCCCACCTTCGGAACACCTGCCCCCTGGTAAAGAACTTCAGTGGCCTGTCTGGAAGACACTTAACCGTCTTCGCACAGGTGTGTGCCGCTGCAAGACAAACCTGGTTAGGTGGGGTTATGAATCAATGTCCGATTGTGACTGTGGCGCCCCAGAACAGAATCTTTCACACTTACTGATGTGTCCACTGTGTCCTACCACCTGCACAAGAAAAGACATAATGGAGGCTACTGACGCTGCCATAACTTTAGCGACCTACTGGGCCGGGAAATTGTAAAGGTTTAACGGTCTAGTAATTTTGAGCCATTGACTCGAACGAAGAAGAATTAAAAAATGAAAAATAAGACTAAATAAATAAATAAATACACCCAACAGTCACATACATAGTCCTGACCACCCACTAAGATCGAGTCTTGTGTCGTGGGTATCAGGAACTACGAGAGACTTTTCGGTCTCACAAACACCCAGACCCGAAACAAATACTTGTGTTACTCACAAACATTTGTCTCGGTGCGGGGATCGAACCCGCAGCCTCGGTTTCACAGGCGGCGTCTAACCAACTGCGCCACGGAAGCTGCCAATCCGAGACAACATCCGATAAAATGGTTATATTTCTAAGCACTCTGTGTCAGATTTGCTTAATAATAAACTTGAGAGACCATATGAAGATTGAAAGTTTTACCAATTACTACATTACACAAATATATTATACATATTAACAAAATTTTCGAGGTATATCTTTAAAGCGCTGTTTAAATTTTAAATTGACTGAGTTACGAAAGAGTGGAACTTGTAATATTGCCAGCCAACGTCATTGAAATAGAAGTGTTTAGCAATCCGCAGTTCACACATCCGTGGAATAACCGATAATGGTTAAAGTGACTGATTATATTTAACGGGATATCCCCAGCTCGATAATTTTATGTTTTGTGAACAAAAAAGCTTTTTAAGAATACTATTATAGGTAGAATAATTATTAGTTTGGGATGCAAAGACCCACTTAATTACCTACTTTAGCGATGAATTTTAAAAATACCTCGGTGACGCTGTTGTACTACGGTATGTTTGCAAAGCTAAGGTTTCGGGTCCGAGTCCCGGGTCGGGCAAAGTGATATTAGGTTTTTCTAATCAATATCAACCCGGAGTCAGAAATTTGTGCCCCATGTGGCGATAGACTCGCCCCTATCACATCGTGGGACGGAAAATACAAGGCGAAACGTGGGTGTCCTGGTTGCCCCTCTGCCTACCCCTTCTGGGAAAAAGGCGTGAGTGTATGTCTATCTATCTATCTATATCAGCCCATATACGTCCCACTGCAGGGCACGGGCCTACTCTACAATCGAGAGAATCGATTGAGAGTGGTTAGGCCATATAGTCCACCACGCTGGCCTAGTGCGGGTTGGCGGACTTACATACCGTAGAAATTCTTGTGAGTGTATGTGCATATGAGTGATTTTTTTTTTTACTGAAACAGTTGACTACTTTGTAATTTTTGTCATTACTTTGAGATTCAAATAATTAAAGACTAACATGATAATTAATTAAAAATATTTATCAAAAAGTACTGAAGTACTGGTTGCCGTATCGCCGAGTATTATTGATAAGAAATTTAAAAAGAGTAATTGGTAATATATATTATAATATTAATTTTATGTTCAAATACAGGAAATCCGCCTCTTAAGTGTACTTAGTTCACCCTTGAATGTAAGAACATTATATTCATTATCATCAACCACAAGAAGTGAACTATTCAACAGCCTTCGTGGCGCAGTTGGTTGAACGCCGGCTGTGAAACGTGAGGCCGCAGGTTCGATCTCCGCACCGAGACAAATGTTTGTGTATTCAAGTGTCAAGTTTTTAAATAAACTCGTTAACTATTTATTACTTACAAACTTGTCATTCTGATAAATAAGGTACATCTATAACAACTTTTAATTGAATTAAAAAATCATCAATACTAGGCCGGAAGCCACTAGTCTAGGTGGAGTTCCATGGGGGAGACCTGTGTTCAGCAGTGGACTTCCTGTGGCTGAAGAGAGAGAGAGAGGGAGACAGAGAGAGAGAGAGAGAGAGTGGTCGAATAAACTTCAGTATTTGTCTAAACATGTCCCAACAATCACTTCCTTGTTTAAACCAACAAAACGCAATAATCAATTTAATGACATTATCTGTCCGAATAATCGGAAACTGATCGTCATACCCTTATCTAAGCATAAATACACCACGATTCCGAACGATACCTCAGTCCAAGCCAATCAATAGGAGCGAGCAGTAGTGCTGGTTTTTTCTTATTTTTGGTTGCAATTTTGCAACCAAGCAACCAAGTGAGATGGCGAGAAAACAAACAACAAGTACGTACTTTTTATTTTAAATTTTGATACCATTTTGGTTGGGTTTCGGAACAAAGAATAGCTTTCCTCTGCCCCGTGACCACTTGGCTGTCAAAGTTAAAGGAAGTTAAAATAAAAAACCGCGATAAAATCTGTGAAATTGGTCGTATTTTAATGTAATATTTGTGTATGTAAAGAACATTTTAAACAACGAATAAGATTGTGTTATGACGTGTCACGTTTTTATTTGCTCCTTACGTATAGGTATGTATGCATGTACGATTGTGTAGGTTAACCCAAGGCCATTCTATGTTTTGTTGGCGTGATTTAATAATAAACTATGAATATCGAATGCCTCGGTAGCGCAGTTGTACTACGTTGAGTTCTCGGGTTCGAATCCTGGCTTGGGCAAAGTGGTATTGGAATTTTCTATTCATAACAGCGAACATACAAAGCGAAATATGGTTGTCCTGGTGGTGCATCTGCCTACCCCTTCTGGAATAAAGGCGTGAGTTTATGTATGTATGTATGAAGGCTAAACGCGACGCACATAAGAGTCAATGTTGTGAGTTCCTCGGTATTAAAAATCTCATAAGTTTCGCCCGGAACTGTATCTTGGTCATAACATATAGTGTATTATCTATGGTCATAACCCTACCACATAACAAGGAAATAAATTGCTGACCTGGTGGAAATATTAGAAAATGAACGACCGTCCAATATTTACCTAGATCGTTTCCGGAATGTTTGTGTGATCCAATTTGTTTCGGGTCTGGGTGTTTGAGAGACCAAAAAGTCTCTCGTAGTTATTGTTACCCATGACACAAGACTCTATCTCATTTTGGGGTCTGGACTATGTATTTATTTATTTTATTATAAGGACAGGAAAATAGGCAAAATGGTATTATGATATAATCAATTATTATGTATTTATATCGCTTTGCCCGACCCGGGATTCAAACCCGAGGCGTCAGCTTTGTTATGGTACTGTAGTACAACTACGCCACCGAGGCATTCCTTGGTCCAGTTCGAGGCAATTTTCTTATGTATTTTATTTTATAACTAAGGAAATTTCGGGTTTTCTATATGAAAAGTACGCTATCTACTTTACTGTGAATTTGACAACGCGTTTCGTTTCGTAACAATAAGTTGAGTATTTAAGGAGTTAAATCGTTACAAATTTTCGAATTCACATTAACTTAAAGTTAAGCATTTACCCTCACCTTGGCTCACTGCTGACATCAAAGAGTTACTTTTTAAAAAAGCGTCCGCCAAGACTAAATATAATCGTCGTCCCAGTGAGTCTAACTGGTTAAAATATGTAGCCATCCGGAATCACTGCAGTAAGGTGTGTAGGAATGCTCAACGCCGATACATTCATAACTCAGTTGAAAACGGTGATCCAGCCAAAGTCTGGAAATTTCTGAAAACGCTGGGAGTGGGTAAATCACGACAAGATTCTATTCCTAAATCCATAAATTTGAATTCCTTAAACCTTCATTTTTCTTCCTTGTCCTATTTTGATAGGACAACTAAAGATAACACTATTAAGCATCTTTCCACCCTTCAGTCTCCCGTTTGTTCTACCTTTGTCTTACAACAATTTGCCACTTGTGATGTTAAGAAGACCATTACTGTTTTGTCGTCAAATGCTATGGGTAGCGACAATATCAGTCGCAACATGATTCTCCCTGTCTTAGACGAAATCCTTCCTATCATATCCCACATTCTTAACCACTCCATCTCCACTGGGATCTTTCCCACTGCTTGGAAAGAAGCCCACATTATCCCCATTCCCAAAAAATCCAATGCCTCTCTTCTTTCTGAGTTTCGTCCTATTTCCATACTTCCTTTCCTTTCCAAAGTCCTAGAACGTTTAATCCATACCCAACTCAATGATTTCCTCTCCAAGAATAACCTATTAAATCCTCTCCAATCTGGGTTTCGTCCTGGACATAGTACGACTACAACTTTGACACATATCACGGATGGCATCAAATCAGGCATGGAGGAAGGCAAGCTGACTGTCCTAGCTCTTATGGACTTCAGCAATGCCTTTAATACTGTCGACTATGACGTATTACTTACTATGCTACGTTCTCTTAACATATCTCCAATGGCAGTTGATTGGTTTCGTAGTTACCTGTATGGTCGCCGGCAACGCATCCGTGTGGAGGAAAGTTTTTCCTCCTGGTGCCCCGTATCTGCTGGCGTACCTCAGGGCGGCGTGCTATCTCCTCTTCTCTTCGCTATCTTTATTAACTCCATTACCAATCTTCTTCGCTCCTCCTACCACCTCTACGCTGATGATCTCCAGATTTATACTCAAGCTCCCTTAGACAGGATGACAGATGCGATTGTTAGAATCAATACAGATATCCATCACATCTGTGTTTGGAGTAAAGCTCATGGTTTAAAGATTAACCCTACTAAAACCCAAGTCATTGTTGTCGGCAGCCCCAGGATGATTTCTAAGCTAGACTTGTCCCAACTACCTAGTGTCGATTGTGATGGTATCGTCATTCCTTTCAGTGACTCCGTCCGCAATCTAGGCATACATATAGACAAATCATTCACCTGGGGTCCACAGCTCTCGGAATTAAGCCGGAAGCTGTTTGTTTCGGCAAGGTCCTTGCGAAGGTTACGCAACTTTCTACCCGTTTCCACGAAGATTACGCTTGCACAAACCCTCCTTCTCCCCATCCTCGATTATGCCGATGTCAGCTATCTTGATCTCACCGAAGACCAACTTAATAAACTTGAGCGCCTTCAAAATTTCTGCATAAGATTCATATTTGGTCTTCGCAAATATGACCATGTTTCTGAGTTTCGCGCTAAGCTCAAGTGGTTACCTATACGGCTTCGTCGGAATACTCACATTCTTTCTCTTCTTTACAATATTTTGTTTAATCCTCTCACCCCTTCTTATCTTAAAGAACGATTTATTTTTCTCCATGACTCACATTTGAGATCCTTGAGGTCGTCTGAGAATCTTAAGCTGAGAATGCCTGTGCACACCACGACATTTATGGACAACTCTTTTACTGTCAAAGCAGTTCGATTGTGGAACGCGCTTCCTGTTGCGGTGAGACAGGCTCAAACGCTGTCGTCATTTAAGAGGCTAACTAAAGAGCACTACCTTTCTCTTTAAGCAGACTTTAGTGTTATTTTCTTAAAGTTATCATTTGGCTATTTGTAGTATATATGTATATGTATGTTTATATTTATTTGTATATATGTATTTATATATGTATACATGTATTTATGATTAACTGTTATGTATGTATAGTATGTTTGTGTATATGTTTAATAACTATTATTAGCTTTAATTCTTTATTTTTTTTACACTGCCCTCTCTCTCTCCTTCTTTTAAATCCATCCCATGGTTGTCTGTAAGACATTGCTGTAGAGCGATAAGACCGCCATTTGTACTTTTTTTTGTTATTGTTTCTGTATTGTGTATTTTTCTTCTTAATTGTGTACAATAAAGATTTAAATAAATAAATAAATAACTTTTTTTTTACAGGTCTAGCGTGCCACGCAAATGTCTACCTCGATGCCACTCATCTCTTTCCCCCTTTAGACCCTCTCCCTCCTTCCCCTCCACCCCCTACGGTCCCTGAGTCGCCACAGCCGGGTATAATAACGGTCAGACAAGAGTGCTTCAAAGGAACTGCTAAAATCGCTGAACGATCAAAGAAAACTTGCCAACTTGAGGAAGTTGAATTTGAGGAAACTGACCATCTTGAGAAATCTGACCAGCTTAAGAAGACTGACCAACTTGCTAGAACTTGCTAGGATTTGGGTATGTATTATTTTATAGACCGTGGCGTAGTTGAATAGACACCAGCTGTGAAAATAGGCCACAATTTCTAACTAAGTCTGGGTGTGTGAGGGTATAAACTCTCTCGTAGTTTCTGAAACCCACGACGCAAGACTTAATTGATCCTTATGTGTCTGTTGGGCGTATTTATATATTATCTCTAGACTATATGCCCTGTATTTTTTATTCCATAGACAAAGAACAAAGGGTTTGGAATTACCGCCGCCCATGAACATCTAAGGTGGGCGAAATACACTCATGGTATTTGAGTTGCTGAACTTTCCAAATGGGAGGGAAAAGAGAAGGATAAAAGACGGGAGGAGGAAAGTGGTGTGGAGCCCTTGAAAGTCTTTCGAAATGAACAAAATATGACAAAACTGTCGCTTCATGCCGGTTTTTTTTAATAATAGTCCCCTGTCAAGCAGTCCTATTTCCACTGTAGTCTAAGGGCCTTATTAATAGACAGATTTAAAACCTATTTTAGTTGTCTAATGTTCTGTCTCTTTCTAACGACTTTAGAATTCAGTTTGAGCGAAGAAGACAAACGTTATACCTATTCATTCCTAAAAACTGTATAAGGGGTGATACACCATTTCCAATTTCATTAAATGTAAAAATATTCTCAAGCATTGCATATTTACTAACTACAGTGTGACTCTACCATTCAAAATATTACATACGTACATAAACTCACACCTTTGTCCCAAAAGGGTAGGCAAAGGCGCCACCAGGACACCCACATTTCGCCT
Source organism: Deilephila elpenor (assembly GCA_949752805.1). Lineage (NCBI taxonomy): Eukaryota > Metazoa > Arthropoda > Insecta > Lepidoptera > Sphingidae > Deilephila > Deilephila elpenor. The sequence continues at coordinate 10,598,773 of OX457115.1, forward strand.
TGTATGTTCCGTCCCATTATGTGATAGGGGGCGAGCCTATCGCCATTTCGGGCACAAATTCCTGACCCCGGTCTGATAATTAATAGAAAAACCCAATATAATTTTGCCCGACCCGGGATTCGAACCCGAGACCTCAGCTTTGTAGTCGTACCGTAGTACAACTACGCCACCGAGACAGTCTTAAAATATTAAACATTATGAATATTAAACAAAATATATTTCCTAAAACAAATAAGTACATTTTTAGTTTTGCAACGGCCCTGCACTACGCGAACCTGTGTCAAAATGGATCAAAAACAATATGAATTTATTGTAACGATAAAAGAAAAACAAAAGAACAAATAATAATATAGAATAATATATATTTTTTAAGGTTCAACTCAATTGTAGTACCAAGTTACTATTGCTATACCGAAAAAAAATGTTATATAGGTACATGAGAGATATTTTTATATATTTTAATATTCTGGTTAGATATTAATCTTTACATATCTTATTAATCTTTCGTCATTCGATTCTCTTTTAAGTGGTGTTGAACTTACTATTCACAATTACTTTGTCGAGCCAAGATAAAACAAATTGAGTATGATATAGCCTAATCTCATTTAAATTGGACATATATTACGCAATATTTATGCCTTAAAATATAATAATAATAATTTTAAATTTATGAAAGTGGATGAAGCGAGATGAGTGGTGGCGGGACGTCGCTGGATGCAGGCTGCCTCCAACAGGTCACTGTGGAAATCTTTGGGAGAGGCCTATGTTCAGCAGTGGACGTCCTTTGGCTGATGGATGGATGGATGGATGAAGCGAAAGTAATATTTCAGTAATGAGCCTCTACCAATCCCTATGGGATACAGGCGTGACAATTATGTATGAATGTATGTATAATTTTAAATAGGTTTACCGCCATTAGCTTAGGTGTAGAATATAACGGCTATCAACCGTGAGATTCAAGGTTGGTATCGTTGTTGTTGATTATCCATTTGAAAGATTAAATTGCCCGGGGCTGAATTATAGCCCCTCTTTTCATTTTATTATAATAGAATAGGTCCGTCAAACGAGCTAACAGATCACCTGATAGTAAGAGGAAGGGGCTATTGGGCATCCGGCAATCTCTCTCTTTCTCTCTCTCTCTCTCTCTCAATCTAATAATATTTGGGACACAAATAATCTCAGCGAACTTTGAGTGCTATGACAGCCTCCGTGGCGCAGTTGGTTAGACGCCGCCTATGGGTTCGATCCCCGCACCGAAACAAAAATTTGTGTGATCCACAGGTATTTGTTTCGGGTCTGGGTGTTTGTGAGACCGAAAAGTCTCTCGTAGTTTCTGATACACACGACACAAGACTCGATCTTAGCGTGGGGTCAGGACTATGTATGTGACTGTTTGGTGTATTTATTTATTTTATTTTATTACGTCTACCTACTCTTTAATGGATAAATATTGGTGATGTTTGTAACAGAAAAATAAAAATAATAAAAATCTTTTGCAACGCTACTTTACGTCTTTAAGGAAAATCCTATCAAAAACCCAGGTTACTTGTATGTAAATTATTTGTTACGTAAGTCTGAGACTGGTTCTACCTGACATGTATTACAATGGTAATATGCTATTTCCAAACAAAATTGAATCCCATCCGGTTTTAACAGGCGGTAACTGGTACGAACTGGTTGTAACCACTTACCAACGCCTTTATTGAAGTCAAACAAAAATAGATAGAGATAAATTGATCGACTCCTTGACGCAGTATTTTTATCCACCGGCTACGAAACGAGACGCCGTGGGTTCGATTCCCGCACCGATATTTTTTTTATGTCACTCACTAATACTGGTTTCGGGTCCAGACCCGACAAGACCCGACAGGTCCCAAACACCCATGTGTTTGAGACCAGAATAATAATAAATTATTGCCTCTTGTAATTTCTGATTACCACAACACAAGACTTCTATCTTAGTGTGGGTTCAGGACTATGTATGTGACTGTTAGGTGAATTTATTTATGAGTTATTTGGTACAATAAGTATTTTTATTGTAACGTTTAAAGTATCTCTTTATTTCCATAGTCAACATCACAGCCCGGCTAGCTCAGTCGGTAGAGCATGAGACTCTTAATCTCAGGGTCGTGGGTTCGAGCCCCACGTTGGGCGATGTATATTTTTGATAAATTTTGATGGAAGTCACACTGAAGCGCAAAGATCGCTACACATCGGTTTAATGGTAGGCAGGACTTAAAACGTAATCGAGAGTATTAACGTGGAATGCCAATGCGACTCTAAAATGTCAAAAATACTCGTTTTTTGATAAATCAAGAATATAAAAAAAATCTGTTTGCAATCAACAGAACGGGCTACAATAGTTTCTAAACTATGTTGTTTTTTAATTTTATTTCCAGTCATATATATTTTTAATATCCTCCGACATTTCATTACAAAAAGTTGTCTTCATACAGCAATCAAAACCACGACTTGTTGTATCACAATCTGCTTGTTACTTATTGATCACAGTCATACGAAAACCTAATACCCAATAATAAAAACCATTATATTACTTTAAGTATTGTATCAGCCCATATACGTCCCACAGCTGGGCACGGGCCTACTCTACAATCGAGAGAATCGATTGAGAGTGGTTAGGCCATTTAGTCCACCACGCTGGCCTAGTGGAAATGTCTGGTAGAAATTCTTTAAAATCGCTACGGTATGCAGGTTGCCTCACGATATTTTCCTTCACCGTTATACGTATTATGTATGAAGTAGCATTAATTAACTTTTTTGTTACAGATATTTAAAGAATAACCAAAACAATAAGGACAACATCGAAACGAATTTAAATTCTCTATGATGAAAAAGTATTCCAACTAGCTGGGCAATGGAATCAAGCTTCCAATATTCTGCAGTTATTGGAAGTATACAAATACAGGCCTCCATAGGCTTCCAAAACAACGCGTTGGAAGCGGCGTGCATCCAGCTACTTTCAGCAATATTTGCTCAATAATCCGAGCATGTTAAAGCTTGTATTATCAGTACAACTAAGATATGGATATATTAAAATATTATATACTGAGTATTGCATTTAAAAAAGTACAAAAATATATTAAAGATATTTTTTAAACTTAACCATCTGTATTAGAAGTGATTGAAAAAAGAACGAGGAATAAAAAAATAAATTTGAGTATATTGTTTTTCTTTTATTATTTTTTGTGAAATAATTGCACAATATCACGCCTGCATTTTTGTGAACGTTGATAGAGTTGTCGCTATAAAAAATATATATTGTATTGAATAAACGAAAAAATTGTAACAGAACCATTTTTTTACAAAATCCCTTTCTTGTGCAAATCTACTAAAAATATTTTATTATATTTATACTTACTATTATACTTATTTCTAATTTTCTCAAAATAAACACAAGCTCAAGGCAGATAAAGTTAACAAAAGTCAATTTACAATTATCTATTACATTTCTTCCTTGTCTCTATTTACAATTATTTCGCAGAAGTTATTTCCATCCGAAGATATGATAGGGGACGAATCTATCAATCGATTATGATGAGTATTAATAATATTTCTTTAAATTGATACTAAAATATAATATATCTTGTTCTACTTATTGGATATTTATCTTCAAGCTTAATTAATGACTTTTTATTGTGAATACATATATTTAGCTCAGACAAAATAGATAAAGGGGTTTTATCTTTCAAACAAATATTATTAGTTTTTAAAAGTGAATGACCAATGCAATATTTTCCTGCCTCTTTTATAATATTGATTAAGAACAGCGCCATCTTGTGGTAATTTTATTGACTAAATTAAATTGTCCTGCTTCTTTGTATAGATGTCACCACTTCCAATATGTTGCTTAAGTGAAAGGAATAAAATATGAATTTATTAAAAATATATATAAGTAAATTAATACTGTATAAATATTATTAATTCTGGATAATAATTAGAAATGACAAGGAATTGGGTATCCAAAGGATAATAATGCTTTGTCCTGGTCTAACCCATTTAATTTTAATCACTTCTGCTCGTTTCCGCAAAATTATCTGGCCACAGAAAAAAGACGTCACTGACCTCCATACGCGAACAACTTCATGTAGTTTGACAAGGTTGTTATTGCTTCGATGCCCATGCGATTCTCAGCTTTATTCAATCACTAATAAGGTTGAAACTACAAATACTAATTGAATTGACACTTTGTCTAAGTCAACGCGACAACATCTCGCCAAATGGTCATTCAGAAGCTAACTACTCGTTGAATCGACAGTGTCGATTGCAGTTTCGATTTTTAAAACTTAGATCATTGTTCCATAATTGAAATTTTATTTGTTCCGTTTTCAAATTGTGCAGAACTGTCTGTGTTTAGTTGACGTTTATTCTGGATTACGCACGGGAAACCATTTTTGTAAGTTTTATTTTTTCGTTTTGTTATTTTGTTTTTAATCTCTGCGGGGGACTGAAAGTTATTCGACTGTGTTTTATTTTTAACTTAAGTTACTAATAGAATATGGGCTGAAACATGCGTTGTTTATGTACCATATGTTTTATCGAGAAACCGTTTTCTTATAACAAAATAAATTAAATTTTCTACAGCAATTAGATAGTTATTAGTTGTTAATTAAGTATCTTGCAAATTAAGTACTGGTTGTTAAATAAAATTATTTGATTATTAGGTTTTATGATTATTGTTTGTTTATTAAATATTCTTTTGAATAAATACAAAAACTTTATAAAATGCTCCTTAAATAATTTAAATGGTAATATTTTTTTACGGAGTTTATTAACATTTTTCTAACAAAATATGTGACATAATAAATTGAAAGATAAATAAGATTCTATTCAATTTAAACGTGAATATTTGCGTGACCCCAATAACGTGGTATTTTGTGTTCGTTTACGTGGCATGGGTCAATGAATCGAAAGCCACCGTTTTGAATGAATTCTTACATCTTACTAACCAATTAAGATCGTGTTTCGGAACCCCGTATTTGTACTCTCGATTGTAGAAGAGGATGCCCTGCAGTGGACTGTTAAGGATGCAGATAAATTAGGTAATTAAGCATCCGTGGTAAAGGAGAGTTTTCAACCATTGGTATTTTTTCTTTAATCATTAACGATACTTATGTTTACTTACTGATAATGAGTATTTGTCTGTTTCGATTTTATGCGTCAATTACTTCGCCTATTACCATAATATTTTGTATACACATTATCAAAGGTATAGGCAAGGACATAAAGTGCATTTCATCCTTATAAGTTGCCCCGAGGGACATTTTTTTAAAATTAATGCTTCCTATGTCGACCGACAATCTCAATTGACAAGAGCGAAGTCGCGAGCCATATTTAGTATTGTTTATAAATATTTAAGGCATTGTTATCGTGGCTTTTGAACTAGTTAATTGATTGAGGTCACATCTATAGACTGTGTTGTATTGTATTGTATCAACCCATATACGTCTCCTCTACAGGGCACCTCTCACCTCAGGGCGACTCTTACTCTTCAATCGAGAGAATGATTGAGACGAGGTATACCTCCTAAAGAAAGTCCACCACACTCGCCTAGTGCGGGTTGGTGGACTATTACATAGAAAGTCTTCCGAATCGCTACGGTGTGCAGGTTTCCTCACGATGTTTTCCTTCACCGTTATAGTGCGTGGTGATTGACTATCAATACACGCATCTTTAAGCTAAACTTATATTATTGTTTTGTTGCTATATATTATATAACTATCTGACATAAGTAGCGTCATGATTAATTTATTTGTAAACATGCATATTTTCTAACAGCGTCACTTTTTACACTTGTTATTTTTTAAAATAAAAATGTTATTTTTGTGTTATTTACGAAAAGGGATAGGTATCATCTATAATAGCTGCCTGCGTTATATTAATGAATATATCGACTTTTAATTAAACATGCTCTTAGTATTATTTTACTTTATAAAAATGCACTTACCGCTACAAGCAGTAGCCATCATGATCTGTAATAAAAAATAGTCTAAATTTAAGACTTGTATTTATCACCCATGGACTCAACCAACTGTACCATGGAGGTTATCAATATATCTCAAATAATTTCATCGTATAGAAGACGTTCGAATACTCAAACGCCACTTAACTACGAAAGTCCCGCTTAAATGTACTGCTCAAGTGGGAAGTCGGTAGTTAAATGCAACTTAAAATTCAAAATGGTGATTGAGTATTCGGGCGTATATGACACAGAGTAAAAAACCTGACTTGTTTATTATTTATGCACAGTGTTAGTACAGGTAAATAATACATAATATTGTTGCATACATAAACTTTATTTCCTTTTAATACTGTATTACATCCTCGTAGGAAGTTATTACAATAAATTGAAAATAAATGACCAAGCGGTTATTTTTTTCTTTTTTTCAATTGAAGGAAAGTGTCTACAATAGGCTTGATGGTAAATGCATTGCTTTAGTTAACCATCTCTTGACATTCGATATTAATATGTCAGCTTGGTTAAAAATGGTTAAATGTATATTTCTCCCGACAAACACCAGTGTAAATCCACTGTTGTGTTCCGGTTTGAGACCATTGTAGCCAGCAGAGGCGAAGGGTGACTTTTTTCAAAAGGGAAGCCGATACTTCTGGTGACTAGTTTTATTAAATTAACAAGTACTCATACTTATATTTTTACTCCGTTATGTACGTAAGATATTGAGCGACATATTTGCTTAGTAATACTTACTATATTTTCATACAACACTTGCACGGAATAGCACTGTGCCCGTTAGGTGCTTTTTTTAACGTTTTTAAAGTAAATTTCGATTCAATGCAAAAGACAACATTAGCATGTTTTGAAATTGATCGACAAAAAAATTTCAAACGTTCCTTATATATAAAAAAAAAATGAAGAGATTGATGTAAGTGGACGAAAGTATAGAGCTAACTGGAGATCTATCGAATCTGGCAACCCTCATGGGATGCAGGCGTGGGTTATGTTTGTATGTCCTATTTTGAATCAACGCTAACAAAAATACGGCATTACAATATTTATTAAATAATTAAAACTTGTCAGTTGCCGTTCTTTCTCTGGTACTTAAATGTATTATCAAATTTAATAATATAATTTCCAGTGCGGTTTTTAATTACGTAAATGCAGCATTTTTAAAATTACCTCATAATAATGCAATTCATGAGATAAAACGATACATACGACATTATCAAGTTTCATTCATCATTAAAGTTTTGCTAAATAGATAGTAGATCTGTTTGCACTTCGAAACCAGTAAAATTTCATAAATTACCCACTAATTATTTACAAACCTAAAAATAGACACCGCATTATACATATATACTGAAACAACACAGTAGTAAATAATATTTTCTAATTATAAACACGAAATAAAAGAGGCGCGAACTGGCAAATTACTTTATAAGCCGTAGGCCCACCGGCATATTCACAAGCGAATACCGTCGTATTTCTACAAATGAATTTAGACCTTAAAAGCTGAGGGTTTTAAGGTGCAATTTTGCATGCAGTTCTGAGCAACAAACGTGTAACAGAGATGGCAAATAATGCGTTGGAAATGAGCGCGAGAGCAACGGGAACTCGTGCTGTGTCCTTGTAGCCTGACGTGACGTCATCGGGATCTAGGCGGCCGCGTGTTTCGTATGCATGTACTTACGTTGAACATCGCGCAATGCGTTTGTCGTTGTGTTATTAATTGATCGTTAATATTTTGTTTATTAATATCGAATAACACTTGTTTATTGTTTATATTTATTTTAATATTGTTTATTATTTGATTATTTTCTTCATATAACTTGTTTAAAAAATGTAAATAATTAATAATTTCCTTTAAATTATAAGGCGTGCTGCTAGGAATCGGCTTGTAAGAACCCTTCGCCACTGGTAGCCAGAGTAACTACTGGATATAATGAGACTTAACATCTTATGTCTCAAGATGGCGAGCGCAGTGGAATGCTAAGCATTGCTTTGTAATTCGTGGTGTTGTTTGGTTAAGCTACTTTCCATGAGCGGTCGTATCGCTTACCATTAGGCGAATGGCGTGCTCGTCTCGAAACACAAATTGAATCTACTAAGAAATTTTAAATAATCAAACGCTGTGGTAGATATAACCGATTGTTAGGTATTGCAGGATGCATTTTTGACTGGCAATGATGGCAAGGTCGATGGTGAAATCCGGACATGCGAACAAAGGAATGCATCGCCCAGACACACGTGCATAGAATAAAGCTTACCAATTCAAAAGTTATTATTTCTTCGAAACATATATGCATGCTTGATTTATGTGTGAATGCACTGTGGAATTCACGTTAAACCTGTTTGTAAACAAAGACATTTAAATTGTATTATTAATGGTTTTGTATTGTTTGAATTTATTTATTAGAAAACGAATGCAGAATGTAATGATGTGACTTTATTCCGCATTTACACGATTCGGAATATAAGAAGATCATGTTGTAAGAGCTCTCAAGATTTTTACATACATAAACTCACGCCTTTTTCCCAGGAAGGGTAGGCAGACGTGCATCCTGGATATCCACGTGTCGCTTTGTATTTTCCGTCCCACGATGTGATAGGGGGTGAGCCTATCGCCATATCGGGCACAAATTCCTGACTCCAGGCTGATAATGAATAGAAAAATTCAATATCACTTACCCCGATTCAGAATTCGAACCCGAGACCTTAGCTTTGTAATCATACTGAAGCACAACTACGCCACCGAGGCAGTTATTTATTTTACACGCTTTTATTAGCTTTGTCTGTATATTGTATGTATTTAATGGAATCTTGGAAGTCCATTTTCAACCACTTCTAAACGTCGTGTCGGATTGACTTGAAATTTTGCATTATTGTCAAGGACCGATAAGACAATACTGTGAAAATATTAGCGTTAAATGCACTAAGGCAGGCCGACATAATTGTGTCAAATGGCGAGGGATAATCACCTTTTTATCTTATCATTTTATTGTGTTACTGGACATCATTTCACTTAACATCAGGCGCAACCACTGCCCAAATAAAAAAGAACTATCTGCACAATGTGATCTCTCTTAGAAGCAAAATTGCCCGCATCTCAAAAGTGAAAGTTAATAAACGGATACAAATACAAGCATTAATTCAATTCCTAAATTGCATTTTAATCGGTGTTTTATCCGCCATGAATCACTAGCAGGAAGATGTGGTGTTAATACATTGGAATGTACGCGAAATAAATAAATAATATTCATAAATACACATATAAAAGATTTAAAAAAAAAATTGGCTTTTCAGTAAAATAACTAGCTTACGCTCGAACACTCAATCACTACTTAAATGTTATGTTGCACTTATCGACGCAAGTCCCGCTTAAATGTATAGATTAAGTGGGACGTGCGTAGTTAAGTGCAACTTACTATTTAAATGGCGTTTGAGTATTCGAGTGTTAGTCACTTTAAGTAACAGCTAATTATAAAAATTACTCTCCACGACGATACTGTGAAAGCAATTGCCGTAACATTTTGTGGTTAAAGCATTACTTGCTATATTTCAATGATATGGAAATTCTGAAGGTTTGTGGAATTTAACGAAACATACCTTTTCTTAGTCATGTCTAAAGCATATTTTTTTTTTATATGGTAACATTAGCAATGGAAAGACCAGTAAACAAACAAAGAGCTATATGTATAGCTATATTTATAACATAAAGAGATGATCTCTACCTTTTTACCACTGCGTTGATTTATACCGGGTATATCAAGACTGCAACCGAACACGAAACCGGTGGCAATATTAGTGACTTCAGACACAAAGCAATTAAACATTTCACAAATAAATCGTCAATTTATTTTTTTAAACATTTTATTTATTGTCGTATTTGGGTAATAAATACATAGTTTTCCTGATAATTATGATAATAGAATAATGATGTACGCCTTTTTATTTTTAAAGACACATTGGTACTTAAGGGTTTAAATTACAATTTACGGCATGCATTGTATACAGCACCCAAACACGGTGACTTTTTAAATTCCAAAAAATTTCTGTCGCTATTATAATGAAATTTTTAATTGCATTGTGTCTATAACCACTGAAACTACCACCCACCTTCGTTTTCGGTCGCAGTCTTGATATACCCGGTATCTGCTTAAGGAAACAAAACATTTACCAAGTTATTGACAGTTCCCCTGCACGGTACACACCTGTAATACTAGGTTCTCTGGCCAGTTGGAGGGCTATAAAGGGCGACACAATTTTATCGAGTAGCGAATGATAATCATAGTTCGATATTTGGTTAGCATTGCAATTACGATTTGAATTTAGATGCATTGACATAGGCACATCAGGGAAAAATAAATAAACATTCAAATAAATATATACTTAAGGATTTTTATTGATTTTCCCGTGGTTAAAGAAGCAAATAATATTAGGTATTAATGTTTTTTACCGATAATGGTCAATTTGATCAAGTAACATTGATAAATAACCAAATATATTGCAACAAAAAACTCATGTTGATAATAGTGTATAATATTAACTTTTTTATTTATGCCTCGGTTGCGCAGTTTTTTACGGCATGATTGCAGAGCTGAGGTCTCGGATTTTAATTCCGGGTCGGGCAATGTGATATTGGATTTTTCTATTTATTATCAGCCAGGAGTCAGAAATTTGTGCCTCATATGGCAATAAGCTCGTCCCTTAAATTAAAGGCGAAACGTGGGTGTCCTGGTTGCACTTCTGCCTACCCCTTCTGGAAATGCCTCTTTCAAGTTTATGTATGTATGTATTTTTATTTATGCAATATGAACTAACAGAGACGGGTTTTCCTGTTATGGCATTAAATATATTAATTCAAGTTTGCTAACAGGGTATCGTAGAGGAAAATATTATAATTTAAAATACCAGGATTCTGTCTACTCGTAATAGACTGAATGTATTATATCCTTTAAAAATTATATTTCTTGATTTTATATTGAATATAAATTAGCGTTCGCATCATTGGTGTTCGTATAAGCGTGTACATTTTCCTGAGCAGAAGATGCAATAATTATATCCGAAAGACTTAATAAATAAATAAATACACCCAACAGTCACATACATAGTCCTGACCCCACACTAAGATCGAGTCTTGTGTCGTGGTCATCAGAAACTACGAGAGACTTTTCGGTCTCACAAAATATTCCTCATAACCTACATTACCAGAAAGACGTGTTATAACATGAACAAGAGAAAGTATCTAAACGTTACCTGCTAAAACCCAAGGCCGCTGTCCACGCATCAAATGAATCATTAGGACAGGTAGAAAGTAATAACAAAAGAAATGAATCATGTTGAACATGGTCAGTAGTCAGTAATGACCGGGGTTTTTTCTTAACAAAACTTTTTTTTAAGAGTCGACCAACTCGGGCCAAACCGGCGTGATAGACTAGTACTTAAACTCCTTAATTGAATATTAAGACAGTGTTTTTTAACGCGATGAATGGCGACACGAGCATGCCATTCGTCTGTAAGCGACACGACCGCTCATCGACAGTAGCAAAACAATACCATGAATAACAAAGCAAGGCTTGGCATTCCACTTCGCTCGCCATCCTGAGGCATAAGGTGTTAAGTCTCAATATGTCCAGTAGTTACTCTGGCTGCAATGTCCTTCAAACCGGTTCACAACATTGCAATTACATTACTGTTTGGCGGGAGAAATAAACATTACGGTGGTACCTACCCAGACGGCCTCTCACATATGAGAGACCATGTGACCTGAAAAAAATGTCGTTATCAACATTAAATTGCTCTCAGAACATCTGATAATACTCTATCTGTTATATCTATCTACTGCTGTGTATAATCTCTTACTAAAATTGAGGAATAAAATTATACTACAGTCTCAAAAGTTTGGTAGATAAGAAATTTTATTTTTGTTTATCTTGCGAACCAAAAATAAATGAACCACCATACTTTAATCTAGTTTTAGTCATATTAGTAAAATTATATTGGCCTTTAAATAAAACATCATCTTAGGTCGTTCGAAGCTCTATCTGAACCATACAACCAGACGCTGTGTATTCACTTTATGCCCGTGTATTATTTCCTTCAACAATGTTATGTTTAAAACAATGAGTAATTATCCTAAATCTGATCCTTTCGTTTCGGCTTCGTTTCTCACATATTTTTTGTTAACAGTAATAAGTACCGTTGTGTTTAATATTTAGGTTACCTAGAGGTCGAGTGTGGGCGCCTTATCGCTGTGGTCGACAACTACGCAGTGAATCGAAGATAATACTGACATGTGACGTCATAGTTCGCTATCACCTTCTAGGTCGTACGTAACGGGATATTATTGAGTAGGCGTTTAATTAGCTGGAAGTTCCTTAACCTTAAAATAATAAAACATTAAATTAATATTTGGGTATTGTGGTTTTGAAAATATCATTGTTTCGTACTCCCACGACAAATGACGCATCTTCATTTAGTGTCAGATATTCAGTTAGGTGTTTTTATGTATCAGCTAAAGGATTTGGTGGACTGTTATAACAAAACACCATAGCTTTATTCAAACTCAGTGACTTATATTCGTATTTAACTCCTTATGAATTATTTTCCCGGTACAAAAAGTATTTTATGGCCTTCCTTGACGAATGAACTATCCAATATTAAAATACTTTTTCAATTGCTACTATTAGGTACCGAGATTAACGCGCAATATTAAAATATTTTTTTCAATTTGAACTAGAAGTTACTGAGATTAGCGCGTTAATCTCTTCAGCTCTAATATATATTAGTATTTATAGATTTCATTTTGGATTAAGTACGAGACTGGCTCTAAGAGACTCGATGTAGCTTTTTTATTCAATAGGCAAACTAGCAAACAGGTCACCTGCAGCCTTACCATGACCTCTTAATTCGACGCAATTTAGGACCTATTCTGAACCGCTTCGTGTTTTCGTACCATGACATCGCTTAAACCGATCAGATCAGATCTGATGGTAAGTTATCACTACTGCTCAAAAAAAAAGAAAAAAATATAGGAAGAGGAAAAGGGAATTAGGCCTTGTACTCGGTGTAGGTCTCTCATATGTGAGAGGCCGCCTGGGTAGCACCGCAATGTATATTTCTCCCGCCAAACAGCAGTGTAAATGCGCTGTTGTGTTCCGGTTTGAAGTACATTGTAGCCAGAGTAACTACTGGACATATTGAGACTTAACATCTTATGTCTCAGGATGGCGAGCGCAGTGGAATTCCAAGCCTTGCTTTGTTATTCATGGTGTTGTTTGGTTTTGCTACTGTCCATGAGCGGTCGTATCGCTTACCATCAGGCGAATGGCACGCTCGTCACGCCATTCAATGCAATAAAAAAAAAACTCGGTGTAAATTCTTTGGCTCAAAGGAGTTGCTTTCTCAGTATGTAGGCGGGACAGTCATTGATTTTTAGTACGTGTATTAGTGACACATTAACATTGAAATAGCGGAATACATAGCGGTTTTTTACTAGGTGTCAACGACCTTAAGCGGTCATGCGTCAGTGTTATCAAAGTACATTTGTACCTCTATCGGTCAATTTTTTGTAGGTAAAAATTATGTTTCATAGTCTTGTTGAAAATCGATAACTGGTAACAATAAATTGAATTGGTGGCGCAGTTTTTATTAGGGGTCAAAACAAATATCTATATATGCGCGGCGCAGTTGTAAGCCGGATGTGAAACGATAGGCTGCGGATTCGATTTCCGCACAAAATATCACAAGATTACTGTCTTGACTCTTGATGTAAGGAACTATGTTAACTTATATAGTATATTATTCAGCATAAATATATGTAGTAGTGGTATTTATTATTGCTATACCTTCGGACGTCCATAAGATGTTATACAAAGAACTTAACAATAAGACAAAGGTATTTTAAGGCGTCTATAAAATTCTTCCTGGTAAGGAATTCTTGTGGAGAATTCCCAGGTATACGGGTTTCTTAACGCTGTTTATTTCATTCATACATCAAAATGAACACTCAAACTTGCAATACATCTCTTTCACTCTAACGACATACGCCATATCGCTATCTCTTATCACATAGAACATTAAACCAGACCAATTATAAAACAATTAGCAAATACATCGAGGTCAGTTGTAGTGACCTAGACACCGAATATTATCAATATTTACTTACGATAACGTTTTCCTAATTATTTATACATTAATTTATTCATTATTTGTCAATAATAATAAACAATGATAGTATAAAGTGCTGTGGTTAGATTGCAAATAATGATATCAAAGTGGTGTAAGTTTTTGTCCAGGTCGTTTTTTTTGTGTTTTCTTCTGCTGACAATTTATCAAGTTAGAATAAAATATTTAAATATTTTTTTCGAATGTATTAAAAATATACAATAAAAGGAATTAACTGGGAAACGAGAAACTAAAGTGAAAGTATGACTAGTAGCATACATAACAGCAAATACGATCTGAAACTTAATCCAATAAATCGAAATTTTACATAAAACTTACGTATAATATTTTATTTTATTTTATTTTATTGAAAAGGGTACACCAACAACATGTATACTAAACATTTTGTAGCAGATATATGCCAGCATAAACAGCAAAAAATGCATTACTAACAATAATAAGTAATCCTAGTAAAGTTTCGTTTACTGGTGGTAGATCTGTCATATGTGAGAGCCTGGGCAGTGTAAACGCACTGTTGTGTTCCGGTTTGAAGGACATTGTAGGTAGAGTAGCTACTGGAAATATTGAGACTTAACATATCTCAAAATCAAAATCAAAATTAAAAATATTCTTTATTCAAGTAGTCTTTTACAAGATCTTTTGAATCGTTAATTTCTGCTACCACCGCTTCGGAACGTGTTGTAGCTGTGAAGAAGAAACGGCGCAAGAAACTCCCTCAGCAACACGAACTCAGGAAGACGAACGCAGTGGAATGCTAAGCATTGTTTTGTAATTCATTGTGTTCTTTGGTTTTGCTGTGCATAAGCGGTCGTATCGCTTGCCATCAGTCGAATGGCATGCTCAATTGCTCATCTCGCCATTTAACGCAATAAAAAAATATTCGATCCCAATGAATGAAATGTTTAGTATGTACAACATAAAATAAGAAAGAAAACCATTATTACCTCAGAATACGCGAATTTTAATGCAAACTTCACCGGACTAAAATACCCCGCACACAACGCTCCAATTAACATTAAAAAACAAAGAAAAGCATCAATTCTGCGAAACTCGTGTGATATTTGGGCAGTCTTTGTTCCCATAGTGACTCATTAATTCCCGGCAGGTCATTATCTCATGAATTAAGAGTATCTAAAACTACCTACGTTTATTCTCAGTAAGAGGTATTACATAGAAAATTTTGATCACCATCATGGGATCCAATTCTACATTTAATTAAATCGGAACCCAAAAGACCAGCTGCCAGACCTCATGACACAGTGAGCTCCTTCTGCATAGATCGGATCGCAAATACTAGTTAGCTTTTTAAATTAACTTTTTAATTTAATAATTGTAAATTAAGGGTAGTTAAATTGTAACAGTCACAGATCGGATGACTAATACCTCAGTCCGCCCCGTGACCAGGAAAGCTGTAAAGTAATCGAAACGTCGGGAAGTTAAAAAATGTAAAAATTAAACCAAATCGCGATAAAATCCGTATAAGATAGTTTTATTTCAATGTGTAACATTCGCGTAAATCTAAGAAACCATTATAGAAAATTTTTATTTTTAAGTAGTTAGTTAAAACGGTGAATTGAGTGACAAGTACGATTGATAAAGACAATTTTTTGTGAATTTTACAAATAATACTTGTTTAAGGTCTGTTGTACCCAGGACATATTTTTCTACAACCGACTTCACATCCATTTAGCCACAGAGGCTGTTATATTAACTATTCAATTGTCAATGATAAATAACACTAACGCCTCGATGGCGTAGTTGTATTACGGTTACAAAGCTGAGGTCTCGGGTTAGAGTCCCGGGTTGGGCAAAGTGATATTGGATTTTTCTATTCATTATTAGTCCAGGGTCAGGAATTGTTGTCCGATATGGCGATAGGCCCGCCCCTATCATACCGTGGAACGGAACATACCAGGCGATATGTGGGTGTCCTGGTGGCGCCTCTGCCTACCCCTTCGGGGATAAAGGCGTGAGTTTATGTATGTATGTAAATAACACAAACGATAGAGCCAGTAATTAAAATATTGGATTAAAAAACTAAATTCTTAATTACACAATCCATAAACAAAAGCCAGTATAAAGCCACGTTAAAAATAACCCGTAGCGACATAAAAAAATATATTTTATTACTAATTCAGAACAGCCAATTTAAAAGACAGTCCGCTAAGGAACGGGGGCCGTACCCCCACGGCACGCACCCGACCAATGATCCTAAATTAACGTCGCGGAGGGGACGTAATCGGACATTTTTTTCCCCGGCTGATTACGAAGGTGGGCTAATATTGACCCCCCACCCCCCAGGCTCAAACAAATGTTAACCCTTTATTCGCGCTTTCCCCTTCGGAAAAAAACCCATAAAATATATCTAATTAAAAAATATCCCCGGCTAAGGACTGACGCTTATAAAGAATGTCAATTACCCGCTGCGACTTTCCTCTGGTTATATGAAAAAAAGAAAAATAATATTTTCTTTACGCCCGACGTTCCGCGGCGAAGGGTTAAGATACAGAAATTAGTATCGGTATGAAATATTGAGTACTTTAATATTTGTTAACCCTCGCCTTTGTTTTATGTGATACATTTTTTCTTTTTTTTAATCTGTATTAATGCGTTCGGTAATCAGGGGTTGGAATTATTTCAGTAAATTACGATTTATTTTAATTGCGAAAGCGTTTTATATGGAAACAAATGTTTTGGTAGTGTACCTAGGTGGTGAATCGTGAAGTCCTAGATTCGATTGACAGTTCCGGCATTCGATCATTTGTAATTTTTACAACATGATTGCAAAAAATTAATTTACAAAAATTCAAACAAATTCACAAACATTAAGCATGCGTTAATTTCTCCCATGTCTTACGTGAAAATCGAACCTAAGACTCCACAAAACTTACACTATCACCGAAGCGACTGACCAACCGATTACCGTACCAACACAATGAATCACTAAAAGATTGCGTGAAAAGGAATTCAGTTGAGTCATTGTTTAGAATCGGGACACATCCTCGTGCGAAGAATTTCAATGAGGGCGTCCATACTTGGAGTGGCTGATCGAAGCTGAGTAATTACGTAATAATGATTGATTATCAGTATAAAAAATTATAGGATACTAAGTACAAAGCAATGCTTGGTATTCCACTGCGCCATCCTGAGACAGAAGATAATAAGTCTCAATATTTCCAGTAGTTACTTTGGCTACAATGTCTTTCAAACCAAAACACAACAGTGAATTTACACTGCTGTTTGGCGGTAGAAATAGACATTGCGGTGATACCAACCCAGGCGGCCTCTCATATATGAGAGACCACCAGTAAAAAATACCAAATATCTTTTCAATATAATATTATGTAGCTGTAAAATCATTGGGAGGTCTGTATCAGCATTAGCTTTCCTGTACTTCAAAAAGACTATCATAGTCCTGATAAATGAACAACCGGCCATGATGATCACAGCTGGTGATAGACATTTTCAAAATCAAAAGAATAATAACTTTGTTGCTGATTGATAGCAAGTTATAGGCAGAGAAGAGGCGGGAAGATTGATTGATTCGAAGACCACGACTGCAGATAACAGATCCATTACTTCATGTAAAATTTAAAATAAGTATGTCGACTAGCGACATATTTTCATTTACCACTTGTACATGATACCATGCTCCCCTAAACTGAGCTGATAAAATTCTAGCGACAGTTTGCTGCTGAAAACACAAAAGAAAATCTTGTATATTACAAAGATTCTATAGCTATCATTGGATAGAATGTAGTCACTTTACAAACTCCAATCTCAATCAAAAAACAAGTTAGACATTCACGGAGACTCGCTGAGCTTCATGCTCAGAGTCATTAAAAAGCGTGCTACTGTTGATCCTGGCTCACAAGAGTTGCAGTGGCGGGTGTGAGGCCGGGACAGTCTCCAAAATAATACGAATATAACCTATCGAACGAACCTTTCCAGTCGACTAGGATACTCGCCCAATTTCACAATTGGTGCAAATTAGACCAAAAATTACTTTTGAAGCAAATCATCAGCCATTTACGCTAATCAACCCGTAGTCAACGTTTTGGTAAATATATTTTTGCTGTTTTTTTTCACGAATGAGGTGCGTTTGTTGTGCACTAATTCAATCTGGGACATGAAAAATATCGTCGAGATTAGTCGCCGGTGAAAAAAGTCGACGGAAGAAATAAATTAGGGCAGGCCCGAGTGATTTTTTGAGTAGTGGTTCCGTATGAAAGAGTAAACCGTGAATGGTCGATTATTTCTCTGTCTCTCAGTGAGTCAAGTCCTATATTCCCTTCTTCCACTTCTCCTATCCAAGGCTTAAATTATCGATTAGCAAAGATAATATGGTACATTATCGCATAAATGGTAGAGTTGTATGAAAGTGGCGTAATAAAGTAAATTTGGTAGAGCTGAAGTGGTAGAAGCACGTAAAAGTGGTAAAGCTAAATTATAAAGTGGTAGATGTACGAAAAAGGATTAGAGGGAAGTAAAATCACTACGCAACATAGTAGAATAGCCTAATCTAATTTGTGACGCAAAAGAAACTTCTGTTAGTCACCGTATAACCAGGTTAATTATCTATAAGTAATATTTCTTCATATCCTTTCCCATGCTCACTTCGCTACCAATACATTGACGTAATTCTACAAGCTCGTAATTATAACTAGTGTACTAAAACGGTAATCTAATCAAAAATATTTTTAAATCACACAAAGTTTACTCATGTATAAAATATAAATATTGGCAAATATTATATCTCAACCTTGATTGTGCATATATAACCTATTAATCATATATATGTCATAGCAATATTCTGATATTTACAAACGTCCGGAAATGATAACATTATCAGATTACGCGTCGCTTCTGTACGCCCTATCAATAATTGTCAACTATTAAATTTAGTATATTTAATTAGTAAATAAACTAATTAGCGTTGTTATATTTAGATAAAGAATGTGATGAAATACATCCAGTAGTTTAAAATGTAAAATTAGTGCTCTTTTGTCATTATATAAAATTAAACGGGGATTTTCGATTTCATGTTTAACATTTATTTACTTATTAAAAACATTGGCCTTGATATGGGTAAAGAAACTGTGACCTTTTTATAGCTATTCGTTTTTTTTTGCGTTCACCGCGCGACAATTTAAGTAAATAAAAATGGTAATCGGCATGAAGTCGCTTAAAAAAACTTCGTGCCATTTTTGCAGTTTCAATAAAAATCAAATATAACTTCGTATTGACTCAGTTCTTCATAAATAATAATAAAAATATGGTTTCGTCCACCGCATCACTGATCACCAAAAAACTTCGACGAAACCGAGAGAACCCGTGAAAAATCTTTATTAAATCCCTCTTCAGCTAAATAAGTTCATTTGGCGGACGAAAAAAAAAAGAAAAAATTTGGACCTTTTTTGAGAATTAGAAAACATTATCGCCGATTTGTATGGCTTAGTTCGGGGGTAATTAGTGATTGTCAGTTGTACAGAGGGGTGGAACATGGGGGCGAAATTTTTGTTTGCCATTTTTTAGGTTAAGTAATGAGAGAATTGAATTTAAGAGAAATGTAGGGTTTATTCGTTCTAAGCCCTCGCTCATGAGACTTTCGTATCCTTAGGCTAAAGATTTTGGGGACTGGTAAAATTAGGAATTTCGAACGTTGTTTTCCAAAGTATTAGTTTTTTATCAAAATACAAATACTACTGTAATATAGCCAAACAAAAACATAATAAAAATACACAATAGCAATGCCAATACTTGCCTAATATTGCAAATTATTTTCTCAAATTAATAAAACATTATCGTTCAAATTCGAATTCTCAGTAGCATAATATACAGGGTATATCAAGACTGCGACCGAAAACGAAGCCAGGTGATAGTATTAGTGACTTCAGACACAATGCAAGTAAAAATTTCGCAAAAAAATTGATTACGTTTTTTTGTAATTGTTTACTTATCGTCGTATTTGGGTGAAAAATACATAGTTTTCCTAAAATAATGATGCAGACCTCTTTATTTTTCAACACTCGATGGTACGTAAGGGTCTAAATTATTATTTTCGCAAAAACTAGGTTTTTTCAACCCTAACAAGGCGATTTTTAAAAAAATCTAAAAAAATATCTGTCGCTGATTTAGTGAAATTTTTATTTGCATCGAGTCTGTAACCACTAAAACTACCACCTGGCTTCGTTTTCGGTCGCGGTCTTGAGATACCCTGTATATCAGTCAAAACTCCACCTAATTACCAGCAAACATCAAAAGAAAATGAAGTCCAAATCTGTATGAAGTTCGATCGTAAACGGTATCAGCGCCGCCGGATCACAACATTAATAATGGAACAACATCTTTATCTTACGAGATGAGGCTTTCGTACACACGATACATCATACCCTGATCGCTGTTAGGGACCCTGTAGACTTACCTCAATTTGGGTGCTCAAAATATCGAGTCTCTACCATCAAAGTGTCAAAGTCATGACAGCCTCCGTGGCGCAGTTGGTTGGACGCCGCCTGTGAAACGAGAGGCCGCGGGTTCGACCCCAGCACCGAGACAAATAATTGTGTGAACCACAAGAATTTGTTTCGGGTCTGGGTGTTTGTGAGTCCGAAAAATTTCTCGTAGTTTCTGATACCAACGACACAACAATCTTAGTGTGGGGTCAGGACTATGTATGTGACTGTTGGGTGTATTTATTTATTATTTATTTATTTAAAGTTTCTAGAAATCAGAAATAGAAAGCGATGTAGTATGCAGAAGTTTCTGTTTTGAGATTAGCCTATCATTCGTCTTCGTTATGAAATGTCCGTATGTCATCCAAGGTCACTGAAATCAGCTTTGCGCTGTGGTCCGACCGCAGTGCTACATTTTGCTAATCACCTACTGGTCACAGCCACGACGTGCAAAATTTTATTTTTTTTTAGTTTTAATTTATGTATCTTTTTTTTACATAGTGCATATGTAGATGTTGTTCGCTAGAGACAAATAAACAGTTTTTCTTTTTTTCTTTTCTATTCTAAATGCATAATTTATAGTTATGTTTTGTCACTTAATAATTCATCTGAATATCTCAGTACTAATAGACAGGTGCAGTGTGGACACTTTAAAGTTCCGTCGTATTTTGTGAAGTAATTTATTATGTATAGGTATTAGGTTTGATTTATACTTTCAGTTCAGTAAAATTTCTTTCATAGGAACTACAATTCTTATAACCGCAACTCGGAAAACACAATAACACATGTAAAGTCACCCTTACGTTACATTTATTAACCAATTTTTCCCTTGAACGATTCCGTCTTAATGCTCGCGTTATGACGATAATACACGGCAATACAGTATTGATGACTGCTGCTCAGTTCCGAAACGTAACACGTGCCAACATGGCGCCCGAATATCGAGTTTATGCATCCGGCTCGAAGGACCAAAACCGTTTCCAAACTTTTGTAATAAAGTTAACTTCGATGCCTTTACACAGTGTTATCATATTTTGATGTTGTTGATACACCGACTTATATTACTAATACAGTAACATCGAAAAATATATTTTGTGATGCAGAAAATAAAGTTGATAATCGATTGTTGAGAAAAAAGTTTTATGCCCTTACGGATTGCTTGTGTCAGTATCTTTGCCGATGCCTCGACAGATTTATTTCATAGGAACAGAAAAAGGCGTACACAAGGGTGGAAATATCTGTAAAATTGATTACTTTTGACGTTCTTTTGAAGGAAGATATCCTTTGGCGGAGAAAGTCGGGAAAAATGGAGCGATTGATTTTAATTGAATGCTTAAGGATGTGCGTCTTTGATGCCAGACTGGCTTTCAGGCGATTACGCGCAGCTCAGTACACAAAGAGTTCTGTTTCACGCTAGATTTTCGTTTAAAGATTTTGTTTACGACGATGGAAGCAAAAACAAAATTAGGAATTAGTTTTTGAAAGTGCGGGCTACTGTTGTTCTTAAAGAGTTCCGTCCCACGATATGATAGGGGGCGAGCCTATCGCTATATAGGGCACAAATTCCTGACTCCGGGGTTATAATGAGTAGAAAAAACCAATATCACTTTGCCGGACCCGGGACTCAAACCCGAGACCTCAGCTTTGTAACCGTATCGTAATACAACTACGCCATCTAAGTTGTATAGAGGATTTATCTCTACAATTGAAATAAATGTAAGGTATTGTATGTTTATTGCCATTTTTAGACCAGTATTTGTTGAACTCTATTTCATAGTACAGTTTTTACTAAAATAGGTTCAGTAGAGACAGTGATTTAACCACGAATGTTTTTACGAATAGACTAAAGATTAATAATCAGAAGTAGTTTTTAATGTACCATTTATACTAAGCGCAATACTACGAATAATCTTACATAATATTGGCCTTGGTTCCTTACAAATCTTATTTTCGAATATCAAAGTTTTTTTTTCTCATTTTTACGTTTACTGCTAATTTATCGATTTCCCATACCAGAATAATTTATCAGCTTCGAAGTTACATGCGAATGAATCAATTTCTTGTAGCAGAATAGCTCCAAACCAATTACATGAAAATTATTTATGACTAGCAGCTCGGCCCGGCTTCGCCCGGGTGCAGATAGTTTTTGAGTCCAGTCCACATCAACAACATATTATAGTTTTCGCAGCGCACGCATTATAAAGAACATTTTATATATTTTTTTACACCTTGGGTTTCATTATAAATTTTTTTTCTAATGACCCCTATTATTTTTGAAAATATAATACATCCTATGTCACCCGAGGATAGTGTAGCTTCCCAACAGTGAAAGAATTAGTCAAATCGGTTCAGTAGTTTCGGAACCTATTCAATGCAAACAAACAAACATTTAAATATTTCCTCTTATTATATTAGTATAGATTATTTATTTTAATTCGCACGTCTATAGTTCGATATGAGTTATGACTCACGTAGCGCCGTGCAGTAACCCATTTAGAGTCTTTATATTACATAAATTGATGACTCCTTACTTACCAACGACCCACTTAGATACTTTAAATATGATCTGTCTCGTATTAATGTCTAGGATGGATAGTCGGCTGCTAGACAATAACCCACTTCAATATTAATATCTTTCTTGCAGATGTGTTTGAACACGTTCCATACCTATCTATGATTATATGTGTAGGATTTCAATGTTGTGAAAGATGAGTAGAATGTAACGTTAAACGAATGACTGATATGGAACGTAGTTTATGTGAAAGAGATAACGAATGGAAGTACTAAAGAGTAAAAGAGATAGAGGATGAATGATTAAGATGTTGAAATATGAAAGGACGGAATAAGAGAGAACAGTTTGGAACACGATAAAGACGACATAAAAGAGTATTAATTAAACTGAAGAATGTCTAAATGATCATTGTTTGATTTTGACCCAATATGGAACTATTCCCACATGTATATCCGCTCATATTCGTCTCACTACTGGGTACGGGCCTCCTCTACAATCGAGATAATCGATTGAGAGTGGTTAGGCCATATAGTCCACCACGCTGGCCGGGTTGGCATCTATGATTATACTGAATTTTATTTGTAACTTTCAATATCGTTTTATAATTTTATAGAGAATTTTAAAGTCATTATTTAATGTTATTTAGGCGAGAGTATGTTTTCTTGATTTTATTTACGTCATGTGAATAAATGTTCAGGTATTTCTGCTTCATTCCTACATTAGTTTGTTCTTTAACGTCCAAAATTTTGTTGGTGTTCGAAACATTGATTGTCATTATAATGGTTTCTTAGATTCATACATATTATCATATTCCAATCAATAACAAGGCCACGATATTTGTCCAACTTATATATAGGTAATGTATGCTTCTTTAAAACCTCATCTGTAATGTCGCAATTAATGTTTTAGGAACATTTTTGTTATTATACAATCATGAAAATGCCTGCCTCGGTGGCGCAGTTGTATTACGGTTTGATTGCAAAGATAAGGTCTTGGGTTTGAATTCCGGGTTAGGCAAAGTGATATTGGGTTTTTCTATTCATTATCAGCAGGGAGTCAGGAATTTGTGCCCGATATGGTGATAGGTTCGCCCCTATCACATGTGGTTGCTACCAGGGAAACCTCTGCCTACCACTTCCGGGAAAAAGGCGTGAGTTTATGTATGTATGTATGAAAAATGAGTGCAATTTACCCAATGATAATACTTTATTAAGCGATAATCGTATTGCTTAACGATTTTGAAAGACGATTGAGTAATCGATTTGGATACGTGAAATTTAATCTTTACCTTAATCTAGGTAATTCTTTATCGGCCTAAATACCTATTGTTAAAAATATGCTTATTACTGAGCACGATATTATTAGTCAAAATATAATTATAAATAATTGCATCAGTCAGTTCCGACTTAATACGAAACTCTTCCGTTCCGAAACTTAATACGACTTCAAGGACATTCATTATTTTAAATATGGATGTTACAGAAATATACATAATATAAGCTGAGGTCTCGGGTTTGAATCCTGGGTCAGGCAAAGTGATATTGGATTTTTCTATTCAATATCAGCCCGGAGTCAGAAAATGCCCGATATGGCGATAGGTTCGGCCCCATGACATTGTATGACGGGACATACAAGGCGAAATGTGGGAGTCCTGGTAGCGCCTCTGCCTACGCCTTCTGGGATAAAGAAGCTTCCATCTCGCCAATCATTAAAAAAAAAAACTACGATAGTCAGTAAGACTGAACACGCACCACGCACGCACTCCTGGCAAAATGGGACTCAGGGCTTACCTTAAGCCTTTTAATATTCAAAATGCAATATATAAAAATACATTAATACAAATGGTTTGCGCAGTATTAAGATAGCAACTATATCGGAACGCCGCTTTCGCACTGAACACTGTGTGTGGAAAGTTGCTCCTAGTTTGAGCTTCGTGGTATTCGCGCGATGTTAGCGTGGATACACCTTTATTTAGGGCATATATCATTTACATTTAAAGCATAGTTAATATCCCAGACATGGATATAGATTTAAAAACAGCGAGAGTTCTAGTCTTAACTGTCGACACAATCAGGCCGACCTGCTTAATAGCAGATATTGAAACAAGACCCCATGGGCTGAATCTCCGCACCGAAACAAATATTAGGGTACCCAGCAAATAGTTGTATGATCTGAGCATTTTGCGACCAAATGTGGGACACATTTTAGTATTCGTGATATCTACTACACGATTCGTTCTTAACGTATGATCAGGACTATGCTTCTAATTTAACTATTCAATGTTAAATTTATTACATTTTCACTGTTAATAAAATCTATCTTAAGATATTTAAAATATTGGCATTATTAGATACTATTATTTTATTTTTGCAAATAAATTGTTTTACACGGACAATGCTCGTGACAAATCACTCTCCGCCATATTAAGTCATCGCAATGATTTAATCATTATCTTATCAGTTCACTTATCAATTCTTATAATAACCATGCGTTTTGTGTTCTATTGGCGCAATAAAATGCTTTTACCTTTGTGCGAGCAGAAACATGAAAAATAAAAAATAAAAATATTTAGCAAGTCATTTATTTGGTTTATTCTCTCCAAACGTATAGATTTTTTTTTAAGTTTTATTAGTATTAACAATTCAGTATTTTGCTCCTTAGAGGAAAAAAATCACTGTATACTACCCAACTTATTATTTAATTTATTATCAAAAAATATGTCCTATACTGTACTAGCCCATAATGGTCCACTGCTTGGCATGGGACTACTGTATAAACAAGAGTTTAAGTGAGCTTAGCATAGCTCACCTCATACTGATTGTGGATTGGCATTCACATCCCATGGAAACCCATATAGATATATTATATAATTATTAGTACTGCCTCGGTGGCGTAGTTGTACTACGGTTTGACTACAAAGCTGAGCTCTCGGGTTCGAATCCCGGGTCGGGCAAAGTGATAATGGGTTTTTCATTATCAGCCCGGAGTCAGGAATTTGTGCCACTATCACATAATGGGACGGAACATACAAGGCGAAATGTGGGTGTCCTGGTGGCGCCTATGCCTACCCCTTCTGGGATAAAGGCGTGAGTTTATGTATGTATGTATGTATATAATAATTAGAACGGGGTTTTCCCTTAAAGCACTAGTGATAAAAGATATCAATAATTATTTAATGATCTCCTTAATTGGATGGCTAGCTTAGTTTGTAAATGATAAGCATAATATTCGATCAAAAAGGATTGTATCACTGAAGTGAATAATGAGACATCTTTACTTTTTCCTCATCCGTTAAAGAAAAGTACATCACGATAAAATCATTTTTTTTTAAACTGGACTCTACCAAAACACTGAAAAGAGAACAAAAACAAGCTCCGTAAGTTATATATTTTTTTAAACATACATAAACTCACGCCTTTTTTCCCAGAAGGGGTAAGCAGAGGCGCTACCAGGACACCCACATTTCGCCTTGTATGTTCCGTCCCATAATGTGATAGGGGGCGAGCCTATCGCCATATCGGGCACAAATTCCTGACTCCGGGCTGATAATGAATAGAAAAATCCAATATCACTTTGCCCAACCCGGGATTCGAACCAGAGACCTCAGCTTTGTAGTACCGTTATACAACTACGCCACCGAGGCAGATTCTAATACCCTGTAAAATTATTATTTACACAATATTATATTGATTTTAGATTGGTAGCAACTACAATGCAACTGTTGTTCAGTACTGTGGCACTCCAGATATATTATCTAAGTAGATATAATCATCTCTTGATATAACAATGGCGGTCTGATCGAAATCGTATTTACCCAGACCGAACCCATAACGCGACAAACATGTTATATAGGTTGTATCAAGACTGCGACCAAAAACGAAGCCAGGTGGTAGTATTAGACACAATGCAGTTAAAAATTAAAAAAAAAAAATTATGTCATTTTTTACTTACCATCGTATTTGGGTGATAAAAACATAGTTTTCCTAAAATAATGATCTACACCTTTTTATTTTCAAATACACAATGGTACGCAATAGTGTTAACTACTTTTTTCGGATAAACTAGATATTTAGCATCCAAAAAAGTTGATGTTTAAGATATTAAAAAAAAAATTGTCAATTTTTTCGCGAAATTTTAAATTACATTGTGTTTGTGACCACTAAAACTACCACTTGGCTTTGTTTTCGGTCGCAGTCTTGATGTCCGCGGAATATTTATAAAAGAAATCACCTTTGTTTACAGTGGTAGCTATGCATAAACGAATATTCACTATCAAACTAATTGTATTAAAATGTAATTACCTGAACCAAAAAACCTTACCCAAGACCCCGCATTTTACAGCTTATAGCAGATGTTAGGCGCGACTTTTGAGAAGGGACCTTTGCTTACATAAAAATGTATTTTTTAAAAAATCATTGGACATTGAACTACAAATCCTTTATCACATCAGCCATAGTGCTACTTACATGTAACAAACCAAAAAAATAAAGAGGATTGTTAGTTTTATATAAAAATGGTAAGAACTGCTTGTACACCTAGTGTTACAACTATGCAACTTAAAAAAAAACTTGATTAAAGTATTCTGGATCATTCCATATCAAACTGCCAAGCACGTTGTTTTATTAAGGATGAATATTCACAGCTTCCAATAATTAAATCTATCATGGAGGCCTAATTAAGGTTACTGAAATAGCCCCTTATATCTCCAAGCCAAGGTTTTGGAATAGACCACTTAAGGTACTATTCTCTTAAACTCTATCTCAGATTCTTTGGTTGTAATAAAACCGTGTCCTCCCTATTCGAACACAGTAGTTGCATTGTTAAACGCAACGGATGCACGAAGCATATCTATTTATTCATGTATTTACTCACCTAGCATTGGCGACAGCCATTTTGCTTATCAAGCTTTGTACACAAGTAGATTGAATGTGTGTTTGTTGTACTATATCAAAGATTGTTTTGTATTAACATGTAGAGGGGACACTTGTTTGATAAACACTTATTAGACATTGTAGCCAGAGTAGCTACTGGACGTAATGAGACTTCACATCTTACGTCTCAGGATGGCGAGGGCAGTGGAATGCTAAGCCTTGATTTGTTATTCATGTTTTTTTTTATTGCTACTGTGCATGAGCTTTTCTGAGCTTTTATAATCTTTATTATACACTGCCCTTTCTTTCTCCTTCTCATAATTTCATCCAATGGTTGTCTGGTAGAGATTGCCTTAGTGCGATAAGACCGCCATTTGTACTTTGTTGTTTTGTTGTCTCTATATACCTATTGTTATATTTTGTATACAATAAATAATATTAAAAAAAATGAGCGGTCGTATCGCTTAATATCAGGCGAATGGCATGCTCGTCTCGCCATTCATCGCAATAAAAAATACACTAGTCCATTTAATATCTGGACTGTATTGGATTAACCTCTGGGCACAGTTTAGTACTTACGTATGTCGCTATCTAGACTACATTGCACTTTTCATCAAGTTCATTGTTTTAGTCACTTTTTTGTGCCAGTATAAAAAGAGAGTCCAGAACAAAAAAACCTTTTTTTAAGGATTTAGTTTTGTACTGGCATCTACATGACTATTAAAAAGCAATGCAACCCAGATACAGCATAAATTGTTAGGATGTTTCGGCTTGATGGTACAAAATCCATCCCATGGTTGTCGGTAAGACATTGCCTTTGAGCGATAAGACCGCCAATTGTACTTTTTATGCATGTGATTTTCTTTTTATTTGTATTTGTTGTGTGTACAATAAAGTGTATATAAACAAATAAATAAATTATAGAAGGTTCGTCGAAGTATAAATATACCAAGTTTCAAATCAATATCGATATCTTTGTGCATTCAGTATAACGTTAAATAACTGATAAACTATCGGGAATGCTTTTAAACTTTATGTTGCAATGTTGTAAAAAGAACCATTGATTCATCCATAACAGAAGACATACATACATACATACATAAACTCACGCCTTTTTCCCAGAAGGGGTAGGCAGAGGTGCAACCAGGACACCCACGTTTCGCCTAGTATTTTGTTAGAGTGTGTAACTGGATTTAGTAAATATATTGGGCGTAGTGTCTTTTACGTAACGCACCTGACGTAGCTGCTGAAACGGTGGTTGCGGGGTCAAATCCCAGGGTAACCTTTTTTTGAGTCACGTGTAACTATTAGTTAATACGTGTAACTATTAACTAATTGACTAGGTATAATTACCCAGTCAATTATCACGCATATTAACGCACAGGAAAGTGTAGGGAGGAAACCTCCATACCACAGAGATTTACAAAAAACAAAGGTATGCGAAATCTGACAACCCGTATTGCGCAGTGGGCTATGGTCTTACCCTCTTAACTATAGAGGAGACCCGAGCCCTGTAGTGGAGATATATGAGCTGGAATATTAAATATTTATATTTTTCTTGTTACAGTTAAAATGCCGGCAACAAAGAACACGAAACAGACGTTCGGACGGTCATTCTCGCAAAGTAAGTATGATCAGGCTTATTTTAGAAAATTCGAAAATCTACGACCAAGCCTCATTTATATATATTTTACTAAAAACAAAGTGAGTAAGTTTCACCTGATGGTACTGATACAATTTAAAAGAGTAACTACTGTGGAGAGAGTTGTTTTTCGCAAAGCTATATTATGCTGTCCTGCTTGAAACTCTTCAAACGCGCTACCTTTACGTGTGTCACTGTGGCCATAACACCTTCTGTACGGATGTAAATCTCCTTGCATAATTAAATACCTATCAACCAACAAAATCATACATTTTTGACTTTCATTTCAAGAAAAAGAAAAAAAAAATCTCTTAGGTTAATAAGACGAATGCACTGTATGCCTATGATACCCCCATTTATTCTTAATTCAAACGAAGTCTCCAACATCTCCATTGTCTTTTACAGATGATACAGTCCTGACAGCGAAAGTCTACCACCCCGCCACAAACCTAATGCCAGCAACCCCTCCGACGTCACCCACAGGGGTAGCCCCAGCCTTTCCCCCTCGTTACCCCAACATGGGTTCCCGAGGGTCACAGAACACCCAGTCCAAATACTCCTGGTAGCAGACACTTCTAACCACTGGGATGGAATTTTGAAGACACCGTCGAATAAATCTCCACGGCTGAACGGAGATCCTCAACTTTGAGGAAATGTGAATATTTAAATAGAGATAAAATATTATTAAGATGTGAGATCTACTGCCTTGGGTCAGTGACTTTGGGGCACTTTCAGTAACCATTAGTATAGTAAGTGATAATAGAATGGAGGAAAAAATTAAAATGAGTGAGATATGAGAGGTCCTGTCTTAGGCAGGGTGAGTAAGTGTGACTTGTTTAGGGGCAATTTCAGTAACCCTTATTATATCACTAAGTGGCGCCAGCTGAAATGTGAACAATAATTGCAAGTAAAAAAATATTTTAAATGAGTGATCAGAGATAGACTGCCATAGACTGGATCCGGCATCTAAATACTTTTTGGGGAAATTTCAGTAACCTTGAATTTTTCACTAACCAAAAATTATATTTCAAAATTGTAAAATCCCCCAATATAATTAATTTTCACGCGTCAATAAAGACTCGCTAAATACAACTTAATTATTGGAATTAAATAAGGATACACAACAAATTATATGAATCATTATTCACTGACAATCAAACTACCTCTGTGATGACATAATGAGTTACATAGAATGCTATTTTATTTATCAAAAGAGCTGTTAATTTTCAAACTGGAGGATTGTTTATGATCGAAATTATGAAAAGTCACTGTTTTAACCAAATACGGGCCAATTGCACAAACTAACTTTTCCCATAACTTTGACCTTGAGAATGTCAATCCCATATATTGGCAATGCCAAATACGTCACAAATGTATAGCAATGACATTGACAAAATAATATTTATGGTCAAAGTTGGTTTATGCAACTGGGTCTAAATGTAGATAATACGCAATCAGTCCATTCGTATTGAACAATAATGCCACGTACAGATAGATAAACACATAGTCCCTCTAGTCTACGCTAGGGGGTTAAAAAGAATGGTAAGTATTAATAAAGAATTTAACGGATTCAGTGTAGAGCAAAGATAGACGAAAAATGCAATTACAATCGCCCGGTACTTAATTAAGTACTGGTGAGCCGAGAAGTAATTTGAAAATATTCTTCTATCCGCTTTCATCCCACACCTACATGCCATCGGGGCAAGATATAAGTTCTATATTAATTTTGAGAAATTACGGCACAAAAAACCCAGATAATGTATTCGCGTACCCAACCTATTATTGAAAACCATCAAGATTTTAGTATCGCTAAATTGCTAATATGTAATTTGAAACGAATTCTGAAAGTGCCCCTTGCATTGGATGAAGAAAATGTATGTTTATCTATAGCTAGAATATGCTATAAAATATGTGTAGTCGCATTTTGTCTTATGACAAACATACCTAAGTAAATGTACCTATAGTGATAAGTTCTATATTATCCCCTAAACGCCCCTTCCCGCCCTTTCCTTAGTACCCTTCCCTACCCCTTTTGTTCCTATTCGAACTCGTTTAGTCTGAGATCGATGTTTATGTAAATAGAAAAACCATGTTTAAGGGAACCTTATGTATATTTAAAGGGTCTGGTATTTCCTGCTTCTTAAATCTCATTGTGTAATGTAACTTATAATGGAATAAATATTATGTACGTTACTTTATGTTTTTATTTTTAATCCAAATAATCCTTGGCAACATTAAATGTGAATGTGAATCTACGTTTATGAATTATATTCTCAACCAAAGAATCATGAGATTTTGCATACACACCAAAAGTACAGTAGAAAGGGTAAATTTCATCAAGAAAAGAGTGCTGTTTTCAAGAGATTTTTTTTTTTTAACTTTTATGTGAACGCTTGCTGTGTCTACCAATAACCTAAATTGATTGACAAAAGAAACATACAATAATATAAGGGAAGCATTGTATTTTAAATAATATCACGTTATGAATTATATTAATATTAACTAGGAAAGAAATAATTTTGCAAAAACCTAAATCCTGTAATCTCAAACCCAAGTCTTCAATTTTGGAAGTTAGATCTACTTATAACTAAGCTATCGGTATTATAGTAAACATTACTATCTCCTCCTACAAAAATCACGTGATGTATTATCAATATTTTGCACACGGAATTCTCGGAAATATAGTAAATTTAACACAGAAAACTGCAATATATCTATAGTTGTTGGACGGCGGTAAAGATAAATACGAGACTGCGTGTTCTCTGCAAATTTTATGTCAGATATGCCAAATTTCTATTGATATGTCCATCTCAAGCTTATCTATAAGATTTTAAAAATGATAAAATTGGTTATTATAGTAAGTAAACAAATACGTCTTGTTTGGACAGCCAGTGTGGCGTAGTTGGTTAAAGAAGACAAATGTTTACATGTGTCTAAAAATCTTTGTTTTCGGTCTAGGTTAAACCATATAGTTGTAGTTTCTGAGAAACCCCTCGGTGGCCGTCGCGCGCATTTCGGGCGGCACTGGAGAAACGCCCCGATTCTGTTCTTGTTATCCTGCGGCAGGAATTCGCTGGATGCTGCTTCCAACAGGACTATGTCACGATCTATGAGGGAGGCCTATGTTCAGCAGTGGACTTCCTTTGGCTGGAGAGAGAGAGAGAGATCGCCCGGCGACGAACTATGTCAGGTCCCTTTTATTGGAGAACAAAGATGTGACGTCAGGACTATGTATACTGACAAGCAACTTTTGAAGTTTTGGTTTCTATACGGTGTAAGTATTGAATATGATGGCTTATTAAACGATACAATTCGTAGCAAAGAAGTTTTATTTCAACGTGTAATATTCGCCTTAATATAAGAAACCATCAGTGTAAGTAGTTATCGTGTCTTATAGACTTAGTCAATTAACTGCCAAGGAAAATTTCTTTGCACATCATTGGTAGAAGAACATGTTATACAGCTATGGAAAATGCCAGAATTCAGTGGCGTGCCTAGGGTTTTGGAGTAGGGCAAGCCGAATATTTTTTTACGTTTAATTAATATTGTTTTAGAAACACAAAGTTACTAAGAACGAAGAAAATTAATTTATAATACGTCGGCAAACCTACCACACAATCAATATTAAGATTAAAACAATTAATATAGATTACTTGTGAACATGTATCCGTAACTATTCATTACATTTCTATTGCCGTCATTATTCTGTGGTGCCGTGGTCGACTTCGAGGTTTACCGAAATTGCAAGCAGAAATTATTATTAACGCATTCATGTTTAAATGTTTTTCTGAATTTAAAATAATAGATTGCCTTTTGAAAGGACCACCTAATTTAATGAAAATTTAAAGCATTATAATCCAAACAATCTAAGACGTGTCGATTAAAAACATATGAATCACGATTGTTTCATAGCTTTAAAGGGAGTATGTAGATTGTAGTAATAAAAGTACGTAGTTTATTAAACTGAACTGAAGAAATTTCTATTGTGATTTATCACGACTTACTAAATGTACAAACCCGGCATAGGTTTCGCGCCGGTTTATTTTTCAATATAATTGAATGAATTTACCTTTTTACCGGCAATGAACGCTTTCACCATCGCACTCAAACCATCACAGAAAACAATACAACTCATAATAGTATCAAAAAGTTTAAATAACATAAAAAACTAAACATTAACCTTAAACAAAACACATTCACAACTCATAAAATATCATAATACAAATGAAGTTAGTAGAAATATGAGCTGTATTGCCAGTAAACGTGAAATAAACAATACAAAAGATACAATTTATTAAAAGAAATATTAAAACTTCATTATTTGTTCTAAAATAAATATTAGATATAATTTCTAAAAGGAACCAACTTAATTTAATAACAATTGATATAATTGATTTAACAAATAATCACGTGACGACCATGCAACGCACGATGTTTTAACATCACCAAGGCCGAAGCCGGGCATATCGTCTAGAGTAAACTGCTATATAACATATCTATAGCTATACATTCGTAGCGATCGAGTAATATCATTTCCCCATACAGTTCACGCGTTGCTAGAAGCCCCGTAAAAGCACACGAGAGAGAAAAGGATAGATGTATGTGCTGTGTGCTCCGTCTTTTCAAGTTCAATATAGTTTTAATGAATGAATAT
This sequence comes from Deilephila elpenor, assembly GCA_949752805.1. Classification (NCBI taxonomy): domain Eukaryota; kingdom Metazoa; phylum Arthropoda; class Insecta; order Lepidoptera; family Sphingidae; genus Deilephila; species Deilephila elpenor. The sequence goes on from OX457115.1 coordinate 10,633,068, forward strand.
TACGCGCATGGAATTACGCGGCGCTTCGGCGCTGGCGTCTCATTGAAACGAGGCGCGGTAAATTCAAAAAATTTAAATGTTAGATGTTTTCTAATAAATGACTGTTGTATTGAATGTAACAGTTTGTATTCAGTATGGAGTATATACGTATTATGTAGGGCAAGCCGGGCTTTTGGGCTTGTATGGAAGTACCGCCACTACCAGAATTGTATTACTCCACTGTGATAAGACTATGACTTGAATACTCGATCTCATCGTCTTTAGAAGACCTTTTCGCTACTCAAAAAGTTAATCTAAAAACCAGAAATTCATCCAATCTAAATCAGTCAGAAATCCAGATGACAAGAAGACTATACTTCATAATCTAAAATTGCAACTCTTAAGAAATACTGAAAACTGACGAATGTATCCCACATTCGTCAGTTATGCAGGTTACATCAGGTTGCGTATATAGTGCATAATATATCAATCGAATGCGTTCGAAACGAAGCCGGAAGTTATTTATTTTGTAAACAAATAATACAAATATATTATGTGCAATAGGTATAGTAAGTTTCATTTTGTCTCATCCCTTGTCGGGAGAGGCCAAATCCTTATATTATAACTGCACCATGTTAGGTATTACGCGGCGATGAATAGTTTAACTGACTATCTCCAATGAGGATATCGTTAATATTTGTATATACAACAATCTTTAAAAAAAGTGTTTTAAAAAAGAAATACTCAAGATGTGGCGTTATGTGATCGATCATTTAAAAATCTTGAACAGTGTTGTGAATATATCACGCGTTGTCGCTTATTCGTAACCTGAATTTTAAAAACATTGACAAGTTGACTTTGCAAAAATACATAAACATTGATAAGATAAAATAAAGAAACAGCGGACTTTGAATATCAAAACTAGTATTGAAAATGCGATAGATATGTCTGTTACTCTTTCACGACTTAACCGTTGAACTTATTAGAATCACATTTGGAACAAAATAAGTCTAAGACCTAAGAGATAAATATTTTTAATGGCCGCTACACACGTAATGATATAACTGTGCAAGTCTGAGTTTGCACCTGTATACTAGAACGTGTGTGGGCAAATGACTGCGCAAACTTCGTTCAATTTTCGATTCGAGACTGGTGCAAGCTCACGATTGCGCAAACGCACTTGAAAGTGTGTGGCGGCCGTAACTGTCATATTCATTTTGTTTCAATTTCTCCTACTGATTGTAGGTGTAACGGAGGTAACTGGAGAAATAAATTATATATTTATGTTATTAAAATCTCGGTGTTCATTTTTAAGGAGTGGTAGAGACAAGAAAATCAATAACAACGGGGTGAAACAAGATTAGGTCACAATAATTTATATAAAACAATAACATTCACATTTCACAAACGTACAATTGCACAGACAATCCAAGATAGTCATTGAGATAAATTTTGAGATATTGATAACGATAATACAGTACGCAAGTGATGAAGTTAACAAAACAGTAGCTAAATATAACAACAAAATCATTTTATCTATATATAATGTTATGTCTATTTCTCCCGTCAACAGCAGTGTAAATTCACTGTTGTGTTCCGGTTTGGAGGTCATTGTAGCCAGAATAACTACTGGACATATTGAGATTAACATCTTATGTCTCAAGATTCCGAGCGCAGTCGAATGCCGAACAATGCTTTGTAAATCATGGTGTTGTTTTGTTTTTTATTGTCCAGTCCTGTCGTGTCGTGGGTATCAGAAACTACGACAGACTTTTCGGTCTCACAGACACCCAGGCCCGAAACAAATACCTGTGGAAGTTAAAAAACGTTTGTCTCGGTCCGGGAATCGATCCCACGGCCTCTCGTTTCACATCCCGCGTTAACCAACAGCGCCACGTAAACTGTTATATCGTGTTGACCGGATGTACTCTATTTAGATCATACTCCACTTGACAAGTGCATTGCATTCATTAGTGCTAATATAAAAATATGATTACCAATGCAATTACAATTCTGCGAAAGATAATCAATGCGTTTGCATTATCAGCGGAAATGTAAAGTATTTTAGTCGGTGTCGGTAATGTACCGATTGTTATGAGAATTGCAATTTTAAAACTGAAATATGCATGAAATGCGCCGATGAATGTATTAAGTGTATAGTGGTTAATATCAAAAACACTATACTTTAGCATAAAATACATACATACATAAACTCACGCCTTTTTCCTGGAAGGGGTAGGCAGAGGTTCCCCTCGCAACCAGGAAACCCACGTTTCGCCTTGTATTTTCTTTATTTTGATTTATTTTAGCATAAAATAAGTTTTTTATCTGGCTTTGAAGGACTACTAAGCATGAACTGACGACAGATTATTATCTTGCCACTCCAATATTCTCAATTGCTATAATATTATAATCATTAATTACGTAATAAACACATATATTTTATTCCATTTAGAAACGAAAATATCATTTACTGTTGTGTCTTTATAAATAGAAAACAAGTTTGCTTGCCTACGTCGTGCTAGATTTTGGTTTATAATTTATACACCGATTCTAACGCTAACTGCCTCGGTGGCATAGTTTTACAATAGTACGATAAAAAGCTGAGGTCTTGGTTTCGAATCCCGGGTCGGGCAAAGTGATGATTTTTCTATACTTTATCAGCCCGGTGTCAGAAATTTGTGCCCGATAAGGCGATAGGCTCGCCCCATATCACATCGTGAGACGCAACATACCAGGCGAAATGTGGGCGTCCTGGTAGCACCTCTGCCTCCCCCTTCTGGACAAAAAGCGTAAGTTTATGTATGTATGTATTCTATCGCAAAATATCACAAATACTTATTGAAAGTTGAGATGAAGTATTCAATAATACTTTATTGTAATAATATATGCAAATGAATAAAGTCTTTAGTTATGAGTACAGGGTCATGGAATTCATAATTCTCTTTAAGAGCAGCGCATGCGAAAATATGTAATGGAATGTTATTCTCCACACGTATTTACATTCCATTGAAATGCTTGGGGCAGCAAAAATGTTGCCTGAGAAACAATTTGACCTTTCCTCAATTATTTTTATGGTCAGCAAAATAATTATAGGCATGTATGCAGCATAAGTGATTTAGTTGACTGTCTTCGTGAGACATGTAATAAAACATCTCATGTTGACCCATATAAGTACGTTTGGTATTTCGTAGTAAGTATTTCGTAGTTAGTAGTAAGGTATTTCGAATTCAACCAGTGTTTATTTTATTGCGATGAATGGCAAGACGAGCATGCCATTAGCCTGATGGTAAGCGATATGTCCGCTCATGGACAGTAGCAAAACCAAACAACACCATGAATTACAATGCAATGCTTGGCATTCCACTGCGCTCGAAATTCTGAGATACATGTTATGTCTCATTATGTCCAGTAGTTACTCTGGCTACAATGTCCTACAAACCGGAACACAACAATGCATTTATACTGCTGTATGACGGGAGAAATATACATTACGGTGATACCCAGGCGGCCTCTCACATATAAATTAAATTTTATTAAGAAAAAGAAATCTGGCTTGAAATTTAATTTTATTAAAATATTCCAATAGATAAGTAACATTCCTGGAGATGTGGTAACATCCAAATTCTATTTTTCCTTCGCTTATTCATTGCCAGGAATACTGATGATAGACACCATGTAATAAGATTGTTAATACAAATATCGCAACTGACATGGGATTTCCCTCGTGATGTTACAGTAAAAAATAATAATTACCAGCGACAGTAACCGGTTCTGAATTTCGGTAAAACTGAGATGCAAAACTTACATATTATATACATAGTTGAATAATTAATAGACCCAACAGTCTATACATAGTCCTGACCCAACATTAAGATCAATTAAGTCTTGTGTCGCAGGTATCAGAACTACGAGAGACTTTTTGGTCTCACATACACCCAGACCCGAAAGAAGTTTTTGTGGGCAGCACTAACATTTCTCTTGGTTAGTTATTTGGTGAGTATTTGGTAAATGTACAGTAGCGTACAGTAGTACTTTTATAATTTTATTTGATGGCGGTTGATGATTCATGGAAATAAATAAAATCGAGTGCCAAAAGTGGGCCAGCCTAGCTTTATACCCACTGACGTGGATCAGCATAAGATCCTTGTACATGTTGCACAAGGATTTCACTGGAGATTTTGAGGTTGATGTACATAAGTACGCTTTGAGGTCAAGAACCCGGCAATTTTTTTATACAAAAAAGCAAAGTGAATATGAACCTTGGAATTCGGTCTAATAATGTACCAAAATTGTCAAAAATTAAATTATACCAATGTGGCTTTATATGATAATATTTAGTGATACTTGTTTTTTCATCACTAAGCTGATTTTGCAAATTGAGCTACAAATAAAATAATAATTTGATTGTCTCATTTAGTTTTAAATATTCTATGATAAAATTATACTTCCAAATATAAAAATATTATCATTTAACTTTATAAATTTATTATACTAAGTCTTATGTTTATTGGATAATATCGATAGTTCGCATCAAAGACCACTGTTCAGATTTAATGTATTGATTTCTAAGCGCCATCTGCATATTTCTCATTGCAATTAATTTGACCTGAATTGACAGATATCTCGGTTTTCAAAAATTGACAAGAGATGGCGCTGCAACAAGTTACGCCATCTAGTTTTATTTAAAAGTAACATTTCTCTTGATCGATGATTATTAGTTTTGTTACTTGTGTTCTAGATGTCGCAACAATCGATATTTTGTTTTTAATTTTATTTAGATTAAGGTTTTTTAATCGATAAAAATAATTTATTCCACGCCTATTACTATAAAGAAATATCAGGTTTAATATTTTTCTCTATAATAAAAGTTCTTGTTACAAAATGGGAAATATTAAATACACCGTTGGAAATAAAATTCGAACTTATAAATTAAATAAATGTATTTAACATTTTTCTATTTTTATACTGACATAATCATCACATATCATCTGTAATTTCTTTTCTCCTAACAGGAACTAATTCTTCTCCCCTATCAATTATAGTGTCAATACCCTTGATACAATCAGCAATTTCTTGCAAATTTTTATCCTTAGTTTCGGGGAGGTATAAATAAATAAGTAACAGGCAAACAGAAGACGAAATTGCAAATGTGAAAAATGTTCCGTGTAATCCCAAAGATTTAAATAAATAAGGTGATACTTTAAGAAAACTTCCATAGGAAACTTTAAATACAAATGCTATTACGCATAGAGCAACACTTCTTAATTTCAAAGGTAATAATTCTCCTGATATAGAAGTGGACAATATCATAGGACCACAAGCAATTGCTATCGAAAATCCAGTTAATAAAGACACAGATATGTACTTATTTTCAGATACAATTGATAATTTAACTAAATACAAGTTTGACGAAATTGCTAATAAAAATAAAACTCCAATAGCAGAGGTTGTTAGTAGCATCGTTCGTCGTTTAAGGAATTTTGCTGACAGACAACCTATGTACATACAAAATACTGTGACTGCGTCTAAAATTAACATAACCGTGTATGCAGTTGATTCACTATTCGTGATCTTCTTAATTATATCTAAAGCGTATATCGTGCATATCAATTTGCCAGAAAACAGGTACAATAATGTGAGCAAAATAGAAAATAGTAACGGTTTGTAAAACTCCTTTCGTAGCATTTCTTTCATTATCACACCCACGCGTGCCTTAATGTTTCTAGGTGCTGCATCACTCAAGCATCGATGTGAACTCTTCAATGTTTTTAATTCTTTATTAGATGCTTCGTCTTTACCTTTCAGCCACATATGGGCGGCTGAACATTCATCTATTCTGCCCTTACTAGCTAACCAATAGGGAGATTCTGGCCAAAATAGGACACTAATTAAATTGTAAATTGAGCACCCTAATCCTACCATACCAATTTTCTTCCAATGGAAAAACGTTCCGATTGCATTTGCGAACAAGATTCCCCAGAAAAAGCAAGCTGACTTCAATGTTAAGAACAACCCCCTGTATTTAGAAGATGAGTATTCTGTTATTATTACTATAGATATAGTTAAATATGATGCTGTTAGTAAACCTTGGAACATTCCGCTTATTATAATGTGTGTGACTGTAGAGCTTAAAGTGAAAGTAGTGAATGCTATAACAGTTGTTACTGACACTAGAATATGTGGTATTTTTCGTCCGATCACAGATGTCAAATATGGTAGAAACAGGATCCACGGGACACCACCGTACGATAAAGAGGCAGCTGAAATGAAAAGACAAGTATTATCATAATACGAACCGATGACCTTAAAAAAATAAACATAATTGAATTGTTTACTCATCTCAAGGGAACCCTACATTTTTCGGAATAAAAAGTAGCCTACGTTTTAATCCATGGTGTCACATATCCTATACCAAATTTAATTAAAATATGTCAAGCCGTTTTTGCGTAAAAGAGTAACTAAAATCAATACATACAAACTTTCGCATTTATAATATCACTTCTTAAGATCTTAGTACTGGTCAGTACTGTAAATGCCTCTGTTGGATATATTTATTTATGATAATGAATGAATAATTAGTACACCCAACAGTCACATGCATAGTCCTGACCCCACATTAAGATCTATCAAGTCTTATGTTGTGGGTATCAGAAACTACAAGAGACTTTTCGGTCTTACAAACACCCAGACCCGATACAAAATATATTTGTGGGCATCACAAGCATTTGTTTGGGGATTGAAACCGCGATCTCTCAGCGTTTCACAGTCCACATCTTAACAACTGCACCACGGAGCTTGTCAAAAATTATAAAGGTGACCTTACGTATCCATGATGCCATTTCCTCACTGACTGCCTCTGTGGAATTAGCTTCTTTCCTCATTTGGGGTATGAGGACTGTCGGAGCTCCCATAGATAGCCCCAGCATAAAATAACAGTTCCATGCTCCACTGGCTACCAATAGCTGAAATATTGATGGAGAAAATGAGTGCAAACTTTATTCATGGAAGCGGCACTTGCTTGTGACACTAGATGATGGAAGCCTATTAAACGTCGCAGGAAGTTGCAGGATGCAGGCCGCTTCCAATAGGTCAATGTGGTAGGTCTCTCATATGTGAGAGGCCGCCTGGGTAGGTACCACCGCAATGTCTATTTCTCCCGCCAAACAGCAGTGTGAATGCGCTGTTGTGTTCCGGTTTGAAGGACATTGTAGCCAGAGTAACTGCTGGACATATTGAGACTTAACAACTTATGTCTCAGGATGGCGAGCGCAGTGGAATTCCAAGCATTGCCTTGTGATTCATGGTGTTGTTTGGTTTTGCTACTGTCCATGAGCGGTCGTATCGCTTACCATCAGGCGAATGGCATGCTCGTCTCGCCATTCATAGCAATAAAAAAAAATGTGGAAGTCTTTGAGGGAGGCCAATGTTCAGTAATGCACTTCCTTATTGCTGAAGATAATGATGATATTCAAATCTAATACCAGTGAAAATGTAACCATATTGTTAGTGTGTTCATAAAGGTTAGATGCCAAAAACTGTCACGATAAAATAATGAGTTTATTCTAAACACTTCGTTTAAACAGCCAAGAAATGTAGCTAGAACATTAACAACAATTATAAAATAACTACTTACTTGTCGAAAGAAATATTTCCATGATTCTCTCTCATGATTTTTGTATTTCGTTACTTCCATAATTAACTTATAGCACTCAAACTTTTAACATAACCTTGTTTCTTGACGTCTGAAGGCGTTTTGATCAGGTTTGCTAAAAGCCTCGAAGGAATCGTAAAAATTCTTGCGTGTCCAGTATGTAAAATGTAAATGTATTAGTTATTTGGAACTCTGAGAATTGAGGACTTTATCGGCCATAAATTACTTGTTATTTATTTGATTATACTAGGATAAGGATATGTACGGATAGTGAACGAACATAACTGTGGAAAACCTGTCATGATGACGCACGTAAGTGCAAGGGCGGATCCAGCTTTCAATTCAGGGGTCATAAAAATCTAGTCAGAACACTGGATGTACTCGAATTCGATTACAATTATACATTTAAAGCCTATTTAAATGTTTGTTACACCTGTGATTAGTGAATATGTTTACGATATTTTTGAGTGAAAATCAACGATATATTTAAAAAATCTTTCAATTTCGAGTCAGCCAGGGGGCCGGGGGTCATGACCCCCTGACCTCCCCCCTGGATCCGGCCTTGCGTTATTGTTTATTTGATTTAGGCCGGCAAAACTGAATCGTCTGTTTTTTAATGTAGGAGTCAAACGAGCATTCGGTTCACCTGATGGTAAATGATTTCCACCGCCCTTGAACATCTGCAACACCTTAAGGCATAGAAATGCGTTGCCTGGCTTTAAGTTACCAATAAGTTTCGTGAAGGTCGCCAGGTCGTTTTGGTCTGAAATGCTGCTGTTGGCAATTGGTTCAATTGAATTTTTTATTCGGACTGTAATAACATCAACAACATTGTTATGACTTTGCGAGTTTAAAAAGCAGATAAAGATGTGGGAATAAAATATGAGGCATAAATCTTTGAGTCTCCAACGGCTATCTTTAAGTTTGGTTTCGTTTAGGCTGTCACAAAAGATAGTCACGTCTCACTTTAGACACCGTATTTTAATATAATTGTCGATACTTCCCATCATCCTTATAACACACTATGCTACTAAAGCTAATTTTAATTGGTTTAGTTACAAATTTAAGTTATTAAACTTGTCTTAATTCATTCTTATTCCATATTTGTAAGGAAACAGGTTATTCGTGTATGTAAATAAGTATCAATGTATTAAATACCTACATTATTTTTACATATAAATAAAATTGAAATGTCTGTCTGTAAAGTAAAAATAACAGCATTTAAATCGTTAGTAATTTGGTGAGTTCAAAGGTTTAAGAATTTAACATTTAAGAGAGGATAAGTCGGTGGACAATACTATGTATGGGAATATCGGTATCCTTAACTATGAACTTGAAATTTTAAATTGTATAATATTATTTATTTACCACAAATAAATAATAACGTTATTCGTAGTTTGAGATTTTGCAATTTTTTTCGAGACTAGATATATCCAGGCTGCACCCGAAACTATAAAGCTTAATATTACACCTTAATGTATAGTGGATTCTTTCCCAAGAGATAGAAGGTGGTACGGTGAACGTTTTAAAAGGTCTTTTAAAAGAATATTTAAATAAGTAATATAATCTGAGCCGAACCGCAAGGCACGACTAGTATTTGCATTTATTATAGTCACGCGCGCGATATTCGGTATTAATATACAACTAAAAGACAAAATGAAATTAATTGTTCATAAAAATAAAAGTCATGTTTTATATTTGGAGTGGATATTATTGATAATAATGACCGTTTATTAATATATTCATGAATGTATCAGCTCATGATTATATTATATTATCATATAATACGAGAATGCATGAAGAGGATGATGAAAGTGGATGAAGCGAAAGTAATATGTCAGGATCGAGCAAAGTGGCGATTCATAGTCTCTGCCTACCCCTATAGGATACAGGCGTGACGGTTATGTATGTATGTACGATTATATTAATCAGCAATATTTACCAGTCACAGATCGCCGATATTTTTCCATCTCTAGTCATAATATAACTTGATATGAAAAGATAGAGCTTGAGGTTATGACGGCTACATAATCAATTTCCGGCTCATTAATATAAGATTTTTTAAAACGAATCTGTTAACTGAAATTTGCTCGATCGGAAGTCAAACCTAAATACTTGTCCTACTCACTGCACAATGGCCTTGAAATAGTAACGAATACCTTAGATTAGACTATAGATCCTATCTTAAATAAAAATAAGGTGGCGACCTGTAGGTAACGGACCAGACGCGGCTGCCTTCATATTCACGGTGACCGCGGGTTCAAATCCCAGGGCACACCTCTGACTTTTCGGAGTCGTGTGTGTATTGATAGTCAATCACCACGCACTATAACGGCGAATGAAAACATCGTGAGGAAACCTGCATACCATAGCGATTTGTAAGAATATCTATGGAATGTAAAGTCCGCCAACACGCACTAGGCCAGCGTGGTGGACTATATGGCCTAACCACTCTAAATCGTACCCTGGATTGTAGACTTATATGGGGCTGATACGATACGAAAAATATTCACCAAATCCACAGTACCTAATAAATGAAAAAATAAGCAAAAATTGCAAAGCGCGAAAATATAATTGAAACATGCACAGATTGCTCTCAGTATGCGGCAACGCATGGCAACATCGACGAGTGATGTTGCACGCGAAAAAGTTAAATTGATAAGAGCACTACACCCCAAATTGGTATCTTTATATTTTGTTATATGGGTTTAATTAACGCGTCTTATAGTATATAGTGCGACCAAATGGAGAATCCACAGTCTGGTCTGGTCAAAACTATACACAGGCTGAATTTGAAACGCGACATGCTTATGTCATTGTGGCAGATTTACATTATACTAGTCGCTGTTTGGGTACATTCATCAGCTAGATTTCCGAAATTCTCACTCGTCGAACACAACAGCAAAAAGCTGGTTACTTCACGTCAGTTTTTTTCAAAAACTGGTTACTAAAAGAGCATAAAATACCATGTCAAATCAATGAAATTCAGCTATGCTCCTCGTTACGCAGAATAAATTGCTCACACATGGTACATGAATTAAGGGCCCGTTTGTGAACGATTTGATACCAGTATTCATTGTGATGAGTAAAACGTTGATCGCTATCGATTTCACAGGTCTTGTGCCCGTACGTCCGTTTCCATTTGGTAAAAAAATATATTAACGATTTTATTTCTTTGAATTATGTATTTAATGTTCTTGTGTGTTCACGGTGTGGTGGGTAGGTATCCGAGGTTACATTTTAATTGGAATCAATCCCTGAGGATTTCACAGAAGCTTGGCGACAAGAAAAATCTGATCAGTAGCACGACCAATAGTCAAAAATGTGTTTTTACTTAATTTTTTAATTAAAAACGAAAAAGATGGGACAACGTATAGGACATTATGTTTGAAAGTGAATCGTGTGAATTGCGTTTGTTTACCAATAAATAAATAAATAATAATTTCGATTCGGGATTGCGTTGGCACTATCTTCAACTTATTCGTCTCATTAAATAATTATTCTACAGGTTTAAATGTGGGGAAGTAATAAGAAAAAATCTACGATAAAGTGCGCATAAAAGTAGTTTTTACTAAATATCTTACATCCGCGTTCATTCAAGAAACTATGATGTAATAAAAGACATTAAAAATATATTAACGAAGTTGCTCAGAAGGTATATATTGTAGATATTTCGTATCTCCCATAGCCGTTCAAGCTGGAACTGTTGAACTCCGCAATAAATAACTTTGCGCAAGAAAGTCCATAGTCCAGATAAGTTTGCAGAATCCACTATATTTTTTCCGTAAATGAAGATATACAAAACGTTATAATCTACTAAGAAAAAGAGAGATAGGAAAAATTATATCATTAATTTATTGAGCTTGTAGTTTTGTTGGTTGAACAATTCAAATCGTTTGACCCAATTGCAGTCATTTAACAATTACTGTCTAAACTAAACTATAAAGTCATCAGAAACTTGATAATACTGGCTTTATATTATACACTTAAGGTCAGAATCCAGTCCAGAATTCAGAATTCGACTGGCGATTGTCTCTTGACATTCGAAAATTATATAGACTTGATGTTCCAGACTTCCTAGAAAGAACTCAATGGGCATAGGGTAGAAAGTCTGCTTTTACATAATAGCAAAGACTCAATTTTTCCGGACTATTCCAAACAAGACTTACATAGGTTGGCATGTAATTCAGTATGGCGGGTATTGCACTTTTATGTATTGTATCTTCAGCAACCAATGGAACATGCACTGACAAACCGTCCCCTAGAATCCAAATTTATTCTACTATCATTACCAAACAACATCGCAACGAACGAGAACCAACCCAACAAATAACAGTCAATAGAAGACATGTGCTGAACGCATGATCACTGATGCATTTTCTATTATTAGAGCGCACGATGATGATCAAATGATCACTGGCCGACTTATTGACCATATCTATATTTAGCGGTGATGGTGTGCCCGCGGCTCGCCGAACGGTAATCGATTGTGATTCGGTATGAGCGACACACTTGATTAATGAAATCATAGTTCATAATGGCACTTCACTAGCATCACGTGATTCTGATCTGAGGATGTGTGCTGTGTGGGATGGAGGGCCGTTTATAGATTGTTCGAAGGAAGCTATTTGTGTTATTCAATTTTTATAACTACAATGGTCTAAGTGCGTGGTGGCCTGTTGGTAATGGACCAGAAGCGGCTGCCTACATGTTCACGGTGGTCGCGGGTTCAAATCCCAGGGCACACCTCTGGCTTTTCGGAGTCATGTGTGTATTGATAGTCAATCACCACGCACTTTAACGGCGAAGGAAAACATCGTGAGGAAACCTACATACCGTAGCGATTTTAAAGAATTTCTACGGTATGTAAGTCCGCCAACCCGCACTAGGCCAGCGTGGTGGACTATATGGCCTAACCACTCTCAATCGATTCTCTCGATTGTAGAGTAGGCCCGTGCCCTGCAGTGGGACGTATATGGGCTGATATAGAATGGTCTACTAAGAGTATTAATTGGCGGTATATTCATCTGATCTGCATTCGACCCAATTATCACGCGCTGCTTAATTGCTTCTTTACACTTCAAAAGAAGGAACTGGGAGTTTTGGGGGTGTGGAACACGGGGACACAAAGGAAGAACATAAGTTTTGTGATCTATATTATTGGTGGATGCAGACTCTGCCTTTTTAGGTTGTTATTTATTGTTAAAATGACGAACAACGTTTTATCGCTATCCGATCAATGGCTGATTTCATATTATTTAATTATTTCAATTAGAACATCAAAATTGCGTCGAATGCCGAAATTTTATCGTCTGTCCCCAAAAGATGCAATCTAAATGGAACTGCATTCCCCATTGTTAAAACTGATTATATTATACAGTTTCAATCATCATGTCTCCTGGAAAACTGACAGTAGTTAAGTGAAATTGCTGAAGACTCAATAATTAAGATCATTTTCGTTGGTGGATTGATTGATGGTCTGCTGTTTCTATCTTAGTCAAGAAGTTAGTCTTTCAATATTCGACACTTTCTTTGATATAGCTTGAAATCGAAGCTTTTGCGTTATCATTTTTAATAGCTGCACTTGCAAAATGAAATTATATTTTACAACGTATAAATTCTTTCACTACGTTTTCTTCGTCTTTTTAATGCAATTAACTTTCAGCATCAAAACTATATTATAGCTATATCCAGTTTGAAGGATATTGTAGCCAGAGTAACTACTGGACATAATGAGACTTAATATCTATGTTTCAAGAAGTCTAGCGCAGTGGAATACCAAGCATTGGCTTGCAATTCATGGTGATTTTTGGTTTTGCTACTTTCCACGATTGGTCGTATCGCTTACCCTCAGGGAATGCTCGCCTCGCCATTCACAGTAATAAAAAAAATAGTACCTAATTCACAAAACACTTCACTAATACATAAGCCAGTTAATGTTACATCAAACTACGAAACAAGACAAAAACACCAACAAAAACACTTATGAAATATGGGTCATAGCTGCCGAAATATTTTCTCACAATTATTAACATCGGTTCGTTGACTCATGCCAATTGATTTACAACTAAATAATTCGATTGTTCTGAACGTTCCCACAAAGATACATTTACGGTTGACGAAACTGCCAATGCCTATAAGAACATTACTGCTTTGATAGCAGCAGATGCGAAATTGACTGCATAAATAAGTTTGTTGTTTTTAAAACGACATTGGGTCTATGTTTGAGGGTCTTTATATGTTGGAAATTTAATTTCCTATATTGTAGTGGATCACGTCTTTAATAGTTGAAATAAAACTATTTTATACGGATTTTATCGCGATTTGGTTTAATTTTTACATTTTTTAACTTCCCGACGTTTCGATTACTTTACAGCTTTCGTGGACACGGGGCGGACGACGTGGGGAAGTTAAAAAATGTAAAAATTAATCGCGATAAAATCCGTATAAAATAGTTTTATTTCAATGTGTAACATTCGCGTAAATCTAAGAAACCATTATCTTTTATAGTTTTTTAACATCTCCGACTAGATCAGCTGCCGAACTATATGAAGGTTTTAAATATAAAAATATCTTTGCAATAATAAAACTGATTAAAACACTACTAACTAATAATTTAATATCAAAACAAACCATTCGCAATTTATAATTCCACCACAACTGGTAATATTTACGATGGCAACCTTAATCATTCTTAAAAACACAAACTTAGTAATTAAAAGTCGCCGAGTGCGATAAATCAATAAGTTTCAAAGATTTTATATTAAAACCGTTGCTATCTGGTGAGTTATCACCTTGGAATTAAGGGAGAAAATGCATCCGAAAAGAAGGGAAATTAATAACCACAGGCATTTAGACGATGCTATTAAGTATGCCCAACTAGCAAAAGATTAAAATGTGGTCTTGTGTAACGATAATTGCTTTTGTACAGAGTATAGGCAAAGTAGTTTAGAATGTACGCTAAATAATTTTATGTATAAAAATATACTAATGGCGAACAATTTCGTCTCCAAACCTAATGTTACAGTTCTTGGCCTAAACGACTTGGTAGTGGTAGAAAGACGAACAAGAATAAAAATGGCAATAACATACAATGAGAAACAAGGCTTGGGACGTGGGTATCTATAGCATCAAAGTTTTTCAATTTCAAAAATCTATTCTATAATTAAGCTGATTTTGATTACACAATCATATTTCTGGATCGAAAATTGAAATCGCTGTCTTTAATAATTTAATTCTCCAGTCGGAATTTCCTTCTTCTACAGGCTAAAAAATCAAAGTAATTTTTGATTGTTTAGAATCATCTACTAAAATTGTTACATACCTTTCTAAGACTGAACCTGTATCCATCAAAATTTAACATTTGTATGCCATGAGGTATCTTAGGTCACAGTAAGAACCCTAAAAAAAGTCATCGACCAAACTCATAGATAAAACCCTCCCCCTCTAATTTATAGCTCCGGGTGATAAAACTGAATGGTCGACGAGTCGCAGTTCGATTCCCCGGCCGTTATCTTTCAATGCGAAGAGCTTCCTGTCTCTGCTTATTAATTAGAGGGGGAAATTAAACGAAAAAATGTTATGGCCGCGAGTAATGTAGTATGGTTTAAGATTATGGGGGTTATTGTCCTGTGTTCTTTAAAATGGTAAAATGCTTTTAATTATGGTAACTGCAGTGCTGTCCAGAAAGAGAAATCGATTAATATTGGATACAATTATGTTGCCTTGGTCATAATTCTCTATGTTTTGTTTAAAAAGACAAAGAAAATAAAATATAAATTCCTTATTTTACTTACATACTTTTACGGAACATACAAGGCGAAATGTGGGTGTCCTGATGGCGCCTCTGCCTACCCCTTCGGGGATAAAGGCGTGAGTTTATGTATATAATCTATATCGAGAAATGTGGTAATTGTTTTGGTTAAAAAAGAAATAAAAAAATAAAGGTGAATGTAAAATATTTTGTATCAAAAAATTATGATTTTGTCATGCTGTCTGATTTGACATACTCATATCAAAAAGCCTTCATCCTCAATAACATATCTTTGAGTGGGAAAAAAATATCGGTGGCGTAGTTGTATTACGGTAAGGTTACAAAGCTGAGGTCTCGGGTTCGAGTCCCGGATCGGGCAAAGTGATATTGGGTTTTTCTATTCATTATCAGCCCGGAGTCCGATATGGCGATAGGCTCGCCCCCTATCACATCGTGCGACGGAACATACAAGGCGAAATGTGGATGCCCTGGTGGCGCCTCTGCCTACCCTTTCGGGGATAAAGGCGTGAGTTTATGTATGTATGTATGTATGGAAAAAAAAAACTTTTTTGACAGTATTGTAGTCGCGTCATAACAAACTGTATGAAAAAAGGGAAAATCATTTGCAAACAATATTTATACAATTTCTAAGATTTTTTTTGACTGATAAGTTTCCATACTATTTCCGACGATAAATAAAAATACCATAATCATAAATCTATCAACTTGACCAGTTTTTATTGTTGACGTAAGTATATGGATTTAGTTGACAAGCAAGGTCGATGACTTTTTAAACTTTAGGCAAATTATTAAACATCTATGTTATTAGACAGGTTTTTGAAGACCTCATTAGATTCGTTATCATGTTAAAATTAGTAATTTTGATACTGCTCAATAGTGAGAAATGGCATGTTTAACGTATTTTTTCCGCTTAAACCGAAATTAACTTTCCGGGTCGGGCAAAGTGATATTGGGTTTTTCTATTCATTATCAGCCCGAAGTCAGGAATTTGTGCCCGATATGGCGACATGCACGCCCCCTATGACACCGTGGGACGGAACATACAAGACGAAATGTGGGTGTCCTGGTGACGCCTCTGCCTACCCCTTTTGGGATAAAAGAGTGAGTTTATGTATGTGGGAAACTTATCCGATGTTAGATGTTCTAGCTTTCCTATAATGGTGGTTCTTTAAATAAAGCATGTAGATTTGACTAGCCCGACATCATTGTGTCCAATGTCAGAAGTTTGTTGCCAGTTCATGTTAATAGATACCAAGCTGCATTTTTTTACAATCTTCATAAATTGCTGGCTAGCAAAGTCATAGTTTGGTCTAAAGCGTGAACCGAGAGGTCCGAAAATTATTTTATGTCGCACAGTCAAGCTGTGGAATTGTTTGCCGTCACACGTGTTCCCTCCTTCCTATAATCTTGGATCCTTCTGTAGTGTGAAGAAGCATCTCAGCGGGCCGGACGATGCGGGTCTCATGATTGTATCGAATGGCATAGGACCGCCGTCTGATGGCATTTACGCTTACCATTTGTGCAGGGCAGTCATTATTGAATTGTATCAGCCCACATACGTTCCACTGCAGGGCACGGGCCTACTCTACAATCGAAGGTAGGATTGAGAGTGGTTAGGCCATGTAGTCCACTACGCTGGTCTAGTGCAGGTCGGCGGACTTTACATAACATAGATATTCTCATAAATAGCTATGGTATGCAGGTTTCCTCACGATGCTTTCCTTCACCGTTATAGTGCGTGGTGATTGACTATCAATACATGACTCCGAAAAGTCAGAGGTGTACCCTGGGATTTGAAACCGCGACCACCGTGAATATGTAGACAGCCGCGTCTGGTCCGTTACCAACAGGCCACCACGCACTCTGCAGCGCAGTCCTTATGCCGTGCCAGTATTACAAAAAAAAGTGATTTTCTTATTACCGGGTAAATATAGGAAAAGATACGAGTAGGTTATGAAAGATGAATTTGTTAAAATTTATTATTATTGATAAAGGGCATGTATGAACCCCCTACTATGATCATCTGAGGATAATTTAATTATATGTTTTTGCTACTATTTTAATTACAGGCGGTGAATAGAATATAAGGACACACGCTACACGCAGGTGTAAAAAGTTGGTAGCATAACTCGTAACAAAATCAATTAATAATTATTGTTTGAGTTCAAATTATTAAAAAAAGAAACGATTTTTAATTTTTTTTTATTAAAATAAACAAAGCATCGAACGATAATAAAAATGCCCCGGGTGAGGATCGAACTCACGACCTTAAGATTATGAGACTTACGCGCTGCCTACTGCGCTACCGAGGCTATGACGACATTGCCTAATTTATTGTACATTTTCGTAAAGCATTTTATTTTACGTATACTTTTAAAATATAACCTCATAAAAATTACTATTTTATTGATATGTCGGAACATGAATTACTCCTATTATTAGTGAGTTTTTTGTTTGTTGCTTTTTTTTTGGTTTTCTTTAAGTATTTGGTTAACTTTTCCTTGATTTTTTTATGAGTGTTATATATTTTATAAGTGTTATAGGTACTCCCATAAGTGGTATATGCATTAGAACGAAAACTTAACTAGCTAAGAATTTTATTAATTGTGATAATGTATATAATAAATTGTATGTATATGTGATAATATATTACCGTAGGAGAACCTCAATTCAATAAATAAATAAATAATAAAAATATTAATAAACCATATGGGTTCTGATTTAAATCTCACATTATTGTTATTGTAAGGCATAGTCCGTGCATTGTTTCAAAAGGACGGCGTTTAAAAGTACATAATTATCTCTGGTTTTATTCGAGGTAAAAAGTACACATTAGACTTTTTGATGTTATGTGTGTCTATATTTAATAGTTCGTTTTTGTATATTTTACGGAGAAGGAAAACATTTGTAAGAGCAGAGATATAATGTTTCATATAATATACATTAATATCATATACATATACATACATAGTTTATACTACATACATAATATGTCTTATGTCAGAGGTGGTTTCCTCATTCCTGTCGAACCAGACCACTCTTTATAACACTCCAAGAAAAATATAATGACTCTACGGTAGATCTTCTAGGTACCACATAGAAAAATAAAAATGTATAGAAGCGAAATAAATTTTATCAGTTCCTATTCATATTCGATTTCTATTTTAGAACCCGTAGAAATAACTAATATCAGAAGTACAATACAATACATTCTTTCAAAACTTTTTCCAAAAATTGCATTCGACAAAAACATTTGTTGTGGGCACGAAACGCGCGGGCCGCGCGGGCTGCGCGGGTGCGCGCCGCTCCACCGCAACTATTGGCTGGCGCGTGCAATTGACAGCCCCGCTCAATTTATGGCCCACAGTGTCTACCGGGCAGGCCATCGAGTCAAATCGCTGAATGTGGCATTAGTGGACGCACAAATAGTTATTCTTAATAAGGAAACAAGCAGTTACAAATATGTAAAAATAAATATCGATTATATTATCGTAGACGACGTTGTAAGTAATTGTTTAAAAAGTAACTGAAATAGCAGCTGCATAAACCAAACAATACTATAAATGTACTGGGAACAAAAACGAATATATTGGCGTTGAAGTCATACGGTCCGTAAAAGCTGTAAAACCGTCGTTGGGTAGAATTACATTTATTCATATCGTCATCGTGATCTGCGATGGGATGTCCACTGGTATCCAGACAGACTTCAGACTTCCCTTGGACAATGTGTTATGCGTGATTTCTGTCCAATGTCATCCTATGATCTATAATACGCGGTCTCTCGAAATATTGAAAACAGAGACATCTTAAGGACTTAAATTATAATTGTTTCAATTTTCAAATGAAAATAAGTACGAAATATAATTTATCTGTTATAAAACTATTTTCCTCTGCCCAATCCCTTCCAGCAGCCGTAAGTCCGAACACACACGCTGTGTTTAATTAATTCTCGCATCGGAATAGTGTGAATTCTGACTGTAAGTGAAGCCAGCGATTATTTTGTTTTGTCGTTTTAATTAACGCACGGCCGCACCGCGCCGCTCCTCGCCTTTTTACTGGCCGCACTATTTTAACATGTGTTCAAATCACTGCGTTATAGGACGTGACAGTTTGTTTATATGTATTTTATATGTATAAGTATTAGAGACATTTCCCCCCACACATCCACCAATGCAAATCCTATCAACCAGGATGGACAGTACGCAAAGAATTAGCATCGAGTTCCGGAGCTCGGCGAATCTCTAAGGGACACTAGCTTTTCTTTAGACCGCATCGAAATAATTAGAAAGATAAAACAAATAGGAATAAGGAAACAAAAGATTGGTATACATATTAAATACTAGCTTCTGCCCACAAACTTCGTCTAAGTGATTAACTTTATTTGGAATTTCCCGCCCCGTCCCGTTATATCCCGCCCGTCCCGTCTTATTCTGACTCAAGGCATGTAATACAGCTACAATTCTATCCCTTTGTGTATAAAAAAAAGAAATATACCGAAATTCCTTCCTCATCCCACGGAAACACTATTTTTTTCGGGATAAAAGTAAGTATTAATACAGGGTGTCAGCTAGCAAACCCCCCATATCAGTTTTTCTCATTTATTTTCCATGCATAGACATCGATCGGTCACTTATTATATGTATAGATGTAAAAAGTAGCAGTGTCTAATGTATTGGATGATATGGCGTTTAAGAGAGATTTGAACAATTTAAATTCGTAAAAATGATGGTTTATGATGTCTGAAAACTACAACGAAACAATCAGTGATCATCCTTGAACCTATCAGTCAAAGAAGTGATGTCGCGAACCTTCAAAAGGCTGGCGTGGTACATATTATACTATGGCCAGAGCCTTCGCAATCGAACGTTCGGTTGTCGAAACCTTGCCTTGCAGTGCGCGTACATATATCGGCTGTCTTATAATTTGTATCTTTAATTACTTCTAATTTTATATCTAAAATGAATGTACAACCAAAAAAAAATGACCAAATTTATTTAATTAATAAATCAACACCCCCCAGCTAATCTGTCCATGAAAATTGAATGCAAACTGTAATTATATACCAGAACTGAGTGAAAAACTGCGGGGGTGTTTTATAAATCATCCCTTAAGATAAGCTACGGCATAATTAGGAGTGGCTGAGGCGCGTTGCTTTTTTCCTAATTAAAAATAAATATCAAATGAAGCAAGATCGAGGATGGCCCTTCGATAGCGGGAGGCAAGGGTGAGGCGGGGTGGAACGGATTGGTTCCGTAGAATTTGATTTTCAGGATAATATAAATAGATATCACTAGGAAACGATTTATTAGAATTTTGTTAAGCTTATCGAAGAAGGAATCCAGTGTGTGGAATTTTAAACAAAGTAAAAACCTCGGTATTTGCTCATGCTCGTAAGTATGTTTGCGGTAAATGTATTGGTTTAATGAACATAGGTAGGTATTTAATTTTAGTCTTTACGCTCAAAGATGGGTGAACTGCATTTAAAAATTTAACGCTGCTTAATCAAACATATAATTTCAACATTACGTACAAGATAACTAACAGACTTAGATTTTTCAGATATTTTTGTGAGACTAAAAAGTCTCTCGTCGTTCCTGATACCCACGACACAAGACTCGATCTTAGTGTGGGGTCAAGACCACTTATGTGACTGTTGGGTGAATTTATTATTATTTATTTAAATAAGACCAAAGTTATAATTACATCTCACGATTCATCGGTATATTATGACAAAATTAGTTACTTATCAGTGGTGAGGCATTACATCCACCATTCCCTGATATGCCGCGGGCATTTATGCAAATAAAACAAGACTTTTTATAAGGATTTTTTGTAATTTCCTAGGGGACCCTAAAATCATCCCACTTTAAGAAGGGTATCGCATCGATTTTTCATTAAATAAGTAATGAACTTAAGGGGACTGTTTTATTACTTTATCTTAATTATTTATCTGACTGATCTATGAATACTTTGTACATGGGTAATATATAATTACACCTTTTAAATCCTGCACTGAAAGTGGGCCCTAGTTGAGATGAAAAAAAGCTTGATGAACAGTGGGTGACGTAAGCATCACATCTGCGTAAAAGGCGTAACTTTATGTATGCAATTGATGTAATAAATAATAAATTAATACACCCAACAGTCACATACATAGTCCGACCCCACATTAAGATCAATTAAGTCTTGTGTTGTGGGTATTAGAATCTAGGAGACACTTTTCGGTCTCACAAACACCCAGAGCCGAGACAAATATCTATGGGCCATACAAACATTCGTCTCAGGGCAGCAGTGGACTGCAATGGGCTGATGATAATTATGAAAAAAGTCTTCAATCTTTGTCTGCTCTAACTGTATATGGGTTAAAAATAAAACCTTGATTGTAAAATCCTCATCTGATTTCTTTAATTTAGCTTCATATACTTTCTAATTCCCATACACTTTGACCATTGCGTTTTTATCTCATTCAGCGACAACCCCTCGACATTAAGATCTATCTGAAGTACGAACTAGTGAAGGGAATCTGATATGAATCTTTAATTTTCCAAATTTATTAAAACGCTAAGCGAACTCTGCGTTCAAACAGCAATATTTTTAACGACGGAGGTTAGGCGTAGGGGTGGGATGGTATCGATAAAAATATTGAAGTAGGAAAATGTATTTCTAAATTCCTTTTCTTAGAAATATATTGTTACATCATACGAGGCGAGGACTAAGAAGAATTTAAGTAATAAATAAATAAATAAATAAGTTCGATTAAACAATTGTACCTAAACCTATAAATTAATCGTCTTATAATTGCAGTAAGGCATATTCGCTGAAGAAATTACACTGGTCAACAAAATTTTGTAACAAGAAAGGTGCTTGCTAATTTTAAATTACCTACCTATCCTCATTTTATTACCATATTTATTTTGACTCCATTAGGTCTAGTTTTCTTGTTACAGGTACTAACCACAAAATTAAAAATTGACCGTTTTTGTTTCACTTTCGCATTCAGAGAGTTTGTTTATTTGAAGAACGTAGTGTTTTGTTCTGTTTTTAGAGTTAAATTATTCTTAAATAATGTCAAGAAAGTGTCAAAATGATCCTGACAAGTTTTGTTACATTTGTGGTGACAATACTTTCAAAACTCAGCGAAGGAAATTGACACCATTACTATCTAAGTTATATGAACAGTATTTTGGCTTCGCCATCGAATAACAAGACAAAACGTGGGTTGCACACGTCTGTTGTGTTACCTGTGTGGGTCTCCTCACTGGATGGGCGAAAAGATCTCGATCTATACCTTTTGCAATCCTATGATTTGGACGGAACCAACGAACCACTCATCTGATTGTTTTTTTGTCTTACTGATACAAAAGGTATTACAATTAATCCTGACCTGCCATCAGCTAAAAGATCGATCCCTCATAGTGAAGATCTACCGGTATCAGAACCACAAAGTGAAAGCTATGGACAACAGGGGTGACGGCTTTTTATACTTGAAAGAAAAATTTCCTAAGCTAAGTAAAGCAAAAATTTAAGAGGGCATATTTGTTAGCCCTCAAATCAGGCAATTGATGAAAGATGATGTATTTAAAGAAAAGCTTATAATTTAGAAAAATCAGCTTGGGAATCTTTCATGAAAGTAACTTCCAATTTTCTAGGAAATCACCGATCAAGTGACTATAAATGTATTATCGCGGAGCTTTTATGTACTTAAATTAAAAGGCTTTGGGCTCTAATATCTCGTAGAAAAACGATATGAGGGCAAGTGGAGCCCACGTATGTTAGCAGATTACAGTTGGACATTAAAACGAGACGTTCCTGAAGCAAAATACAGACGAAAATCGTAAAAGAAAATTCATATTAATGTTGCAATAAATCGAAATAACTTATTTCTGTTGATAAAAATTGAAAAATTCCAAAATGTTACAAAATGGTATTACGAAAAAACTATTCGTATTTGAAGCATTTTAATTTTATTTCTAGTATCCTTATCCTTGTCCTAAACATAACTAGACAAAAGTTTTCATGTTACATGCAAAAGTTGTTTTTTTGTTGACCAGTGTTATTATTCATATCGATCATATAGCGAAGTAAAAGTGGCCTAACAATGACCAACACAATTTATTAATTTATAGCAATACTAATAAGTCATGCACTAGGCTTGCGCGTGATTT
Source organism: Deilephila elpenor (assembly GCA_949752805.1). Taxonomy (NCBI): domain Eukaryota; kingdom Metazoa; phylum Arthropoda; class Insecta; order Lepidoptera; family Sphingidae; genus Deilephila; species Deilephila elpenor. The sequence continues at coordinate 10,656,640 of OX457115.1, forward strand.
CATAATTGGTACTATATGGTTACAAACACTGCGGTTCGGTTTCGATATTATCCTCTTAGCAAATGATATTCTAATAATACTTAAATTCTTTTTGTTCTTCATTTATAAGTAATGCGTAAAAATATGATAATATGGGATAAACTTGCATTATACCTTTTTTTTCGATTTACCATAGTCTGGTTAAGCTGTCAACGGAATATCATACAAGTAGGTGCAAATCTCATTGTGGTCCATCGAGAAATTCGCGTCTAGGATCACCTCTTAATATCCAGTATGGAGAAGCTTGGCCTAATCTGGACCTCTTGTCAATCAATACTGTGTCTCGATACCTACAAGAGTTATAATTACGATACAGCATTTTTGGGTACAATTAATTAAATTCTCATATTTTCAGATGCGACAAACAACAAAACGTCCACTGACACTGAGGAACCTAGTACTATGCTTTGAAATCATGGGAAAGAAGATGCATTAGATTTGAATACGAAAGAAGTGACGGAAAGAGACATGATGAGGTAACTAGAACTACTATCAATAGTTTTCACCTTGTCAGCATATAAATTGATACAACACCTCACATGTCATAATAATGGAAGCCGTTTAAAGCCACTTGTACAATTAAAAACTAATCAACGACGGTGGACAATAAAACGATGACAGTATGCGGCAGTTATGCCGGTAATATGCACTGATTGATGAGTACAATACAATACAATCAATTCGTTGACAATCTATTGGGAGCCGATTGATTTGACGCGAATGAAGTATGGCCAACGCAAGCATGTTAATATGATAGATACAGTTGTTACAAATATTGTTAGGTGTAATATCGTTGGGAGAAATTGCATAGTCACACGCAATCCTGAACCTTAATCAGAATCAGAAAATAAAAGAGTTTATTTTCCCACATTACGGAGACCCGAAAAAGAGAGAGAATAGAGAATGCATGTGTTTTTTTATCGCAAAGAATAGTGAGACGAGCATGCCAGCAGAAGTAAAACACAGTAGCAAAATGAAACAACACAATTAAAATCAAAGCAATGACTGGCATCCCACTGCGCTCGCCATTCTGAGACATAAGATGTTAAGTTTCGTTATGTCCAGTAGTTACACAGGCTACAATGTCCTTCAAATCGGAACACAACAGTGCATTTACACTGCTGTTTGGCGGGAGAAATAGACATTGCGGTGGTACCTACCCAGGACTCTCACATATGAGAGTCCTTCCACCAGTAACAGTCCTCGCAGGCTATGCAAAGACCCGAACTAACATTAAACCTGTCATGGTATCATATATTACGAAACGTTTCTTGGTTCCACAAAATCCAGACCCAAAACAAACACTTTTGAATGACGCCATACAAACAACTAAAAAAAAATCTACCAGTCTATTACCAGATGTGACTCTTTATTGTGATAGAAGACTTATTAAATCATTATTATGTAGTTCAATTTCACATTATAACAACATCTGGCGAATACGATTAATCTACTAAAGATCTTAGGATTTAGTACACAGTATTTAATTGCGATTAATTCTACAAAACTAGTTTCTGATTCAGGTCGTTTGCGAACCTTAACCTGCTTGTTAAGGTGAAGGCGCCAATTTAGTCATATTCTAGGTAAATGTTGTGTGCTATTTAGAAATTTATTCTTTGAGCAATAAATTTATATAAAATAGCTTATAACATATCTTTTTTTAAATTTAGATATTCCAAAAGAAAAAAATAGTCAGGACAATTCAATGGGCAAGCAGTTTGTAAAGCATTCTAAGCAATGCAAACAATCTCATCTTAGACTATCGTAGTTGTATTTCCTGATAAGGAGGAGGGCAGAGGAAGAAATGGCAATAAAAAGCTCACTAATTAAAATAAACTTTACGTTATATTGGTTATCTGAGAGGCAGTGGTGCTAACATGGTCAATGCATCTTATTCACGCTGTAGTCAGATTGGCTACAATTGGATCATGAATACATACCAGCGATCTGCTGTCTCTTTCACACCTTTCCTTATTCACTTCAAAGCCAGATCATCACATTGATTAGTCAAAGTCTGTGTGCGATATGATATAAAATGCACATATAAGTGATACGGGAACAATTATTTAAGAAATGATAGAAACAACCGTTCCGATGAGTGCTTTATTGCAACTCAACTTATAGTGATATAAATCAACTGACATGAAAATGCTTACGATGCTTAAATGATTTGAATAATGTACGGTAGCCCGTACAGTTCGGTATCTTCAAATTCGTCTTCAAACAATCGCCACTTATCGGTTTCGGCGCCGCATCTCACATGACATCATCGCGCGATTGTAACACGAACGGTACTATTAAATTCAATTATTTTACATTGATGTCAAATTTATTGATTGCCTTTAGTGCTTTTATTTACGTGCTAATTGTGCCTGGTTAGAGGTCGGATGATGTTATCGAATTGAATATTGCTTACGATTTATGCGTGGCTAGTGTATTTGAAAGGGCAACTGATGTATGTAAGTGCTGGTGGAAATGCGTATCTATCCAGGTAGCGACCACCGTAAATAGTGGTTGAACCAGTTATATTCAACTACATGTATTTCGTTCGGGTTCATCTTGTCTATATCCACATATACATGCAAAAACGTATTTTTCCCAGAAGGTGTGGTCCAAGTTGCAACCAGGACACCCACATTTCGCCTTGTATGTTCCGTCCCATGATGTGATGAGGGCGAGCCTATCGCCATATCGGGCACAAATGCCTGACTCCGGGCTGATAATGAATTTAAAAACCCAATATCACTTTGCCCGACCCGGGATTGGAACCCAAGACCTCAGCTTTGTAGTCGTACCGTAGTACAACAACGCCACCGGGGCACCGAGCTTTTAGTTTTTTTAATCAAAATTATAAATATCAGCTTAATAATCCTAATGACCGATAATATTAAAAACTAAAAAAAAAATACATCATAATACTAAATAACACTAAAAATAAACTAAACAATAATATTTATACCTATCGATAACAACACCGGAGTATCGACACCCACCCCATCCCTCCAGTCGGTACGCGATAGGAAATTAAAATTTTCCTCTTCATTTAAAAAGAAGCAGTGCCCGAGGCTAACTCCTTAATGCGAGTGTACATCTATCCGAGACTTATATTATACATTTTATTTATCGATGTGGTCTGTACACCGCTTTATTAATGTACTGTTTTATATTATGTACGTTCTTTGCCTGTGTGGGCAGATGAGCTAGCGGCCTTATTCATGGACTGATTTAAAACCTATTTTAGGTATTAAATGTGTTGTCTTCTTTGCTTAAGGTGAATTTTTAAGTCGTTCGAAAGGGACAAAACATTCGATAGCTAAAATAGGTTTTAAAATCTGTGTATGAATAAGGCCGTTTGTGTTCAACATTGCTTATAGACGCCTGTTTAATGACAAGGGACGGCCATTCGTGGGCTTTGGCATTGCCAAGGATACAATCCAGCCGCTATCAGTACTGAATCAGGCTGTAATATTCGTAACTTTATTTGAGAGATTTAAGTTTTTCTATCATATATACATACATACATAAACTCACGTCTTTATCCTCGAAGGGGTAGGCAGAGGCGCCACCAGGACACCCACATTTCGCCTTGTATGTTCCGTCCCACGATGTGATAGGGGGCGAGCCTATCGCCATATCGGGCACAAATTCCTGACTCCGGGCTGATAATGTATAGAAAAATCCAATATCACTTTGCCCGACCCGGGACTCGAACCCGAGACCTCAGCTTTGTAACCGTACCGTAATACAACTACGCCACTGAGGCAGTTTTTCTTTCAAGCTAGTTTATAGCACGGCTAAATTTACGAACCATAGTGGAGAAGGCAGATACCCTCGCAATATTTTCCTTCATCGTTAAAGGCGCTGCGTATCGATTAGTTAATAAATTTTAAGCCTTGTATTAAAAAAAACCAAGGTAAAACAAAAGACACTGAGGCAGAAAGTTGACTAATATGGAGAAAAATTGGTGGGCCCTACGCTAAGAATTTGGGGATGGGATTTCTTCGTCGAATTGATCACCACGGTAGTCTCAAATCTTTTACGATACACATAGAAAATACTTCTTCACGATTTGAAAGAATTGAGACGTTTTTTTCGTAGTGTATAATTTGCAAGTATAATATATAGCATTTCTTCAACAAACTCGTATGTTTTCAAAGATACAATAAAAAAAAACTTCGCCAATCACAGCAACCGTCAAGAACACAGTAAAACAAACTCGACGTGGGTTCCAACACACAAGAGAAGTACCGAAGTTTCTTCCAAGTTATTATAAAGTCGTTCGCGTATGCAAGTTTCAGCATTCAATATACTGAAGAAATTAATTGAGCGGACCTTTCAAAGAAAGCACACCTCAAGCCATTCCCACCCTTAATACTTACACGTATGAGTGAAAATTCCATACGTAGAAGATGTTTTGAAAAGTCCAATGCATTACCGAAAAGAACGTTTGAGATTTTCGGTAAAAATACGACTCAATTATGGCAAGTTTTGGATTTGTAAAGTTTATTGCGCTCTTTGAGAATTTCGGAGGTGGTGGCCCTTAACCCTTTTCTTGGCAGAAAAAAAAATGTACGGGATTAGTTCTTTTTTGTTTAATTCTGTTTTGAATAGAAATATAAGTGATATAAAAAATGAAAAAAAAAATCCTGGGTATTCAGTTTTGGAGGTATACAATGTATCGCACGAGATACATTGCCAAGTATCTGTACTTTCTCCTACATAAGCCAATGTATCTGAGAGGATACAATGCTCAAAATAAAACTCAACAAATTACTAAAATAAAAATTATAACCGGAGTTATTGATATGAAATTATAAAATGAACAATAAAACCTTAAAAATAATATAACTACCATAAAAAAAACTATTGAGGTCAGCTATGAAACATTAAAAAACAATTTCTATTAGGCAGAAGACAAAGTTTGCATAAAGGTTTCTTAGATTTACGCGAATGTTACACATTGAAATAAAACTATTTTTACGGATTTTATCGCGATTTGGTTTAATTTTTACATTTTTTAACTTCCCGACGTTTCGATTGCTTTTTGAATGTGTCAGTCCGCCCCGTGACCACGAAAGCTGAAAAGCAATCGAAACGTGCGTCGGGAAGTTAAAAAATGTAAAAATTAATCAGTCCGCCCCGTGACCACGAAAGCTGAAAAGCAATCGAAACGTTGGAAGTTAAAAAATGTAAAAATTAAACCAAATCGCGATAAAATCCGTAAAAATAGTTTTATTTCAAGAAGACAAAGTCTCAGGCCGCATTTTGAGCACATAACAGTAGTTTGTCCTTTAATGCATAGTTTGCACCTCCCCTTGCCGCTGAACATTGGGAAATGTCCAACCTGATCGTACCTGACACAAGGTGTGGGTCTTGGCATAACAGGAGCTTTAATTATTTTAGCTGGAGTAGGCCCTGCCACGTCTAATCGCTCTAATGAAGTCTCCTTTTTGTGCATCAATATACTTTGAATTGTAAGAGCTTTTGGCGTATAGGCTTTGGGCGTGTAATTACAAGCCTTGGTCGTTTAGATCGGGACGACAACGCTACAGGTGATGATAAGTTTGGTGTACATGGAGAGACTAAATTTGTTAGCAAAACGGATGTCAATGGCTGTGTAACAATTGGTGATGGCTGTTGAATAATCGGCGATGGCAAAAGTGGAGAATCGGTTACTGCTGCTTGAATAAATAATCAATAATCAATAAATACACCCAACAGTCACATACATAGTCCTGACCCCACATTAAGATCAATTAAGTCTTGTGTCGCAGGTATCAGAAACTACGAGAGACTTTTCGGTCTCACAAACACTCAGACCCGAGACAAATATTTGTGGGCCTCACAAACGGAATTTCACGGAATTTCTACGGTATGTAAGTCCGCCAACCCGCACTAGGCCAGCGTGGTGGACTATATGGCCTAACCACTCTCAATCGATTCTCTCGATTGTAGAGTAGGCCCGTGCCCTGCAGTGGGACGTATGTGGGCTGATATAGATATAGATAGATCCACGGCTCAACGTTCGTTTCATGGTATTCTGCAAAGAAATTAAGCATTCACCACCAATACCAAGCATACATACAGACTTGTTATAGTAATATTCTTTGCGAAAATAGAAAATAGAGGCCCGTTAGTTACATTTCTAGCATTCTCATAAATATAATTAAAGCCATCCACTGAGCAAAAGTTTAGCACAATGAGCAAGATCATAAACGACGTATTTACAGCAATAAATCGCCACCCGTGCAAGCAGAGACACATGCAAAAACTATTTCATAACATTCCCTTAATATGGCAATGTGCACCATGAGATACATAACAGGTAATACCTAATTCTGTTGTAACTTGGCGGTGTGCACTCAGGGATACATAGCACGCAGTACCTAATTCTGTAATAACTTGGCAGTGTGCACCTTGAGATACATACACAAACAAGATTCGTTTTTTCATACAATAGTTAACATTTGGTTTGAAAATACAATTTATACACATGTTTACTTCGTAAGGAATATAAAAACAATCACACTCTATAAAATATATCCATGTAGAATTAAAAAAATACAATATTCTTACCTTCTTGCGTTGGATCGTGTCGATTCGACGAACAATTTTCGATTTTAAAATGTAACGGTACTACCAACATTATCTTGCTCAATAAAAAATCGTTCGGAAATATACAAAATATAAATTGTTATATGATGTTTCGTTTCATTCGCTATTTTTTTCAAACTAGGAATTTTTAAAGTTGACTGTATCTGACGAGATACATTGTCAAGAAAAGGGTTAACACGATTTTTTAATCTTGAACCTAGTTTAGGTATAAGTTTTATTTAATTTTCGATTTTAAGTCTCATTAATTTCATTATTTGATGCTAGTTAACACGAGTTTGAACGCGATTTCGCGGAAACATGAAGTACCTAATTTAGTAACTTGTTTAAAATTACAGAACTACGACTAAAGAAAGTTTAAAGTTTTATTGTCCCGCCCTGTTTGGCGGGAGACAAAGACTACCCAGGCGGCCTCTCACATATGAGGGACCTACCACCAGGTATTATTTACAATTCAAAGCACACAAAAACTGCATTTACAATACTTTACAGTAGAAAACCACCTTAATCAAGAACTACAGAACCCTAGAGGCTAAAATAGTAACTTGATTAGCAAAATCTCGCGAGTAATCCAATAAAGTGGGGTTCCGTGAATCGAAGACGGTTCCGTAGGTGTCAGTGGTGACACGTGGCGAATTGAAGGGAATTCACGCTCGATTGCAGACTTGACGAGTGCACGACGGAATTGTATAGAGCTGTGTCATTTTATTTTGTTGGAGATTTTGATGTGTATAATATCAAGACCGCGACCGAAAACGAAGCCAGGAGGTAGTATTAGTGATATCAAACACAATGCAAGTAAAAATTTTACAAAAAAATTTTTTTTTTTTATTTTTTACATATCTTCGTATTTGAGTGATTAATACATCGTTTTTCTAAAATAATGACGTATATCGCTTAATTTTTAAACACGCAATGGTACGTAAGGGTTTAAATTACTATTTTTGCAAAAACTAGGTATTTACTCCTCAAAAAGAGTGATTTTTAAAAAATTGTTAAAAAAAAATCCGCCGTTTATTTTGCAAAATTTTTTGTTGCTTTGTGTCTGTAGCCGCTAAAACTACCACCTGGCTTCGTTTTCGGTCGCGGTCTTGATATACCCTGTATATAGGTATAAATAAATACACCTAACAGTCACACACATAGTCCTGACCCACACTAAGATTGAGTCTTGTGTCGTGGGTATCAGAAACAGTGGGTATCAGAGATTTTTTCAGTCTCACAAACACCCAGAAAAAAAAACCATGGATCACACAAATATTTGTTTCGGTGCGGAGATCGAATCCGCGGCCTCTCGTTTCACAGCCGGCGTCCAAGCAACTGCGCCACGGAGGCTGTCAAATGCTATGTAGTTTGTACACCGGGTGGAACTGTGTGCCTTTTCACCTCAAGTATCGTATAGTTAAATCAAAAGTTTGTATCAGCTCTATAAACATCCCCACGAAGTCGAAGACACGAGATAATTTGATTTGAATTTAATTAAAGAGCAACATCGATTGCCGAGGATGCAAGATATCGGAGGAATGTTTCATAAGACGAGCCTTGTTAGTTGTCCTGTTTATTGGATTTCGAGGTCACTGACAGTTGATAGAGATTCCGTATTTGTTTATGCTAATTTCGAGCGTTCTTGTGTTTGATTTGATTAGAATAAGAGAATAAGAATTATTTTTGTATCCAAAAAGTGATTTTTAAACAGTATGTCTTATTTCTATTGGCCCCAAACAAGGCCGGTACCTTGTTCATTGAATATAAGTTTTGTTATTGATTATGTGTTAATTTAATAATCGCCTCATTCGTGTAGTTGAAGCGTTTTTGTAAGATACTGGCTTCGGTTTACAGTTCGTACGATCCATTTTAATTTATACAATTTGATAATATTTAGGATGAGAGTTTATTTAGTATTCAAGCTATTGTCCACAGTTTATTGCAATCCATGTTAGCGAGAATCAAAAATAGCTACATAGGTATTGTGGCATCTACTTTTCGACAAGCTTACTGCTTAATGTGATGTGATAGAGGGCGAATGTACCGCTGTGCCAGAAATAATAGTCCCGGCAACTCATGACAATGAAAATAAAACCTTAAGCAACAATCATATTATAATTTCTTTACTGCCTACTTTCGAAGGCAGTTTTCACCAGAGAAGATGGAGCACGAAACTAGTTTTGCTGTTGTCAAAACTAGTTGAAATACTGTGATTATAGCCGAACAAGACGGGCAGCAATTTGGCTTAATTCAGAACATAATAAATAATTGACAAGATATAATAAGCATATGAGATTTTTTTATTGCTATGAATAGCGAGACGAGCATGCCATTTGCTTGATGGTTAACGATACGACCGTTCATTGACAGTAGCAAAACCAAACAACACCACGAATCAAAGCAATGCTTGGCATTCCACTACGCTCGCCATATTGAGACATAAGATTTTAATTTATTTTATTTTGTCTCAATATGTCCAATAACTACTTTCTCTGTGTTGTCCGCTCTCTTATTTTTTACACATAACAAGTGTAATGAATATACTTGGAATGAAAATGAATACTTTGGCATTAAAAACAATATGAATATCAATGATCAACACCCAACAATCCTGGTTTCCCAAACATTGATCTATAGACACATATTGGTAGAAATATTTCCTCCCCCTGTTATTTAGCGTGTGGACAATACTTGCAAACACGGTTAATCTGCTCATATACTAAACACCCTTACCAAAACGCCGCCTGTGCCCTCTAAATCATATATTAGCGGAAAAATGAGCCTAATGGCGGACTTATAATCAAAGAAAGAAATATCTGGTCTAACACACGAGATGGGCAGCGGACGTGTTGGGTAAAACAGCGATTTTTTCGCAGAAAAGTGGTATACTTTTTTTGTTAAGAGCCTTTTTTTATCATAATGTAACAACAAAACATGGTCATTAAATATAATAATGATTTTTAAAATAATTCGCAAATTAAATTAGATATTTTTCGAAGCTTCCTGCTTAGCCGATAATAACGTGAAGGCAGATTGAAATGTAGGTGAGAAGATGAATTAATAATCACTAAACACTGCAATTTTAAATAACTATGGATAATGCATTATAACACAATAAAAAAATATATTATACATCTATTAAACAGTTCAGGCAAAACTTCATGAATGACTAATTAAGCCACAAATGTTTCTGAAACCGCTCCTACCCCCACTAAGCCCCCACCACGTGACCAAATAAAGGGGCGTCCGTCCCGGGTGGACATCAAAGCGTTAAGTGCTTCTTTTACTCATCGAATCCCATTTACGAAGGACAGTCCCTTGCGATAAATAAGATTATGTTTGCTACGTCCGTTCTGTCTTGGTTTAAGTCTGGTATTGATTTTCGAGGGTTATAGGAGCCTTTCATCCAAATATTAACCAAATATTGTGGAGTTGGGGGTTAAGAATTTAGAGAAAATGGGAGTTGAAATAGTTCCATAGAGAAGGCATGTGTTTAGCAATGGACTCTGTGGATGAATAGGGAGAGAGAGAGAGTAGAAATAAAGGTTGTTGGTACAAACTGTAAATTTTAGAAGTTATATCTGTATTCGAAATCATTCCCAGCCACTTTTAAAGGAAATATGAATTCACGAGTATTCCACATTCTATTAAGAATATCAAAAAATATATGAAGTTAATTTGATCTAGGCCAGCGGGTGGACTAATGTGTTCTGTCTTTATTTCGCCTTCTCCATGGTGGAAAAGTTTTCGTCAATACGAAGTTGTGGGCTATAGAAACCGATACAATTCGTAACTCATCTTCAGCGATTTTTACCAAGTTATTTGATTTAAATAGGTAAATTGTTTGGAAATATGTAAGTCTGCTAGGTATTCATACGAAAGCATAGGCGTCATAAAGAAACGATACTTTACAATCAGTGGCACAAGTAAACTAAGGGGTGACAAAATGGAATACCAGCCCAAATGCTAATTATTAATAAAAATAGAAGCAACGAGATGCCACATACCCGACCCCATGATCACCGAACCTTATGAAGGCATACAGTAGAATCAAAATATTAAGCTATGTTTTTTATGCCAAAATATTTCTGACCTCTGCCAACTTATAAAACCTTCAAAAACTCCAATATTTTGCAATACTCGAAACCGTACATGCAAAGCCTAGGTACAGAGATAAATAGCGCATATTGCAAGAAGTAGATAAAATTTAGTTCTATTTTAGGAACGGAAGCATTGCGAACAGCGTCGAATAATTTAAAAGCCATAAGCTTCAGACGAAAAATGTACTCGCACGTTTCGGACCGACATTAGGCTACGGGCACAACGTTGGACTTCGCCTAGAAATTAGGGGTTTTTGTTTAATTCAATAATTATCAATAAACTATCCGTATGCCTAGTTGCATTTTAGATAAGAAGTGTGTGAAAATATTAAGCACTAATTGCTCTATTGCTAATCACAAAAATCAAAATAACTGACATACGAAATGTGCTCTATTTTACTGTTTGATGTATCTTTACTAGGAAAATCTCATATAATTAGGACAATTGAACGATAATGATCACTCGGTAACCATTAACCATGTGGACGGTATTTAAATTGCCATCAGGTAAAGTAGTATATATAATGCCAGTTTAATAAAATAATAGAATCTAGGTTCTAGGAGTTATTTATTAAATTGAAATATTTACCTAGTCTAATGTGAAATGAGATAGACTTCCAATGGATATAGATAATTCAAAAACAAAAAAAATAATTCATTGATTTGTAAACTTGTGCATTTATTTTGAATAACGCATATTTCGTTTCTATAGCATTATTACCTACTAGAAACCAATCTACATATTTCCCACTAGAATTTTCTGCATCTACTCCAACTTCAGCGCCGTCTCTCTTTTCCATTCCATCTTCACCTTTAACAGCATTATCACCAACAAAAGCCTGATCATAAGTTTCCTAGTAGGTTTTAGTAATCCCCCCTCTATGCACTAAGCTTAGATTAAAACCAAACACTAATCCCCCTATACACATTAGCAGATCTCCAGCGCGCAATCCGTACTGGGATTTGCTCTGTACGAATACCGTTTTAAAGCATTTTCTCTTTGAAAATAAAGCTTTAATTGAATACGCGATAATTTTAATTATTTTTCCGTATTTACTTATGCGAGTTTTTGGTTTCCGTTATGTATTGTACGTTTGCGTGCTTAATCCATATAATATTTGTGTGAAATATAGTTATTAAATTTTCATTTGCCTCCGTGGCGCAGTTGGTTAAACGTCGGCTGTGAAGCAAAAGACCGCGGGTTCGATCACCGCACCGAGACATATATGTTTGTGAGGCCTACAGATATTTGTCTCGGGTCTGGGTGTTTGTGAGACCGAAAAGTCTCTCGTAGTTTCTGATACCCACGACACAAAACTTAATTGATCTTAATGTGGAGTCAGGATGTGACTGTTGGGTGTATTTATTTATTTGTTTATTATTTATAGGTTTTGTTTTTACTTTATTAGTTGTTTGTAGTAATTGGGTATATATTTTTGAATGGCGAAATTTTGTGTTCAATTGTGTTTTGAAATGAGGTGATATTGGTTCTATTCCTTGACAAAGCCATTTTCTTATAATATGAAATCCATATATTAATTATTTAGGCGAGGAACGTAGACATTTCTTTTAATATATTTTTCAATACAACGTTTAATTTCAAGCATCGATGATATTTGAACCAAAATGCTACTATATTAAAGAATAATAGGAATCAAACTTTGACCCTAAAATTTTCCAATCAATTTGTACACCAACCGCAGATAGCAAGAATGAATCTACCACCCCAATGAAGTAATAAGGAAAAATATCAAACAAAAAACTCTTACAATATCTTTGTCCACAAAACACATTAATTCCCATCGCCTCACATCATTACCCTCCACTCCCTTCTCTATTGGAAAACAACATTATTACCTTATTAGAAATTACTAGGAGAAACGTACAAACAATAATCGACCTTATTGACTCGTATGTGTATGCGTCAGGGGTGGATATCGCGTGCAAGAGCCGTTGAATAGAGTTTATGTAACATGCGTTTGTTATAACACGTATTGGGAGGCGCTTTGATGTATGTTTGCTGGATATGGTTACGTAATTAAGGCAATTACATATTTATATTACGTTTAATACATATTGCAATAACCAAAGAAAATGTTAAAATGTTTTTTTTTGTTTGGCGTCATATTCATTATCAGCCTGGAGTCAGGAATTTGTGCCCGATATCGCGATAGACTCGCCTTCTATCACTTCATGGGACGGAACATACAAGGCGAAATGTGGGTGTCCTGGTGGCGCCTCAGCCTACCCCTTTTGGGATAAAGGCGTGAGTTTATGTATGTATGTATGAGGCGGATAGATAGCTCGTCTGGTTCTAAGCATCGCGTCTGGCTAGATACTCTTATTCCGAGCTCATAGGATCTGTTCTAGCGAAAGTAGTAAAGCAGTTTTGCTTACTCAGACGGCCCTTGCATACGAGGAACCTATAACATACCAAAGAGTAGTACCACTTTAATTCATTTTATGGCAAAATATGAAGCATGCCTTCACTGTCATTACGTGAGGATTGATAAGAGCGTTTGTTATATATAAATATATTAAAGTCGTTTCTGACCTCGTTGACGCAGAAGATGGAAAGACTACTTGGATCATTTCGATGTGAACTGACAGAAGACTTTGAGTAGCGAGCAGTGGCAGACGGGAAGGAAGACCTTTGCCCTGCAGTAAGATAGGCAAAAAATAAATAAGGTCGCTTCTAGTACATTTAGCTCTTTGGTGACAATGGCGCGCGTCTCTGCGTAGGATATTATCCTCTATCTCTTGTTAGCACACGTTGCTCCTGTTTTTGTGCCATCGATTACGTTTTATAGGCACATGTGTTGTCTACTGCTTGTATCAAATATTACGAGTGTTATTAATCGTTTGTAATTTGTGTTTGATTGTAATTTTAATTAAAATGTGTTGATAATTTTATTTTGTATCCGGTAGGGAGATGTTTAGTTTTATCCAATAACACTTTATGAATCACATCTTGGGGTAAAATCATATTACATTATAAACAAAATTTCAGCGAAGTAGATGGTACTTGTATACTCCCTATATTTTTTATAAAATTAAACCAAATCCGTGAAATAATCCGTAATTTATTTTAATGTGTAACATTTGCGTACATCTAAGAAACAATTTGTCCGCCGAAAATTAATAAAAAAATGACTCACCCGTTGACGGCAATGATGAATGATGGCCAGTCATGATACCTGAAGAAATAAAATAGAATCAATCAAAATTCGCATCTATGAATAGATTTGTAAGGGGACAGGGTTAAAACAGCTTAACTTTCACTTGGTAGCATATTCGTAAACGCTGAGAAAAAGTTTAGTAGGAGCCATCTCTCATCGTGGACACTTTGTTTCAATTGTAATCGTGCGCAATCAATTCAAATCGCGTCAGTCAATTCGTAGTGCGAATAAAAAAAAAACACCCAACAGTCAACAGTCAACATACATACTCCTGACCACACACTAAGATCGAGTCTTGTATCGTGGGTATCAAAAACTATGAAAGAATTTTCAGTCTCACAAACACCCAGACCTGAAACAAATACCTGTGGATCACACAAATAGTTGTCTCAGTGCGGGGATCGAACCCGCGGCCTCTCGGTTCACAGCCGGCGTCTAACCGACTGCTATGGTGGCTGTCAAAGAAAAATAACAAATGATTGACTAAACTTATTTCGAATATTGTTGGTACGATGCAGCATCATTTCGACTACCCTTAATGGTTTTAGTCGTAATTATATGAAGGAGCAACATCATACATGTGAAACACAGGGTGTTAATGATAGAAAGGACTCGGCGAACGCAATTTGGACCGCAAGAGAATATCCCGAACCAATAATCAAGACAAACCGACAAGATGACATCAATACGTATTTTCGGACCCCTTATTAACCTTAGCCCTTGTGCCACAGTTAAAAATAAACAGTGGTCAAAGTCTGCTCATTATATGTTGGACATAAAAAATATTGAACTACTCTATAATTTGTCCTGGTTATAACATAAAAAAATCGCAATACACTTTAAAAAGAAGCTTGCTTCATAAAGTAGATAGAAAACACAATAAAATTGTAATATACAAAATACATTCATTTTTCCCATGACATTTCCGTAATACTATTATGGGCAGCCTCGGGAAGGTTTTGGAGCATACTATGAAATATTTGGAAGCTAAAATCGCGGGCCACAGCTAAACGACGTTTAAAAAAAGGTGTCCATATTTTTATCTTATCTGATAACATAGCAATCACATCACGCATAAGACGTGCACTGTACGCCCTAGCCCAAATATTTCACCTACTGTTAAACTATGCACTGTGTACAAATACCACATGAAGCGATGGCAGGAAAGCAAGGAAACTCGTATTAATTTATGTTAGCGTGAGACAGTAATGATGCTGCGATTATGGCGGTGTTATTGGAAAATATTGGCACACACCCCGGGACAGCGGTCGATAACACTCACTCTTGATTCTTGAATCACGGTAGTTGTAATGTACTATGTTATTTGAAATATTTTTTCTTTATAAGATTTTCAGAGTATCCACTCTGATAAATAAGACAAATTTTATAAGTTTCCAATTCTGTAGAGGATACAAATATTACTATAATATTAAGTTCTTTCGGCGTTTGAACCGGTTGTAAGGGATTATAAGGAGATAAGTAATAACGCAATGTCTATTTCCTCCGTCAAACAGCAATGTAAATGCACTGTTGTGTTCCGGTTTGAAGGACATTGTAGCCAGAGTAACAACTGGACATAATGCGATGGCGAGCGCAGTGTAATGCCAAGCATTTTAAATCATGGTGTTGTTTGGTTTTGCTACTGTCCATGAGCGGTCGTATCGCTTACCATCAGGCGAATGGCATGCTCATCTCGCCATTCACTCCTATAAAAAAAAACAATCTGTTCCCAATTGATAGTCTATCGGGATCGTATTGCGCTTAACATCAAGTGCAGTGCAGACACTTACATACATACATACATAAACTCTCGCCTTTATCCCAGAAGGGTAGGCAGACGCGCCACCACGACACCCACATTTCACCTGGAACCTTCCGTCCCATGATGTGAAAGGGGCGAGCCTATCGCCATATCGGGCACAAATTCCTGACTCCGGGCTGATAATGAATAGAAAAACCCAATATCACTTTGCCCGACCCGGGTTTCGAACCCGAGACCTCAGCTTTGCAGTCGTACCGTAGTACAACTACGCCACGGAAGCAGTCACTTTACATACATAAACTCACGTCTTTATCCCAGAAAGGGTAGGCAGAGGCGCCACCACGACACCCACATTTCGCCTTGTATATTTCGTCTCTTGATGTGAAGGGGGCGAGCCTATCGCCATATCGGGCACAAGTTCATGACTCCGGACTGATAATGTATAGAAAAACCCAATATCACTTCGCACTCACTTTGGCAAGTCTAAATAAAAACAGTATGACAATAGAAATCAAAACCTTAGTGAAAACATATCTGGTATGTTTTTATAAACCTTCACAATCTGATATTCGAGTTTGTGCATGGACTTTAATTCATTTCGTTGGGACGATACAAGATGCTAGGATTTTAAGTTTATCTTAAGGCAAGTGCTTACCCCCGTAATCAGAAACAATACTATGTGAATGCATAGTGCGGCCAAACGAACAAAATCGCCAATTTCAATTACTTATCATAGCATTGCTTCAACACTAAATATTGTTTGTGAATACGGGAGTTAATTTAGCTAATTTTAAAACCAAATCTATACCTTATCTTAACAACGATCATTGCCAAACTTTTTTATTTGTCTGCTCATTTCCTAACACAGATTAAAAGCAATAGTCTATTATAAATCCGTTAGTTAAGTAGGCAGGCAGTGAGCATAGAAAAAGCGGCAATACAATCAGGGGTGGTTCGGCCATTTTGTCTTTAATGTTTATTGCTTTATGCCGCTCCCTGCGGAGTGAGAGGCGAGGAATCAATGCGGTTGATGGGCCTCCGAACGTAGCCCTTACTATTTATTTTAAGTCTTGAAATAAAACTATTTATTACGGATTTTATCGCGATTTGGTTTAAAGCTGTAAAGTAATAGAAACGTCGCGTCGGGAAGTTAAAAAATGTAGAAATTAAACCAAATCACGATAAAATCCGTAATAAATAGTTTTATTTCAATGTGTAACATTCGCGTAAATCTAAGAAACCATTATTTTAAGTCTTATTAAATTAAGCGAAATTTTAAAGATGGTGTGGACTATTCGGTGCCTTAGTAGTATATTTTTTCCGCTATAGATTTATTTCTGAATACCAATAATATTTATAGTAAGCCTTAACCTAAGGAACATCGCCTTGGTTTTTTCTCGAGATCATCACCCGTTGTTCTCTTCATCCTTCTGTTATTATTTTTACCTACCGTACTTTTGTACCTACTCAGGCAGCCTCTCATCTATGAGAGAATAGATCAGACCAGTAATTTAAAGAATAGCAAATGATTGTAGTCCTGTTGCTGAGATATATCGGGGAGATGGGGATTGTAAAATTACCTTATATTAAGAAGAGCATATATTTTACAAAAACACCCATTTTTTAATTTTTAAGAGAAGTTTTTCGAACATCCCGCCAGAGGTCCCAAGTGTGACGCATTTTTACGATTTTTAAAAAATGTTAACTCGGAATATGGATTGTTCGAACAGGGTCAAATGGAAGAAAAAAGGAGAGGCCTTTGCCCAACAGTGGGACACAGTATAGGCTACAAAAAAAAAATTAAACAGACTTCCATTCACTAACGATGAAAGATTGGAAAATATGTCGATTCAAATTCGGCGTAGACTACAGAACCGATGGTAGGGCCACCATCAGTCGTTTTAGGCGCAGATGTTTCTTATGTTAATTCCATTGTTTTTTTGTTAATTTTTATGTCCGTTTTCACGCTCGATTTATTCAGTTCGGCCGTTCGTTTCAGGATTAACGCTAATGTGGCCCGAGACGGAAATCTCACATTTTCTTCGGGTTCAATCTTGGGAAAATCTTCGGCAATTAAATCGGGGAGTCATAAAGTACACTTTTGGGAAAAGCCTCGAGGGGTTTTAATTAATTAATCGTGAAAAATTGCGCATGGAAACAGAGGAAAATTATTTGTATTGAATTTGAAATCGGGCTTAGGAATAAATTTATATATTGGATTTAATTTCAGTTCTTAGTTTAAGCTTCAAATTATATAGGTGGGTACCATAATACTAATTACATTTATTACAACAATTTATGCCAGGTCAATAACATTTTCTAATAACCAATAAATGTCTCAATGTTCAGTCACAAGTCAAAACATCCAATTACAAAAGAAAAAATATTTTAAAAAAGCTTAACATTATCAAATATTAGAAATACCCAAATTTCCAAACATTTTTTCCTTGTCATACCTCATTTGCAATGCATTCATCATGAAATATTAAAGTGCCTCCAGCTTAAATATCTCTTCATTAACGGAAACGGCATTCGAATATCCCCAAAAAGCATTCGAAAATATGACATAAGTAACCGCCCTCTCCCTAAAATCCATCTTCCGAATTAACATTAAAAAAAAAACGTAAAAATGCGTCACGCTTGGGACCTCTGGCGGGATGTTCGAAAAACTTATTGTTCGACGCGAAATCACTTTGGCTAATTTTTCGATTTCCAACGCAGACCGGTGTATGATGACCTGTGGTAGGGGTTTTGTGTTTTATTGTCATATATTTTACGAAGTTTGTTGTAATGTATAAAAAAATTATTAATTACACCTTTTGTAATAATGGATGTTCGGGCCATCACAGTGTCTTGTAGAGTTTTGCATAGTCTTGTTTTTAGGATTTATTTTCCGTTTATAAATGACGTTGGTTGGTTGGACGTGACCCTGTTTGATTTAATAAACAAAATAGTTGTGCAACATGCGTACAATCACGTTGCATTGATTTCCCATAGATCTGCAAGTAGCGAAGTGATGGTGCAATGCAGTAAATTGCCCAAAAAAATATCCACAGGATAATTTCTCTAATTTAGTAACTAATTTATTTAAATTAAAAAAAAACAGTAAGTATAGTCCACAGAGTGTAACACTTTTTACTAAAATAAATTGGGAATATATTGTCTTTGATCTATTTTACGTACACATAATTTATGTTTTATTGCGATGAATGGCGAGACGAGCATGCCATTCGCCTGATGGTAAGCGATATGACCGCTCACGGACAATATATAACCTAATTTATACTAGATAACAAAAAATCCGCTCCCAAACAAGAGACCTTGCTAAACTGGCAAACTTTGAGCGCGTAGCCCGGGGCAGGAATATTTTAAAAACTCACGTTAATCCCCGAGCATTGACGCTTCCTGTGGGATCTCCGTGATTAATCCACGTTTAATGTCATCCCCGAAAAAAATAAAAAGCAGCTAATCAACAGATTGGCGGGACTCCTTCCGATCCCCAACCATAGCACTTGGAGATGGCGAAATTATTTTTTAATGTCTATACAATTCTGATTTATGTTAAATGTATGCTTGATAAGCGGTGTTTGAAGACTGATGTTTTTGTTATATTATATTAAATAATGCTTATTTTTTACAAAACTGTTCAGGGCAACACAGTGGATTTAAATTGTCTAATTAATCCCAAATATTTAATTGATACTTTACGCGTTGTAAACTACGAAGAAGGTGGGGATACGATGCCCGAACCGAACAAAATGTTAACGTGATCAACAAACATTTATTTTGGGTCAAGATAGTTTGTAAGAAAAGCACCTGGGATATTCTGATGTCTCCTACACAAGACAGATATCCTTCACTGTGTTCAGAAATATGTGAAGTCCACGAAATATTCTTCTGTGATTTGTAAAGTTATCTAAGCTTCGTTCTTGTACATACTTTACTGCACCGTTACTCAAGCGGTAATATGTCATACATACATACACTCACGCCTTTATCCCCGAAGGGGGTAGGCAGAGGCGCCGCCAGGACACCCACATTTCGCCTCGTATGTTCCGTCCCATGATGTGATAGGGGGCGAGCCTATCGCCATATCGGGCACAAATTCCTGACTCCGGGCTGATAATGAATAGAAAAATCCAATATCACTTTGCCTGACCCGGGACTCGAACCCGAGACCTCAGCTTTGTAACCGTACCGTAATACAACTACGCCACCGAGGCAGTCATATGGTAATATGTCAGGCATGAATAAACACGCATTTTTAATATATTCAGAAAACATCAACATTTTTGTTCCAACAGTAAATTAATTCATGAGTGTACACATACATAAACTCACGCCTTTTTCCCAGAAGGGGTAGGCACAGGCGCCACCAGGACACCCACGGTTCGCATTTATTGTGTTACCTCCCACGACGTGTACAGAGTATTTTACTTTTAAAAAATTCTATGATTCCGAACCACCTTCCAAATCACAACCACAACGACTTTAATGAAACCATCTAACCACAGTTATAATCGAAAACAAACTCATCCAGACTTTGAACTTTTGAGTTTAAATTGATTAAGAACATCAAACATGCAATCAATATTAAATAGGATTGAAATCGTATCATCGCAGAGGAATGCGCTAATCAGCCTGCCTCTGGTTGGAAAAATTAAATTTGCCGAGTCGATTTCATTTTTCATTAATTCATAGTCGAGGGTCGTGGCTTGGATGTATGTCAATGGCTAGATGCGGCAATATTGATTTAGCCTTTCGGACACCTTTATTTGTAATAATGTGAATTACATAAGCTAATATATATACTGAAAATATAAAGTGAGGCAAAAGTTTAAGCAAAACATGGTTGAGGATTTCATGAACGGCCCACCAACGTAAGTCCTTTAAAAAATCAGCAGTTTATTGTACCGTAGTAAGAAGAAATAGACTTAGAACTGCACATAAGAAACACATTTTAAACAAGGTTTATGTGGTAAGACAGAAGAATAACTATTAGAAAGTATCTATGACATAAGGCACTTATCTTACTATCGTGATTGGTCTATGGATGTGACTGTTTACGTTTTCATTTTGACATTTTGTAAACTTCATTTTTTAATTAGTCGATCACGCTCAAGTCACATCCATCCGTTCTTAGTCCCTGTGTCCCCAGTCGATATCCCGGGTTCCTATATAAAAATTTCCCTCAGGATTCTTAACGAAAGAAAAAACAAATTCTCTTCTTTACACAAGCATGTTTAACCCCCAAACCGTAGCTAATTCGGAGACGAGATGACTCCTTAATTATTAACGGCGTATTTCGAAACAGTTTGTCTTTCACGTAAATTTTTCCGTTTTATACTCTTGCGGATACGATCGAATTGTGAAGGAGTGTCCGTGCGTTGTGGAATTTATTTGAATATTGGAATTTTACTCCTGGACATATTGAGACTGGTGGGAGGTATCTCATATAGGAGGGGCCGCCTGGGTAGGTACCACCGCAATGCCTATTTCTCCCGTCAAACAGCAGTGTAAATGCACTGTAGTTTTCCGGTTTGAAGGACATTGTAGTCAGAGTAACTACTGGACATATTGAGACTTAACATCTTATGTCTCAGGATGGCGAGCTCAGTGGAGTGCCAAGTAATGCCTTGTAATTCAAGGTGTTGTTTGGTTTCCTACTATCCTTGAGCGGTCGTATCGCGTACCATCAGGCGAATGGCATGCTCGACTCGCCATTTAACGCAATAAACCCACAGCTTTGACCCTGTGAGATGCGCATATATGTGTATATTAGTTGCTAAAACCAATGATTTATGTTCAATACACTGGTGACAGTAGTTTACTTCTATTATTTTTGGTAGTTTGCGATTATTATGCGGAAAAATCAACGAAGGTTTATTAAAATCATCATGTTTGACAAACTTTACTTTAACGTTAGTAATTCAACTGATATTTGTTATAGTGGTACACAATGCAATAAGTTCAGTCAACCGCTGTTTTGTTCATTCAAAAGATTGATAGATGACTTCATAAGGCTTACAAGCGGTTACTAGTTCCAAGCAGCTTCAAAATTATAAAAATCTACAGATATCACCGGCTTCTTTGTCAACACTTGACCTAAATATAGGAAATGCAATAGCTCATAGAAACTTATGCTTACAATATGTGTTTATAATGTAGATGAGGGGCAGCGATCCATGCCCGATACGGACGCTGGCTTGTTCTTGTTTTAATGAATGAACGCTTAGATTGTGGCTCTACCACATCGCTATACAGGGTGATGGCAATTTTACATTTAATGATTTTGTAGTTGAAGACAGTGAAATGAGGGTTGAAGAAGGTCGCAGTGATGAACACGAAGAAAGGACTGTTCTTTATGAGTAGAGCTTGATAATTAATTAAGCTGGATTACGAAATTGAAATTATGGAGACTCATGAAAGATATTTATGGCGTGAAAGCACATAGTAACATCAACTAAGGATGAAGGAGTGTGATAGATTAAATTGAGATTTGATGTTTGAAATATCATAATAAGGAGCTCTTATTGCAGATATGCGTCTTAGAGAAGATAAATTTTATAGTGGGAAGAAAAAGGTGTTTATAAGGTAATCATATTACAACGGTTCACCGGATGAAAAATTCACATCACCGCCCAAAAACCAATTCATCTCTCGAATCAGTTTTTCTCCTGTAAAAAAGGACTAAGCGGTGATTTCAAAATCAGATTTGCCCTGTACGAATATATAACCATAATAATCCTCACCAACAATTTAAACGCATCCACCTAACAATAATAATTTACCTTCCCAACACCCTGTATCCTGCGGGTCATATCGCGCCGATTGTTGCGTGTGACATGCGACACGCGTCCATTGTCATCGTTTTGTCGCGCGCCATCATTGTGTCCAGCACGCTTGGCCGCCCATACATCGGAGACGAGAAGCACCACCGCTTCCGTGTCTTCTACTAGATAATATTTGTATCAGGTTGCTTTTATTGGTGTTCTGAGGGCTTTCAAGTCGAGTCTTTACCAAACTTTCTCTGTATTCATTTACGGATTAATTCATAGACAGTTTTAAATTATTTTTGTTATCGAATGCTTTGTCCTTTTCTAACGACTTTTAAATTCAGTTTGGGCCTAAAAGACAAAACATTTGAGAACTAAAATAGGTTTTAAAACGGTTTATGACTAAGGCTTTTAGAGATCATAACAAGACTTTCGGTGGTGTATGAAGTCGGCCAACCTACACTATGCTAGCTCTAAACCCTGACCTAAGGCTTCTCAATCTAATTCTTCGTTGACCAGCAATTCTTTGCTCAGAAGTGGAAGAATATGGGCTGATACAGTACAGTATATGGCCTAACCCCTCGCAATCGTACTCTCGCTTGTAGATGCGGGCTGATACAGATACAATATACACACAGTACAGTAAGCATATTAAAATTTATGCTCATCATAAAGTCTTGGATTGTTTTGTCGAACATCTACTTCAATTTGTTTAAAAACACGAGATTCGCTAAGTATAGGACGTTAAATAAATTACGTTAATTAAATATATATGTAGCTTGATACTTACTTTTGTACAGGTGGTATTCCTTGCATTACGAACTCTTTACATTAACTTTGGCATCCAACATTGCTAGAAAATCACCTTTGAAGTCGTCAAGTTAACTTCTTCAAAAAAATATTTAGACACAAACCGTTTCATTTCATTGATCACTTCCATAAAAGCTCATAGGTGACAGCATTGATGTATTGAATTGTATAAAACATTCCATAAAACATAATTGACTCTTCAACTTGACAATAAACTAGATTGGTATAATTCACGTACAGATGTCTCGTATCACTCAACAAGCCAACCCTTCAAGAGAAATGGTTCCCAGCTCGCCTCAATCAATTTCCTCGACCCATCGGAAGCTTATAAGTTTTTTTCTCGGCTAATATTGTTAGTCCGGCCACGAACGTCCCACGGGTGGTATTTTCCCATAAATTGACCGAGTTAAGTGATTCTTTCGCCCCTACGCCCCCTTTCAATCTTTCAATCCCTCAGCGGATACTTTTTTATGGGCTACCGAAATTTTTCTCAGTTTCAGAGCAATTGCGGCTGGAATAATGGATGTATCGTGTCTTGGTGAGGTCGGATCATTGATAGGCGACGATTTGCTTAAATTTCTTTCGAGTAACTTTAAATCTGAAATTTAGAGTAAAATACCATATACTATGGTATTTTTGCATGCGACGCTTTAAGTGGACTAAATTAGGACAATTCATTAATAAGATTTCGTAAAGGAAAAAAAATTGTGTGATTAGCGAATATGGGTAGTTTTAGTTGTCAAAGCTGAACAAACTGCTTTACAATGATCACAAGAGGTCGCTTGATGCAAGCCTCTTAAGCAATTGAACATGAAATATGTTTAGTTAGTACTAATAGTAATGGTCTTACTGTGGGTGTTTAACAAAACTCACGTATTAGTTTCAATTGGTAGAAATCTGCGTATGCTTAAAGCCGTCTGGATCAGTACTATCGCTTCAGCCGCCAAGCAGCAGTGTGTATAAGCTGTAGATTACTGGTTTAAAGGCAATTGTGATCAATAAAATTAGTGGTTAATAGGAGATTCAAAATTAATGTATCGCAATATGGTCATCAATTTTGATTAGTACCCCTTTTGTCTTTGTGTAAGCGTGACGTCATTTTGACTGAAATCGAATTCAATTTACGTAATACTCGTACTAGTTGTTCTGGAAAAATTGTGTGAAAACAAATAGGTACAGCCCATTGATATATTTTTATTCTCTTCTTGTACTCCTAAGAAATGATACCAATTCCGTGTCCAAAGACAATTCAATCCCAAAAACCATTTGTCGGCATCGCGTCGATTTTTCACTATGGTCCGAGGAGTCGCGTTAGGGTCGCGGGAAATAAATACGCGCCATTGGCGTCCTAAGTGTTGCCAACCCTGGGGATTTGAAGGCATGTTTCCTTCCTGTCTTTGATGGGTTGTTATTTTTATCTGATATCTTTGTCTGTAGTAGCGAGAGATCGGGGTTCACTGAACTGCGAAACTGGAGGTGGGTTAGGTCACACAAAGGATTTGGGGATTTGATCTGGCGCTAATGAATACTGTTTTTCGAATGCATTCACCATCAGATACTGTAGTCATTTTGTCATAGAACAAAAAATCAAGTTAATTATAATTTGCTTCAACTGCGACGGAAAATATCCCGAAGAGAACTGCGTACATGAGAGTTCTTTAGAAGAATTAACATAATATGTGAAATCTCTCAATCCGAAATATGCTTATTTGGTAGACCATGACCTTCGCCTTCTCCATTTCTCAATCCCGTAGTGGGCTTGAAAAGGCTGATATATTACTGCATGTATATAATATAAACTCACGCTTTTTTCGCAGAAGAGTTAGGCAGATGTGCTACCAGGATGTGATAGGGGGCGAGCATATTGCCAAATAGGGCAAAAATTCCTGACTCCGGGCTGGTAATTAATAGAAAAAAATAGTATCACTTTTCCCGACCCGGGATTCGAGCCCAACACCTCAGTTTTGTAATCATACCGTAGAACAACTGCGCCACCGAGGCTGATATATTACTGTTATAAATAATTGTCTCTTGTAGCATGAAAAAGGTCCGAAACTATTTTTAGAATAGCGTAGATATCAAAATCACCTTATCTTAGTAAAGGGGAAACGTATTGCAATAAATATACATATAAAAATAAAGATATTTTTCCAAATGTCGAATATATTGTGGCCTTACATCACACCGACAAGTAATATGGTATGATCGAGTTTAAAACAAATAAAATACTTTGTTTCATAGTATAGTACTTCATTATGAGTAATTTACAGGTTATTTAAAAAAATGACTGATATACTCGTTTATCAAAATATAAAATGAAATTTTCCACTAATAAAAATAGGTCAAATGGTTACAAAAATAAGACGTAGTATTTGAGGAAACATCGAGCCTTACATTTACATGATATAGTTTTTTTTTTCATCTACAATCTATTACATATTTCACGCATCAAACAAAAAAAACAATGTCCAGTATTACCACCAATACGGAAAGCCTAAAACAAGCAAAAAAGCTTACACTACGGTCTAACCGCGCACAATAAAGTGCGGACGGCCGGGGGCAAGTGGGTTAAAATGGAACATCTCGGAATAAAACACCCCCGTTGTCCATAAATATCCCAGTTCGGAAGTTGGTCTGTTAGCGGTCGGGAATTTTTTCCCCTGTCCACTTTTATTTATTGTGATGCGCTCTCGATGGGGCGATCTTACACGATAAAGGATTTTTGTTTTAGAAAAAGGATTGCTTTTATAAATGTTTTTTGGTGTGCTCGCCGAATATCTATATATCTAACATAAGCCATAACATAAGCCTCCCCCAACAATCTACACTGTTCGCTGGATAGTAAAAGGTTTATACAACCGAGAAAAACTATCATAGTGAACAACGAAAACGTCACGTTATCCTACTTATGTATTTCAAAGCCATAGTAATATTGACGGCCAACCTTCAGCGCTGAAGAGGCACTCCATGAAGAAGAAGAAGAAGTAATATTGGCGACCAATAAGGAGTAGACAATTTGGACTGCACTGAAGTTATCACTGAGTGCACCCATTCTATGGTGTCAGTCGAAAAAGACGCATACCCAATTTAGAATCAAAACTAGGACAATTCGAAGCCCACATATAAACTAGATCATTTGTTAAGCAAAATTTATCACCTCATGGATATAATGATAGTATGACTGCTACATAAAATAATGTACCAAAATATTATACAACTCAATATATAAGTGCTTATGTCTAATGCTTGAACTGAATCGCTGATTTTCATCTAAAAACAAACAGCAATTTTACACAACAAAAAAAAACATATTTGACAGTTTATCATACCGTTATGACCCCAAGTCCATTTTTCTATTTTATTACGATCGTACAACTATTTTACGAGTATTGTAAGATGACAAATAAAGATATCAAAACGCGATTTCCCTCGGAACGCCTTCGGGCTCGTGTAAATCTGTTGCAGTGGGAAATAGGGAAAAAATGGCCACTTAACCCGACCTCCCCCGGCCGTGTACTTGCCAAAATAAATCTATACCCGTAAAAATTCGGGTGTAGTAAATTAGAAAGTTTTTCGATTGTGTTTAAATTTTGTTCTCTTTTTAGGAAAACTTTTAAATAAAGCTTCAAATGGAAATACACTTGGTTTTGTATTTCAGTGGTAAATTCTTACAAAGATTAGTATTATAACCATAATATAATTTTATACTTTCGTAGCTTTGTTATAGAAATATATATTTTTATATCTATGTTAGACTGTATTGGTGATTAAACATCTATTAGTACCGGTGGCATGACTAGATCTCAGAGACACAGTGAAAAGAATGAAATTATGAGACCAAGTCCTTTCCTCACAAAAGAATACTATGCAAAACCACAGCGCTTTCTCTCTGTCGGTCAATGTGATGTAATTATTTCTATATCGATTTTTTGAGCGTGGTATTCCGCG
This sequence comes from Deilephila elpenor, assembly GCA_949752805.1. Taxonomy (NCBI): domain Eukaryota; kingdom Metazoa; phylum Arthropoda; class Insecta; order Lepidoptera; family Sphingidae; genus Deilephila; species Deilephila elpenor. The sequence goes on from OX457115.1 coordinate 10,683,851, forward strand.
TTATCTGGATTTGCAGGAATCCAGCTAGTAGCCAGATTGGCCCAACGGTTTGGATGCATTCGAATCATATCTCCTATCGATGTCATATCGATAGCCTCAATTATTATTTCACAATCGTCACTGGTCTCATCATCATGAACGATCATCGACTTCCATACTAAGGAATCATTAAAAATTCACACATCACGTTCGGTAATAACCGCACATCCATCCCAATAAAGAGAACGAACAATTCAAGAATGTTAGCAATTTAAATTTTTGATTCCGTCTCAAATAGCTTGCTCGTGACTTTTCAGCGCTGCAATATCACCACCCCTTTTTAATAAAGTTAGACGGCATACAAATAAATTCGCTTTAAGCAGACGAGAGAGTAAGCACGGAAGTCGTAAAGTAGCACCGAGTTGATTGGATGAGAAATTGGTCTTCGGTTCGGAATTTATTGGGAAAAATTGCTAATGTCGTTTGTCTTGGTAATGGCGGTGAATTGTGATTTTTGATCGCTTTAGATGGCAACGGAATGGGGAAAGAGTTAATTGGTGCTTCAGGACTAGTTATTTGAAGTCTGAAGAAAAATAGGTGTTTAAATGGATTCATTTTGACGTTATTAAGTTGTTTTAAATGAAATAGGACTACTGAATTTGAGAAAAGAATAACCTCTTAAAGAAGTAAGAGATTCCAATAGTGATCGATCGCCGCTTTTGAACAAGCACAACAAATAAGGAATCATAATTGTTCTGATGGCATTTAAGAACAAAAGGAAATGTTTAATTACATGTATTTTGAAACTCTTTAATATATCGAAAGGCCTAATTATTGCTACTTTGCCTCTGCGAGCAAGAATCTTGTATTTTTTGGCAATTGATATCAAATCTACGAACGAAACTCATTACAATCCCACAAACCTTCCAAATGACTAAGTCTTACAAAAAATGTAGCTAAAGCATTTCATAAAGGTTAACTCTAACATGCAAAACGTTATTCCTATTCAGAAACAAGAAAAATAATGTCCTAAAACAGAAAATTAGACATCCGGTACTTTTTCTCAGCCACGTCCACTTAGAGCCCTTTAACTCAAACATTTCCATATTAAATTTCCAGCGTCCTTACTTAAACACGCGAGTGGCGAAACAGAAAATAATATTAACAAAAGAAAGTCCAAGCTTTTATAAAATTAAAAATGTTGCGAATGTAATGATATTAAAATTCAACGCTTATGTACAGAGGTGGGACATAATATTTGTTTTAAGCAGAGGCGGTTCCCTCGTAAACTTATTAAAATATTTCCAGGTATATTTAATTAGTGCAGCCGGGACATACGTCCCCCAGTGCTTCGCTCAGGTGTATTGTTTTGGGATGAGATTTGCTTTGGATTTTTTGTTTTGGGGTGTTTTCTGCTGTGGTATGCTGTGGGGGGTTGATCAAGTATTAAGTCTTTTGAGCGAAGCTTTTAGTTGCCAAATTGCGGCGGTCGTCAAAAGTCTAAGACAATGCAGACTTTAGAGAATTTGAAAAGATGAACGCAGAAGAACCGAAAGAATATTCAGATTTTAAAGTATAGTTTTGTAATTGTTAAATGCCAATTTAATTTCAAGGCCGGGAAAAATATTGAGTAATGTCAACAGAAATCTCATTGATGGTTTAATTATTCTTACATCAAACTAACTGCGTACTGTTTGGATTGAGTTGGTTGGTTTGAATTGGACATATACATTTCACATTTGTCTACCAATCAGCACCGGGCCAACATGGTTGAATATTTCCAAAGGTATCATTAAATATGAGACAAGGACGAAGACGAAGGATCGAATGTACTATTATATCCCAAGCATTGCTTTGTAATTCATGGTGTTGTTTGGTTTTTAATCTAATCTACACCCAACAGTCACATACATAGTCCTGACCCCACACTAAGATCGAGTCTTGTGTCGTGGATATCAGAAGCTACGAGAGATTTTTCGGTCTCAGAAACACCCAGACCCGAAACAAATACCTGTGGATCACACAAATATTTGTTTCGGTGCGGGTATCGAACCCGCGGCCTCTCGTTTCACAGGCAGCGTCTAACTCTCTCAGGCAAATGGCATGCTCGTCTCGCCATTTATTGAAATAAAAAAGGGATATTTACATGTCAACAAAAATTACAAAATATAGCTGACAGAATCTCAATCAATGATAAACTGTACTCCGTCTTTCTATATCGACACCAACAGTAACACCTGTCTAATCAAAGTTTTTATACTTCAATGACGGAAAAATACCAAACTCAAGAATGGTCTTTTAAAATCTTGTCGCGCAACTCTGAAAAATGAGAAAAAAGCTTTTCAACCGGGGTCACACCTGTGCACTCGGTATTATTTCATAATTTAGCCGGTGGAACGCTAAACTAACGATATTTTTATATTATGCAACGCTAATTAATAATGTACTGCTTTCGTACGGAAATGAGTATGTATTAGATTTTCGCTTATGAATTATTTTTGTTGTTTGTATCAAATTTGTATGCAATGCAATGGTTTTATATATTGTATCAGCCTTTATAGGTCCCACTGCAGGGCACGGGCCTCCTTTACAATTGAGAGTATGATTGAGAGGTGTTAGGCCATATAGTCTATGTTATGTTATATATGGAATGTTTGGTGATGGGAAATTAAGGTTGTAAGCATGATGTTATGTGTGAGATTTGTAGGTACTATTGATCTTAGTTTTCTTCTTTTCCCTAATTACTATCATCTGTAGCCCAACTTAGTCCATACATACATTAACTCAGGCTTTATCCCAGAAGGGGTGGGCAGAGACGCCACCAGGACCCCCACATTTCGCCTTGTATGTTCCATCCCATGATGTGATAGGGGGTGAACCTATCGCCATGATAATTGGTCCATTAGTCCATTGATCCCAAACTAGTCAATTGATCATTAAACTCTTTAAAATATTTCTACAGCTACCTATTGAAAACAGCTTACATCCACCTATTTCTTATCAACTAAAAATATATTTAATGCGTTTTTTAAAAAGCTTTGCTTTATTTTACGATCAGCTGTCCATCTGACGTCAAATAGTCCAAGAAAGCGATCATTTTTTAAAAAATGGCTCGATAAAAAATAATATTATACTAATTATCATAAGAATAGTAACAATTGGTTAGACGCCGGCTGTGAAACAAGAGGGGGTTCGATCTCCGCACCGAAAAAATATTTATGTTATCCACAGGTACTTGTTTCAGGTCTAGGTGTTTGTGAGACAGAAAAGTTTCTGATACCCACGACACGGGTCAGGAATCTTTTTGTGACTTTTGGGTGTATTATTATAGTAACAAATTAGATATTTACATACAGATAATATAATGCTGAATCCGACAGGAATAAATAATATTTTATCTTCAACATTTGTTTTGTTTCTTTGTAGTTTAAATACTCTTTTTATCAACAACTACACATTAAAATACGACTTAAAACAAATAGTAATTTGTGCAAAGTAGGATAGAAGCTATTAAGATGTTTCAACCGTTTCATGCGTCTTGCTTACGGCGGCAAATGTTTTAAGTCATGCGCAGATTTATAAGTTTAACGCTTAAGTTACACGCCATTGACGCAGATATGCTCGTAATGGGAGACCTTAATTTAACCAACGTTTTATTAAGATAGATAATGCTAAAAGAATTATAGTTTGGATTCGTGAGAGCTGGATTGCAAACTGAAAACCTACATATTCTGAGATAATTATCAGTGAGTTTTCGGTGAAAGAATATATCGTGACGTATCCTCTGTGTAGCTGGATATTTTTTACATAGGAATTCTAAGGTATAAGACCATTAACTCGTTGTACGCTAGCGGGGTAGATTGAAAGCCTACTCCATAAAGGTTAATAACAGGGAGGCAGTCGTTTTTGACTGTTCTTAACCTGCACTTTTGTAGAGTCAATCAATAATGATATTTCAACATGTTGTAATTTTGCAAATTTCAAAATAAAGAACGCTTTTCAGCGTTTTTGTATGATCCCGAGCAAACAATTTTCATTCAGAAACTGATTTGCACTGCCTGGGTATCGAACAAGTGTTACGTTTCATAGCCCATGTAAATACGACTTCATCGATGAAAAATATTTTTTGAAATTTTAATACAGTGCCTCCCACGTATCCTAATATGAGCGGGCGACGCATAAGGGTAGTTGTACACGGGCCGCGATGCAATCGCCGCTCTAAGACAACCTTAGACACCATACTTCACCTGCACTCACAATTAGTTGCCGCGAGGTGGCAGGTAAAACTACGCCACACGGAAATACTTGGAGTCGCTATTTGTATAATAAAATTTCCATTATTCGATACAATTATTTGTTTCTAGAAAAACATTCTGACTGCCTCGGTGGCGCAATTGTACTACAGTACGATAACAAAACTGAGGTATTGGGTTCCCGGCTTGGGAAAAGTGATATTGAATTTTTCTACTCATTATCACCTCGATGTCAGGAATTTGTGCCTAATATGGCGTTAGGCTCGCCCCCTATCGTGGGACGGAAAATATAAGGCAAAACTTGCGTGTCCTGGGTGCACCTCTATCTATCCCTTCTGGGAAAAAGGCGTGAATATATGTATGTATATATGTTTGTTTGTAAAAACATTATACTAATAAGTACAAGTTGATTTATTTCAATGAGATATTGAGTTTATATCTGCAGCCACCGTGGCGCCGTTGGTTATTACTTCGTTAGTATAATGAAAAGTAGGTAGCGTTTTCGTAACCCACGTTGAGATTTTACACATGGACCGCAGAAAAACCAAAAAATACAATGAATTCCGAAGCAATACTTGGCATTCCACTGCGCTCGCCATCCTGAGACATAGGTTGTTAAGTCTTATTATGTCCAGTAGTTACTCTAGCTACAATGTCGTTTAAACCGGAACACAACAGTGCATCTACACTGCTGTTTGGCGGGAGAAATAGACATTGTGGTGGTAGTTGGTACCAATCCAGGCCTCTCACATATGAGAGACCTACCTCCAGTGGACTACAGTCTACTATTATACGTTTTATTTATTTAATTTTATTTATTTAAGGACCTCCAACGAAGGATACACGGCATTATATAATAAACACAGTGGTGTAGCATTATTCTAGTTTTCATTGTGACGTGATCTTCAATTACAGGAGACCATAGCATGCAAATTTAAATATTTATACAATAGCAAAAAATGATAATAATAATATAATAATTTAGACTATGAAATTAATTAATAGATAGACAATTGTTGTTACTATTGACTAATACTGCGTTAGTTTATTAAAAAAATAAACTAAAAGTCCTCTCTACAGCACTTCTATTCGTTGTTGGAGACGTCCCAGCGCAAGAAGTCGTTAGTAACAAACTCCACACATTTGTGTCACCGGATACAATCCCATTATAATTTAAAATTTTTAACCTCATCTATTCGCGTTTACGGCCAATCTGTCGCCAGACTACTCTTTGATGAGTTTTTCATTGTATTTTTACTTAGATTTGAGACTTTTTTTTCTGAATATTTATGACGTAAATTGTAGGCAGTTTATTTTTCTTTTTTATTGTTTTTAAATTGTTGTGGTATTGTTATTATTTCTAATTTATGACTGTTGGTGCTTTATATATACCCAATAGAAATTCTATCGCACATAATAAAGTACCTAATGTGTGTGTGTGTGTGTGTGTTTGTGTCGTGGCTATAGAAAAATTCGCGGGATATTTCGGTCCTATAACAAATATAACTATCACACTAACTATTCAGCAATGTCTTATAGAATACAGCTATTTCTAACCTATGCTACGTCTATAAATATATCAAATATTTTAAGTTCAATAAATTAGATTTAAATCAAATGCGCCAACTTTTCCTCGTAATATCAGCGCTTATAAATCCTGTTGAGCATGGACCACTGTTCTAAGGTGTTTAGGCCAGAACCCACCGCCCTAGCCTAAAAAAAATGTCATATAAACTGAGGTATGCACATTCACGATGTTTCCGTTACGTTAAACTATTAGAAACTACATCCACTGAAAAACAAAAACATTACCCAAGACAACGTGGGTACATAACATAGTTTATTCCCCAATTATGCCATTAAATGCCGGCATAGCTAAAAGAACCGGCAATAAATGCTCCGCCGGACACGGTACATGAGTTGTGAGCACTGCATTGGTCCATTAGCGATTATTGTCCAACTTTTGTGCTAACAAACTGGACCGGATGGTGATGTAGAATAGAACTGGATGGGGTGTAGCGTAGTTGCAGTGGCTTTTAGTGGAATCAAGTTGTAATTAATTGGTGGAGAAAGGAATTTCATTCATATAGAAACAGACATGGTTTAAATGTATATGTTTTAATATAAAATTAGTTTTATAACACATTTATAAGTGAAATCAATATTTGCGGTCGGGACAAGAATGATTTTAATGCTTTTCCAGTGATCGCTTATGAAGTTTCCCAGCTCTAATATTTTTTGACATCCTGAAATTAGACGTGGCGTTCCATTGGTCAAAAGCTGACTGTAACATTCTAGGCGCGAGTACCTTTCGAAGGCCGGGGTAAATACTTGCGGGATCATAAATCTATAGTTTGTTTTGAGTATCTCTGTTAGATATCGAAAGTATTTTGCCCTTTTTGTCTTAAAATGAGTTAAGAATATGTTACATCATTATTTTATTCCAATAATTATGTTTCACTACTACATATATTATATACGAAGATTACACAGAAAAACCCATGCCACATCCAGCAACACTACATCACCCCCACTGGACATAGCGAATGCCAAATACTTTGTAGTTATTTAAGCGTCTCTTTATTTATTGCTATCGTATCGAACGCACGGTTGCCAGAGCGCACTACTCATTTGGCAAGTGGCGTTGCCGCTTCCTGTTTTTCTACATCTTTGTTTTAAACTATTAATTCAATTACACTGGATTATGACACTGTGATTTCAGTTGAAATTAATTGCATGAAATAGGTGAATAATTTGATAGTAAGTTTTTTAAGCAAGAAGCAGATTGAGAATTGCGATTGTATACCCGACGAGAGTACGATACAAATTATAATCTATACATATAATAAAAATGTAAATGGTCGATGTCTGTACATGGAAGATATTTAAGAAATTTCAACGCGGGGGTCTTTATAACAACAACAGAATCCAAAACATTTTTTTTTAGAATATTTGTCTGTCTGTCTGTCTGTCTGTCTGTCTGTCTGTCTGTCTGTATGTTTGCTTGCGCATCATGCAAAAACTACTGCACCAAATGAGATGCGGTTTTCACAGTTGTATTGCTGAAGGTTCAACTTAAAAACTGGTATATGTTGCATTTGCATACAGGGTGTTTCTTTGTATTATGGAAGATAAATGAGAAAAACTAATATTCCCCATATTAACACTGGATTAACACTTAGGCTACATTTTATCCAGATAAATTAAGTGTTCCCGTGGGATGAGGACGGAAATCCGATATATTTGTTACTTTTTATACTCAAAGGGATGCGATGGGCGTGGATTACATACCTTGAGTGAGAATGAGATAGGACGGGCGGGATATAACGGGACGGGACGGGACGTGATGAGAAATACCAAATAATCTATACATGTATATTTTTTAAAACAAAGTTAATCACGCAGACGAAGTTAGCGGGCAGAAGCTAGTTGAAAAATAAAACAATGAGATGTCTCATAGCGGATTTCAGTTGCTGAAGGAAGTTTGGGACACGTTGAATGTGTTGGTACGGTGCAGTTGCGGTTTGTAAAGTAATTGACTTGATTGATTGACAGGACTAGGGCTTCCCAAAATCACATATTACATACACCACTGGTGGTAGGTCTCTCATATTTGAGATTTCACCAGAGTAACCCGCCCGCTCCCGCCAAACAGCAGTGTAAATGCACTGTTGTGTTCTGGTTTGAAGGACATTGTAGCCAGAGTAACTACTGGATAAATTGAGACTTAACATCTTATGTCTCAGGATGGCGAGCGCAGTGGAATTCCAAGCAACGCTTTGTAATTCATGGTGTTGTTTGGTTTTCTACTGTTCATGAGCGGTCCTATCGCTTATCATATCCTATCGCTTGATATATTTTTGTCTCTTATTAATAACAATAGTTTGTAAAGCGAAAAGTGCATAGTGTTAATTGAACGCGTTCACAAGTCGGTGTATAACGATGGCAGCGGGCACCGGTTATTAATTCGTTCAGCCCTCGTATCGATGTTAGGACGCGTGCATACGAGTACTTGTATGTTTCAAATCGTCATATTATATGAATAATGTAATCGCGAAATAAAATGAATTATAATGATTATAATGCACAATACTGGTGAAGGAAAACATCGTGAGGAAACCTGCATGCCATAGCTATTTATGACGACATTAGCACTTACCACCAGGTGCAAATGTGACTGCTGTGCCAGAATAATATATATATATACATATATAATTATATAAGTCCAGCAAAGAGTCAAGCGTTTCACCTCAAGGTAAATACCACCGCCCACGAATATCTACCACACTTGTCATAATGCAAGGCAGGTTTCTCTTAACAGAAGCCCAAGTGGGAGGAAAAACGACGACTGAACTTCCTCTACTCCGACTGAACTCACACCTTACATTTAAAATACAAGTAATTAATATTCGAAAATACATTGTGCATACGGCCTAGTCGAATACGCAATTGTCCGGTCGACCGGCCAGTCCGTTGGACCGGTGTCGGCCGGACGCATACGCTCGCACCGGTCTTCCGGAATGATCCGGACATATGGCGCTTCATAACGTGAATGTAGTTTTGTTTTCAATTCAAAATTCGAACGGAGAAATAGTTTAAACTGACAAAAAAAATCCTATTTCAAAAATAGAAAATCATATCCGATAGGCGCTATTTTTATTTCGAAATATATTTTATTTATTTAAATAGACAATATGCTCAATAGTCTTTACTATCAATATATCATAATCATTTAAGCAAAGGTGTTTAAATTATTTATTGTTTTTGTTGTAGATAAAACAGGAGCATCATGTTAAGTGATTGCAATTTAGTCATAGGCATTATATAGAAACCCAGCTTAGACGGAACATCCGCAAGCTTTCCTCCACTGCGTCAGCTGCATCATAAAAGGACCTTAGCAATTTTCTTCTAATAAAATAAAATAATAATATCCGTCGCATAAGTATAAAATAATAATATGAGAAAACGCAACACGAGAAATGCATAAAAAGTCTCAATAGGTACGTGCATCAATAACTAAATAAAAGGAACTATGTGATAAAACGGTGTATTGATAAATTAAATTACTGTTACTCCAGGGACCTTCACTACCTTAAGACCGTACAAAACCTTACCAAATTTTCGGCAATGTTCTTTTCTAAATGCACAATTTTAAAAACAAAAGATGCCAAGCGTCCATCAATCCTTGGCTATCTCACAACCTGCGCTGACCCGGTTATCCTAAGTCCGTCTATGTCACACGACGATTTATCACCAGACGATTACTAACCCTTGCACGGGATCTGTTTACGAAGAAAAATGGTCTGTAATTGGGCTTGTTTGATGTAGGTCCAGGGCTGTTGGTTCGGTCCGCTGATGAGTTTGATTTATAGATATTTTGAAATGTTTTGTTTCGTGTTAATATGCCAAAATGTTTATTCCTCTTGTGTCGGATTAGCGGTGTGTGTAAAAGATAATTATACAGGGTATATCAAGACTGCGACCGAAAACGAAGCCAGGTGGTAGTATTAGTGATATCAAACACAACGCAAGTAAAAATTTTACAACAAAACGTCGTCAATTTTTTTTTGTTATTTTTTACATATCGTCGTATTTGAGTGATAAATACATACTTTTTCTAAAATAATGAAGTACATCGCTTTATTTTTAAACACGCAATGGTACGTATGGGTTTAAATTACTATTTTTGCAAAAACTAGGTATTTAACCCTAAAAAAAGATGATTTTTAAAAAATTGTAAAAAAAAATCCTTCGCTTATTTTGCAAAATTTTTAGTTGCATTGTGTCTGTAGCCGCTAAAACTACCACCTGGCTTCGTTTTCGGTCGCGGTCTTGATATACCCTGTATAGTAAAGAATAGAATTAAACTTAACTGTGAAATAGAATTAATGTATAGGATTATAAATAGTAGGACATCAGTAAAATTAAAGACGCTGCTTACGTGTATATTGAAGAAACTATTAGTTTAAAAATGATGTGTTGGTAAATTCAAACTTAATTCAGGTAGGTACTTATTTATTCCATAATTTTTATTCTATATTTCTATCTATATCTATATCAGCCCATATACGTCCCACTGCAGGGCATGGGCCTACTCTACAATCGAGAGAATCGATTAAGAGTGGTTAGGCCATATAGTCCACCACGCTGGCCTAGTGCGGGTTGGCGGACTTACATACCGTAGAAATTCTTTAAAATCGCTACGGTATGCAGGTTTCCTCACGATGTTTTCCTTCACCGTTAAAGTGTGTGGTGATTGACTATCAATACAGTATAGTATTAGTTTATAGTATTAGGCAAATATTTTTTTATTCCAATAAAACAATTTCTTCACGAAATACACATTATTAAAAAAGTTTCTTTCCAATTTAATGAAATAATAGTACCTTTACTAAATGCACAATCAGAATCAAAATTCACACATGATGAGGAGTAATCGTAAAATTCCATGAAAGTTTAAAGGGCTGAGGGTCGGGTGACCGATGGCTTCAATAACTCAACTCGTATTAACACCCTATAGTAATAGCATTCGTATGAATAATGCCGAGTGGAAATTCACGACATTTCGTGAGGGTAGTGTCAATTTTGATAACAGAAATGGCGTTTGCTCTTTGCTCTTACTAAGTTATTTGCTGAAATATTTTTATTTTTTCAGGCGATATTTATCAAGTATGTGTGTAGGTGTATATTTACGTAAAGATCACGACCAAGGTAAAGAATTTTCTGCATTTCGAATTTAGCTTTGGTGAATTTTGGTTTCGAGCATGGTATGACGTAGGTATATCTCTCGTAAGTGGATACTCAATCTGGACGGCATTAAAATGACCATCAGGTAACTACCTGACTTCGTGAAGTAACTGCGTGAAGTCGCTTTATCGTGAGTAAAACCTTCGATACTACCTCACTAAATATATATTATTTAATAAAGCGGTATTTTCGGTAACGGCCATTTTTTGAAACGGTTTCATCGGTATTATGTCACCAATTTTATATCTGTTTTTTGTATGTTTTATTTTCTGTATGTCATTTCTTGCGCGGTGTAATAAAGAGTTATTGGAGTTATTTAAGATAAGGCGTCGTTTAGGTTAGATTTCATTCAGATTATCATGATTATAGTTACTATCGAATAAGAAGAATAAAAATAAACGCAAACTTTTTATGTATAAACAGGATATTCTCCTAAACTCCATAACTGAACCAATACATAAAAATCCTCACAGGCCTAATAAATAAACATAATATAACAAGCACGTTAAATATATTCATCCCGATACCCTGAGGGGACTGTCTGAGGATATTACACATCCAAAAAGCTTTGCCAATGACAAATAGTGCGCGCGCCGTAGCCGGCGTTTTGACAATAAATAAGAGGCAATACGAAGGAAACAAGTGTATGCGTGTGTTGCAGTCAAAGTGGGAATTGAGGGTAATTTAAAAACATCTGAAAATCAATGATGTAAAACAGCGTATACTGAGTTGGTATTTAACAGCCTCCGTGGCGCAGTTGGTTTGACGCCGCCTGTGAAACGAGAGGCCGCGGGTTCAATCCCCGCACCGAAACATATATTTGCGTGACCCACAGGTATTGGTTTCGGGTCTGTGTGTTTGTAAGACCGAAAAACTCACTCGTAGTTCCTGATACCCACGACACAAGACTCGATCTTAGTGTGGGGTTAGGACTATGTATGTGACTGTTGGGTGTATTTATTATTTATTTATTTATCATTTTTACACACATAATATAACGGTAAATATTAATATAGCCTAGTTTTTTGTTACTATACCTATACTTCTATTGTTATTTAGTTGCGGAACAAATAAATGGTATTAGTAAAATCAACGGTACATATGATTTAAAATCATGAGAATCTATGGCCATATAAAAGACAAATAATGTTAAAGGAATATTTTTGCGTAATTACAACCTAATTACAAGTAACTTGTACCTATTTAGAAGCGGAAAAGCTCGTTTTTTTAAATTATACTACACCCAGATGGACATTTTCTACCACACCCACCAACAATCTAGCCTTTTTCCAAATCTCCGTATAATGAACCTTCCAACAGCATGTATTAGATACGTTGTCGGGTAGATGTTGCGCGGATTTCGCTATAACAAATGACATGCGATGGACAAGAGAAGGGTTGGCATTACGGCACGGGATTAGCCGTCGGCGGTGTCTTTGATTGATAACCGCTGTTTTTATAGTTCTATGGTTTGACTGATAACGATGGGGTGTAAGGGGTAAATTTATTATCATTGATAATTATATTTAAGATCGTGTGCATGTCCAACATGAATCTGTAATAAAACTTTTATTAACGGATTTCAACGCAGATATGGTTTCACATTTATTTTATTTTATTTAACTTTTTTTTCACAAAAGCTTTAAATTATTCGAAATGTCAAGAAGTAAAAAAATTGAAATAAAACCGGATAAAATTGTTTTATTTCATTGTTTACGCATAATTTATATATTAAGAAACTATTATGAGGCGATAAGCTTTTTCGTATGTTTGATATTCTCAAGCATGTCTAGTGAGGAAACAAGGTATAACTGGTTAGAACTATACAAGAAACTAATAAACAAAAACCTCATTGTGTGATCTCATATTGTATATTTATTAATTTGTATATTTTCATAAACATTTTTCATGATTGTTCTACTAGTTTACGTAAATTGCGTTGAACAATAAGTCTTTAAAATTCCTATACTCAAATATTATAATACAAAGATGGTAATATTTGCCTACCAGAGTTGCCTGCTTTCTCGTTCGCATACCTGTAAAACCAAAACATTGTAAAAGTTATTACCAAATACAATATTTTCATCTTCGAGGTTATTATTTTTCTACATGTTCATTTTCCCTACACGCCTGGAGTCAAGGCAATATTATATTTATCCTACCTGCAAAATCAATTGTCTTATGACGTTTCAGCACTTTAAATTTTGTATAAATACTAAAATACCTGAACGAAGACTCGCACTCAAAACTACAATTTTCATAGCTATAAACGCAGCCAAATTCTGATTGAAAACTCGGTCTCTAAGACTCACAGTTCATAGCTATACAAGCTGCTAAATCAACACCAAAACATTCACAATTTTAAATCCAAAAGGCTTACTAATTGTTCCTCATAATATCAACTACATCAAAGGGATATCTTGCAGGGGTTCTAAATTACCCTTCTAGTGGGTATTAAGGTATTATCAGACGTCAAAACGTTATTACAAATCGCAAAGGATATTGGACATTTGGAGTGAGGGCCTCGCTGAAATGTCCGGTTTTTGACCGATTGTCATTGGCCGATGACTGAGCTAGGGCTGGTAGGGAGAATAATATTTGATTCCAGATTATTTTAATCTACAATGTATGATTTTATTCATTTGTGGGTGTGGATTAAAATCATGCCATATAAATTATTTTGTCCGCCTGTAATGTAAATAGACGAATTACCTCAAGTTTCAAAAAGTTGCTGAATGCAGGACGCGTATAACTGATCGTTGTGATAATCCTTGGGCTGATTGGTGCTCAATAAAGTTTAAATTGTTACCGTAGTAACTTTTGGATAGATAAAGAGAGAGAAAGAGACCACCAAAGGCCAAGAGTAAATTAGATTACACATAAAATACAACCTTTTATTGCTTCCTTATAATGTACTTTCTAATACTTGAAATACATTTTTCAGAAAACATTGTTAACATAGCCGCTTTAAACTATTAGATTTATTACTTCCTCTTCGTTTCTTTTGAACTATTTATCACACGTTACAGTTTAGTCCAAAACAATCCAAAACACAAAACTAACCTGCACCTAAAACAAGGCATTAAAAAACCATCAATTATTGCCAAAAAATATCCCGATACAGCCCTGAGTTGACGTGTCCGAGCCCTTCTCAAAATGGCGGCTGTCGGGGGCGGTCAGCCTGTATCTTTGTATGTCAAACGGTATCATTTATTAGAAACGCTCTCCGTCCGAGGAAATGTAGTGAAATTGTGACAGAAAAGGGTTTGGGACGCCCGCATTGTTATGTTAGGATGTTTGTGATCGATTTGGTTTCTGGTTATTCTAGGTCACATTGGGGAGAGATAGAAGGCCGACATAACTTTGTCATATACATAGTCCTGACCCCACACTAAGATCGAGTCTTGTATCGTATATCAGGAACAACGAGACACTTTTCGGTCTTACAAACACTCAGACCCGAAACAAATACTTGTAGTTTACATGAACATTTATCTCGGTGCGGGGATCGAACCCGCGGCCTCTGGTTTCACAGCCGGCGTCTAACCAACTGCGCCACGGAGGCTGTCCAATATGGATGACAATTCGATAATTGATATACTGATTTTTACTTTACTTGGGCAGCCCTACACAGTTCACAGTCAGTCAGTGGGGCAATTTTCGTGCCAGTATAGAAATAACATTTGATAAGACGTAGGTGTTCTGTTAGCCATTAAGGATGGATAATGGAACGGTAGTAAGACCTTTTCAATCTCAAATAATAAACTCAAGCTTTCCCTAGAAATCCCACAATCTGGTTCATACGAAAGGCTTTTTCTTCACACAGTCTTTCTTATTTATGCTATGATACCATACTCTACAACTCTAATGATGAAATACAACAGTTAAAACTATTTTTGTACTCAACAAAAAACATATATTCGCCTATTCTATTACAAAAATGAAAGTTAAGACTGTCTGACGTCAATCTTCTCTATAAAAATCTAATGTTAAATTTTTACTATTCTCAATTTTCATTAATCTATAGAAATTGAAAGTTAAGATCATTTGCTTAGTGCCAGACGTCAATATTCTCGAGAAAACCATTCACAATCATAACCCTTAAAAGCGTCCAACGACAAAAAATCAAAGACGCTTCTAAACACCCAACTAATTACAAACTAAAACCACTACAAATAACCCTTTCACAGCAATTAATCGTGCATCAATAATTCCTATCAATCCATAGTTAATGCCTACAAACATTAGTGAGGGGCAACATCGATGTGCGGCGGGCATCGCGCGCGTTCACTTTGCATTATTAATGATTCATTTAGTTCACACTAACCGGGCTCTCGGTCCCATGGGGTTGTAGGGTTGTGGTTTTGTCGATAGTTTTGAAATGACGCTCAGTGAATGGATTATCGATATTATTTTCATATCGGTGTATCATTTTACCTGATAGTAACTTCCTTATATCGGCACGACAAAGAACATTTTCACATTTACAACGCACGTTTTAGTGAATTGCAGTGCAATCGTAATATAGGATCCATTGATTAGATATGGTTATGTGAGCTTCTACGGGCATTTTACTCCCTTGTATGAAGATCACGGTCCTTTCCGATACTTACCTCAATGCTCATGGGAATCAGCTGTGTTTTTATCGATATCAGTGTTTACAACAGCACATCACTAAACTGATGCTTAGTCAGTGCAATCGGCGATCTGATTAATAGTGCTCGCGCGAAATGTTTAATCTTTACACTGATTCAGTCCCTCCCGCACCGAACATCTTATAATATTCATGAAATATCGATTTATGATTATAGTCTTAGTGACGCAACACTGTGTTATCTTTAATACGTAGTTGTAGCTTGGAAAGACTTTAACGGCCTTATTCATAGACAATTTTAAAACCTATTTTAGTTATGGAATATTTTGTCCCTTATGGACGACTTTTGAATTCAGTTTGAGCGAAGAACTATGAATAAGGCCCTAAGTATTCTAACTTAATTTTATTAATATGGGTTATGATTTAATGACTGACAATAATAAAAAGCTCTATAGAACCAATCTAAACAAATATTTACTCATCATGAGGTCACAGGTTCATGGCAACCCATTTCCTTGCTCA
This sequence comes from Deilephila elpenor, assembly GCA_949752805.1. Classification (NCBI taxonomy): domain Eukaryota; kingdom Metazoa; phylum Arthropoda; class Insecta; order Lepidoptera; family Sphingidae; genus Deilephila; species Deilephila elpenor. The sequence goes on from OX457115.1 coordinate 10,699,946, forward strand.
AAGTAATGGTCAAGGAAAACATCAAAAAACAAACCTGTAAACTTGAGAGATTCTGCTCAAGAATTTTGATAATATATGAAGTTTTCTAACACGCTACGGTGGAGAACAGGTAAGGTCAAAACTACCACAGACCCAGTAGTGGGTCAATGTAATTATAAACCTGTCAGAACATTTTTATCGCAAATTACCAAGGCATAAGTACAATCTCTGTATCTGTATTAGCCCATAAACGTCCCACTGCTGGGCACAGGCCTCCTCTACTATCAAGAGTACAATTGAGAGTGGTTAGGCCATACACTCATACCATAGAAATTCTTCAAAATCGCTATGGTATGCAGGTATAATAGTGCGTGGTGATCGATTATCAATACACATGACTCCAAAAATTCAAAGGTGTGCCCTAGGATAACAAACAATAAAAATACAATACAAAAAATAAGCTTAGTGCAAATATTCCATTTTCCATCTCAATAACATACATTGAAAGTTCCCTACCAACTCTATTTACACATCTCCGAACTTGAATAGCTATGTACACGTATATTAAATCACAAATCATTAAACAAACGCGGCGGCGGCTTGTTAAAACATGGCAAATCTGTAAAACACCACCTCCTTTTGGGATCGTGAACAAACACGGGGTATCTTCGGCTCCGCTGACACCCCATTGTCTTTGGAGCGATAAGACTGCGCTTTCTTTGAAGATTTTTCAAACAAACGAAAACGATAGTTAACTTATGTAGGTAAATGTTACAGCTCCAGCAATAAATGTAATATGATTCGAATTTGTTCAGAGCTGAAGTCTAGAGAAAAATCTGAGAGAGCTTAAATATCGAAAAAATCTGTTTCAAATTTGATTTTTTGGTGTCTGATCTGGTGATAAGTTTCCACGATCCTTAATAACAATTTTAGTCAATACCTGCTCATTGCTATATTTATGCTCAATGTCTTCACAATAGTGTAAAGCTGTCTCTAAAAATATACAAATAATATTTAAATATTTTTGCGATGTTACACTTCCTTGGATCCATACATAAACGTACCTCTTTTTCACAAAGGGGGTAGACAGGGGTGCCACCAGGACACCCACATTTCACAAATCCAAAATCACTTTGTCCGATCCGGGACTGGAACCCAAGATATAAGATATAAGATTCCTTGGATCCACCACAAAATAAAAATATATTAAGTAATAAAAAGATCGGTCAGCTCTTCTACAACATTCATCCTAATATTTTTCTAGCTAAGCGTCATTTTACCCACCCAAATTTCCTCAAGACAAACGTCCTCCCCTCGCGGTGTTTTCTTTGTTCAAAACGTTGGCCCAATATTTGAGCTAATTATACAGTTGATTTCACACTTACACTGCACTCAAACGTTTGTCTTCTCTAACAATCCGACTTCTTATTTTATTAGGGGCTTCTGCTCCGGCGGGCTCAGTGTGCTTACGATTAGGAACGAATATAAGGGGTATTGTGTTTTTTTAATAAGAGTTAATGGTCTTATTACTGAGAATGCAGAACATTCAAATGCAAGTCGTGTGAGCTCAGATCTAGTCGATTTGATTTAGTCCAACTCAATTATTGTTCAGTTGGGTCAACGTGATTGACTAAGTTGGACAATTGTCTAAGGACAAAAACTTGTCTATGCTCAGTTACCATTTTAATTAATTAAATTATGAAAAGCTGCACTGTATTCTTTCCCACCTTTTTCTATATTATATGGCCGTATTTTTTCGATTTATTTTCACTATATGTCACATATTACGTCAATACCAACTTTTAACTGCCTTACGTATTCTATAGAGTCAATCTATCTATTTGTCTTATATACTTCCCGCTATCTTATCCATCCTTCCAGTATTACCCAAATACCTCAATATACATTCACATTTTTCATCATGTCAAACAAGGTTTAATATCTGAAAAATCCGCAGCATCATTTGTCAAGGTACATTTCAATAACCGACCAATATACCAACTTCAAACCCATATTGTAGCGGGAAATATTTCAATATTATGATTTACGAGGTAATACCAAATGGCACGCGCAATATCCATTATAACAAGACCTTTGTCTGCAAACATTTCCGTGTCAAATAAGTGTCAAGTGAAATTTGGTGTGTACCCTCGAAGGTATGCAAAAATATCATAGGAAAAAACTAAAATAGCGAAACACCGTTTTTGTTGGTATAAATCTTCGATGGAGTTAATACACTGGAGTGCCATTGAATACCGGGGTAAGGGAAAAAGGGAAATATGTATGCGATATTCTGTATGAATCCGGGGTCGGTTTTATGGCGCATTGTATCCAATATGCGAATGGGTTGGACTAATAGCATTGATGTATTGATCTTGCTAATGGTCCGGCTGTTCTTTTGTTTTTTTCGGATTTCTTCTTTTTCGCGGTTTGTTGAAAAAGCTGGGAAATGTTGAACGATATTTTTAAAGGGTTGTATAAAATAATGTAGGGACGCTTTTGTTCGACTAATCCTGAAGTGCTAAGTTGCGTGTGGGTAACTAGCCAAACGCCAACCGCCGAGTCGGTAGTTGCAAATTCAAATCCCAGGACAGAACACATCAATTTGTAGTCTTGATAAAATTGTTAATGAAATGCAGAAATTTTGTAAGAAAACTTGAATGCCATAGAATTTACAAAAAAACTCCATAAAACGTGAGCTCCGCTAACCTGACAAAGGTCAGCGCAAAGGACAAAGGTCTCAACCCTGCTCAATCGGAGTGATATCTAGTGTGCAGCACCAACATTATTAGAAATACAGGATCACATAACGTAACACATCTAACGCTATTTACCTAACCAAAACAAACAAAATCCAAAACAGCAACACCCGAATTTGTTAACATCAAAATATTACCTCCGTATTTATACATTCCGAACGCAGTTTCGAGAAATGTCTTTGCGCACCGATCACAATCTGAGCTTCCAGTTAAAATATTACTTATACCACGAGAATATAAAGCGAATATGTGTGTTATTTATTAGGTGGGAAATGCTTTGATAAATCACCACCTTGGGGTAGGTGGCACCCCCTCGCAAGGGTTACAATTGCTGTGTGTATTGAAATACAGGCGTGAAGATCCGACTTGTTTTCAATCGTAGCGCTTTTGAGTTTTAGGGTTAGTTTGTTGGTCTTTTGTATCCCAAATAGCTATAGTTTATTTAATCTATGATCAGGAGGTGTGGTTTTAAAATATTTGATTGGCTATTCTAACCTTACCATCATTATCCTACATGCATCCGTGAAATATAATTTTGTTAGTATTTTTAATGAAATACTTTTTTCCTCAATATCGATCAATCGATATTTTTACAAAAATAATCACATATGTGGATTGGTCTTAATGGTTATCGAGTTTACACTCTGCCTATAGTCTTCCAAGCGAGCGGCAAGTTGCAATTAGGTCTAAAAGTCCACTAAACCATCACTAAATTATTTACTTCATGTCACCCTACGGTGACATGAAAAGCCTATGCTTTTCTTATTATGATAATGGTGAGACGAGCATGCCATTCGCCTGATGATAAGCGATACGACCGCTCACGGTCAGTAACAAAACCAAACAACACAATGAACTACAAACAAATGCTTGGCATTCCGCTACGCTCGCCATCCTGAGGCTCATTTTTTACAGATTTTCGGCTGGATACTGTATATACCTCTTTGAAAGATATTGGCTTGAAACTTAGATGTTCTTAAGTCACTAGGCAAGTAAAGGAAGTTCTAGCTGCAACCAAATACATTATAAACATAATGTTTCACAGAAATATTTTTCCCCACTAGCGATTCTCGGATTAATATTACTTAATTCATGTAATGGGACAAAAATATTTAAAGATAATCGAATCCATTTTTCAAGCATTTTCTTTCAGCTAACAACACAAACCCACTCCATTACACAATTAAAACAATAAACATCCCAATAACACATCAATATACAACAATGATAAAACATAAGTCGTAAACAGAGCGCGGTTAAACACCCCCCAAGAGGGGTGGGGGCTCTAAGAATAAATGCCCTACATAAAACCGGGAGTGCTAGAAAATGTTCGCGGGCGTTCTTAGCACCCCATGTGTGATGGGAACTGTATAGAGTGGTTGATACAAGCTTTGCATATTTTGTAGGATATTGGCATCCGGGTGGATAGTGACGACCGCGTGGTTTGTAGAATTAAACTTTTTTTTTTTATACAATAAGTCCGGCAATCGAGCAAACAGGTAAAAGGTAGGTCTGTTAGGAGTGTAATGGGCTCCTATGAATATCTATCGCGACCTAAACCAATTCCAACTGATGGGTTACACTGTGTCCGACCGATGGCGAAAGTCAAATGATACGCCCATGACGGCTAGCAGCGTCATCAGCTCAAGAAGCTACGTCATGGTATCGCAATCGAACGCTGGTTCTTTTTTACTTTACCCGTTCATTAGATATTTTTCTGGTATGTAAAATTGGTTCTATTAAAAATAAATCTCACACCATTTTCCCAGAACAGGTAAGCAGAGGTGCTCCCAGGAAACCCACATTTTGCCTTGTATATTCCGTCCCATGATGTGATAGGGGGCGAGCATAATGCCATATCGATGAATGATGATGAATGAATAGAAAAATCCCATATCCAGGACCCGAAACAAAGACACCAGTTGTAGTTAGTATAACTTAGGATATAAAAAAAATATTATACCTTACGTAACACTCCCAACAGGGATTGCTACCACCAACTCCATACAAATCTCGAACGACTCTTTACAATGTCGTTTACCCGCGAAACGCTCGCGGTATCGCATTATATCATTTATAAACAAAATGTGTTAAAATAAATCGTTACGTCGCGTATTGTAAGCGCAGATAGGCGAATTTTATGCGAATATGTAGGCTCGCATTTCTGTGTGTGCCTGATATGGTTAATTGGGAAATTGGTGTTATGTATCTGTTGTGTGTTTTGTACGTCTTGAGAGCGTGTAGGATTAATTATAATATTTTACTGTTTAGAAGAAAACAAGAACAATTTTTTTTGCGGGGAATGGCGAATCGAGCATGCCATTCGCCTGATGGTAAGCGACCACTCATGGACATTAGCAAAATCAATTATTATCATGAATTACAAAGCAATGCTTGGCCTTCCACTGCCCTCGCCATACTGACACATAAGATGTTAGGTCTCATTATGTCCAGTAGTTAATCTGGCTATGATTTCCTTCAAACCGGAACATAAAAGTGCATTTATATACAAACTCATGCCTTTTTCCCAGAAGCTGTAAGCAGAGGTGCTACCAGTACACTCACATTTCGCCTTGTATGTTCCGTCCCATAATGTGATAGGGAGCGAGCCTATCGCCATATCGGGCACTAATTCTTGTATCCGGGCTGATAGTGAATAGAAAAGTCCAATATCACTTTTCCCGACCCGGAGTTCGAGACCTCAGCTTTAATCGTACGTCCAACGACGCTAAGCAGTCAACCCAAATAAGTCGCCGAAACACTATCCGAAAATTATCAATTCGTCAGCCGAGTAAACCCAGGCCCGGCTGTATGATATTAGTTTACAACAATAGCTAATTTATTTCGCACAAGGTGTGTAAATAGCCGCGGGCCACTTGCAGTGTACGAACTGTGATAGGAAATTGCGCGAAAACTACGATTTACCGGCCTCGGGCCGTTGTCCATCTGGTTGTTGCTAGTGTAGCGTGCTGTGGACATGCCTTTATATTATAACTTAAGTGTTGTGGCACAAACTAGTGTTCTAAGTACCGCTGTCAAGTAAAAAAAAAGAGTGACTGAACATACATAAACTCACGCCTTTATCCGAGAATTCGCCTTGTATGGTATGTTCCGTCCCATGATGTGATACGGGGCGAGCTTTTCGCCATATCGGTCACAAATTCCTGACTCCGGGCTAATAATGAATAGAAAAACCCAATATCACTTTGCCCAACTCGGGATTCGAACCCGAGACCTCAGCTTTGTAGTCGTACCGTAGTAGAACTACGCCACCGAGGTAGATATTTATTATAATTAAAAGGAAATATTTGGACAGATCCCCTCTATTCCAATCCGAGTATTCAAAGCATCAGGCGCCATTACAGGGCCCTCCGCACCGCCATTGAATATCGGACAAAGGCGTCTAATTGTTCGTGTCGACAGGCCCCCGTGCCACCGCCGCAGTCCTGAATACTGCCCTGTGCTAAATAAACATCATCATTGTTCCCCAAAGTTTCAGCTCTCGTGAATTCGTGGTGATTTTTGGGTTGGATAGTTTGTTTTCTAATGACGTACGGAGCTTTGTAATAACGTACTGAGCCGAGACGTGAACACGGTGAGGTGTTCACAACCATAAGCTTAAAGTCACTCAACGTGGTATGGAAAGAGCTATGCTCGGAGTTTCCCTGAATGACAAAATTTGGAACGAAGTGATCCGCCAGAAAACCATGGTGACCGATATAGCTCTGAATGTTAGTAGGTTGAAGTGGCAATGGGCTGGCCACATATGTCGCAGAACAGATAACCGCTGGAGTAAACGTGTTCTGGAGTGGAGACCGCGTCTTGGCAAACGTAGTGTAGGACGTCTTCTGGCCAGATGGCGGGACGACTTGCACAAGAGGGCCGGCAGCGGCTGGATGCTAAAGCAGCAGACCGGGCTCTGGGGCATACCTTGGGAGAGGCCTATGTCCAGCAGTGGACTGCAACGGGCTGATGATGAGTTTGTTTTCTGTATCTGCATGGAATATACGTCAGACTTCAGGGCAAGGGCCTCCTCTACAATCGCTAAGGCCTTAGTCCATTACGCTGGCCTAGTCCTGGTTGGCGGACTTTACATACCGTAGAAATTATTGCAAATCGTTATGGTATGCAGGTTTCCCCTCTCAATTGTACTCTCGAATGGAGTGGAGGCCTGTGCCTTGCAGTAGGCCGTATATGGGCTGATACAGATACATGTTTACTCACAATATTTTTCTTTACTGTTATAGTTTTTTTTTTGCTTTTTTGCTGGCGGACATTTGTTTGCCTGGATCGCGACCACCGTAATTAGTTCGGTAGCCGTAATATCGACTCACTTAAGTGTTTCGCGTTTCAGGTTCCCGGGATGCCTCGGTGGCGCAGTTGTACGAGTATAACGCTGAGGACTCGGGTTCGATTCAGTGAAAACATTAAATTATTATAATTATTGTCGGTTTCGCTTATGGAAGCTCGTATTAACTTCAACTCAGAGTTTTCACTTCTCATATGTTTTCAAATACTGAATATAATTTAACAACGCCAACTTCTAGACACGAGAGCATGTCACTACAAAATACCCGAGTTCGGAACGTTTATGGATCGCCGACAATGTTATTCGACAAATGTTTGTGGAGGTCACACGGTGCACGCCAAATATTCCTTTAAGCCGAAGTTTGGACCAAACCTTTGTCATAAATGCCAACACACGCTCGGGGTTATCTTTGCGCAGGTATTTGATAACGAAGGTTATGGACTGTTCGCGTAAAGGATTTTGGATTGGAGACTTGTAGTTTAACAATGAAATATAACTAATTAAGGTCTGAGGAGTTTTATATACAGGGTATATCAAGACCGCCACCGAAAACGAAGCCAGGGGTAGTTTTAGTGGTTACAAACACAATGCAACTAAAAATTTCTAAACAATGCTGTTGGAACTATCTCATATCCGACGCAACAGAGATGCAGCTTTTTTCCTGGTTAATGCGTCATAATTGTCAACACGTGCTTGTGTGTTCTATAGCTGAAGAGGGACATTACATATTGGCTACTAAAAATATTTTAAGGTATAAAGTCTTTATGACTGCCTCGGTTCGAATCCCGGGTCGGGCAAAGTGATATCGATTTTTTTTTTCATTATCAGCCCGGAGTCAGGGAATTGTGCCCGATATGGCGATACGTCACCACCTATCACAACATGGGAAGGAACATTAAAAAAAGGCAAAATCCGGGTGTCCTGGTAGCGCCTCTGCCTATCCCTTCTGGGATAAAAGCGTGAGTTTATGTATGGATGTACGTCTTTATGAAGTTCTTTACCATGAATATAATATAATATTAGAGGCTAATGAAAGAGCTGGTATCAAGTGAGTGTTGAACGGGAGTGCAGGTGAAGTTAGCTCAACTATCGCCCGATGTCCGCGGCTCGCTTTTACAAAGAAGTTAGCCACACATCACTTAGCATAATAGTGGGATCAAACGAACGTAGACTTGATAATCTACTGGATATTCCTTAAGTGTCTTAGAGATTCTAATCGTAATTATGTTTTGGGTTTAAAAAAATATATTCTCATAAAGACAAATAATAAGTCACTTACATGAAAATATCAACAAAGTTTAAGTAATATTATTAAATTGCAGTACAGTGGTCGCCGTGCACTCATTTAACTTATATGTATATAGATATGTATGATGTATTGTAGTTACAGCGAGAAATTTTTTAAATCTTATTGTAAGATACCGACTGCCTCGGTGGCGTAGTTGTATTACGGTACGGTTACAAAGCTGAGGTCTCGGGTTCGAGTCCCGGGTCGGGCAAAGTGATATTGGATTTTTCTATTCATTATCAGCCCGGAGTTAGGAATTTGTGCCCGATATGGCGATAGGCTCGCCCCCTATCACATCGTGGGACGGAACATACAAGGCGAAATGTTGGTGTCCTGGTGGCGCCTCTACCTACCCCTTCGGGGATAAAGGCGTGAGTTTATGTTATGTATTATAATTGTGCTCAAAATTTAACTACTTGCAATCATTTATTTATTTATGTAAGATAAAGATGTTGATTATCAAGTTATGTATCAGTCTGTATCTGTATTGGTCTATAAAGATTCCATCGCAGGAAACAGGCCGCCTCTAGAGTCGAGAGTAGGATTGAGGGGGGCTTAGGCCATGTAGTCCATAATGCTGGCATTGTGCGCCTGACTGGCTGTTGGCTGACTTTATATGCCATAAAAATTCTTACAAATCGCTATGCATTCCTCACGATGTTTTCCTTCACTATTATAGTGCGCGATTATTGACTATCAATACACACATGACTCCGTAAAGTCAGAGGTATGCCCTGGGATTTGAACCTGAACGTGAACATGTTGAAAATGACGATACTTGCCTTAAATCTAGTAATTTATTAAATTAAGACAAATGGTGTTGTAATCACATTATTAGTTTTCTTGGCACGTTTTCACGTTCCTTTACGTTTAAAAACTATTTACTAAAATAATGTAACTTAAACTACAAAGCATCTTAGATACCGCGCCACCTCTACACCTACCCACCTCTATAAATCCGCCGAAGGCTATATTTCTGTGTGGGGGACTGCTCAAAGGCGATACGTGGCATCCACATCCAGTACACGCTTCAAACTTCATGCGCTCGGCTTCACTTAAACCACTTTACAACTTATGGGTTACTTAACGTACGATGGTCAGGTCTGCGGTGGTAATTGTTTATGGTACAGTACACTGCTGAATTCAATTCACAAAGGATAGAAGTGGTAAAAATATTATTGTTGGATTTTGCATCTGTATTCTAACGTCTCGATTTGACGCCAGAAAGTCTATGATAACAGATGACCTGAGGAATCGAGAGGTTCTCAAATGAACGCCAGTTTGCTGCCGAATTAATTACTTACAAAAAAGTGAATTATAAAAAAAAAATATATAATTGTTGCATTAAATTCGACTGTCTGTTTTAACGTCTTCGTTTCTTTATTTGAAATCAACTATTAATATGTTAATTTATTGCTGATAGATTTGTAAGTTTCTCCAATGGAAACCACGTACCGTAGATAGGCGCATACTCGACAGGTAGCTCAACAGGCTGTTTTTGACAGATTTCTGGGAATCCCTGAGAAAACCATTGTTCGAGTATGGACGTCTTCTAACTAAAGATAATGATGTCGATATTAATTTATTTATAAACACTTTATTTCACACACAAAAGAGAAACAAATACAATTGGAAATAGCTTCCATAAAACGTACAATTGGCGGTCTTATCGCTCAAAGCAATGTCTTACAGACAAGCATGGGATGAATTTGAGAAAAGGAATAAACAGAGGAGAGAGTTGGTTCTTTGACACCAAACCTACAAAACAGCTTATCAATACAAAACCTTAAAAGTTTTTATCCAATGGACATCATCCTAAGTCACCATATTACATCCGCTTAGATAGATGCTCCGTTACAGAAACAATAACCTTAGAAAATTAGATATTTCTAACATCAATCTAGACAGTCTTTTGCACGGCTCATTATTCGGTATAACTATTATCTGGAGTAATGCCGCGGATATAAAATACAGCATCGATACGCCATAGAAAATCGGTGATTCAATGTTCTCAAATGATAGGTGTGTGGGGATGTTTTATGACCGTAGGTGAATCGCAAAGATAGGTTTAGGGTTTCTGGAATATTCTGTGTTTAATACGTTCTGATTTGCATGCAAGTGATATCATTATAAAAGTAAGATAGCTTATAGAAGTAAGAATAAGAATATCTTTATAAAAGAGATGTAAGCTGGTTTGGAGCTAAAGACGCATTTTATTTTTTTATTGCTTTTTTATTAGTAATTATTGCTAAGGATTTCTACTAGAATTTCAAATGTATGTAAAGTCTACCGAGCAGTATTGGACCAGTGTTGTAGACCGGGTATCTAGGTGGTAATCAGAAACCTCGCTTAAACGTATAGAATACCATGAAACCCAGCAGGGGATTTTTATTCGCTGGTTATTGAAATATCGCGAGGATTGTCTTAGTAATTGTGGTGAACTTATTCTCTAAAAAAAGCGATCAAAATATGAATTAATTTAAGTAAAACAAATATTTTACGACCATTAACCTGTTTAACCACAAAATTTTGACAATCCCCGTTAAAGCTATTGTCAAGTATCGGTACAAACCCACAGTCTCTCAAACTTCTCGAGTACAAAGGTCAGTTGTGAAGTAATGTCAAGGTCGCCATCGGGTCTCTTCGACCCAATAACCGCAGTTAATTTATGAACCTCTATCGAAGGGTTTGGGAATTTAGGGTTAATTGTTGAAGTGTTTCCCGATGAATTAATTATTGACCTCTGCGCGTTGAAAGGTTAAAGGTTTAACACCTCGAGTTCGATGAGGGTGGTTTGGAATGGTAAATTAGTTTGGGAAGTTTTTTTAAAAGGTGATTTTTTATTATTGGCTTTATTGCGATGAATGGCGGAGACGAGCGTGCCATTCACTTGATGGTAAGCCATACGACTGCTCATGAACAGTAGCAAAACCAAAACACACCATGAATTACAAAGCAATGCTTGGCATTCCACTGCGCTCGCCTGACACATAAGATGTTAAGTCTCAGTATGTCCAGTAGTTACTCTGGGTACAATATCCTTAAAACCGGAACACAACAGTGCATTTACACTGCTGTTTGGCGGGAGAAATAGACATTGCGGTGGTACCTACCCAGGCGGCCTCTCACATATGAGAGACCTACCACCAGCAAAGGTGGAGTTTGTTTCTTTGAAAATCTTTGAAGCTTTATCGCGTCGGTGGAATCTAGCTTGCATTTCATCATTGATGACGTCGATGTACCATTCTCCAGAAATGATTACCATTTGCGGGTGAACACAATAATGCCGGCCTGGTCGAGACCGAATATAAACAGGTTGAATAACGAATGTGATTTAATTGCGTGGGTCATTACTGGACTTTTACGATGTGTAAAGTGATTGCCAGTACGGCAGATATGAATACCCAATACCATCTTTCTCATTAAGTTTTGCTCTGTTACTCCACATATTTCACTATCACAAAACCCATTTACTACCAACACTTCATCATCTAAAAACCCACAAAACCATTAAAAGCTCAAACATCCCCATTAGACATAAAATCGAGCGGGCCGCGATGGGTTAAAAGCCGGAATTGATAGTCGATATGGGCCGCAAGGGGTCCCGTGATAGGACGGTGGAACACCTGTGAAGCTATCAATAAAGCAAATATCCCGGGCCGGGATGCATCGGCCCGCAGTCTTCGGGGCTGAAAAATTAGGGGTGGGGGTTGCTGAAAATTTTCTATTTAAGAAAAAATTGGTAGTAATAAGTAGTGAAGGGTTTGGTGCTCGTTCTTAGAGAGATGTGCTAACAATGTAACATTTTATAGATATTTGAAAATATACTATGCTCATGGTCATTGAACAATGATGATCTGAACAAAAAGGAACTAAGTGGTGTAAATTTTATGAGATTTAATTTAAAAGGTATTTTTCATAACGGAAAAATAAAAATAATAAGGCTTTGTTATAACACTACATGAAACGAAACAAAAAGAAGAAATAGATATAGATTTGGTAAAATAACTGGAGGCCTTATTGCTAACAGCGATCTCTGAAAAACATGCAATCAAACGTAAAACCATTTATTTACCAACTACTAACGTACGTTCTTACCAAAAAACCGATGAAATGTTTGAAGCACAAACAAGGAATCTATCAAACACCAAATAACAGCTACTTATAATATAAGATTTAAAATAGACTGTGTATATTTTATTGGGTAGATAAGATTGAATATATTCAGGCTGTAATTATTAAGACAGATGCCAAACCTCTTTAAACTGGAATATTCACACTTTTCTAAACTAAAAATACACTTTATTTAAAATCAATCAAAGCGACAACCCTACGCCTGAAGCCGATACTACCTGTTGCGTCGAACATTCGATAGCATTCGATGGGGCCGCAAGAGGGTGATAGAGATACGAGGATTCCCACAGGAGAGACAAGGATAGACAAGTGTGAGGACCCTACTTGAACACCACAGGTTTTGGTTTCAGTCCTATAAATATACGTTCGGATCGGTACGGTATGGAATATGCTCTACTGTAATATTTTCGTATTATTGTTACGTTTTCTAAGTATTGTATTTTAGTATCGTGAATAGATTTGGTAGGGATACATCGTAATAAGCAACAAGCTGAATCCCAAAATCGACGCTGAATAATTGATCTTGGCACGAAAATAGATGCTTACTTTGTCAATAAATATTATGAGCTTATGTAATAAAAATTCAACATAATTAAAATATCCGTTTACTATTTTTGCGTCTCTTTGTGTGTGACTAATAACAAATAATAGTATATAAATAAAAAAATGATAGGTTCAATATTACTATTGTAAAAGGATAAGTAATAAATATACAAACTCTCTCTCTCAATAATTCTCTAAAACCATTTTTGAAAAAACAAAAAATAATCAGAGCAACATCCACAGCGTAACGACTGAAAAAAAGAACCGATGAAAATCCCGTAAAAAAGCAATCTTTCGACACGATCCCGGGACGATCGACGCGACGGGACGTTCCCGCGGGACGCTATTGGACATTGGGATTTGTCGATTTGCATATTGAAAAGTGGTTTTAAAAGCTCCGGGTTAATTGATATCGGGGAATTGTGAACAAGTTTTTTTAAAGGTAATGGACGGCTGTTCTGTTTTACACAATTTTCGTTTACTTAATTCGTTTTTTTTGGTTGGATTTTGGTTTTAGGGTGTTTTTTATTTTGTAATGTTACGATTTCTCTCATAACGTTATTAATTCATTATGTAATGATTATTTAGTTTAGTGAGGAAAGGATGAGAAGTTTTAATATCAGGCGGGAGTTTTGCTAAAAACAGGTATCTTTTTTTTACTGACGAGACAAAATGAAAGAAAGAAACACTGTTTATTTGTCACAAGCGAACAAAACGACGTACATAATATAAAGATGAAAAAAAAAAAGAAAAAAAAAGAAGGAAGAATTTTGCAAAATGGTTTCATTGCAAGGGATAGTAAATAGTGCGATCCGAATTCAACATCTCTCAGTACAATACGAACTGGTAGATACGAGATCTTAATCGGCTGAATCCGATATTACCCACTTGCGAGTCTGACTTCGACGGGTTTTCCACGATCGTGTACCGTGCTTGCTATACAGGCTGATGCAAAAATTCTATCACGAGTATTATTTTATTTTAAAACAGCAAACACACACACAAGATTTATAATTTCACATATTAACCATTGGATGACGAAAGGAGAAAGTTTAATGATTAAAATTGTTTATCGCGACCTATTCATATCGGTAACACAAAAGGTAGTTAAATAGATATTATGTTACCAACCCCGAATAAAGTAAAGGATGAAGAATATACAGCTCATTGGGCTTCAGTCATTCAGAAAAAGAATCGTGACTGTTCTTTCCACTAGTTTCTTCTTTCTTTTTTCTTTTCTTCTTTCCATCGGAATTCAATTGACTGCTGTTATCTAGCCTAACAATATTATAAATTTAGAACTTTAAAAACTCTAATTAGATAAACATTCTTCCAAACAATGAAACTCAAACAATGCCTTGATGAAATTGTCCTGATAACGGAGAACAAAGGGCGAAATTTTTTCATCCGTCTGTGTAATCAAATCGAAAATATTACGGATATAATTACAATTGTAATTTAACAACGAGCCGAATTGAGGACCTGAACAAACGATCTGCCATATTAACCGTGAAATGAATGGTTAAAATTTAATTTTACCGACTGTCACACTGTCGCGTAATTTGTAGCATTGATTCATGTTTGATTCATCATTGTATTGAAAAGTAAAACATACCGAAAAGTCTCGTTGTTCCGATACCTGCGACACAAGACTCAATTGATATTACTGTGGGGTCATGACTATGTGCGTGACTGTTGGGTGTATTTATTATTTATTTATATCGTGTGGAAAGTCAGTGTTTAGTTAGGTAGAACGCGTTAGAACTTTTGTAAATATTGGTGATTATGAAATCTTTGACATAATCAATTAATTGATAATATTGCGTTGTTACATGTTTTTAAATTTCGGGAAGCTTCTTTCTTGCTTTCTTGTAATACGGATTTTGTTAAAGAAAGTGCAGATGTTATGGGGATGCCGATGAGTAGACCCAGACAGTTACCGAACTATACCCGAGAAATGGTCAAAGGTTTAGAGGCAGATCATCATTTAGATGTTTACATGAAATTGCAGGATATACCAGCAAGAAAGACCTTGTTCAAGAAAGGGTACCGCGATCAAAAGGAGGCCCATAGACAACAATCTGAGGTAATTAGATAAATTTTTTTGAATAACCGCGAACATCGGTGTAACAGTCAGCCTGGTCCGTACATCCAAAAAACGCTTCAAACGCCGCTGTCCCTTGAAGGAGTGTTAGACAAAGCTACGACCGACCGAAAATTAAATAATGAAAAAATATAGCCTCCTCTTCCCTTGTACAGATGAAATTTGATTAAAAAATCACGATTATTACAGGCACCCCCTTATGGGATAAACCGTGATATTGATACACATCTGAAATCAGACCGCAAGGGAAAACAGCCCTTAATACAAAGTAATAAAGATGAATTAAAAATATTTGATTGCAAAAATGAAATTGTATTTTTGAAACAGTCGATTCCTACCCCACCCACCCTTCGGTTGGCAACCCCATTTCAATAATTTTTCATCGTTTTGATCCGGCTCTTTGTGGTATACTCTTTATATTTAGATTAACAAAGTTTTAAATTAAAAACGCCGCTCTGGGTATCGGCTTTGTTTTAGATTTTTTTGTGGATAAATGCCTTTTAGTGGTATTACAAGATTTCTGCTTTTGATAAATAATATATTTTCTTTAACTAATAGTTGAGATTATTAAAAAGCTTAACGGTAATATTATTTTATAATCGAGAATCTCATTATTACTAAGTAGTAGTTTTGTCAGCACATAATCATCCGCTGATGAACATGGGTCTCTTCTACCATCAAGAGTTCGATTGAGATGGCTTATATTTTAGCCTTTTACAGATTGGTACACTTTACATAATATAATTTTTTACTATCTATAGAGATATATTGTGTTTCATTATTTATCAGTCATATCTGCTCCACTTCACACCCTCGTTGTCACCATATTATATGATGCGAGGCTGATATAACACAATTATTTGTAGTTCAATAAATAATAAATAAATACACCCAACAGTCACACACATACCCCACACTAAGATCGAGTCTTGTGTCGTGGGTATCCGGAACTACGAGAGACTTTTCGGTCCCACAAACACGCAGACCCGAAACAAATACCAAATATTTGTTTCGGTGCGAGGATCGAACCCGCGGCCTCTCGTTTACAGCGTCTAACCAACTGCTAACTAAGGCTGTCAATATTTTCCAATATTTCAGAGAAAATATTGCAAAATTTGTACTACAAGGTTAAATGCTATTGTAAATGCGTCGTACTTAAAGTATCCAAGCATTTTTATAAATGCCATTTTATATCTAGGCTTTAAACCCCTATTCCTATTTTTAGGATTATTCTTCCACCCCCCACTTCAACACATACAAAATTAACCTATACACAACAATTGAAAAATAAAGCTATTGAAATTTATTCACATTTCAGCTACTGAGCCCTCCCCTATCACTAGCTCTTAAAAGCCCTGTAATGCAAGAATTAGTATACAGACAAAGCGTTGATTTAAAAGTCACATCAGATGAATATGAAGCTATGATTGAACCGACTGATGATCATTAGTAATCATCAGATCAAAGGCATTCGGAATTATTACTCTCTCTGTGTGTACGCTGTGGATGCAAAAATGTGTAACTAGTTATTACCGATTATTTAATGTTGATTTATTTAAAATTATAGGACTTTTTTTATATTGTATTTTTCAATTAAAAAATAGGTGAGGTGATCCTAAGAGATGACTGTCCTTACCTATAAATACATTATGCTTATATTGGTTCTTAGATGTGGACGGTTAGACTAATTTATGGCTATGCATCATAAAAATTCAGTTATGGGGAAATTTTATATGTAATTAAATAAATAGATGTAGAAAGTAGAAGGGCTGACTTGGGAATTGAATCAAGAACCTCTCAGATTAAGACAATGCCTAAAGATCAATGTGACAAGAACATACAATCTTTACAAAAACTTTTTCGTAGAACTTTCGTCCATATTTTTCTATTCGACGGTGGATTTCACCGGAGTTCGGCCTAAGTACTGTTTGCTATTCTAGTGTCAGAATTTTAAATAGAACCTCGTGACACGGTTAGCGACAGTTGGGCGACACCTGATTTGATTTCCAGCCTTTGTGAACCAAGAATTCTAAGCTCTTAATAAGATGAAGTATTTCTATGGTATGTAAATTCCGCCAACCCGCACTAGGCCAGCGTGGTGGACTATATGGCCTAACCCATCCCAATCTTACTTTCGATTGTAGAGGAGGCCCGTGCCCAGTAGTGGGACGTATATCGGCAAAAATAGATTTGTATCTGGGAGAAAAAAAATCCTTTTCTATGATACGGCTTATAGATTTTTTTCAAATTTTCTACGGTATGAAGGTTTCCGCACAAGTTTAATAACCTTGGGCGCTATATTATTTAAAAATGAATGACCAAATATTATGCTCCGATGACCATAACGCTATATTTTTTATACAGGGTATATCAAGACCGCGACCGAAAACGAGGCCAGGTTTAGCGGCTACAGACACAATGCAACTAAACATTTTGCAAAATAAGCAACGAATTTTTTTACCTAGCTTTTGCAAAAATAGTAATTTAAACCCTTACGTACCATTGCGTGTTTAAAAATTCAGCGATGTACGTCATTATTTTAGAAAAACTATGTTTAATCACTCAAATACGACGATATGTAAAAAAGAACAAAAAAAAATACGATTTTTTTGTAAAATTTTTACTTGCATTGTGTTTGATATCACTAATACTACCTCCTGGCTTCGTTTTCGGTCGCGGTCTTGAAATACCCTGTATATTATTAAAAAATTACTAAGCAATAACAATAGCAATTTTCAGTATAAAAATATTAAACGACTTTTATTGACAACCTACAAGGCAAAATGGACCAAAAACCGACTGTATGTAAAAGGCCACAGGTTAATGTCGGTGTGACCTATAAATACTCGTTTCGGGTCTGGGTGTCGTGGGAACAAAATATTCATCTGTCAACGGCACTTAAACTGTAGGAAATATCAAATTCATGTTGTTTACCAAATAGAAAAATAAAAAGGCTGAAATAGAGTTTAAATACCGAAAAATCTGGATCAATCTCGTTATCAAACTACGTGGATTAAATAAAAATACTATTAAACAAAAATATTAAGCTTACGCCCGAATACTCAAACGCCATTTAAATATTAAGTTGCACTTAACTACCCACGTCCTACTTAGTCAGTACATTTAAGCGAGACTTGCGTATTTAAGTGCAACTCAATATTTAAGTGGGGTTTGAGTATCCGGGTGTGAGAATAGAAAATAAATAAAAGCAACTCAATTTTTTTGATTAAACTTGAACATTTCAGGACTCCTATGTTGTCGAAGGTTCAATAACCCTTTACTCTTTCCCTCCTTTTTCCTTTAGTTTTCGCTTGAGAGGCCGGCAGCGCACCTACAATCTATATGTAAACTTGTGTAGGCGACAGTAATCAAATACCATTTAGCCATTTGCTTATTTGCCGGACCTATGTAATTAAAAATAACCTACGCCCGAATACTGGAACGACATTCAAATAATAAGTTGCTCTTAACAGCGCACGGCTCACTTAGCCAGTACATTTAATTGGGATTAACGTAGTTAAGCGCAAGTTATATTTAAGTTGCGTTCCAGTATTTGGGCGCTATTCTATAGACCATTTCAAAAGCAATACCTCCATCAACATCTAATCCAAAATATCGAAATATCTACAAAAAATCACGAAAATCCGCATGCAAACAAAATACCGCACCGAAATTCAAATTGCGTTCCACAAAGCCAGTTTCCACTTGCGTCGGTATCCCTCGGGTGCCTCATCCATATTCAATCGCGCACCGATGCATGCATATGCGCTGCACTGTCGCACTGTTTTCCAATCTTTCTTTGATCCACACCAAAGTGGCCTCAAGTGACTGCCTGTTATCCATTGTTTGTGGAAACCCCTTTTGTTGGAATTTATCCGTGAATTTTTGTTCTGCTTCTCGATTTTTAGTTGTGTTGTGGATATACAAATTTTTTTTTAGTGATGGGACTGTGTAGGGAATCAACATAGAAGAGAGTATGTGGTTCCCAAATTCTCAAGGGTCTTTCTAGCTTGGAGAATACTTTAAAGCACCCATCCTGGTCGCTATGCTTTGCTATTGGCAGTAACCATGCCGCATCGGAATTTCATGAGGTTTAAAAATATTGAAACGAGCTACGAGTATAATCGACTGACTGTATGACCCCGATTTTAGCAATAGGCCCTAAAAAAGGGACAGTCTGTGTAGCTGAGGGAGTTTCTTGTGCTGTTTCTTGTTCACAGCTACAACACGTTCCGAAGCGGTGACTAACAAATCAGAAGATTTTGAGAAAAAAAAATTGATTTGTTTGTTTTGATATGGTCTTTATAGTTAACAGATTTATAAATCAACTTTCTTAATTTTTAAAACCGTAAACTCAAGACAGATTATCTTGCTTTGAGGTTAACGACCTTATTCATAGATAGATTTGAAACCTATTTTGGTTATCGAATGTTCAGTCTTTTTCGCTCAAACTTCGTTCGAAACGGACAAAACATTCGATAACCAAAATAGGTTTCAAATCTATCTATTAATTAGACTGGGAGACTATATCTTTGCCTATTGCCTTAATGATGAATTTTACCGGCCTCAAAGAGCCAAATACCTCCCCAGGAAAGTCAAAACAGGCCACACTTTTTGTCCATCAGTATAATTGTTCCGGACAAGTCAATGTTACGAGCTGAGTCATTGCGCCATTTGTACCGAGTCGAGACATTTTATAGCTGTATCAAAAATCAACATTTTACAAAAAAGAGCATGTGTAATGGCCGTTTGTTTGAGCAATCATGGTAATTAAAGCGTGAGGAAATTTTTGGGCATAACGGTTCAGTACATACCCAGAACTGGTTGACGAAGAAGGCAGAAGATGGTCTATCTAACACTAGCTAAGTAGCCCGGCATATAATCTACATACATACATAAACGCCTTTTTCCCAAAAGGGGTAGGCAGAGGCGCCACCAGGATATCCACATTTCACCTTGTATGAACGGCCTACGATGTGATAGGGGCGAGCCCAAAGCTGAGGTCTGGGGTTTGAATCCCGGGTCGGGCAAAGTGATATTGGATTTTTCTATTCATTATCAACTCGGAGTCAGGAATTTGTGCCCAATATGGCGATAGGCTCGCCCCCTATCACATCATGGGACGGAACATACAATATGGGTGTCCTGATGGCGCCTCTTCCTACCTCTTCTGGGATAAAGGCGTGAGTTTAGGTATGTATGTTACATACATACATGTATGTATACCATAGTGCGTGGTGGCCTGTTGGTAAACGGACCAGACGCGGTTGTCAACATGTTCTGGGCAGGGCACACCTCTGACTTTTCGGAGTCATGTGTGTATTGAAAGTCAATCAACACGCACTATAATGATGAAGGAAAACATCGTACGAAAACCGGCATACAAATTGCAAGAATATCTATGGTATGTAAAGTCCCCCAACCCGCACTTTATCACTTTTTCCGACCCGGGATTCGAACCCGAGACCTCAGCTTTGTAGTCGTACCGTAATACAACTATGCCACCGAGGCAGTGTGGTATAATTTGGTAAAAGTATGAAAAAATATTGTAATTTACTGAACCCTAAGCCAGCGTTTGCTGTAGGTACTGCTGTCACTCATCGGACACGACGATATCGTTTTATTACTTCATTTCTATATAAATGAAACCGCCATTGTCTTGAGATAAGACCGCCCCGTTTTGGTTACGGTACGCAATAAAAAGTCCGGTTTTTATATGAATTATGGATTTATTTGAGGAAATATTTTTATGTTTTATGTTATTTATATTTGACTATACGAACGTAATGCCTTATGTTTTCGGGTGTGTACTTGGATTGTGAAAAAAATACGAATTATTTTTGTTTTATATTTTTAATGGTTTTGAATTTGATAATTTCTACGGTATGTAAGTCCGCCAACCCCACTCGGCCAGCGTGGTGGACTATATGGCCTAACCACTCTCAGTCGACTCTCTCGATTGTAGAGTAGGCCCGTGCCCTGCAGTGGGACGTATATGGGCTGATATAGAAATGGTTTTGATATGAGAGGCCGTCGTATAACTGTTACGAATAGGAAATTCAGAATCTCGCAGGTTTTCTTTTGTCGTTACTAGCAAAAATTTTATCACCCACTTTTCAGTAAGTGCAATAATGGAACTTAGCACTCTTGATTTATAGCTTGATTTACGTCCATCGTCCCACTTATTGTCGTCAGAGAAAAAAATGTAATTTACACGGTTCCTTAGTATAGATTGTCTTCGTTAAATCTGAAGTAAGGATTATTTTCATTAACAATAAATATTTGTGAGAGCGGCAGTTCTGAAACGTCGCGGCAGGCCCAGGAAAAGATGGCGAGATGAGTTGTACAGGTGGGAGAGACCGGCAGGATCGAGCTCTGAACCTGGACGAATGGAAGAAGGGTAAAGAAGCCTTTGCCCTGCAGTGGGACAGTGGGAGCTGATGTATGTATGAGAGCGGCAGTGAGATTAACATAATGTTAACAGCTTAAATATGCAAAGAAGAATAAAAGATCTTTTCTTCTGGTACGATGGTGATTGCAACAGACACTAATCACAAAATTGTTTAAATTGCCTATCAAGTATTTAGACACTCTTAGGTCCCATCCATCGACACAATAATGCTTGTAAAAATTGCTTTAAAAATAAATCAATTTGCAAAACATTTTCCGCTACATCATCTAACGTGAACACAACACTAACCTCAATTTTATTGTTTCTAGTTCATATTGTGAGTTGTCATTACAATTGTTACCAAATTGCTTTGGCATTTTTTTTATGGAATAAAGTTGTTTTTTCTTCATACGTTGCCGTTAAACGTCTACGTGGTTAGATTTAAAGGCCGATAATAAATTCATGTTTACTTTAAATGTTCGTACTTAATGACTTTGTTTACGTGAATTTCGGCGGTTCAGATTGACATGTGATTGCAATCGTGTACATATGGGTTGAGTTAATGAAACGTGGTTTGATAATAAGATATTTTGACACTGGTAGTATGTGTGCAATAAACAGCCTCCGTGGCGCAGTTGGTTGGACGCCGGCTGTAAAATGAAAGGCCGCGGGTTCGACCACACAGAAACAAATATTTGTGTGATCCACAGGTATTTGTTTCGGGTCTGGGTATTTGTGAGACAGAAAAGTCTCTCGTAATTTCTGATACCCATGACACAAGACTCGATATAAGTGTGGGGTCAGGACTATGTATGTGACTGTTGGGTGTATTCAAGGTATTTAAGGGCGTATTAAAATAATTTCTTGGAAATACATGGAGGTATATTTTATCTAACGAAAGCTATTTTTCCAATCCTTCTGTAATTGTTTTTTATGCCAAAATGTTAACAAATAGCACACTTTTTGTGGGTTTAACTGATGGTGGTCACCGTCGCCAACACTCAGGAAATTGTCGACGCTTTTATTTCATTTAGGGAAAGTGTGGACTCTTTTCCGAAGGTCTCTTAGTGAGATAACTTTAACTGGCTGCCGAGGAAATCAGTTTCAGGGTAATTGTAGTTTTGAGTATCATAATAAATGGAATAGTTTCCTGACTAGGAATCAAACCTTTCGTATATAAATGAAATTATTATTCTGAATTTACTATACTGAATCTAACATAAATACCTATAGCAATACTTAGAATAGCAGTACTTGAAACCTTTACATACATTTTCGTGAACATTACAATACAACAAAAAACATTTAATACTGAACGCAACTTTTCAATTTCCCATCTTAATAGCTTATGAAACATGGAAATATTCCCATCCCCATACAATATACACTCATAATCGCTTCCAAGCATCGATTATAATATAAATCGACGAATTTAAAACTCCCCGCTCCGTGAATGAAGGAGGAAATATGACAGACGTCATAAAAAGTAATATAGGGTGTTCATAAAGTGTTGAAACGCGTTGTCGATGTAAAATTGTTGGGTTATAAAATATATTTTTCGATGCGAGAACACCCGTCGTCGGCGAGACGCGCCTGTTGGGACTGGAATGTGGTAGAGGTGACTTGTGGAAAATAAATAAATTAATTAATAAATAAATACACCCAACAGTCACATACATAGTCCTGACCCCACACTAAGATCGAGTCTTGTGTCGTAGGTATCAAGAACTACGAGAGACTTTTCGGTCTCACAGACACCCAGACCCGAAACAAATACCTGTGGATCACACAAATACTTGTTTCGGTGCGGGGATCGAACCCGCGGTTGTTAATGTTAGTACTTATTACTATTCTTATTGAAAAATAACTGTAAATACGTGAAGATTTTTATATTGATTATTTGACACGCCAGTGGAAATGGAAACGACAGTTAATTCATCTGATTATTTGTAGTGCCCATACAATTCATCTGTTAATGATTCTAGTGTCATCCTAGTCTAGTATTCCTGCACATATTTTATTTATACTCAAGCGACAGTGGACTACAATAAACGTTATGTTAAGTGCAGCGCAATCCAAATGCAGTGTTTACCTGCAACATAATAATATCTACACGCATTAGTGTAACAGATTTCAGATTTATAAATAATCTAGTTATTTTTCTGGTCATGCATTCACTGTTATACTTGTTGTAATAAACCTACTGCTCGCCCCGTGACCACGAAAGCTGTAAAGTAATCAAAACGTCGGGAAGTTAAAAAAATGTAAAAATTAAACCAAATCGCGATAAAATCCGTAAATCGAAGAAACCGTTATGTTATACTTGTGTTCGATTTCCTCTCATTAAAATATTTCTGAGATATCAAATGATCCTACTTAATTTCCCACAACCCTATCTGCGCCATTCCAGACTCTACGCGTCTCAGCTGAGCCGGATGCGGATATTGCGATGCGCCCGATGCTGTGCCACAGTTCCATTTGTCACGGCACTGTCCGACGTTTGATACCCGCCATCGTCACCACAAAGCCTTTGCGCCACAAAGAAGTGTGAAGGCGTCAGCCGCACCCCCAGGCGAGGCGTGTTTGAAAAAAAATCAATTTGTATGCTTGTGTTTCTATGCTCTAATGTGGCTTTATGATTATCATTCTATGCTACCCTGGTACGTGGAAGACGAATGATGTGAATTAAAAAGAAAAAACTTTCAAATGGCCTTGGTTGATTTCTTTATGAGACATGATACCCTAGTACATCGTATAGGAGACAGAAATGAATTTTAATAATATAAGTGTAATATCAATGCAACAATTAAGTGTTTGGGAGTTGCTTTTGCTTTATATGAGAAAAAAAATGTTTGTGTTTCTATGTTCTAATGTGTTGATGATTATCAGTTTATGCTACCCTATTTGAACATATTATGAACCTGGATCGGATCGTCGTCGGCTATAAAACGAGGGACCGCGGGTTCAATCCCCGAACGCGATTAGTGATCCACAAATACATATTTATTACTGGTTTGGGACCTGAGTGTTGTGAGAACGAAATATCTACGACAGAGATTCTTAAACTTACGTTAAAAGACATTTTCCTGGGATCAAAATTATGCTTGACTGTTGGATCTTATTATTTGTTCATTAGTAAAATATTTCGGGTACGAATTAGTGAAATGCATGGAAAAATAACTATTAATATAGTTTCGTGTGACAGGCAAAGTTTTTTTTCTGTTTAATGTCAAACCATAAATAGGGGGTTAAGGTCGCTGGATGCAGGCTGCTTCCAACAGGTCTATCTGGCGATTTAAGGGACAGGCATATGATCAGCAATGGACTTCTTGTGGCTGAAAAGAAGAAGAAAAATGTCAAACAATTACGAAAAATATCAAACCCAAAAAAATCACAATGAGATTCTACGGCTTAAAAGTACAAGACCGAAATATTAATTACAATTGGAATATTTGCGGCCTTTCATTCTATAGACGCTTCTTACCTACCCTTACACGTCATCAATGCATTTCCCTCTGGTATCGATGTAAATATGCTATTTTTCAGTAATTGTATTACCACAAAAGTTATATCCGAAACATGCAGCATAACAACCCCCTTCATCCATCCCCTAAGTGATTCTCGCTGGCATATATCAGTCGAATAGCAGAGCTGTTGCGATATTTGAACACATTTATATTCATATGGACCATAATTCAAGAGCGAAGTCAGCGGGACTTCGATATCCGATGTATTTTTCCTTCCGTAGGCGTAATGTTTCAAACGAATGTATCTGAAATTATAGAATTTGAAAGAAAGTGACGAGAGAGATTTGTGGTTCTGTCCTGCGATATATGCTGTTGAGTTTTCGAAGTTAGGTTTGAATAATCAGCTTCCGTGGTGTAGTTGATTGAAAAAAGGCTGTAAAACGAGAGGTTGTGGATTCGCACCGAGACAATTTTTTATGGGCCCCGCCAATATTTGTTTCGGGTCTGGGTATTGTGAGACCAAAAAGTCTTTTATTTTCTGACATACACATCACAATTGGTTTGAAGGACATTGTAGCCAGAGTAACTACTGGACATATTGAGACTTAGCATCTTACGTCTCTGGATGGCGTACAGTGGAATGCCAAGCATTGCTTTGTAATTTATGGTGTTGTTTGGTTTTGCTATTGTCATGAGTGGTTTTATCGCTTACCATCAAGCGAATGACATGATAAAAAGGCAATAAAAAAATACTCGTATCTAAATTTGGTTTCCACCATCGTTTACACGGTGGTCGCTATTTGGATGTATACTAAAATTCTACCTATTAACATTAACACTAGGCTAGAGACACCACTACCAGGAGGCTGTGATGCTGGGTCAACAGTAGGACGCAAAGAATTCAGTTCGTGCATTGACGGCTCGGCGAGTCTCTTAAGGACACTAGCTTAGACACTAATAAATAGGATATATATACACTAATAAATAGGATAATAGCTAGTTAGCACACTAATAAATAGGATTTGGAAACATTTATTATTCCATTCTCTCCCTCTCTCTCTTCTACCACCGGAAATCCACTGCTGGATATAGGCCTCCCACATGGACCGCCAAACTGTTGGAAGTGGTTATATTTTCACTACTTACTAATAGTCTAATAAATAAATATCATGTAGTCTCCAATTCTCTCGATTGTAGAGTACGCCCGTGGCAGTGGGACATATATGGGCTTATACAGTACAGTCTTCAATCCTCATAATATAAATGAAGACAGGAAAGAAGTGTATACAAAACTTTGTGACGACTAGAACATACGTTCCAACTCGAGACACAACAAAAATCCAGCGTAAAATAATTAAATCTCACATTTTAATCATGTTTCCCTACAAGTCAATAATAAAGGATATCTCATACCCCTGCCGCCCACTCGCCTCCCCCTCCCCCTCTTTTGTTAATTTCGAATGTGAGTGTGTGTGTGCGGGTAAATATCGTATTACTTCTGAACTTGAAATTGATTGAGGATGGGTTTAACTGATTACGTTCTGGCGTGTGTCTTTGCTTGCTTGAAATAAATGTGAAATTCGGAATTAGAGCCAATGTGATGGTAATTGATTCCCACTGACTATGGAGTTTGGTTACGTTAGGAGCTCGATTTAGAAACTGTCTACTAAATGCTACTTTCTTTACAGCTCGTTCTAAGCACGTGTATTGCTGATAGGAGAATGAGATTTATGGCAGAACGCTTCAATAACATTAGAGTTGCAAAAATATTTCTGAAGTTACGGAGGTACAGCTTACATCTGATAAGGTTTTTGTTCCAAAGGAAATGAAAAGAATACTAAGAATTTTATTGACAGTCAGAGTTTTTCATGGGTTCTACAAACTGAATGGTTTCCGAGTGCTAGATTATTGTCTTTTACAGGACCAGCAAATCAGTAACAGGCACCCATGAACATCTACATTAGTATTGTAGGTAACAGGCTAGCAACCCACAAAGACAGCGAAGAAAAAAAGGCGTGATGATGAAAGAGATATTGGGCTCAGAAATCGGATTTGGTTGGATCACCAGACGCATTGATTCATTTTTATATTTTCAACGGCCTATGATGGTTTGTTAACTATAGCCAAACCCCTGAGTTGTAGACGAGTCCCATACAGAACAGTACAACTACTTATAAAAAAATATATGAAAAATCAAATGAGATTACCAAACTGCCTTTTGTATGACTTAACCACATATGGCGATAGGCTCGCCTCCTATCAAATCGTGGGACGGAACATACAAGGTGAAATGTTGGTGTCCTGGTGGCGCGTCTACCTGCCCCTTCTGGGATAAAGGCGTGAGTTTATATATGCATGTATATTATTAAAAAGATGACTTTATTTCTTTCCCTATCAACAACTACCTCATTTAACCCTATCAATACAGTTAACCAAAACCACCAATCGCAATTCCGTTAAAATTGTCGCCGTACAAACATATATTAAAAGAGCTCATACATTTCTTTCCACTACGATTGCTGTGTTGGTGTGCGCGCCACCCCGGGGGGGCGAGTCGAGCGAAATCTTCAGTGGATGGATGTTCTAATATTCAAATGGGATACGGAACTATTATTGTTGGAGCTACTGTCGATATGTACGGCGGGGCGGGTGTCTTGATCGTTGAGAGTCGGATATTTATTTTATAAGGCATTGTGAGATGGGACACGGTTGGTTAGCGATTATAAAACTATTCGAATATTAAAGCCTACGAGGTGGACGGACGACCTGGTTAAGGTTGCAGAAAGTCGCAGGATGCTGGCCGCTTCCAACAGGTTGGTGTGAAGATCCTTGGGGGAAGCCTATGTTCAGCAGTGGCTTTCTTGTGTCTGATTATTACATGCATAGATAGATTCATGCATAGATTGACAGCCTCCGTGGCGCAGTTGGTTTGACGCCGCCTGTGAAATGAGAGGCCGCGGGTTCGATCCCCGCACCGAAACAAATATTTGTGTGATCCACAGGTATTTGTTTCGGGTCTGGGTGTTTGTGAGACCGAAAAGTCTCTCGTAGCTTCTGTTACCCACGACACAAGACTCGATCTTAGTGTGGGGTCAGGACTATGTATGTGACTGTTGGTTGTATTTATTTATTTATTTAATATTATTGTCTCATTAGTCTAATACCAAGGTGCATGATGTAGAAATTATAAGATCGTCGGATTTATTGTGTCTTTGAATACTAAAGACGTGATTAGACTTATGGACATATTCTGAATAGTTCATTGACAGGGACAATCAGACTACCAGTACGCAGTTGTAATTACAAGACACATTACTCCGCAACGTGCATAATAATCACTTTGTATTAACCCTAATATAAAGGCGTATTAAATGTGATGGAGAAGCATACAAAGACTGATATGATCTCTCCCATATATTCACTTGATGAAATGTGACCATTGTATCCGCAACTTCAGCATTGTCGAACTAAGAAATCGAAGGCACATTACCGACCATTAACTTTGTATATCAACTTCATAACATCACTTTTTGTTTTAATCATTCTACAATTCTTCCAAAACAAATGCCATTTAAGCTATCTCTCGTACCAAGTGCTCCTAAAAATCCTTACAAACTTTTAATCTACATCTAACAAACTGTCAGAAAGTGGGTTGCCTCGGGCCTCGTCAAGTATCAAGACTGGCGCGTCGCGGTCGCAGCAACTTCTTTGCATACTTACAGCGAACGGCGGGTGTCAGTGTGTGATACGTCACTTATATCGTCTGCCTACACATATTGCTGGGGTAGGGAGGAGATAGTATCGATGATAATTATTGTTGTTGAGGGTTTTATGGAAATATATTTAATGTTCAGTTTTATACTGAGTGTAACGAATTGTCAATTAGTGGGATAGATTTAATTTGATATAAAAAAAAGCATTGTCTTGTTCATTACTTTAGCTTGAAAAGTAATGTATTGATACAAGTGAACCGTTGAGCTTGCAGGCAGAACGAGACTATTGAATACATACGATATCTGACAACATGCGCAGTTAATAAACTGTGCATGTTGTTTTATTATTTTCAATAACCATGTACGGTATAATTCAATCAAAATTTCTGCAAAATAAATTCAACACTTCTTCTTCGTCAGTATCACTCTTGTCAGAGTGGTCGTGGTCTTCACTTCAGGTGTTGGTGGCAAGCTTCACAACACTCCACCAGTCTTCCCTAAAGGCTGCCTTACTTATTCATTTAGTGATGATGAGCCAAGCCATCACAAAAGACTAGTAATAAATACATACCA
Source organism: Deilephila elpenor (assembly GCA_949752805.1). NCBI lineage: Eukaryota > Metazoa > Arthropoda > Insecta > Lepidoptera > Sphingidae > Deilephila > Deilephila elpenor. Next base: position 10,729,206 of record OX457115.1, read on the forward strand.
TAATCATATAATATCGATATAGTCCCCCCATCACTACCACAAAGCGAGATATATCAGCTCACTTCATTTATTCGTGTGCCCGTATCTTTTGTTTGCTATATTTTTGACAAGCACAAAGAGGAATCTGCGCTTGTCATGCGTTTGACAGACGGAGGGGTGGAGGGTGGGTGGAAGGGGGATGTAGTGCCGGGGGTGCTAAGTTGTTATTAAGCACTGCACTTGATGTATTATATGTAATATGTGTTTGGAAAAGTTTCATAACTCTATGTAGTCTCTACTTACACGGCTCTACCGTTAAAGAGCGTTGCTTTGGGGACTCCAGTTGTTATGCATATGTAGGTCATTCTTAATTATGTTTAATTGGTGTAATTATTTTCTTTACTGGGATTCAATATCTTCGTACTTTGAGCCGCATCATTGCTTGGAACCAAATTTCTTTCACTTTCTTTGTAAACTTAAGTTTCAAAGGTTACAGCACCTGACATTTGATCTTCAAGATCTTTAAACTACCGGAAAAATAACTAGTTATGTTTCTTCTTTCTTCTCGGCGATTAAATATTCGTTTAAGTTTTAAACACAAATAAAATATTTTAGGTGGGCGTGAATTGAAAACTTAAATACGCTTTGTCTTGCTTTCTCTATTGTCAATTTACACCACTTAACATGAAACAGTGAAATATCAAAGATATTTTTCATATTCAGGTTAGACATTTCTAAATAGTTTTCTGAACACCTACTAATCAAATAGTCGTGAAGATACACATCCAATTTACATCAAATTTTATAGAATACGCTTTTAGCTATGGCAGAATGGTCCGTGTCATTCCGAATGTTGCCAAGATTCAATTATCAACGGTTCTAATTAATTGTCTCGCATCGTTTAGTTGTGAATTTTCAAGTTTTATAAAATTCTGGTCAGTGATAGTATGTGAACACTTATGCCTATAAATATCCCTGATATCTGAAGGTTGTAAGTGAAATTTTGGCCTTTGAAAGTAAATGATAAGGTCCGGTTTATATCGACAAGGATATTTTGTAAATCAATGCCCTTAGAAAATTGAATTGTAAGAACATATTGAGCTAAGTCCACTTAGCTAAATCTCCGGTTTGTTGATTCATCAATGCTGCTTAAAATTCCGCCAATTGAAACAAATAATGAGTTTTTAAAAAAAATGCACACATATTCTGGTGGTAGGTGGAACCTCCTTTTTTGAAGTCGGTTAAGAATATATGAAGGTTTAATTTACTATTAAAAAATAATTGGAAAAAGACAACTGAATCCATAGCTTGCGTGCGCGGTGCACAGCCGTCCAAACTCTGACGCCTGAAGCCAACGTACATAATTTGATTAATTTTCGACTGGCACAAAATGCGAGCTCTAATTAAAACTAGTGTAAGTGGCTGGAGCGATAAGGGTACAGTTTTAGAGGGTGTTCGCCGGCTTACACCCCGCGTATCGGCTTTCTGATGTTACAACCCGTGCGGATGGTTAAGGTGCGAGTTTTTGAAGACCTTGTCGAATGGGACATGCTCATTGAGTTTATGCACCTGATGCCCTAATTTACAATTTTTTAATAGCATAAGCAAGCAGACTGGCTTGCGATCCGCCTGATGGTTAGCGGTTATCGCCGCTCATCAACCTTGGCAGTGCCAGGGGTCTAGCACAACAGATCACTGCCCACCGTAAGGAGAATACTCTCTTGACTTGTACAGTCCAGATGGATAATCAATGGACGAGAGTTGATTATTACGCTTTTTTCCTTTTTATGGTATTGGATCTAATCCTGCCAATCCGATCGTCAATGTATCAGTATTGAGAAGCAACAGCAATTAGCCAGTGTTATAACCGCCGGCACGGATCTTGAGCGCTCGGCGACAGAGTGGGGATTGCTTTGCGCATCGTGAACTTAAGGACAAAATAAATGAATGAATTGAACAAACGCAATGAATTAATTAGGCATAACAACAATATGGCGTTGCGTAGTGAACCAATCACTGGCCGATGCGATAATGCCCCCGCCCGCTTATTTCATCATACCTCTAAAGAGACCCAAAAATCGACATCTGCGCAAGTAACGGCCGGCGCCTAAGATCCGTGCCGGTAGTTATAGCCAGTTCTAATCCCAAATTACGACAAACTTGTTAGCGTACTATGGTACATTACTTGGATCTGGAAATGAGAGAACACGAGAAAAAAGAAAATAGAAAAAAAGAAGAGAAACTATGTCTCCGACAATCACTCACCAAACGAAATACGGCCCCGAGTCACTTTTCTGTGAGTCAGTAGTACAACTCTGGCTCATTCCTACAATAGTCTAAGTAAACGATCATAAACATACATAGCAACATACATAAACTCACGCCTGTATCCCAGAAAGGGGAAGGCAGAGGCGCCACTAGGACACCCACATTTCGCCTTGTTTGTTCCGTCCCATGATGTGATAGGAGGCAAGCCTATCGCTATATCGGTCACAAATTCCTAACTCCGGGCTGTTAATGAATAGAAAAACCCAATATCCCTTTGCCCGACCCAGGATTCGAACCCGAGATCTCAGCTTTGTAGTCGTACCGTAGTACAACTACGCCACGGAGGCAGTCATAAATAAATATGTATGAAATTATATGCACTATCATGAAGGAAGCACCTAAATTGAGCGTACAACCTTCTTCTAGGTGTCTGACATTAAACATTTGACAAGAATTAGCTACTTACTAAGTTTAACATATCTAATATTATCAACTACTTTTAACGCGACGTATCCGGTTAAATTTAACCGCTAGTCGGTTACGACGCTTGTTAACTGAACGCGTTAACCGTGTTGTGTTACAAGTGTGTTTATATGGGTTACAATTAAATGATGAGTATGTATGTAGGACAGATACTTTAAGGGTAGGAAGAGAATGCAGAATATCTTAATAGAAAATATTTTGTTTTTTAAAGGTTCGTCAGTCTTAAAAACAACAATTAGTATAAATTATACATGATGGCTGTAATTTTTTACTATGCCACATAATATTACTAAAAGTTATAGTAATTAATATACCCATAATTTTTGAAACTTGGATTAAAATTATTATGACCACAATCGTAAGTAAATTGCCTCTCATAACTTCCTTTGTCTAAATCATGGTTTTGTCTGAACTTGTGCCCTTGATTTTTATTTACAAAAATCTTTCAGCAATAAAGATTTTCTCCATCAACCAAAAGCCAGCGATTTTTTACTACAACACATGTACCAACTTCGAAAAGTCAAATGTACCCTGAGCTCCCTATTTAAACTTGTCCCAAAATCCGACTCGAAAATTTATTGCACCAAAATTATTTATCATTGATTGATGTATCTGCGATGTGGAGCGATCATAAATAAGGTACATGTACGTTGCTATCTACTCAACTCACGCCTTAGACGACTGACAAAGATATGTTCATTTTCTAAAATAATCAAACCATAAATCCTTTGCGAGACAACGGTGACGGGCCGCGGCGCACCCCCTATTTATATTTTGCATACATGCTTTGCAATTTGGCTGTACTTGGGTCTATTTTGCGTGGAATCTATCGTATATTAGCTTCAGATTACTTAAGAGTTTCTGCAAACTCTTCAATCTATACTACATCTGCTTTCGTTATCAGATTGTTATTGTTATTGTCAATTTATTACGATGTGTTGTTGCAATTCTTTTGCTGTACCTTTTTCTTATCTTTTTTGATAAATATGTGGAGTTGGGGTACTAAATTATTTAGCTTTTGATTTTACAATGACGTCAAAAATTTAGTCTGTGTTCAAACTTGAACTTAAAAACTATTTCAAATTAAAAATATCACTCAAGTGGGCAATTTGATGTCGCAATCTATCTCAGGACTTTAATATTCATAACCTATGCAAGCTTTCACTAGCCCAGTGAAACAAATTATGAAGTCTTCTGCTGATCTTTGTCCCTTTATGATTTCATTCAACATTATGCAAATACACAACAACAACAAAACTAATTACAATATAGAAACAAACGCACACAAACCAATAAAACGCAACAATGAAAGCAAGTTATCGCTAAGTGCGACCCGAAGACGTACGGCCGGGAATAATTCATCGAATGTATGCATAAATCAAACGCAATAGGACTTTCAGGAGTGTTCGGGGGAAAAGGGACCTTATGGGGAGGGTATAAGGGTGGGGCGAGGTGGTTGAAGAGAGGCAACGTGTTGTTGGCGGTTATTCGGAATTCAAACGGGCGAATATCGTTGCACGGCGATTGGTCAGGGCACGCGTGGCCGTGATACAAACAGTGCGGTTTTCGCCTACGACCGTTTTGGGTGGAGATGGACTTTGTATAAAATCAATTTATAAGATACAATAAAAAAATTCGAAGTCGTCCAACAATTAGGAGATTAGATTGGTATAAGCTGGTAAGTGAAATAGTATGATCTTACAAAAAGCTGACATTTTTGCTATCAATATTATTTTGGTGGCACTGCTGAGCCTGATAAAACTTTTCCTCTTCATGCGATTGCGGTTGTGCGAATTTTTTGAAGATGTATTATTTTTCTCTGAAACGAGAGATACACCATTGTATTCAGGTGAATTACAGTTAATTTAAAGCTAATTTAGAAATTCTGAGGAGGGGTAATTACAATGGAATTTAGTCCCTCGCGGCACATCAAGAAATTACGTGTAGTTTAATAAACCAACATGCAATAGGCCAGTGCGATAGGTGCCTAACAGTTAATCGTAAATGAGGTTTGGGCTTAGCAGTGAACAGTTTTATAATATCGTAATGAACTCTAGCACCAAACATGATTAAATAGACTTCAGGAATCTAATATCCAAAGTCCATCTCCACCCAAACCGACCATAGCTATAAAATATGCAGAAAGTCGCAGATACGGCGAGATGTCATGGAGGTGACACCGGGCGCTCTGTCTATACGCAGAGCTCTGTGCGCCAATACTCCGCGATGACTGGCACACTCTATTACCAGTAGTACCCTGCTTGTGTTTGGGTGGTTTGGGATCCTCAATTTAGGAACAGAAGGTAATAGGAACAGAAGCTATTTAGTTTAAAACTGAGTTATCAATACGAGACCTTTAGGGAATTTTCGAGAGAAATATGGAAAAGCGATCCGATGAGAGTCCCTGGAAATATCAATATTATGTCACCGTTGAAACCTTTCGGAAGGTCTATTGTCAGTTTCAGTGATCTTAATTTGGAATAGCTATAATTGAACCGATGATCTTTGTGAAGGTTATGCTGCAAAATGCATTCAATTGAATAAACCGATAACAAGCACTTTCATAGTTTTGAGCCTACATTAATACGCCTGTGTCGTGGGTCGTGTCGTGTCGTGTCGCCTGTGGAAACAACGACTGATGTCAGAAACTATAAGATGTTTTTTAACACCCATATCCGAAATAAATATGACAATTTGAAATAAGACTTAATTTTACGGAGTTTATCGCGGATTTGGTTTCATTTTTACATTTTTTACTTCCCGATGTTTCGATTACTTTACAGCTTTCGTGGTTACGGGGCGGACTGACGGAGAGTCCGTTTTATGTCAATGTGTAATATTCACGTAAATCTAAGAAAACAAATATGAAAATTTATCTTTTGACAACATTAACATCAGCAAAGTAATTTTTATTCTGTATTTTGGATAATTCCAGACTAGTATAGATGAGTAACATCGTATACATTTACGACAACAAATACTGGTGGAGCCCCTAATTCAAATGTAACAGCAATCGGATTTTGTCCGAATCTGTATCCTAATTATACTGATGCATGTACCAGTAGACGCAAAGGTATCCGTCATGCGATTACGCGGCGTTTGTCGCTCGTACAAACGGACAAGCACCAGATTTATGACGTAATAAATCACAATTTCAATATTAGACGCGACAATTGCGCAGAGCTGTCCTTATTACGAGGTCTGTGTGCGCTAATTACTAAGGTGTTGGATGTGTGTGCACTTAAAGGTCGTGGGTTCGATCTGTCAAATGGAGGAACTTTCCGATCAAGCAAGGTTTTCAAAAAAAGCTGTAAAAGCGATGTTTGGGTTCAGTCAATATTGGTGGATTTTCCGATCAACCAGAATAATCAAAAAAGGCTTTAATAGCAATGGTAATGAAAGTTAAATGATATGATGACGTTTTTTTGTAGTTTATAACTAATGCCTCATAGAAAACAGTAATGAAAATACTTTTGTTGTACCTTAACTGCCGTGTTTTGTTCAATAAGTGAGATTGCTGGAGGCCCCCTTTCTCCCACCTGTACTTGCTTGTCATACCCTCTCATTTTGAGAACCTGATAACGCGTTTACGATCCAAGTGATTTTTTTTATTGCAGTGAATGACGAGACGAGCATGTCATTCGCCTGATGATAAGCGATGCGACCGCTCATGGACAGTAGCAAAATCAAACAACATAATGACAGCCTCCGTGGAGCAGTTGGTTAGACGCCGGCCTGTGAAACGAGAGACCGCGGGTTCGATCCCCACACCGAAACAAATATTTGTGTGATCCACAGGTATTTGTTTCGGGTCTGGGTGTTTGTGGAACGAAAAGTCTCTCGTAGTTTCTGATACCCACGACACAAGACTCGACCTTAGTGTGGGGTCAGGACTATGTATGTGACTGTTGGGTGTATTTATTTATTTATTTAATTAATTAGAAAGCATCGCCTGGCATTGCACCATGGTCGCCGTTCAAGTGTTATACATTCTCATAGACAACATCACGTAAGTTTTATAAACGCAACAAAAAAATACGTGGCTACCGATTATAAGGTACCATGAGTGAAGACCAATCGGTAGGATTCTGACAATACGCAGGAATGGCCCAATTATCAGCCTTTTAGTTAGAGCTGTAGTGTTAAATACACACTCACGAGTCTATATTTAGTGTCCAAATATAAGACGGATGGTATTTTGGTCGTTGTTTAGTTTTGAAATACTTTTGACATTTCTGAATGGGTCATGGTGGATGAGACTTCAAAAGTAACATTCAAATTTTAGATAGGGAAACGTGATATTTGTAGTTAAAAGTGATATTTTATAAATCTTGCTTCAATAAATTATAGTTATTGGTGTTTTTAATGAAAAAGGTTCGAATTAAATAGTAAAGAAACGCTGAATTTTACCCTAGTTAATCTCACTGATCGAACAAATGTGGTGAACAATGGTTGTCTGGAAGAGATCGCTCTTAGCGATAAAGCCGTCTATTACTTCACAAAAAATTGTTTTTTTTTTTTTTCTGTATTTCATGTTATGTGGTGTTTTTATAAAGTGTCATATTATAAATGTGCCGACATAACTTTTACTTCATGGGTATCAATATTTCCTAGAACTACAACGATGACTCGTTTGCCCACTATAACATAAAAAAGATGATCGATCAAGCAGATTCATACAAACTGAAAAAAATACAAACTTTAAAACGAGGTTCTTCCATTCTAAGGGTTTAATAAAAAATACTTATTTACGTACAATAAAATACTATTTAAATTGAAACTCAATATTCCCTCACATAGCTAAAGAACCAAACAACCAGACAATGACACAAACGAAGACACAACAGATAGTCAAATCCATAATATGGTAACAAAACACTACAGTCGGCGAGACACAGCGCCGTGACAATCAGCACAGCAATTAATCATTACAATTACATCCTGAACATAATCAATAAGCCATCAACATCGAATCTCCATTGTGCCGTTTGATTGACAATTATGTTGGTTTGTTCTGTGTGCGCGCTAATGTGCTTCTGTGGTTTACAGACGTGTTGCGATATAATTGAAATTTACACCATCTGTTTGTCTTGTATGTTGTGTATTTAGATAATTCATGTTATTTTTATATTATGCAATTATTATCAAAAGCTTTTTTATTTTTTTATCAAAATTAGTAGTCAATCACCTTGGCTAATCGCAGATTGAAAAGTGTTAAAAATCTTCGAAAATCTTCTGGACATCGAAAGTTACATGACGGGTAAAAAAGTATCCTGGCAATGATTTACATCACCATTATGCATGTGACGTGTATAAAAGTACGCGCATATCCTCAAAATTTTAGGTAAATGTCTGATATACGAACCCACTAAACGAAGTTATTAATGAACTGCTCTGATTTAAACCAACTTGTAATTTTTGTAATAATCATACATTGTAAACTGGTTTTGAAAAGAGCAACACTAGAGTTTCTTGCCCGTTCTTCTCTAGTGAAAACCGCTTTCCGAACCGGGTGGTAGTTCAAAAAATGACTGAATCTAAACAATGTTGAACATTTTAATGGATTCAATAAATTATTTTCATTTCATTTTCATTTCATTTCATTTCACTCCCTTACACCCAATTATCTATTTCGCTGCCAACTATTCTATCATTTACTACATACTTATCGAAACACAATCGTCGCGAAATCTATTCAACACGTAATTAAACCCACAGATAACGCCAAAGTCCAAAACAATCGAAACTCCACCTGACACAATCGGACAACACAAGATTATTATTAGACATGAATTATGCGTGCAATTAGACGGGACAGCGGCGACCGGCCGTCGGTTCGGACAAGCCGGACAACACGGACAAGCCGGACACTCCGCGCCGGACGCGCCGGACACCCGGCCGCGCTTAAATCAATCAACACCGGAGTGGCCGGATACTTGCTAATGAATGGTGAGTTTTTGAGCCAATGTTTGATCTAATATGTATGGAATTTTCTTCGACATCTTCTTTATAAAGGCCAGTGAAAGGCCTCCATCACAGATTTCCACAACGAGTTTTTGGAAGTCGCATGCTTCCAATAACTTCCTGCGATCTTAATTATATCGTCTGTCCACCTTATGACTAAACGTCTGAAGATATGATTCCTGAGAACTGTTGAGATTCATCGGCCATCAGTTCTTATGTGTATGTCCAAAGGACAAAAAATGCTAATGACTGTAGTGGTCTGAAAATTTTCTAATAAAATAAATTATGTTAAGTACTCATCAAATAATTGACTATTTTCACTCGCTGAATTATATTAGCTATCGCTAAACAATGCTTTAATAATATTTATATCTAAACACTTCCTACCCCTATGTCTTATACTTCCGCCTTTATTGTCAAAGGTTGCAATTAAATTGTCAAATTGTTAAGTTATAAAAACCAGAATTCTCAGCAATTTAAAAGTCAACTCCATTCTTCGGCCCTGGATTTGGATTCAAACCGTAAAATACAAGTAACTTCTAATCTTGACAGCAAACTTTTGCACCTTTGAAGACCAATAAACCAGTCAAAATCACAATTACACATCAGGTACATTGTAAAACATGCGTAGTGCGTACAGACAAATAGAATTGTCACAAACGTAGCCACCCCAGGCAATTAGTAGCATGCTCACTAGTTCGATATGAAATACAGCCGCCGGGATCAGCTAAGACATATAGATTAGTCGGGAAACACTGTTGTGTACGCTGTTCAACTTCAGATCATTAATGTGTTGGGAGAAGTGCTACTAGAGTGACGTGTGATGAACATAAATGTTAAGATCATTAATGTGTTGGGAGAAGTGCTACTAGAGTGACGAGTGATGAACTTATAAGTAAACTTCATAAGATATTTCACTCATTTTGAGCCTATGTTATCTATACATATAATAAAAATGTAAATGGTCGATGTCTGTACATGGAAGATATTTAAGAAATTTGAACGCGGGGGGTCTTTATAACAGCAACAGAATCCAAAACAATTTTTTTTAGAATTTTTGTCTGTCTGTCTGTCTGTATGTTTGCTTGCGCATCACGCAAAAACTACTGCACCAAATGAGATGCGGTTTTCACAGTTGTATTGCTGCAGGTTCAACTTAAAAACTGGTATATGTTGCATTTGCATACAGGGTGTTTCTTTTTGTTTGCTTGCACATTACTCATAAACTACCGCACCAAATGAGATGCGGTTTTCACAGTTATATTGCTGCAGGTTCAACTTAAAAATTGGTATATGTTGTATTGACATACAGGGTGTTTCTTTTTGTTTGCTAGCACATTACTCATAAACTACCGCACCAAATGAGATGCAGTTTTCACAATTACAATGGTGCAGGTCCAACTTAAAAACTGGTATATATTTTATTTATAGACAGGGTGTTTCTTTTTATTTACTTGCGCATAACGCAAAAACTACAAGACGAAATGAGATGCGGTTTCACAGTTATATAGGTACAAGTCCAACTTAAAAACTGGTAAATGTCTTATTTACATACAGGATGTTTCTTTGTATTATGGAAGATAAATGAGAAAAACGAATATTCCCCATATTAACACTGGATTAACACTTAGGCTACATTTTATCCAGATAAATTAAGTGTTCCCGTGGGATGAGGACGGAAATCCGATATATTTGTTACTTTTTATACTCAAAGGGATGCGATGGGCGTGGATTACATACCTTGAGTAAGAATGAGATAGGACGGGCGGGATATAACGGGACGGGACGGGACGGGATGAGATATTTCTCATCCAAATAATCTCATCCAAATAATCTATACATGTATATTTTTTTAAAGAAAGTTAATCACGCAGACGAAGTTAGCGGGCAGAAGCTAGTTATTATATAAATAGGTTAGTTGATTGCCTCGGCGGCGTAGTAGTATTACGGGACGATTACAAAACTGAGGTCTCCGGTTCAAATTCTATTTTTCTATTCATTATCAGCCCGGAGTCAGAATTTGTGCCCAATATGGCGATAGACTCGCCCCTTATCACATCGTGGGATGGAACATATAAGGCGAAATGTTGGTGTCCTGGTAGCACCTCTGTCTACCTCTTCTGGGATAAAGGCGTGAGTTTATGTATGTATGTAGGTTAGTTGATGGTTAATCGATTTAGTATGGGGTGTTAGAATGACACGAATCTATGTATATCTGGAGGACGATAAAATTGAAATTCAAGAACATGTATCTCCGTGTATTTATTTTTCATGCGTACTATATTAAGGATTCACCCAAGAGAAAACAATCACGAAAGCTTATAAAATTTTCTATTGGCCTATAAGGACGTTAAAAAGGCAGCCCATTAGCTCTATCCCTTTATTAACACATTACATTTCTGTGTTAAGGATTTCTGACGCCTCCGCCCTTATCTAAACTCGAACGGTCTTATTCATAGACAGATTTAAAATTTATTTTAGTTATAGAATGTTTTTCCCTTTCGAATGATTTTAGAATTCTGTTTGAGCGAAGAGGAAAAACATTTCATAAGGCCGATAGACTAAAGATTGCAATCTTACAACAATTACTGAAATTACTAATCCGTAGCTCTTTCTGTCCGTGTGTCCGACGATTGTTTCCACCCTATAACATATGCCAAATCCATGGTTCAACCATTTTGCATTCGACCGCCGACTCCCTTTTAGCTATGACGTCAATATGCAACCTTCATTGCCACACGCATAACGGCATAACCACCTGCCAATTTCCATTTGATTTTATACCTTCATTCGGAGGTACAGAGTTGATTATTACGTGAATATGTCAACCCTATAATCCACTCAAGGTAACCAATCATGGATTCTGTCAGGTTGTACAGAAGTGATATATAGTTCAGCCTTCATTGAATGTGTGATAAATTGATAGATACGAGGGGTTATTGAATAACAAGTGTGCTTCGATTGTGCGTCATTTGCGCGCTTTGTCGCTCGTGTACGGCGGCTTTATTGCTTATGATACGGGAATTTGTAATGAAGAATCCTTCATCGGATTTGCATGAGCATTTGACTTTGATTTGCCAATTTGTGTTTGGTTTATCCAAGGGATAAATGTAATCGATGTGTGCTTTTAGTTTGAAAGAAAGTATTTTTCTTTTTGTGGTGGAGTTTTTCAACGAAACTTTTTACTGTCCTGTCACGAAAAAATGCAACGATAGCTTTAAGATTTACGTGGTGTTTGAGCCACTGTTGGAGAGATAGAAATAAAAAAAGTTCTTACCTATTTAATGACCCAGTAAAAGTCTCGGAATGACAAGTAGACATCTCACTCAAAATAAAAAAATCGATTGAAAATGATGCTCGTAATTAAACGTCTCACTTATTTTTATGTTGACGTGACGAAAGATTTTTTAGTCGAAAAAAACATATATTTCCCAAATATTTGTTTTGTTTCTTATGCTTCATCGAATAACACCTAATCCTACCAAAAAAATACTCACACTAACTTATGTAATTACTGACGACAGAAACTAAAGTCGTCATACACGGCCTACGATACCATCTGCAATTATGGGCATGACGAATTCCCAAATTCAAATCCAGTCGCGAAGATTTAGTGGCGGCCGGGCTGCCGTGTAATTTCGCACGCTATCTTCAATCTTGCACCGCACGGGGGCCGCTAACAAACAACCGGGCCGGGCATTAGACACGGACACTCTTGTGACATCTAAATTTTGGCTAGCCGCACGGTCCGGGCAGGAGAGCTCGGAATTTCGTAGAGTGGGATTGGATGGTCGGATTTTTATGGGGATGGATGATAGTGTGCTGCCTTGGTGGCGTAGTTGTACTACGGTATGACTACAAAGCTCGGGTTAGAGTCCCGGGTTAGGCAAACTTATTTTGGATTTTTTTATTCATTATCAGCTCGGGGTCTGGAATTTTTTTCCCGATCTGGCGATAGGTTCGCCCCCTACCACATCGTGGTACAGAACATACAAGGCGAAATGTGGGTGTCCTGTTGGCACCACTGCCTACCCCTTCTGGGACAAAGGCGTGAGTTTGTGTATGTGTATGTATGATTATGTGTCTGAAGTAGATGAAATTGTGGTTGTAAGACATACCCGCTGAAATAGCGACCCGTATGGGATGGAAGTCTCATCATAGTGTCAAGACGGGCATAATAGTATCCACCGATAGAAGATAAGCATCTCTTGTTTATATATATTTAGTTTACTGCACTTACACAGATAATATCACTTTGCGTGTGGGTGTATAAAAAAATCTGATACTTATATCAAATATTGATAAAATCTAGGTGCACGTTTATTACAATCGAATACTGACAGAATCAAACAAAATCCCTGTTATAATATATTTTTACTAACTTTTCAATTCTGTGCCACTCTCTCTTCCTCTCTCTTCAGCCACAGGAAGTCCATTGCTGAACATAGGCCTCCCCCTTGGATTTCCACATAGACCTGTTGGAATTGACACTGATGATTCACACATACAGTGTACTGAAGACTAGGCAATAAAACTCAATGCTATGTCTACATTATTACTAGCTCCACGTACCCCACTGACCAGAGGCGAGAGCGCGCGTCGACAAAATGTATCGGCTGCTTCCACCTTTGCACACAACTTACATGCACGCTGCCCTGTCGCTGTCGTTTATTACGTACAATACTGGACAATACATTACGTAGGAAATATTTACAAAAAGACTTTACGTCATTATCTATTTCGATTTGTTTCCAACTTATGGATCTACGCCCAACAGCCTGTGTCTTCTTTATATTTGGTGATTTCTATCTTGGGCTTTATCTCACTAAAAATACTATATTTCTTAAAATGTTTAGATGAGTTCAATCGTGAACAATTAATTCATCATTGTTTCAGAAATTCCGTAACACAATAATAGCCTCTTCGAAAGTTTTCCAAAGTGACACGATAGAAACAGTATCCATCCAGACACTTCTTACAAATGTGTTTCACAATTAAAATGAAGAAAATATCATAAAGAAACCTCCACGCCTAACAGTTTTACCCATGAAGTTACCTACTCATTTTCCTAAAACAATTTGATTTCAAGAAAACGCGCTAAAAATCATATGTCGTTTTCTTCACACAAATATTAGATGTTAGTATTCCTACTCCATTACATCGTTCTTGTATATAAGAATACGGTATGAGCCCATAATATACGGCCCACTGTAGGACAGCTCTACAATCGAGAATTAGATTGTGAGGGGTTAGGCCATGTCGAATAATAAAGATGTTAATCAGCTAACGAAATCGGAAATCTTTGTATAAGGCACACTTCCATTAATATAAGTACAATACTATAAGACATAAGTATTAAAACCACCAATAACCAGAAAGGAATTTTTAATCAACCGACAAACCCATCAACCACTCGAACTGAACAATCCCTTTCAATACCAGTCATAACCCTAAAAAGTCGTCGGGGTACAAACGACCGGCCGTAATAGAATTGACAAGATTCCACTCCGCCAATAAAATATGGCGGATCTCGTAAAACTATAAGAATATGGATATATGGACGTGCAATTTTTTTCCCTAGCCATAAGCGTGACCGTTTGCTGGAAAAATCCACTGAAACGTCATACCAATGAATTCATGCGCCCGTTTTTTTTCGAGGTTTATCGCTTTTGTTTATTAGGGTCGGACATTTGGCTGATACTGCGGTGTACTTTTATAGCGATCGGGGATACGAAGGAAACCGCCACCGTTTTCACGTATAATTTGTTTACGACATTCAATATCGGTTTTGCGGTCTTCTCATGTCTTTAATAAACGTTTTTTATTCACTAATAATATGTTTATGTTTAGTTTTTTATTGGAGGATTAAATGTTTAGAGGATAGGAGTTTTGTCTTATTAAGGCTTTTTATAACGTTGTGGGGCGTGACGTACCACAGTGCCATTGGAAGGGTTCTATCTTTTAATAAATAATCTTGTGAGGAAGTATGCAGCGTATAAAAACTATGTAAACACTAATATTCTTTATATCTCTATTAGATTAGAAGAAGACCTATGCCAAGCCAAAAAATAGATTAAAATATATCCCAGTTAAGAGACTAAATACGCAACTACATGGCTTAAAATATTTTAACAAAATAATTATTACTTCAAGCCGATTCTTCCGACAGTAAAATCGAAGCATGCTGTCAAAATTGGCGATACCAAACTATTATTTAAAAAAATATTGAATATTTCATCATTACCATAGAGACACCGATCACTGCCAATCGCGAACCAATATCGCCGAATATCGCCCTAAGGGATCAGCAATTATAACACTACAAAGAAAGGGAGACATCAACAGCCGTATAAGGGGACAAAAAGACCCGAATACAAAGCATTGTATTAAAAGGCACAATTTGTAGGGTGCACTCAATACAACGAGTCGATCTCACCAAGACATCCATTAGGTATTATTGAAGATTTTAATATTAAAAATTGCTGGTTTACCTTTATAGGGGACGACACGATTTATCGGAAGCTAGATTATTGAGGGGTTCATTTCATTATGACACGATAATGCGCATGATGGTGAGTTCAGTGCAGTCTAACGGGCTTATTCATAGACAGTTTTAAAACGTATTTTATTTATCGAAAGTTTGGCCCTTTCGAAATACTTTTGAATTCAGTTTGAACAAAGACAAAATATTCTATAACTAAAATAGGTTTTAAAACTGTCTATTAATAAGACCGTTAGGCTCTAACAACGATAGATAACTTTTACCACTTAATTTTGAATCGATGGAGTGCTATTAATGTTAGTTGGCCTTTAAATACTGAATAGGTGGATACCACTAGCTCAACAGTCAGATTATATCTTTTTCTTGATTTTATAATATGAATAGCCAATAAGGGACCTAGGATTGCGAGCGCCGCAGAACTATTTCGCCTCGTAGGGACAGTATATTGAGCCGACTGCCAACCTTTACTAGTTGGAAAAGCACTACAAGAAGAAGAAACGAAATCCAATATCACTTTGCCCGACCCGGGACTCGAACCCGAGTCCTCAGCGTTGTAACCGTACCGTAGTACAACTACGCCACCGAGGCAATCCACGTATTTCTAAAAAAATCGTACTATATAAAAACCTCTGGATACATTTCACGGAATATCGTTTCGTACTTTTGTTTCGTTGCCCTCTTTCAGCATTACAATTTGAATGAGAGGCGAAGTTTGTTTTGTTTGTGATCAATGCCAATTTTACATACTGTATATTTTCACTGTCTGATTAACTTTACTGGTCTGTGTCCAGTACTGTTTAGTAGGGTATTTTTTTAAAGCTATGAATGACGAGAAGAGCATGCCATTCGCATGATGGTAAGCAATACGACCGCTCATGGTCAGTAGCAAAACTAAACGGCATTATGAATTACAAGACATTGCTTGGCATTCCACTGCGTTCGCCATCCTGAGACATGAATTGTTAAGTCTCATTATGCCCAGTAGTTAATCTAGCTACAATGTCCTTCAAACCGGAACACAACAGCGCATTTACACTGCTGTTTGTTGGAAGAAATGCGGTGGTACCTGCCCAGGCGGCTTCTCACATATCAGAGACCTACCTCCAGTAAAAATTACAGTGAAAACCTTTTAATGTGTTGTGGGAGTATTAACTATTACAATTTGTTAGTTCTCATGATAACTATTAGGCCCTCCGTTTATTTATTTACACGAAATGGTATTTAGTTGTGTGCAATATTTTGATCAACAGTTGAAGATAAACAAAAGTGTGCGAAAATCCACAGTTTTCAAAATCATTTTATTAAAGAATTAAGATGTTAATTTTGTTATTGTTTGGTTATTAGATACAAAAAATAAATAAGAGTACTGTTGTACTGATTTCTTAATCATTAACTTTACAAAATATTTAATCGATCATCTCTTGAGACCTGTCAAAATAATATTAGTCAGACAATTTTTTCAATACGACTATATTCATAAATATATGCCGGAAAGATACCCTCGTGTAATTATAAAATACTCGAATATTAATTCAAACAATTGATAAAAGCCATATTCATCAAAAATACATAAAACGGTCCATCTGTCTCATTTTTTCTAAAAGCTAATCCAATAGTTATCAGAAATTAAATAAAAAAGTGGCGTGGAATCCATGAAATTAAACCGTATCGGGCGTCCAGCTGCGTGCGAGCCGCGTATCGAGACATTGATATGGCTCTGACGTGGATCCAATGTTTGGGGATGCGTTGGACCCAACTAAAACCTTGTAGGTGTTAGTGCTATGAGGCTTGGACCTAAAATCTGTAGCTGTAGAGCTAACTTTAGGTTTTCACCTATCTTCTCCTTTTATATTTCCGCTATATTTCGGGTGTCACAAACGAGGCTTTTTTACGACTTGTCAAAGATTTCGAGAATGCACCTTTTGGTGTGGTTAGTAGTTGGCCTTTTGCTGGTACAAGAAAAACTGTAAAAGATTTTTTTTTTGAAATATGTATCGAGTTTAGTCTTCAATACTTATCGACTTCACTGGGCGACGTTTAACTGAAAAATGATGTGAAGTAATATGTTGCACGATGTTAATTTACTAAAATAGCCAAAAAAACCATTGATATTTTTAGTAAAAATATATTAAGCCACCTAAAAAGCTTGTAATAGTATTATAGCGAGATGTCGTCGATATTGTTAATATTCATGGGCGACTATGGAATAATTTTCTATCAAACGAGCAATTTAATCATCAAAATTGCCTTATAAAACACATCACCCAAAAACATCTACAGAACCCACGAAATTCCCGAAGGCACACCCCTACGACTCTTTTTTTTTAAAAATCGAAAAAAGCAATGCTTTCGCGAGTCGACCTGTGTTTAACCGCTGTCAAGGGCTGCCAATCACGGAGCATCGCCCCGCCCGCTCTCCGCCGTTTGACAGCCCTACGCTTGTAGCCGCATCAGTTTTGATTTAGCTTTATTAGAATGTTTTTATTGTTCCGCTATTAATAAGCTTTCGTTTTTTTGTCTAATTTTTGAATTGAGGTTTTGTCTATAGACTAATCGGAAAGAATTTATAAAATAGAAAATATCAATTTCACGTCATATTTGGACAACAATACTGCAGTGAATAGATAAACGATTTTAATTATAAAACACGGTCACCAAATATTTTGAGGCTACTACAATTTTTTTAGAATGCAGTCTTCATTTTTAAGTTTGTAACGCAGAACAACATATTTCTACACCCAAATGAGAACAAATTATAGAAAATGATTTGTTTAACATCCTATTTTACTTGCGGTAGATCTCTCATATGTGAGAGGCCGCCTGAGTAGATACTACAATGTCTATTTCTCCCACTTATAACAATAAGTGAAACTGTTGTTTTTTATTTATCGATTTAAAGTAAGATATTTAATAATTTACCAAATAACGAGTCGAATAGAACATCGCGGCACAGCCATATTTTGTTCCTCTTTCATTATTTACAATCACAGCGCCATCATTCAGTAATTTTACTCAATTTCTATTTCTTATTTTCACCCACCAATATTCTACATAAAACAAATCAAATACATTATTATTAAGCGTCCAATACTTCCCTTGCCTTTCCGTGGTCTCCACTCCAGAACCTTAAAGACGTCTACCTACAAGGTGGACGGACGACCTGGTTAAGGATGCAGGTTGTCGCTGCATGCTGGCCGCTTCCAACAAGTCGATGGGGAGATCCTAGGGGGGGGGGGGGGGGTTCAGTGGTTCATGTTCAGCAGTGGATTTCCTGTGGCTGAATAGATTATTAAGCATGTAACTGTTCCTCGTTTGTAAAACGCCCGTAGAATACCATCTCATCACACTTTATCTTCATCATCAATTTGTCTTTCCTTGCCATTAAGCACCAACTGCCTCGGTGGCGTAGTTGTATTACGGTACGGTTACAAAGCTGAGGTCTCGTGTTCGAGTCCCGGGTCGGGCAAAGGGATATTGGATTTTTCCATTCATTATCAGCCCGGAGTCAGGAACTTGTGCCCAATATGGCGATAGGCTCGCCCCCTATCACATCGTGCGACGGAACATACAAGGCGAAATGTGGGTGTCCTAGTGGCGCCTCTACCCACCCCTTCGGGGATAAAAGGCGTGAGTTTATGTAAGCATGAAACACGTCACACCATCGACAAGATTATAACAGATGGAGAGACAGATCTGTATAATTAAATATTATTAAAACATTCATCAGAGTTGATGTTACGTTTAAAAATCATCTATAATTGTCGGTTGGTTGATATTGATTAATTTTACGCGGTTCGAGTTGTTTTTTGTTGTTTTTTAATGGTATTTAGTATTGGTCAGATGGACAACGATTGTTCCATAATTTATGTTTTTATTTATTTTGTTTTAGGAGATAGGTCTCTCATATGTGAAAGGCTGCCTGTGTAGGTACCACCGAAATATCTATTTATCCCGTCAAACAGACTGTAAATGCATTGTGTTCTGGTTTGAAGGACATTGTAGCTAGAGTAACTACCGGACATAATGAGACTTAACATCTTATGTTTCAGGATAGCGAGCGCAGTGGAATGCCAAGCATTGCCTTGTAATTCATGGTGTTTGGTTTCGCTACTGTCTATGAGCGGTGGTATCGCTTGTCATCAGGCGAATGGCATGCTCGTCTCGCCATTCATCGCATTTTTTTTTTCCTTAAAGTTCTCACATTATTATTTGTTGCTTACTAAATATTTGTTTTTGTATTTCTTATTGTATATGTTGATGCCAAATAAAATTGTGTCTATGTCTATGTCTAAAAAGGTACCGAATGATCACTTTACCGTGATAATATAAAAACAATCCTATGTTTGGTTTCAAGAAGGTAAGCACAATGTTGACTGACGAAAGATAGTCGTTTCACACCGGTTCATATCAAACTTACCAGTTAAATTTTTCTCAATAAAACATATAAACTCCATGAAGCATGAAGCTTCGTTAGTTCTATTGAATGGAAAGATGAAATGGTTATGGAATACTTAACAAAATATAAAAAAAAAACATTTTTATAATTAATCCTTGAATATAATACTTAAAAAGGAAGGTTAAAAAAACTATCACAGTACATATTTATATATAAATGCTTAAGCTTCATTATGTTTTATGCGTTTGTACATTTTGGTAAAATTATCACAATCGTTTTTTTTCCGAACAATGTCACAAAATACTTGACAACAATCCATGGCATCAATGCCAAAAGCATAAAAAATAATGTCAATACAACAGCGGTATCACAATAAAGATTATACCGTTTCATCCAAACCAATGGAACCGATCAAAATCCGCGACGATTTAAAAAACCATTCTCCCATAAACAGGGGAAAAAATAATCCGATCAAAAAGGTTGGCAACACTTGAGATCTATTGTCAAAAGTAAAAAAAGCCTTTTCGATCCGTTTTTACGCAATTCTGTGCCTTTGGAAAAATTCACCGATCGTTACACTCAAAAATATACTTTATGTGAATACTAATAGAGCTGGTTTTGCATGGGAAGAGGGTTGTGTAGAGTGATTGACACAAATTGACACGGTTTTCACAGCGGGTTGTGGGTGTTTGTGCGTTTTTTTGTTATTTTCATTGTAAGTGCATCGAAAGGTTTAACATATCGGACTCGGCGAAGTGTGAATAACAGCGGATGCGCGATGGGATTGTGTTGATGTTCCTTTTATTAATATATTATTTTAATAGAACAAAATTAGAATGGAATAAAAAAACTTAACAAATGCTAACCGTAAGTATTTTTAAGGATAAAGATTAAAAGAGAGCTGCCAAGAAAGTTAATACGTTCACCATGTGTGATAATTATTAATTAGAGAGATGAATGTTTTATAGAAGAAAAAAAAAACACGCAGAAATAGTACTTGGTGGAAGACCATCATAAACACTATTAAAGTACCTTATTCATAATAGTTAGATCTACTACAATATATTTTATAATGGCTCTTGAGTGTAACTATAATCAATTGGTACAGATCCCGCACGAAATTTATATATTGTTGTACACAATTATTTAATGTTTTCTTAAATAAATAAGTAAATATTAAATAAATACACCCAACAGTCACATACTTAGTCCTGACCCCACATTAAGATCGAGTCTTGTGTCGTGGGTATCAGAAGCTACGAGAGACTTTTCGGCTTCACAAACACCCAGACCCGAAACAAATACATGTGTATCACTTAAATATTTGTTTCGGTGCGGGGATTGCACCCGCGGCCTCTCGTATCACAGCCGGCGTCTAACCAACTGCGCCACGGTGTCTGTGTCTTACAGCAATATTTTTCACAGCCATACACAATTAAATATTGCCCTAACCACACCTAAATAGTCTTTACATTATAATAAATAAAGTCACATCCCCACTAATCTATCTGCCTACTGCGGTGCGTAGATGAGACCCCGCGGTGGTCGTATCATTCGCTGTCCGACTCTCAATACTTGTTTTAACATTACTGCGGTACTAGGGAATTATTCTTTATCGTGCATTCAGGGATTAAAGTCAGGGTAATTTGAATCTAAATATTAACAGACTGGGTTTTGATGGTAAATTTTTAGGCGTAGTTCATAGTTAAAATATACAGTTTTGACTGCGGTGACGTGAAATTAGGGTCCTATCGTCAATCAGAGCCTTTGATTTCTTATTTTGGCCTTAGATTATAATTTCTCGTGTAATATGCTTCAGATTAGCAAAATTGAATATAATGCATTGTAAGTCACATTCAACATTACTAATGAGATTAATAAATAAAAGACCCAACCGTCATACACATATCTTATCCCACATTAAGATCAATTAAGTCTTGTACCGTGGGTATCAACAAGAAAAAATAGCATTTTGGTGGAAGAAAAAAGTAGTATTTTGCTTAAAAACTTTTTCCTTTAATTTGCCGTGTGGAATTCCTTCCTAGAATTTGTTCCTTATTAGCAATATTACTGAATGGAGGAAAAATATAGCATGAGTTATTTCTTTCAAAATCATCGGGTTCGATTCCTCGTTAGGAATATTGATTTATCAAAAATCCAAGTATGCAGTTTTAGTTTTTATCAAAATGGGGCTCGTGACTCCTTTTAGTATATTTCGCTATTCCTCATAATTTCCAATTTGGCCATCCACGCCCACTTGAAAAATTCACCCTGTATAGAAATAATGTTAAATATATTGGAATTCAAAGGCAAGGATACGAACACGGAAGGTAAAAGAGTTGAAGTGCAGACGAATTACATAACTAATGGTTACACTCCATTTTCGAGACTGTTCGATTTTTATGTTAGATAATTTGAATGAATAATTCAAAATTAATCCAACTGGTGGTCCAAGGTCACACTGAATCATCAGCCGCAAAATATCCAATACTCAAAATCAAATTGAAAATACGCAAAAATCCAAATTAATCCGCGATATTTGATCGACATCAAATTAAATTCCTAAAGATTGGCTCGCAAACGTATGGGAATTCTTTAATTACACCCAACCGACACTCGTCAAACGGACGGCACAAAACGATCGAAAAAATCATAAATCCAAAGTGTAATATCAAACTTGACTTATAATTGGTTACTTCTCTTTGTAACAATCTCATACCACCCTTAAATTAAAAAAATGGCGAAGGATTTTGGACCTTTTGTGTGGCGTGTAAGGTGGGATATTGTGTAATGGGTGTGCTTTACAATATTTATAAGACACGGCTGTATCAGAACCGAAGAGCTGTCTTCCAACTCGATGACGTTTGACGTATATTCTGACATCCCCTTTAGGGGGT
Source organism: Deilephila elpenor (assembly GCA_949752805.1). Lineage (NCBI taxonomy): Eukaryota > Metazoa > Arthropoda > Insecta > Lepidoptera > Sphingidae > Deilephila > Deilephila elpenor. The sequence goes on from OX457115.1 coordinate 10,751,695, forward strand.
AGTGCAAGTTATGAAAGAACCACTGCTTGTACCGAACATAATAGGTTAATTGTTTTTTATAATCGATATAATTTTACATAAGAATAATCGATTCACTACTAGTGAATTAGATTTCTGTGGAAAGATGACTAATTGTTTGGCCAAAAATGATAAGCCTAGCTTGAAATAAAATGGTGACTTGTATACGTTATATTTAACCAACCTTGTCAGGTATATGTTAAGGTCAGGTTTAAGAAAACGTCGAGGCTTTGACTCCAGTTAGTATAAAAAATGCTTTAAACAACCGAAAATTGGAATATTCGGAACATACGAATTAGCACGTGGTAGCTCCCCGTAATTTTCATCAAGTCATCTCCTCTCTTATTGTTTGCATTACATTATAACATTATTAGTATTAGTATTATATTGTATTCCATAACAATTTCTTAGTGATTTCACTGTTGATTTGGTGCTCCGAAAATATTACGTACACATACCGACAAATACATAAAATAAATTCACGTTCAACAGCACATACATGGAGGCTGTCAATAAGCTCTCTTAGGAAAGCGAAATCGCTATGAGTTTATCCAATAACCCACAACAAAGAGTATCGCAACTCAATGAGCAAATAAAACACACGAATGATCCAACCGGCACCGTGGGCTTTGAATAAGTTAGAGCCAATATGGAAGATTATTTCACACACACAGACTGATCTTGCGATATTCAAATCACAAAGAACGTGTATTTTGCCTCATTTACTGATTACTTAAAATAAAATAATATAAGTCATCTATCGCCTATTGGTGCGTGGCGAATTTTGGAACTACAAATTAAATTATAAAAAATATCTCTTTATGCATAGTTTGTAATATGATTTCATAATAAATAGTCGTAATTTATTAGTATTAACATGTCCAATATAATAAAATTTGAAGAGAGAAAATTGTTCCTAGTAGTTTGACAACAACATGGCAACAACGCATTCAGAAGCCAAAAGATCGTAAAAATCATATAGACTTTTACGAAATCATTTTAATTGTCAATAAAGGTTTTTCATTGTTATTATTATTTAAACTATTTATACATATATAGTATACAGGCGGACTTAAGGCCTAAGGCATTCTTTAACAGTAAACCATTGGGTGATGTAGAGATTGTATAATGCAGGTATTTATAGTTTTTTTTGCTTCGAATCGGAAACTCATAGGTACATACATAAACTCACGCCTTTTTCCCAGAAGGGGTAGGCAGAGGTGCTACCAGGACACCCACATTTCGCCTTGTATGTTCCCATGATGTGATAGGGGGCGAGCCTATTGCCATATCGGGCAAAAAATCCTGACTCCGGGATGATAATGAAGAATAAAATCCAATACCACTTTGCCCGACCCGGGATTCGAACCCGAGACCTCAGCTTTGTAGTCGTATCGTAGTACAATTACGCCACCGAGGCAGTCTATGTAAGCCAGTATCAATTCGGATTTTTATTCCCTAACGTAGTTTCATATTTTGGATGAGAAAGTGTATTTATTAGAACCTAGAAGCAAGTTCCAAACTTTCATTTAAAACGTAAATCGATTCACGATCACTTTGGTTCGTCGCAGGTGAACTTTGAATTGGAGTTCCATAGGTTTTAATAATGATGTCTTTGGTGTTAGCAAATTGCAAAACGGCAAAAATGAATTACTATATTCTACACAAACTAAAGCTCATTCATTTATTAGAAAAGGGATGGAGGTGCGCTGCTCTCCAAAAGTCACAGAAAATCATTAATCAGCTTCAATAATTCCATTATTAAAATTAAAACACAAAAAATACATATTGATTTATCAAAAGCGCCGATGTTGTCTTGCATTGCAACAATAAATCCCATTGAAAACTTCAACAAAGACCAATAATTTTATTGGCTTTCAACTCGCATTAAGGCCGACATTATTAACATGACAATAATTCGGCTACCGTAAAGGATCGACCCATTAAAAATCAATAACTTCGCCGTCTTTAATTCCATGTGCGATTGTGTTTGGCGTGTGTAGGTAAGGTGGTCAGGGACTTACGGGCCGATATGTCCGCTATGCAAAATGAAAGCAAAACAGCTATCAGTGATTGTTTATTGCGTTGAATCGTTCATTTGTACTGGTGAGTGGAAAAGGCTCTATGGAAATGTTTAAAGATTCAATAATTTCGTATTATCGGTATAATTGTCTGAGAGTCAGCATGGGTACTGGGTAGGTACCACCGCAATGTGTATTTCTCGCGACAAACAGCAGTGTAAATGCAATGTTGTGTTTTGATTAGAAGGACATTGCAGCCAGAGTAACTACTGGACATATTGAGACTTAACATCTTATGTATCAAGATGGCGAGCGCAGTGGATGCCATGCATTGCTTTGTATGTCATGGTGTTGTTTGGTATTGCTACTGTCCATCAGCGCTCGTATCGCTTACTATCAGGCGAATTACAGGCTCTAAAAAAAAAACTATGCTATGCTATTAAGCTCACTATGAGACACTAGAACTATCAGTTTTTACAATTTTGCTAAAATAATGGCTGGTTTCGTATATTTTATTCTTAGATAAACCCACAACAATCGAAAATTACAACATTTTACCGACGAATTTTGTATGACGTATAGTCTAAAAACTTATCTGGTTAATAGGATGATTTTAAATTATTATACATTTTTATTGTTTATTACCCTATTATTATGTTTCTCATAAAGCTATTTTTCTCTGTGTTTGCTTAGGGTAAAAGGATCTAACAATTCCTAATGCAAATACTTCGAGTTAGAAAATATTGACGCAAACAAATGAACAGGAGATTGTTCACTATCAAAAAATAACAAGCCTCAACTTTAGCTTCACCTATTGTTTCCAATACCGTACCAAGTTCATCACCCACTTTAATCTATGAAATCCAAATGGATTAATTAATGAAAACACTTTTCGTTGCGACTGTACGCTAGGATGGTAGGCAAATGAGTTGTGCAGTTGCCGATACGCCACTGGAAGTTATTTTCATATTTGTCCACTCTATATTGTTTACTACATTTGTTTAGGGTTGACCAACACGCACACAAATTATTAACATTAATTACTTTGTTATTAACTCTTTCGAAGATGAGCGTGCATTCTATAAAGACAATTATATCAAACTATCTGAAAGCATTAATTGCTCTGCATTCCAATATTTGTTTATTTGTGCAAAATATTAATTACGCAATTTATTTAAAAATCATAGAAACTGAAAAAATGAAGTGATGAATTTTTTGTACCCTTTTTTCATGTCCATCCATCCATCAACCAAAGGACGTCCACTGCTGAACATAGGCCTCTCCCAATGATTTCCACAGTGACCTGTTGGAGGCAGCCTGCATCCAGCGACGTTTTTTCATGTACCCTATTAAAAAAATTACGTTGTTCACAAATATTAAATGTTGGTATGAAAGATCTTAATCTGTTAAATTCATCCCATTGCCAGCCTTTATCCGATTAATGGAAGAATTAAATACAATGACGTACAATAATGCAAAGGAAATAATATAACAAGTCTAGCAAACTCACCAAAGCCGACGAACATGATAACCTATAGACAGGAGCACTGCACATCACTAGTTTTTCCACCACACAAGCCTAAATGATGCTATCACAGCTGAAAACTGGAAACTTAGCACGTAAGTAAGGCTGGTCATAAGAACACTTATTATAAAACAAAAATTAAATTCTATTGGAATAGAAAATAAAAAGAATTGTACACAACACAAGGATATATAAAACTCCGGTGCATAGGCAGAGCACAAATCGCGCGTTCGGAAGGTCACGTGACTTCTATGGGACGCACGCTATTGACACAGTAAGAAGATAAATTCCGAACTACCCTCCGTTGAACTATAATTTTTGATAAAACGTCATATTTTTATGATTTTCCCTTTGACGTGGGAATCATTTTGATTATGTTTCAGATTTAGCTTCGTGAATTTGCCAAAGACAAAATCTAAAATTACAGAATAATGTTGTGGATAAGGACAAAATTTAAAAGGCAGGCTGCAAAAAAGATTCAAGAGTATACTTCCTGTGGATAAAGCTTATGATGATGATAAAACATTTCTTGACTTTCATTCTCAAGTAAAGGGTCTTGGTTGAAGATACAGTTGTAGATTTCCACATAAATGAAGTTCCTATATGTGGGAATAGTTCCGTTAGGGTCAAATCAAAACAAAGATTGGTCTGATAATCTTCAATATGAAGTCGTCTTATTTAATTCGTCTTAAATTGCGTCGTTACTAACCGTCTTCCATCGTCTTCCAAACTATCTTCTTATTCCATCCTTTCATATTTCAACATCTTAATCATTCATCCTCTCTTTTACTCTTTAGTACTTCCATTCGTTATCTCTTTCACATAAACTACGTTCCATATCAGTCATTCGCCTTACGTTTCATTCTTCTCATCTTTCATCACAGCATTCAAATCCTACATATATTTAAAGCACCAAAATACAAACCACTTTGGTTTCTTAGATTTACGCGAATGTTACACATTGAAATAAAACAATTTTATACGGATTTTATCGCGATTTGGTTTGATTTTTAAATTTTTTAACTTCCCGACGTTTCGATTACTTTACAGCTTTCGTGGTCACGGGGCGGACTCCGTCCGGACTCAGTCCGAATGACTGAATCGCGATAAAATCCGTATAGAATTGTTTTATTTCAATACAAACCACTTTATAAAGTCGTTAAGTCTGTCTGTCCCACAACCATAGCTTCCACTGTGACGTGACTGCGGTTTATTGTTTAATATTTTTTGTCGTCCGATTGCTCGTAGGAACGATATTCAAATTATACTGGCCATTGTGAGGGCCCATGTAAATAAACATCGGACGCCGATGTTGCGCCGGGATGTAAGGATGGAGTCATAGTGGTCGGTGATTTATAATGGGGATAATTATCCTGAATGTTTGAGTAATCGATATTATGTTAAATGATAAATAATCGATAGTTAATACTCTATCTACGTTACACTGAATTGTTCCATTTGAAGGAATGAGTAAATGTTCTTTAATAAACGACATCCATGATTAACTATAGCCACTTTGAATATTTTTATTTCATTTCATTGATTTCAATCATTTGTTTCCAACATGAACATCCACAACGCTGGATCATGGACGTGTTGCCGGCCCCTTAAATCGAGAGGGGAGCGGGAGAGAAAATTATTAGGTGCACGGCAACCTCACTCGCCGAAGGAAACGCGACAGTAAAGCTGTGGCTTCACGTCGATCTTCCGTGAGACAGTGGCACCACCCCGGACGAGCCTGCCCATTCATGCTGAGATGACTGACAACAGCGTGGCTCTACCACAATAAAACCTATATACCACATACCACAATATAACCTTATACGACGACTGCTGGGTGTGTTCATTATTCTTTTGAAAAATGTGTTTAATAAATAAATAACTACACCCAACAGTCACATACATAGTCCTGAGCCAACACCAAGATCGAGTCTTGTGTCGTGGGTATCAGGAACTACGAGAGATTTTCAGGTCTCACAAACAGCCATACCCGAAACAAATACTTGTGTTCCACACAAACATTTTTCTCGGTGCGGGGATCGAGCCCGGAGCCTCTCGTTCACAGGCGGCGTCTAACCAACTATGCCATGGAGGCTTTCAAATTTCAAATTCAGATTCAAATTGATTTCTTCTAAATATTTCATAAGTGCTGAATAAAAGCAGATATAAAACTATACGCAAGCATTCTCCACTTTATCAATATCTACACTTTGATTCTACAGAAGCTCTAAAGTCTAGAAATAAAGCGATTATATTCGTATCCTTTTTGCCGCTAGTGTAACAGCGCCCTAACGTCTTGGTGAATAATTATCCTATTTCGTATAGCGTTCGCAGAGATAGCTCTATTTGTGCCGGGCAGGAAATATCATCGCGTTGTTTTTTCTTACGTGCATTATATCTTCGTTGTTTCCTTATTGCATGTCTGTATCGAGGTTTTCAATGTGTTAATTAAATATAGACCATAGGATAGCAAGTTTATAATTAAACTACAATGAATATGTAACAAAAACGCACTCTTCTGGTAGTTTCAAGTTTCTTAAGATTGGTTCATCTAAGATTTTTTTAATAAGTTTGAGTAAATCTTCGCATTTTAAAAATATGAAAGTTATAAAGTCGCAAGTCTACTTGAACGTAGAAACATGACCATGAATTTTGAAGATCTTAGGAATCAAACCCGCTCCGTAAACCCTAACATTAATGGACTGAACCTTCGCCAAACGAAAGATATCAGAATTATTTTTTGAAAATATTAAAAAAGTGTACACAGCGGCCGATGTACAAAGCAACCATTTCTTACCGCAAAAAGTTTTCCGCGGGCCGCGCATTTTTCCGTACAAACGGACCGCAACGTTTTAGAAAACAAAAAAAAGTTGCCGCCCGTCGCGGCCCACAAAAGGGATTTTCGAATTTTTTTTTCTGTGTGTGTATAATTCAAAATATTAAATGATGTCGTTAGTGGTTAACATTTGTTGAATATTTGGTATATTTTTTTCGTTGTTGGTAACATTTTTTTTTCGTTTCGTTTCAGTTGGAATAAGTTTGTTCGCTATTGTTTTTTGTTCATCCTTTCGCCCGCAAAGGGTGTTATAAGTTTTTAAAGGAGCTTTCAACTTTTTTTCCTACTTTATGAACGCGAAAAATATTTTTTATGCTTTAGCACTGTGATATCGTGTCTCGGTTTAAGCACCGGTTGCTTGGATCGTCCGTTTCTATGTTTGTCTTTGTGTCATTTTAAATTATTCTTTCATAATTTAAATTATTATTTATTTATTTAAATCTTTATTGTACACAATTATAAATGAAAATACACAATAAAAATACAATAAAAACAATAAAAATACTAGAAATAAGAACAATTTAGCTACTCATAAGACCAGACTCCACAGGATCAGCAAGTCTTTTAAGGGTTACTGTATACACTTTTATAACAAAGTTCCCACTCATATTAAAGCCTTAAGTATTGAAAAATTCAAAGCTACTATCAAGCAAAAATTATGCAATAAAGCTTATTATAAAATTTCAGAATATCTAGATGATAATAAGGCTTGGGAATAGTATAGTATAAAATTAATTAAATATATAGTATCTTGGAGCGGAGGTATTAGTGTGCTCTGTATAATTTCATTTATATTAAGTAACTTAAACTATTTTGTTTTGCTTTGTAAGCGATTGGATAAGTCATGCTCGCTTAAAAGTCTGTGCTTGCGGTGGCGTCGTGTGCCGGGTCGGTCACTTCCCTGTAGCATGGTTGAGGAGGCCGATGGCTGGCACATGCGTCATACTCGTGAACGGGTGCTGCTTGTGTGGACTGGTCTGTCCGATTTGCTTACTTTGTAATTGATAAATAGATTACTTAACGCTTTTATAATTATTTATTGCGTTGGCAAAACAGAGTATACTGATTCTTCGTTATGGGTTACTTCGTTTCGTTTCTCTCAGCCATATTAAATATAAAGTAAACTTATTCGTATTCAACTATATCCTACTTGCAAATCATAACAAGTTATTAATGAACTGCTCTGATTTAAACCAACTTGTAATTTTTGTAATAATCATACATTGTAAACTGGTTTTGAAAAGAGCAACACTAGAGTTTCTTGCCCGTTCTTCTCTAGTGAAAACCGCTTTCCGAACCGGGTGGTAGTTCAAAAAATGACTGAATCTAAACAATGTTGAACATTTTAATGGATTCAATAAATTATTTTCATTTCATTTCATTTCACAATACAGAGAAAACAAAAAAAAAAGTACAAATATTAGTCATTTAATAAAATCACTAATAATTAATTAATAAATTTACCGTGAAGTAGAACACGGTGCATGTCTTGTATGTATCACCATTTATGAAGGGCTTCTCGGTCCTAAATATTTCTGCGATTATAAAACAATTGCTGAGCTTGAAATATTTCTTGTTGCGGTCGTTGATCTCGAAATTTCAGTAAATCTATGTCACTGTAGAATCAAGATATGCGTGACTTTAGCATGTATGAATTTAATAACATTATCATCAACCCATAATTACTTTTCTCTGCTGCACATAATATTCTAATAAACAATAAATAAATACACCCAACAGTCACATACATAGTTCTGACTCCACACTAAGATCGAGTTTGTGTCGTGGGTATCAGAAACTACGAAAGACTTTTCAGTCTCAGAAACACCCAGACCCGAAATCACTGTGGTTCACACAAACATTAATTGTCTCGGTGCGTGAATCGAACCCGCGGCCTCTCGTTTCACAACCAGCGTCTAACCAACTGCGCCACGGAGGCTGTGCAAAATCTTCTAGAATTTTGTTTACCACACTAATTGTAAACATTTCTTTGTTCTGTCAATACATCGAGAAAAGCCTCAAGTATTTCCTCAACTCAACATTTAACAATGCATTTGAAATTCATACAAACTTCACATTACCAATAATAGTTTCATAGACATCTCTCTTGGGTATTTTGTCACGTACACGAGTTGACACTGCACCTGCCAACAGGTGGGGAGGTGTCTGTTCGATGCCCGGGCCGGTTTAACAGTGGCCAGTGGCTTGAGCGAGTTGCTAATTTGAATTGTTAGGTGTGAGAGTAGTTTCAAGTTTATTTGTGAATGTATTTTTTTGCATAATTACATTTGTTGTTGTGCATAAATTTTAAATGATAAAATTGTACATATTGTTTTTTTTTTTCATTGTGTAAAAGGAGTAAATAAAATTCGTCATAAACCTAGAAAATATTGTATTAATGACTCTAAAAAGTTACAACTTCTTTAACCTCTGTTAATGTAAGTACTCGTAAGAGAGGCGACAATAAACATACATAAATACATACAAACCTAAACTCACGCCTTTATCAGAAAGGGGTAGGCAGAGGCCCCACCAGGACACCCACATTTCGCCTTGTATGTTCCGTCCCATGATGGGATGAGGGCGAGCCTATCGCCATATCGGGCACGAATTCCTGACTCCGGGCTGATAATGAATAGAAAAATCCAATAACACTTTGCCCGACCCGGGATTAGAACCCGAGACCTCAGCTTGTAGTTGTACCGTAGTGTAACTACGCCACCGAGGCAGTGAAAAATAAGGCCATCAGAAAATGCCCAATGACGTTACCGTCACGCTAACTTCAATTATTACATTTACTCACTAGTAATACTCATTGTAACATACTATCCTACTTGCCACAGCCACTATCCCATCTAAACGCAGCACAAGGAGAGTTCATCCGAATCCCAGCGGGATAACCAGATACCTGAATTGCAACTTAACGTAAGCGATGTTTGATCTGTCGCCACTAATTCACACTTACCGACATTGTTCTCCTTGCACAAAATATTTAGTTAAGAAATCTATTGCTTTGTTTTAAGTGAAAGGTTGTTGAAATTTTAATTTTCTTTCTACCCTCACAGTAAGTATTTTATAAAGGAGGTTTAATAGTAGGTATTATCATTTGACCATGCCATATCATTTGTATGGGTGTTTCATAATCTTCTTAAATTAATATTATCAAACTGTGTATTTTAAGGCTGCCTCGGTGGCGCAGTTGTACTACGGTATGTTTGCAAAGCTAATGTCTCGGGTTCGAAACCCGGGTCGGGCAAAGTGATATTGGATTTTTCTATTAATTATCAGCCCGGAGTCAGAAATTTGTACTCGATATGGCACACCTCAGACTTTTTTTAATCATGTGTGTATTCATAGTCAATCACCACGCACTATCACGATGAAGAAAAACTTCATCAGGAAACCTGCATACCATAGCGATTTGTAAGCATTTCTACGGTATGTAAAGTCCGCCAACCCAAACTAGGCCAGCGTGGTTGACTATATGGCCTAACCACTCTCAACCACACTCTCGATTGTAGCGTAGGCTCGTGCCCTGCAGTGGGACTCATATATGGGCTGATACGATATAGCATAGCCAAATAAAACTTAGCACACTACACCAAGGTATAGTTTATTTATACCCTGGTCTAAAAATAGCCATTCCCGAAGGATGAGTGAGCGACGCCGCGGGCGGGAGCATGTCCTGATTATTTATGGAGCGTATAAGTTAGTTGTCGCCGCCTAATGATTATATAATAACAGCTTTTTGCGGTGTTTCGATACGCAGGCATCTACGATCCTTCTTGCCCGAGGCGACGGTTGTACAGAGTGGGTTCTGGGTATAGAGATTTTAGATTTATTTTATAGTTTTCTCGGTCATTGCGTTGCAAAATGAATGAGTATTATAAAAGCTATGAATTACACGAAATTTACAAGAGTATTGACTAAACTAACGCAGCAAAGTGTTGGGCCTCAGGACCTGTTATCAAAACATTTCTGGCCCTAAGTCAAGGAGCCAAGGGAGCTGCTGGCTAAGGGACGAGGCTGTGGCAAATTACAGACTAATTTTAGGCTGATGACAGACTGCAGCGACATCAGCGCGAGAATTTATGCCCTATGGCAAATCCTTTAAATACGATGTCAAGAGTCCTTAACGTCAGGTCGTGTTTAACAGTGATACCATTGTTCGGTCCAACCGAACATATAGCGTAAACATAGCCGTCAGCAGTTAAGCAACTTCGCGTATTCATAAATTATTTTAGCGTGCCATCAACCCGCGTTCGCGACAGTTATATCATCATCATTTAGCATTAATCAATTATCAATAATTTATTTCTATCATAAAATATGTGTGATCTAAAACCCATACAACCATTCTGACGACGTTCTGACGTTACCATAGGTGGCCACTCAAAGCCTTCACTGTGTAGTGGCTTATGCTTCACTGTTTTATGCTGAGATGACATAAATAAATAAATAAATTTATTTATTTGGCGCAATGTGAGCGTGCTATGTATAACGCCTTTTTTAAACTATTGTTGTTTAAGTATATTTAAAAAAAAAAAATAAGTATTTTAATGACCTGTGTCAATTCTTTATTTGTTCTTTCTGTGCATTTCATGTTGTGTCAATTAATAGTTTCTTGCTTACTGATATTCCTATGGCCGAAGATGAGTGTAGAAGATCAATTCCAGTTAAATTCAACAGTTGATTTGCTATGGCTGAAAACGATGATGACTCCACCCAAGTTTGTGCCAACAACCAGCAACATACATAACCCCACACAGATACACGCGAGGATAATAAAACCAACAGAGTTGCTGTAACGTTAAAAACATCACGGCAACATTCACACGGCGCGGGCACAAATCCGATAATGTTCTGTACAAAGTTGCTGGCGTTTACCGCGGAGAAATATCCATTTTGCCGCTCGATATACCAGCCGTATCAAGATGAGAGCAATTAAAGGTCGGAATTGTGACGATGTACGCTGGGTGGATGTGGCATTCTGAGAATATATCTACATTGTATGGATGTTACTGCCTCGGTGGCGTAGTTGTATTACGGTACGGTTACAAAGCTGAGGTCTCGGGTTCAAGTCCTGGGTCGGGCAAAGTGATATTGGATTTTTCTATTCATTATCACCCCGGAGTCAGGAATTTGTGCGAGATATGGCGATAGGCTCGCCCCCTATCACATCATGACGCAACATACAAGGCGAAATGTGGGTGTCCAGGTAACGCCTCTGCCTACCCCTTCTGGGAAAAAGGCGTGGGTTTATGTATGTATGTATGTATTGTATGGATGTGATACAAGGATAATAAGTATTTTGGACGGTGTGAGGAGAAGCAGTTAATCGGGGTTGTGTAATATCGAATCGGTATCTATATCAGCCCATATACATATGTCTCTCTGTAGGCTTCCTCTACAATCGAGAGAACAATTGGGTAGGCTATATAACTATATAGCCTACCCAATTGTTAGGCCTAGCCTAACTAGGCTAGGCCAAGCCTAGTGCGAGTTGGCTAGTATTGAATGTAATACATTGTCTGTTTCAAGGCGATAATGTAGTGTCTCGCTTACCATACCTCGCATACCATATTTTCTTGCCATTATTATAAGTATGAATTTGCACACTTCAGATAGATTTTCTTTATTGTTGCATGGCGTAGTTACTAGTATCATTTAAATCTTAATCGGAATCAAGTTCCTTCGTGTAGTTTTGGTGTTATTCCTTTTGTGGTGTCATGGTTTTTAAACACTTTTGGATTGTTCTCTTCCGGTGGCTTCACATTCAATCTTATAACTGTTTTTGTCATAGCCTTCGATATCTCTCATAAAATAACCATTCAGACAAATGCCATTTTCCCACAGCTAATTCTCAAATGAATACAAGTATTTCAAATGAAATATTCACCTACGCACACATACCACATCCATCCAACTCACGCATCGTGCACAAAAACTGAATTGCACATAGAGTTTTTACGGCATTCGGCGGAACCGTATGACTAGACGGGGCGGACCATTAATCCCAAAGTTTCAGATGTGTAGGGCGATAAAAATTACGCTCGGATACGCTCGCCGAGCGCTGCGAGCGATCTGAGCGCTCGAGCGCTATCTGTGTCACGTGTTTTTATAATCTACTAATACAATGAAGTGTATGGGATGTGTAAGAACATCTATAAGCGGTGCTGAGCATGGGAACTCTAAAAGAGAGGTCGATTCAAAGCTTAGGGTATAGGCCACCTGGGTTTTCTGCGGGTTGGCAGACTACACATTCCTTAGGAATTCTTCTCAAACCTGAGGTATACAAATTTCATCATCTTAAGTTACAGGAATTCCATCGTTCAACGTAGAATTCCTCCAAGGATTTCTACTGCGACTTGTTGTATGAGACCAACATCCATATTTTCCTTTACCTTTAAATAATCAGTCACAAGATGTCTACTATAGAACATAGCCTCCAAAAATGTTCCCTCTCGGTGAATTTTATCGAAAGGTAAAAGGTGTGAATATTTTTGGCAGAATTAATGCGAAATCAGCAAATTGTTCTGCACCGCTTGCGCCGGGTTTCGCGCTAATCTGAACACTTTTTGGCACTCACAACTGCAAATTAAGGTTTTAAAATTCTGTAAATCCATATTTGGTTGAAAAATATTTAAATTCTTCAATGGATAAGTTTCAAAGAATTCGTCATTTATTGTGCCATCACAATTTCGTTTGTTATTTTTAGCTTTTCAAAGAGTTATGGTTACTAATCTAACACCTTTCTTCACCTGAATGGCGATACGGGCATGCCATTCACCTGATATTTAGTGATATAACCGCTCATTACAAAGCATTGCTTGGCATAAGATGTTAAGTCTGATGACTCCGAAAAGTCAGAGGTGTGCCCTGGGATTTGAACCCCCGACCACCGTGAAACATGTACGTAACATGCAATTGAAAGTTAGTCTGCTATAGCAGATGGCTATGGAGATGATCACAGAACACTCAACGCATAAAAATACCACCAATTAGTTCAACAGAATCAAACGCTCGATTTCCCCCAAAAACAGGAGAGCAATTAAAAAATCAAAAATATTTTTTGTCCGATACAAAAACGGGGGCGCGGCGCTCACAGCCTCGGGGCTCATCGACATTCTCCACACGAATGCATATCCAAATAATTACACACAGGGTATAATGATTGAAAGGTCCCGTCAGTGCAGGGTCGGCAGAGAGAAATAAAACAGAGATTTTTACCTTGAAACATTTTAAGAGCTGCATCAGATTTATATTGAAAATATTTATTTGATATGAAGATAACACAATTGTGAAATGAGAATTAGAGAATTATAGCCTAATATTATCATCACCAAATTGTGTAAAATAAACTCTGATTGAACTGGTCTACTTTGGTAACAATAAAAAAATCTTTAACATGCTAATTTATCCTTGGTCAGGGCAGTGACATAGAGCGTAAACATCACAGTATTTAACTATATGTTACATCACCTGAAAAAACGACTTTAACATTATACTTACTAGTGTTTTGATGTAAATTCCCTACCACTTCGGCGCGAATGAAGAAAATGAGAATAATCTAGTATCTTATTTTAACCAAAATGTAGAAATGACTCATCAACGACCACTTATTTATTCAAATCTAGCTCAATCCTTATATGACGTCACAGAAATTGCCACCATAATTTGTGCAACTTCATTTCAAAATTAATATACCGAAAAATCACACTAATAAAGATTTGATTTGATAACTCATTTGTGGTAGATGACGTCTTAATAATTAAGTCTGACGCATAACAATTATATTTAAAAGAATTGACTGCCTCGGTGGCGTAGTTGTACTACGGTACGATTACAAAGCTGGGGTCTCGGGTTCGAATCCAGGGTTGGGTAAAGTTATATTGGAATTTTCTATTCATTATCAGCCCGGAGTTAGGAACTTGTTCCCAATATGGCGGTAGGCTCGCCCCCTACCACATTTTGGGACGGAACATACAAGGTGACATGTGGGTGTCCTGGTAGCACCTCTGCCTATCCTTTCTGGGAAAAACGCGTGAGTTTACGCGTAGTTAACTATAATATTATCTTACCGTCAAAAAAGTAGGCTTTTTTCCAAGGATATTGATGCGACTTATTTAAAAGGTGTGTACAATTTATTAAAAAAATGTATTTTCATTTCAGAAACATAACTAAAAAATATCTTAACAATCATCTCAACATTTTGCGAACACATACCTCCGCTTTCCGAGAAAATACATAGAAAATCCTCTCGATCCGATCGATTAGCTGCAGCTGTCTTGTTCTTTCGTCCCTGGGGGGATAGGTAAAGCTGTTGTCGGAGTAAGACGGATATATTTCCGAACAAAAGGATATAGGCCACGCCCACACAATCGATCTGATAATGAAGTCAGTGCGCAGGCGCAGATACGCATCGACGGGACACGATGTTGGCCCGACGATTGCCGTGTACCTTTGTATGAAATTATCTTTATTACCTTGTCCGTGGGAGTTTAATGTTTGAAAAATTCACTCAGAGCCGTATTTTTACTGTCGATCTGGTTATTGACAAGCTGGTTTCCAAGTGTGGATGTAAATGGGGACAATGATACAGGCTTTACGGGTGGTACCGCTGCAATTTTTACATCGGAAATTTTTCTTTTGAATTTATTGTGAAATTGCTGAAGCTTGAATATTTATATAAAACAGCATGAAAATCTGTCTAGAAGGAGACTGCCCAGCAGTGGGACGTTTAAGGGCTGTTATAGACCTTAGTGGTCACCTTGAATATTTATTAAATCATAAAAAAATATATTCACCGATGACTCCTATAACTCCACACGCTGCATACAAATAGAGCGTAAATTATAAATAAATACACCCAACAGTCACATACATAGTCCTGACCCCACATTAAGATATCAGGAACTACGAAAGTCTTTTCGGTCTCACAAAAAACCAACTTAATATTATACACATTTCATAGGGACGTTTTCGTTTCCTTATTAGGTGCGTCGGAACTCTCAATGAAAAAATAAAGCTGTGTCCTGATTCAAACCTAAGTCCTTCCTACAACAACCGTCATATCTCTCACCGACAGCACCACGCCCTTTACGATTTCACATTCAAAAATCATCAAGAAAACAGCTACGACTTTGATATCATTTTTCAAAATCACATGCTCACGACGAGCCTCAATTACCGAGTCAAGGAACTTTGGCATTGACCTCGGCATTCATCACGAATTGCACAGGTGTAGCTGACTCACAACTATACATATCCGTGCTTTGAACTTTATCTGTCACATCTTGGAGAAATAGGTATAGTTTCGAGCATTCCGTGTACGTATTTCTACATGTCTTTATGATCTTTCAAGCCTAATGGTTATAAATAAATACACTCAACAGTCACATTTGTCCTGACCCCACGATAAGATCAATTAAGTCTTGTGTCCTGGGTATCAGGAACTACGAGAGACTTTTCGGTCTCACGAACACCAAGACCCGAAAGAAATACTTGTGGTTGAGGCAAACATTTGTTTCCGTGCGGGGCTCGAACCCCCAGCCTCTAGTTTCACAGTGGGCGTCTAACAAACTGCGCCCCGGAGGCTTTCAATGTTATAGAATATTCTTATCCGCCTGGATTGAAACTATATTCTGTATCAGCCCATATATGTACGTCCCACTGCACTCCTCTACAATCGAGAATACGATTGAGTGGGGTTAGGCCACATAGTCCACCACGCTTAGCGCACTGTACATCGTAGAAATTCTTATAAAACGCTATGGTATGCAAGTTTCCTCACGATGTTTTCTTTCACCGTTAAATTGCGTGGTGATTGACTATCAACATGACTATCACATGACTCCGAAAGGTCAGAGGTGTGTTGGGATTTGAACCCGTGACCACCGTGAACATATTTGCAGTCGCGTCTAGTCCGTTACCAACACAAAAAATTTTCGCGATGTGGATATCGAACCCGCGATCTCTCATTTCACAACCGACTCAGAACCTTAAGCGCTACGGAGGCTGTCGCATATAGCTGGATGAAAAGGAATGAATACTGTGAAAAAGAAATCATTTAGGAAGTTCTAGTATTTTGCTGCTCGGAGCAGAACTGAAGACATGTTCTTAGGCAATTTTATCACATTACTGAGCTTTCGCTCAGTGGCGTACATAATGGCACATACCCTTACTTAGATAATAATAATCTTCAAGATGTTTTAAAAATGCCTCTGTGGCCTCGGTGGCGTAGTTGTCGGGCAAAGTGATATTGGGTTTTTCTATTAATTATTATCAGCCCGGAGTCAGGAATTTGTGCCCGATATGGCTCGCCCCTATCACGTCATGGGACGGAACATACAAGGCGACATGTGGGTGTCCTGGTGGCGCCTCTGTCTACCCCTTCTGGGATAAAGGCGTGAGTTTATGTATGTATGTATTTTAAAAATTAAAAACATTTGCGTCAAATTGCGGCCGAGTCGGGTCCCTAACAAAAACCTATGCTAGCATACTGACTAAAAACCCCAGCATCAAATTAACTTGAGATTATTTTGCCATATTATTTTTATTATTACATAAATATATTTAAAAAAAATAGTAAGCAAGCAAAAAAATATATCAAATCCTACATGCAAATTCACTTTAATCTTTAACAATACTGAATACATCATAATTTACACTACTCTACAAAAGATGTCGCTAGAAACCTTATTTTGTGCAATCCACTCCTGCGCTTCAATTCACTAACGCCATCTGTTAACGAAACTGCTAAAACTCCGCCGCTTCGTGGCCGTGTTCCTTATACTATGATTACAACATCAATTTTAATGATTGCGTTTCATTTCTCCTTTCACATTGTTCTATCATTGTTAAGCCTTCATTATGCTTACACAATATAGGTTGAAAGCAGCTGTAGTGACGTGGAGATGAAAACGATTGTAAAACGTAAAGTTATGGGTTCAATTCCCGCAATATGATCCTGATTTGAACTGATGTGATTCCGCAATCTGCTTCACAACACATTTTATCACTTCACAAATTGATAATATACCATAGCGACTTGTAACATTTTCTATTGTATTACCTAAAGTCGGCCAACCCGCTAGGCCAGCGTGATGGACTATATTGTACCCTCTCAATCGTCCTCTCGTTTGTAGAGGAGGCCCGTGCCCTGCAGTGAAACGTATAAGGGCTGATACATATACAGAAAG
Source organism: Deilephila elpenor (assembly GCA_949752805.1). Classification (NCBI taxonomy): domain Eukaryota; kingdom Metazoa; phylum Arthropoda; class Insecta; order Lepidoptera; family Sphingidae; genus Deilephila; species Deilephila elpenor. Next base: position 10,769,296 of record OX457115.1, read on the forward strand.
TGATTCATGCATCCGAAGACTTGAAACTAAACAATTCAGCTCTCCGTTTAAGCCAAGTACTGAGCACTCTCAAACGACTCTATTCGTCAAGATATCCATCCAAAACAGGATAAAAAAGGCAATCATAGTCTCAGATGATCAGACAAGCAATCACCCTGTATAAAATAATTGTACACATTAATCTGGCCCGTGTAACGTATAGCCGGTGCTATTAAAAACGAATTATCGGCCGCAAGCCATAAGCAGACATGTAAAAGGGCACCTCGAGATATAATTGGAGTTTGAATATAGGAGAATTTTTATGATCAATAGTTTCTGTATTGTCCATTTGTTATTTTAATGTCGATCTGTTAGGATGTTTGAAAGTGGAATGTTCTCGGACAGCTTTTTATAGCAAGAGTGATGGGATATTTAGACTCCACTAATGGCCTAATATATGCAAAGTAACGTAACTTATTAATTGAAATAAAAGTATTTTTTACGGATTTTATCACGATTTGGTTTATTTTTTTACATTTTTTACAGCTTTCGTGGTCACGGTCACGCGATAAAATTCGTAAAAAATAATTTTATTTCAATTTGTAACATTCGCATATATCTCGGAACACAACAGTGCATTTACACTGCTGTTTGGCGGGAGAAAAGTTCAATTATTAAAAAACATTCAAAGTTGTTAACATGCAATTCCAACTCAATTTTCAAAGCAGCACAAAACAATCAACCAGCCCATTCCTAAAATACCTCACCAACGCTTTCACCCATGTCAATCCAATCACTCAAACAATGATCCTTTTGATCACTCCGGATAAGTCGTGGTACATAACCGTATGCAAATGACCAATAAAACCGCGGTGAGATAACGTCGCATATCCAGCCAGCATTGTATGGTAAGTTGACACTATTTGTGGTACAAAGAAACGGTTGACGGTAGGAAATTACTACCACCCTCCATCCCGTCCGAATTGATGGTTAATTGTTACGCCTTTTTTCATTGGAGGATTAATTTGTATTTTACATTATCTCGATAATAGGTCAGACTGTATGAGATAAGCGGTCGTCATCAGCGATATACATTTCTGAGACATTCTCTTGGAGTTAATTTTGTGTGATGAATGATGAAGCAAAGGAGTTGTAACTCATCTTAAACGATCATTGATTGTTAGTGAATTTTAGCATGAAAAATGTTGCTTAGGATTGATAGTTTTTGTGCAACACGCATCTAGCTGAAGAACCAGTAGGTTTGGGTTCAATTTGAGCACCAAGACTACACATCTCTATGTATGTGTTTATTAAATACCTGATGGTCGATATTAATTACTATCGAGTAGTAAGAAACGATTATCTTATAATAATTAGTTAAGATGATAATGCTTATTCTAGATTGCTCGTCACTAACAGCCTGATTCATAAACAGATCCAAAACCTATTTTAGTCACCAATGTTTTGTCCCTTTCGACCGACTTTAGTACTCAGTTTGAGCGAAGAAGACAAAACATTCGATAAATAAAATAGGTTAAATCTGTCCATGTACAACACCGTAAATGTATAGGAGGTGACCCCGGAACTTATACTTAGTGTCTCTATCGTAACTTGTACACCTTCGACAGTAAGTTGCTAACAAATTTTATTTTGATGATTCCAATGCCTTAATAGCAAAGAAAACACATGAAATAAAACAAAAGACAGACGGTATTGATTAATGGCGCCACAAAAGATGTGTTATGATGTGTCCAGATAGCAGTCTCCACAACGCATAAACTGTAATAGCCAGGATCAAATAACGAAATGTCACTTTTAAAAACTGTAATGATTGACTTCCTTCGGCCGTGGGCGTCAATGGATTAAATTAACAAGATTAGATTGATCTTAATGGCTGTGAGACGGGCTGAGGCGTCGAATGCTGTAATTAGTTGACTCACCGACACGATCACTTGGAATATATTTAGCAACTGCTTTAGACCTAGATTCTAGGTCTTGGAGGGATTATTGATTGTTTTAGGGTGTCTGATGTTCGTTAGCAGGATTATCGGGGTTCTTTTGTTAGGATTTTACGTGGAATTGTATTATTTCTGTAACTCTATACAATCCTTAGTGGAGTATAAAACAGGAGACTTCGAAATTTCAAAAAGTACAATAAATAATAATATTCGTTCAAAGGTTCGCTTGATATTCCAAATGCTCATAGATTACTTCGGGGCTTGCAGAAACAGGCATACACGTGAACTTGGGACCTCATTATACAAGCAAAAGTAGGATCCTATCCATTCCATCTTTTAACATAATGCATGACCAATGTACCTTCACAATTTGAACTTTCAATTATACTATAAACATCTTCATTGAATTCTTGTTTCACGTACTTAGAATAAGAAAATAAACATCTTTCTGGTACAATAGCAGCCAGATACATATCACGCTCGAAGCCACTAACTGTCCCTAATTAATATTTTATATAAATCGATATAATAAATCATCTATTATGAGACACAATTAAGCTCAAACTCATCCTTTTGTTAAATAAATATGAATGAAACGTGGGCGTGTAGAATAAAATGGCTTTCGAATGGGAGATTTGAAGAAATATCCTTAGATTAATGTTAAGTAGACTTTAAAGACAAACTGGTTGAACTTGATATCCAGGATTCGATTCTACAAATTCATCAGGGCCTTTACTATGTATTTTGGATTCATAAGTTACAATTCAGTTTCCCAGGAAACTTTCGTGCCCGGAAGGTGATGACATATTGAAGCGTAATAAAAATTTTGGGGTAGATTTTTACCATTAATTTTACATCGCTGTAACATAAGTGGTGGCCTGCTGGTAACGGACCAGACGCGGCTGCCTACATGTTCATAGTGGTCGCGGGTTCAAATCCCAGGGCACACCTTTGACTTTTCGGAGTTATGTGTGTTTTGATAGTCAATCACCACGCACTTTAACGGTGAAGGAAAACATTGTGAGGAAACCTGCATACCGTAGCGATTTTAAAGAATTTCTACGGTATGTAAGTCCGCCAGCCCGCACTAGGCCAGCGTAGTGGACTATATGGCCTTACCAGTCTCAATCGATTCTCTCCATTGTAGAGTAGGCCCGTGCCCAGCAGTGGGACGTATATGGGCTGATATAGGGAATACATACCTAAAAGTTGTAGTATTACAAAGGGCTTTTTCAATCATCGGCTGCTATCGGGAGAATAACTTTGATATAGACAGCATCTGTGCAGATAGTATGTCAAATATTATAAAGTATTCGTTGAATAGAAATTGTCTGATTGAAAAATCAGCCATGTGATTCAAAACGCCTTGCAAACCATTACTACTGTAAAAAATAATAAGATTTGAAATTCCCGCGATTAACTTGGTTACTATTGAACTTGCACTAGACCCCAAGGACCATATGAGGCATTTGGAAGCTAATTAACAGGCCGTATACACTGAACGCAAATAAATCTGTCCATAATTATTATCCGGTTGGTCTTAATACGAGCTATTATAAAGCTCGCTATTCACGAGCCATCGCATATCGTGTCGCTGCTTGTCGCCTACGCAACACGTGTGTGGTAGGGGTGCTACTGCACGGACTTTTGATAGTTATGGTAAATTTTACTGGATGTAGGCCTCTCATATGTGTGAGGCCGCCTGGGTAGGTTACCGCAATGCCTATTTCTTCGAGAACAGCAGTGTAAATATATTGTTGTGTTCTGGTTTGAAGGATATTGTAGCCAGATTAACTGCTGGATATAATGAGAATTAACATCTTAGGTCTCAGGATGGCGAGCGATACAATTTAATTCAGCCCATTTATAGCCTTAAAGCGCGGCGCTCAATTTGTAACGAAAAAAAAATATTTTTTTTTTTTGAAAAAAAATATTTTTTTTTTTTTTTTCTTGAAACAAGCAATTATAATGAGTGAGGAATTCTTCCGTCTACCCTATGTATGAAACCCGTTACAGAAAGTTATATTAGCAAGGTGAGTAGTAACTATACGGCCCACACAAGAGCAAAATATAATTTGGCTAGACTTAGTATTTGTATCCAGCATGGCACTGAAAGACTTGCGTCTTTTCATGGCACCGAAATAAGCTTGACAACTTTGGGTGGCACTAGTGGCACACCTAACTAAGTCATATGTGTTACATGCAAATCAGTGACCTTACTTACTTTTAACTTCATCATTATCATCAGCGCTTCTGCGTCCACTGGACATAGGCCTCTCCTATAGCACTCCACTGGGCTCATCTTCAGCCCATCGTCTCCAACCGCTACCAGCCACCGACCACCAATTTAGTTTTAACTTCTTCTTCTGTAGGTGCCTCTCCATTACTGAAGGTTGGCAATCAGTTCCTTAAACCTCTCCTTGTCTATGGCTAGCCGGAACAACTCTTCGACTGTTTTAACTCCAGTAATTTTCACTCGTTTTAGTTTTATTTTAACTTCTATCTATCTATCTATATCAGCCCATATACGTCCCACTGCAGGGCACGGGCCTACTCTACAATCGAGAGAATCGATTGGGAGTGGTTGATCGATATTTTAAATTAATTAATCTTAAATAATACCTCCGCAAGCCCTGGCCGCCCCAAGCCCATATATCATTGAAGTCACATATTCAGGAATATTTTCGCTTCAACTATACGCTTTGATTCGCGCACCCATTGTGGACCGTTTACAATGCGCGGTCGCTAATGCACCCGGACCGGTACGGATTTATGTCCGTTTGTTTGTTTTCACGTGTGCCAAGATGGGGTGTATCAAATTAAGATCAGATATTGATGTGGGAGGATTGGACTCAAACATTTGGATAAATTGGATCTGTAAAAGAGCATGAAGACTATTGCTATTACTAAGCAAAAATACGAAAACCTAACTGAGAAGTTCTGATTCAAACACTGCTTTTGGAGAATATACAAAATTGGTGCTTGTTCTTATTTTACCAAAATAGTTTTATAGTACAAAAGCCCTCCGTATAGTACAGTATCAGAGTGGCGAGTATTGAGAACACGAATATATTCTTGAGGATGTCTATGTTTAGCAAAAGACTTCTTGTTGCTAAAGATGATTATAATGTTAACAGTAAATAAATAAATAAATACACCCAACAGTCACATACGTAGTCCTGACCCCACACTAAGATAGAGTCTTGTGTCGTGAGTATCAGAAACTACGAGAGACTTTTCGGTCTCACAAACACCCAGGCCCAGAACAAATACCTGTGGATAACACAAACATTTGTTTCGGTGCGGGGATCGAACCCGCGGCCTCTCGTTTCTCAGGCGGCGTCTAACCAACTGCGTCACGGAGGCTGTCAAGGCTGTCTGTGGATATTATTAAAAATATATATAATCTGTATGGGCAGATAACTATCAATATTTATACGCAAATGATCATAGCTAAAGATTATCGAGAACTAAAAAAACTGTTTCCTCTATTCCAGCACTCACTAAGCATTTCACACAAGACTCAAGCCTTTAACCACAATAAAAATAAATATCATCGAGAATTGAATCGCCGCACAAAGACCACATCCTTACATAAAAAGCTATAGAAATAAATCCGTTGGTACGTCCGCAGAGGCTTTATTCGCGGCGAGTCATAAATCAATCGTCATTTACGCCTCGAGACAGAGTCATTGTGGAAACTGAATCTGTCACCGCCTCTAATCCTCTATAGGTTTTCTTATATCGTACGTATAGTATATGCTAAATACGCAGATAATATTACAATGACTCATTGCGAAATTTGAATAATATTTTAGGAGAAATATTTCTAAGAACCCCGTATTTTAGGCCAAATTTAAAGTGTGTTTCCTTACCTGGGGTTGTGTGTATTATAAACTGTGCGAATTTTTTGGTTCCAAAATTCCATACCTGGAACAATTATTTATTGCTTAAAAGGATTTAAAAAAATACTATGACCTTGAATTCTCCTCCACAAATTAGTGTAGTTGTCACAGTTCATAAAACTAGGACAACCCTTCTAACATCTGTGGGCCTTAAAAAAATTAGGAGACTAGCAATGATAAGACATAATTTCTAGTCCTAACCCAATTTTGTTTCAACCTTCACGAAACATAAAAATATCGAACCCAAGACTTCCCATTTCATATATACTTTGCAACTAAACCAATGCGTCAATTAAACATACAATTAAATACACTTAGCATCTGTCACAGCCCTTCTGAACGCAACAATAGTATTTTTTATATCGAGATGAATGCTTGACAAATCGTCATAATAAAATCATATAAGTACTATGGATCAAAATTAATCATACTTAAGTCTTTTCTATAGATTATGATGTATACAGCTTGATGCAAGTGTACTGTGGTTAGATTACTTCTATACGAGAGGGGGATAAACGGAAACGGTAATAGCAAAAACGTAAACTTATAAAGAACTTTTTTTAAAAACATTCGTCTAATAGTAAGCATTTCATGACATTGTGAATGGTAAATATAATGCCCAGTTGGGAGGATCGAACCTGTAACACATCGTTTCGCTTGTCGCGTATTACTCAATGTATGTGATTGTTAGTTGGCAATAATAAACTTAAAAGATTACTTCATCGTTTTGCGATGGTCTGTCCTTGAAAGAATCGCGACATTGCTGTAATGGTAGGTATAGAAACAAAATAACAGTTACCTACATCAATGAGAAACTCATACAAAAATATCGAAACAACTTTTCCATCAATAGCATAATTAGAAAGGAAACAACCAATTGCACCTCATTTCTAATTCACAAAAGAGCCAATCAAACAAAAGGAAACACATTCCACATTCAAAATTACCACTCAATCAACCAATGGAAACTCATTCGAAATTCAAAAACAGAATTAAGCGATGCACACACTGGCCGATAATGTCGTTGACACGATATGGCGTGAACGGATGTCAAACGTATTTAACAATTAAACGGTTGTGTTCGAAGTACTGATACACACACTGAAAAGTCACAAATTTATTATATTTACAAACAAATATGCACCTTAACAATTGGCGATAAAGTTTAATATGATATGAAGAGGTACGGAAGTTATGATGTATAGTGATTGGAGAGATATTGATGACCAAAGTCATTCAAGTATGGAATACAGGATCATCTGTAGAAGAGTCAATTAGTGTACTAACACGCAATGATCGCACGATTAATAATAATTTGTGCTGGACGTTTCATGATTGATCATGATGGCTGTACGTGCAATCATCAGGTTAAGGTCTTCAGACAAAGGAAATCTCTTATAGTGTAATCTTTGACGGGTTAAATTTGCTTTTAAATTATCGACTTATGTATGCCCCTACTAAACCAGATAGATTTGCCTTCACATTTTGTGGTCAGACTTATTATTATTTATAGATACAATACACGTATCAATCGGAATGTCGATCAACGAGCAATGAGGAAAACTCGCCATCGTACATTTATGAACAGGCCGGCATAACATAAGCGACTGGCGACAATTAGTCAATACATCCAACACACACGCTGAGTAATCACCCATGATTAGACCAATTCTGGTGTGGTTGTTATGATAAACTACGAAAGATTTTTGGTCTCATAATACTTGGTCTCATTGGACTTTAAATAAATATTTGTAGGTCAATCAAACATTTACCTCGGTGCAAGAGTCGAACCAGTAGCTCTCGTTCCATAACCGGTTTCTTAAACATCTTCGTCAGGAGGCTCTTAGACAATTAATCATTATAAGTCATCAGTTGGGTTCAGTTCATTTTACTAATATTTGGTTCAATTTTTAATTTTGTTAACTTCCCGACGTTTCGATTGCTTTACAGTTACTGAGCGGATGACTAACTTCAGTCCGCCCCGTGACCGCGGAAGCTAAAAATCTAGCTAAATCCGTAAAAAATAGTTTTATTTCAATCTGTAACACTCGTGTAAATCTAAAAAATCATTACGTAATACATTTGTGAACATCCATGATTCAATCATCATTAAATAAGTAATTACTAAAATATAATACACACTAAAATATCGATTAGGAATTGAGAAACTGCCCCAAAACTGTGTAGATGTAATATTCAACCATTTACCATACTGTATCAACCTACATTCGCCCACTGCTAAATACAGCATTCGTCTAAAACCAAGAATTCCATTGAGAGGAATTCAGCCAACTGTATTTGTATCTGTATCAGCCCAAATATGTCCCGCTGCAGGGCACGGGCCTCCTCTACAATCGAGAGTAAGATGGTGCGGATTGGCGGATTTTAAATACCGTAGAAAATCTTCAAAATCGCTACGGTACGGTTTCCTCACGATGTTTCCTTCACCGTAAGTAAATACCGTTCCCGAACGGTACGTTTTCAGCGTTCTTTCTTACCACGCACGTGCAAGCTCTGGAATGAAATCCCGGCATCGGTGTTTCCTGAGCACTATGACCTGTCCTTCTTCAAACGAGGCTTAAAGAGAGTACTCTCCTTGAACTGCGACTTTGTTGTGCTTGAACCCTGGCACTGCGAAGGTCTATGGGCATTGGTAGCCGCTTACCATTAGGCGGGCCGCTAGCTCGTCTGCCTATAACGGCAATAAAAAACAACCGTTAAAGGACGTGGTGATTGACTATTAATACACTCATAAACATATACCATTTAAACCTACTAATAATTCGGTAAAGTTTATAGACCATTTTCATTAAATGTATCACAGGAATTCCTTAAACGCCATAGTGACAAAACCAACTGACGCAACGGCGACAAACTTTGACAGATGTTAATAAACATAACACATTGCACCTGCTGATAACTTAATCTGTATCGATTGTCTTCCCTCCTGCTCTAACACTTTGATTTGCCACATCCACGTATCTCCCTCTAAACGGCCCCATCGGGCTGTCAAAACGTCAAATAAAATTAAGTTTAAAGTTTCAAAGATGAAGTAGGGAAGAGATTGGCAACTGTTTAGATTTATTAAGATTTTGTTTATGACATTTGTCATTAATTGTATTCAGACTACATTTTGCTAATAAAATTAATCTAACACGTTAATAAAATTCTAGCAAAAATAGTTATAATTTTTTTGTTTATTAGATAAATACGCTTTTTACTACTTGTTGTAGTATCATGTAATGTATGCTTCGTAAATCATGAGATCTGATTTCAATATCGTAGTTGGGAACTCTGCTTTGTGTGTAGCTTTCATTGAAAAAAAATTGATGCAGTCAAAATGATTAACATTAGGACGTCGCTGAGCCCTAAATATATATTTAATATACTACTATAAAACACATTTGATGCATGATGCACGAAAGACATTGTAAATACATAAACATGACTGAGACTGACTGAGGTCTCGGGTTCGAGACCCGGGTCGGGCAAAGTGATATTGGATTTTTCTATTCATTGTCAGCCCGGAGTCAGGAATTTGTGCCCGATATGAATAAAGACTCGCCCCCTATCACATCTTGGGACGGAAAATACAAGGCGAAACGTGGGTGTCCTTATTGCTACCAGGGGAACCTCTGCCTACCCTTTCTAAAAAGGCGCGTGGTTATGAATGTACATTGTACTACCTTTATAATGAAGTTCAAAGACACGTCACATCTGTGAAATGCACATTCTTTGACCGATCAAAATATCGAGTCGTTAATTAAAGCGGGGGTTAAGAAATTTGATGACAAAGTAGATATAGGAGCCCAGTTATTAAACGATCAATTAATTACGATTTTAAACCTTTAAACTGTTTACTTAACTGAGTTTGTTGGCTTTTTGAGATAACGCTTGAATGAACCGCCAAGTTTTAACCGTGCCATGTAAATGGACTTCGGAATTTACATTTTCGAAGGGTGACCGGGTATCAAAGATTTTTAAGCACTAAAAGGTGACAATTAGCTGTTGGTAATGAAGTTTAAGATGTTCTTTGCATATTTTATACTTCAGCAGGTTGTGGAAAAAATGGGTGTAGGTTTGATTTTGGACGAAGTCAAATTTTTTAATGATTCACGTATAGCTTTTTCGGGTGTGGATTTCGTAAGACTGGAAAGCCTTTCATAGTTTCTGATACGCAGGATACAAAACTATGTGTGACTGTGTGATGTTATAAATTGATACACAAGGAGAAAGTAAATAAAAATGAATATGTTAAATATTATAAAATATGTCAAATATTATAAATTGCACGTATAGTTACTAGTTCAAATAATAATTTTAAGGTTGTTTTGGCATATACGAGTATAATAATTACGTAATACCACAGTGAGTTCAAAGTCAAGCAATTCTTAAATAAAAAAATCGCATCCCAGATAAATGAAAGATTTTTAAGTAATTTTTATAGATACATAAACTAACGCCTTTTTCCCGGAAGGGGTAGGCAGAGGTTCCCCTGGTAGAAACCAGAACACCCACGGTTCGCCTTGTATTTTCCGTCCCACGATGTGATAAGGGGCCAGCCTATCGCCACATCGGGACAAATTCCTGACTCCGGACTAATAACGAACTTAAAAATCCAATATCACTTTGCCCAACCCGGGATTCGAACCCGAGACCCCAGCTTTGCAATCATACTGTAGTACAACTGCGCCACCGAGGCAGTCTTTTACGATCAAAAGTAATTCTATATAGCTAACAAGTCATTCCCCTATACAATAACAAAATAACCCAATAATAAAACAGATACTTACCGTACAAATTTTCTATAGACAAACAAGTCATAGCTGGGTTTAATCAAATCAGACTTGGCTAGTCGTATTTTTACGACGGATCTGTCAGAGTGCCATCATTCGATGCCAGCCAATCTAACTTTGTCGGGACGTAGCAACACATTTATAGCATTTACACGTGTCACTTTGTGTGTGGAAAACAGGGAGGTTTGGTAAAAGTCCGGATGGAAATTAATAAGTAATTAAAAAATGAACACATCCGCCCTGTGAAAACGAAAGCTGTAAAGTAATCGAAACGTTGGGAAGTTAAAGAATGTAAAAATTAAACCAAATCCGCCATAAAATTCGTATAAATATGTATTTCAATTAAAAATGAGTAGGTAATACACTTTCTAAAAAATCCGATATGATGAAGCTTTTTGACTGTTCCTTATAAGGTTGTATTCAATATTATTGATAAGATGTTTTCTCTTTATTAGGATTACTCGTGTATGGTGGGTGTATTTAAAAGCAGAAACGCATGCACAAACATGGAGACTCGAACAAAAATCTTTGGGCAAAAGAAATATTTATTCCTGCGGCACCAAACCCTGCGTGGGTTTGATGCCGCAACCAATACTTCTTAGCAACAAAATTTTTAGCCTCTGTGCCTGCCTGTGCGTAAGCTTTCAATACTTTAGTCACAATTCGATATACCAAATTTTCTTTTTCTATCACCTTGTTCCGTTTTGTCCATCCATCAATCACACATCTTATCCAAAATAGAAATTAAATTAGAAATTTCACAAAATTCCCCATACACGGTATATTCCCGCAACAGCGCACAAATACAACTTGTTTTAAGTTTTTAATGAAATATTCTTTGGCGGAGTTGATCTCAAGCAAAAAGAATAATTTAGTGAATGGTCTCGAGTGTTTTGCTCGGATTTTTGATGCCATCTTGTAATATTACTTATTACGGCGGCTTCATACGTTGGTCCAACATTGGCTCCAAGCCTGTCCAACGTTATAGATAAGTCATGGTAGCTGATGGTAAATTTAGTAAAGTCTAAAGTATGCTTAAAACTAGATTCATGAACTCCATACTACAACTGTTTATGAAAACTAATAAGGTGGACTTTTCACCACCGTATCCAGATACGAATGTCTTACGACCGATAATCAATTATACAGTCATAGCACAATTGGAACTTCCAATACTAGATTATCTGGTCTATTAAACCCATAGGTCCTACAAATCATAGCCCCCACCACTAGCGTGAGACTAAGGAACGACTGACTAGCGTCGACTATGGTAATTGATTTAATAATATCCCTGGCAACGAATTTAAGGTATATTAACAATTACAATTCATACCATCCACAATTTATATGATGTTTTTATTCCCGATCCGCCGACACAATCAAAAGTTTCGTCGTTGCTAATCAAACTTTTTTAAATGTCGCACAAGCCCCCCCTTCTGCCCCCCTATTTCATCCGAACATTCGTTTTTTCCCACTCACGCCCTCTGGCGATTATTTCGTTTTGTTTGCTATAATTCACCTATTTCTCTGATTTGACGAAGTTTGATGAGGTACTGTGTATACCTATTTTATGAAATTAAAATTTTTGTATTCTGGCACAAAAAATTACTATAAAATACATAATGGGAAGTGAAATGTGAAGGTATATAAAGACGAGAAACAACTATTTCACGCGAGTTGACAAAATTATGCGGGTTTGCTCAAAACCGGCTCTTCACAGACTGAATCCAGATCACTACATGTTGTTACTAGAAGTTGAGCAAACCAAGAAATAAAATAGTTTCGTATACAATCTGTGAGAACCTGCACTGGATTTCTAGGAGATGTACTGATAGCGAATTGCAATCTATAAACTTACAAATCAAAACCATTTTGTTTTGATTGTAAAAATATCATCAATAATAATGCCTTTGATAGATAAATTAACTGCCAAACAAAACCCTTGCTAATAATTTCCAACTTCAAATACCTTAAATATATTTCCATTTGATTCAAAACCTATAAATACATTTAATTAAAAACAACAAAGACATCGTCCAGATATATTTCCATACTAAATCGCCTCGCGTACCGCACTACAGTAACTTAACTTTAAAAATCGTTTAAAAAAACAAAACTGCAATATACAAATTACCGTATGCGACATCAATATCGCATTCGGGCAATAATCGTCAGTTTGTGGCGTAAATGGCCTTATGGTAGACTTGTTAAGGCATAAGCTTACAGCGATTTGTCATAATGTATTCGGACGCCCACCCAGAAGGTGGACGGACGACCTGGTCAAGGTCACAGAAGTCGCTGGATGCAGGCCGCTTCCAACAGGCCTACGTGGAGATCCAAGACGGAAGCCTATTTTCAACAGTGGACTTCCTGTGGCCAAAGAGAGAGAGAGATTGGTAAGTGGCTAGAGCGATGATTGGTGTGGCTTTTAACGATAAAAGGTAGCGGATTCTATATAAACAGGGATGGATAATTTGTAAGTGATATACATATTACTGGGTTTGAGTTTTGTGTACTTAAAACTGATTCTAAGCTCAGCTGTAACACGCTTTTTGATACGTAAAAAAATTGTCGATATTGTTTCTAATATTTTATGGATATGTTTTAAATATATCTAACGTTCATAAGCACACATCGATGTTAAAATAACCTCTCAATAAGAATTTTAATACACCATTTACTGTATCAATACGAACTTAAAATGAGTTATCAAAATCGTAAAAGCAAAACTCCAACACAATAAGCACTAACTTTAGCGTTCTTAAACCCGCTTCCATCTCCGCTGCCTCTAACGCTTCTGCCGTTCCCAAACACCCGTCCCAAACAGTAATGTCCACATTGAATTATAATTATTGCCTGTTTAACGTATGTCTTCGTCAGGGAAGGCTTTGGGTGTCCCCATTTTGTCCACGTCACAACGGCTTATGTATGGCCTTCCCGCTGCGAAGGTATTGGACCTTCTTGTTGTTTCTTCACAATCACGATTGGATACCGATTTTCGATTTTATTTTGCATTTTTGTAATAAAGCGTGTTGTTTTGATGGCATCGCGGTTGGGGTGGGATGGTGGTAGTGCCTTGTAACTAGACTATGCTTTATTGTGAAATTCATTGTTAAGATATGTATTTATGATTTTTTTGCATTTGCAGTTCAAGTGTAAGTAATTGGCAGAGGCAAGCAGAAGAAGATGAAGAGCAGAAAAGAATCAGCTGCAGGGCTATGAGGGATCACTGTTAAAAACACCTAATGAATAGGCGATATGTGGGAGAATGAAAAATAAGAAATTGATAAAGAATACAGACGTTCTTACGAAGTAAAATGAAACAATAACGCTAATAAGACTCTTTTAGATATATTTTTAGAAATGTGTATTCATTCGCCTAGAGCTAAAGTTATAAGTAGGATAGGCAACAACACAGGTCATTGGTAAAAATGTAGTCAAAAATGATACCTTCAAGCTCGGAAATAACTGGTGTCAAAACAACGCGATAAAATTTTGAATCATCGTCATAAACAGGTTTGGTAGCCCCACAATATCCAAATTGACAAGATCCGATCGAAAAACGCTGTCAAACCAATACGTTCGTATTAAAACATTAATCTATTGATGCGTTTCAATACGTGGATGACTGTTGGGCGTTCATCCATAGAGGAATCGACAAAGTTAATAATGCTGCTATAGAACCTGATGGAGGAAGGAATTTGGATGGATAATGACTTGATGAGACGCAAAAGTAAGTTGGCAGACCCGCACGGTAGCTCTGTGCGGCCGATCGGAAAGATCGAATTGATGTAACACATTCCAATGACGAATTGATACAAAAAATGTGTACAATTGTATAAATATGTTTACTGTACATTTTTTACATATTATTTCTTTGATCAAGGGTAGAACATTGTATTGTACTTAATGTGAAGTATACCTTGTAGACTATGAACATCTTGATTATTACTTTAAACCCCTGCGTAGCGTATTAAATTATTTTTTAAATTTTAAGACGACATCGACATAGTGCAATTGGGTATTTGACTCTTTTTTTTTATTGTATTCGTCAAAAAGTATCCATAACCAAAATCTAACAAACAAAGAATTTTGTAAATCCATTCAGAATTTAAAAAGTTAGAAACGTTTTAAATCTTGTAGTGGGGGTAAAAGAAAAGGGATGCAAAACAAAGTTAGTGACGTCACTATTCATAATATGCATTATAGTGTGCGGGTGTGAAAGAAACGGCAAGATGTCCCCACTACGTCCCCACTCTTTCATTTAAAATACTAATATTTGCCTTATGTTACAAGCTACTTTATCACTGTTTTCACAAAAATGTTTTGTTTTAATGGCACTTCAGCTTGTCTGCAAAATAATACAAAAATTCGATGATAGTCAAATACCCAATTAGCTGTAAACTGTCTGACAACTCGTAACTATATTCAAAATAGTTTCCTAAATATTTATAGATATACAACACGTGTTGTAATCAGTGGAGATAATAATAATAATTCATAAATATACATGTGTGAAAAATTATACATACATAAACTCACGCTTTTATCCCCGAAGGGGTAGGCAGAGGCGCCACCAGGACACCCACATTTCGCCTTGTATGTTCCGTCCCACGATGTGATAGGGGGCGAGCCTATCGCCATATCGGGCACAAATTCCTGACTCCGGGCTGATAATGAATAGAAAAATCCAATATCACTTTGCCCGACCCGGGACTCGAACCCGAGACCTGAGCTTTGTAACCGTACCGTAATACAACTACGCCACCGAGGCAGTCTATGTCTACTAATTAAAAATTATGAATGGCATATTCATGGTAAAAAAAGTGACTTTCGTGCGTACATAAGTACACACACACGTTTTTTAATTGATCGATAACAAATATCTCATTAACCAATAACTGTTGGATATATTATATTCCCACTCTAATCTAGATTCAATAATTTAGTCCAGAGTTTATCCCAATTTTCGAGATTTTAAGAATCAAATATTTCTACGGAAGCTCGTTTTAATTCTGATAAAATTTAGATTATGGATTAAGCTGAGAAAAATATTTGCTTTCATACATGTCTTAATTTCCTTTCAATTCGTGATTCTACCATCACATCACTAAGTATAGTAAAACACACGCAAGCATGATTCACATTTCGAAAACAGTTTCCAACGATAATGTAATAAAACTGTAAAAGAGCGGTCGTGAGCACGTGAGGGTGACATCGAGATGTTGTTATCGCGGCCCAGCATCTCACGGGCAGTGAGTTCAGTTCTCGGAAGCTGCACTTAACAGCATGCATGGGACGAGCGTGGCGACTTATCCATCAAATGTTGTAATGATCTCTGTTGCTTTCGTGAATGTAGTCAGGTTTTTTCTATAACACGTCCTGAATAGTTCTGGATATTATGTTTTGGTTTGACAGCCTCCGTGGCTGTTGGTTGAACGCCGGCTGTGAAACGTGAGGCCGCGGGTTCGATCCCCGCACCTAGACAAATATTTATAATATTTGTGTGATCCACAGGTATTTCTTTCGGGTCTGGGTGTTTGTGAGACCGAAAAATCCCTCGTAGTTCTTGATACCCACGACACAAGACTTGATCTTAGTGTGAGGTCAGGACTATGTATGTGTCTGTTGGGTGGTTTTTTTTGTAGGTAAAACAAGAAGCTTAGATGGTGCATGGTCATCCTTACTCAACATCAAAAGCACTTGAGATTAGTCAAGGAGTTTCATAATTTCCTATAACCATCATAAGCCGGAAGAAAACTATAGCTGGATGAAGGTATCTCTTAAATATTTCCGCACTATCGTGTTGAATGGTGTACATAAGGTACTCCTGCAATTTAATCAGGTCTTTTGTTCAGTTTTTGGTGGATTTCGTGGTTGTATTCCAGAGCATGGCCACTCAAGAACATTTCGGCCCCGTAGACCATCAGTTCTCCGCGCTGTGTGCCATGCACCCTGCCACTTCGAATTGCCAATGCTACCGGATTTTATACTTACATTGAAAAAATCTTTATCACCACTCAAATATTTAATTTATCAACCACCACCAAGTTTCCGTAGTGTAACGGTTATCACGTGAGCTTCACACGCACAAGGTCCCCGGTTCGATCCCGAGCGGAAATATTTTTTTAAATATTATATTATATCAGCCTATATACGTCCCACTGTAGGGCATGGGGCTCCTCTACAATCGAGACAACAATTGAGAGGGGTTAGGCCATATAAATATTTTATTATTAAAATTAAATAAAAATCTATCAGTCTTTCTAAAATATTTCTAAAATTTTATAATACAAAGCCGTAAAACCTCATAACAGTACTCGCAAAGATTGAAGCTATCTCTTAGTGTATGCAATGCAAGGTATATCTTGAGGTCTTAATCAATGCATAAATGTACAACACAGGCGAACGTAATGGCGGACAATAAAGCATAGACAAAGAATAAAGCGGGCTCTATGACCACGAGGTCGGACCACAGAGTTTGTTACCCGGAGTTATTGTTTATGGAAACGGTTGGGTGGTAGGTACTTCAAGGGGATTTTTGAGCGTGGTTGGGCTATACAGCATCTTTTTACTTAATGTGGTAGTTTGATGGCCTTATAGTTATAGTGCTGCCCACTGTGGTGGATGTATAAAGTCAAAATAGAGACAGGCAATGTTTGGTGTAAAAGAAAACTCCAGCGGCCAGGGAAAAGATTTGAAGAATATGTTAGGATAAATATATCTTTGACGTCAGGTAGGGTTTTGCTAAAATATTTCCAACTTCTATTAATTTAACTTTATGATTGATTTCGTTGCGGGCTAAAGACAAGTTAGACATTCCCGGAGACACACTGAGATACAATGCTCGGTGTCATTAAAATGTGTGCCACTGTTGAACCTGGCTTGCAGTTGCAATGGCGGGTGTGAGGGCGGGACAGTTTACAGGGCTTTGCTACATATTCAAAGACAGCTAAACGTTCTTTTTATTACTTTTAATGTCAATCCTACAGTTAACTATTTAGGAATTAGATGACATTAATTGTAACTGAGAGAGTGCGTGGTGACCTGTTGGTAAAGGACGAGACGCGACTGACAGTGGTCGCGGGTTAAATCCTAAGGCACACGAATTGTGTGTATTGATAGTGAATTTCCACGCACTTTAACGGCGAAGGAAAACATTGTAAGGAAACAACATAGAGATTAGCAAGTTGTTATGGTGTGTGAATCCCGCCAACCCGCTTTGAGCCAGCGTGGTGGACTATGGGTCAAACTCTCAATCGAACTCATGATTTTAGAGGCAGCCCGTTCAATGGGGCGTATACTGTACGGTATCTGTATCAGCCCAGGGGTTTTTAGAGACTTTCCCGCCCACACTCAGTCACACACTCGCCACACCACTGCAAATCCTGCGAGCCAGAATCAACGTGGTATGCAAAAGAATTGGCACCGAGCTCCGGAGCTTGACGAGTCTCTTAGGGACACTAGCTTATATTTAACCAGCATCTAAATCAAAAATCAGAAAGAAAAAACAAATAGGAGGAGTTGGAAACAAATAATTTTCCACTCCGCAGCAAAGCGGGGATTGAGGGCTTGGGCCATGTAGTCCACCACGCTGGCCCAAAGCAGGTTGGCGTTGGGCGTACATGGGCATATTGTTATAGACACTAGCCCATCCAGCGCCATACATCTGCAGTCACATTAATATGTAATCTGGCTGCACCCCGGATCCAGCGTGGGTGACGTTCCTAGAACCCAGGCGGAGCCGCGCGTAAGTAATAACTTGTCACGAGCGCCGCATCCATCTTGCAGGGCTCGGTGGTGGTGTGGCCTCTCGCGACTGGAAGTCGAATCTAGGTTGTAATTTTATTCTGACTATTTTGGTGATGAAATGGCGTTGGTGATTTGCCTACTGTTCCAAAAAGGGGCAATATTTGAGGTGTTTTACTCGAACTAGGCCAGCGTGGTGGACTATATGGCCTAACCACTCTCAATCGATTCTCTCGATTGTAGAGTAGGCCCGTGCCCAGCAGTGGGACGTAAATAGGCTGATACAGATACAGAATAGCCTTGCTGTAGTGCTAATGCGTCGGCTCGACTGAGTTGGTAACGCTGTTCTATATGTAAAGTTACTTTGCTTTCAAACCTAAAATTTTGGTTGAAACCGAATAGCGAGCCCCGAGTACAATGATTAGAAGCTCTTTTTAACGACCCACATAGTTGAGTCACGTTCGGGGTTCAGCCTGTGTATTTCCGATATAGAGCTGACTGGCATAATTTTGTCGGCCGACCAAAAAACATACAGTAGAAGATACTGTGTATATTTTTATTGCGATAAATGGCGAGTTCAGCATGCCATTCGCTCGATGATACGCGATACCACCGCTCATGGACAGTAGCAAAACCAAACAACACCATGAATTACAAAGCAATTTTGGGCATTCTACTGCGCTCGACATCCTGAGGCATAAGATGTCATCATGTTTAGTAATTACTCTGTCTACAATGTTCTTCAAACCGGAACACAACAGTGCATTTACTGCTGTTTGGCGGGAGAAATAGACATTGCGGTGGTACCTACCCAGACGGCACCTCAATGTCGTGTATGTCTCTACACTTAGGTACCATTAGGTGCATTGCATACACTTTGAAGTGTCGTTAAAAAAATCTCCATTCAAGTTTACTAACATACGTTTCATATTATGCTATTCATAGACTCTAAACAAATATATTTCTGTCATACAAATATTTTTCCTACTGAGATTGAACCCGTGCTACACAATAAAAAAACAGCATTCAAATGCCAAGTCTTCGAGTGACGTCATGAAGTTTTCTATCCCAGTGGCCGAATAAACAATTTTTAACGTTAAAAATAAACACACCTGACGACACTTAAAAGACCTTTTTTCGAACTGGCCATAAAAAACAACGAGCTAATGACCCATAAAAAAAAAACAAAAGCAATACATTATCTATTAACACCCAAAAACGGTGGCTTTGGGTCGACCCGTTTATAGATTTAAAATTTATTTACGTTTGACGGAATGTATTGAAAAATATTTACAACCATGCCATTTTATTTTCAACCCTAACCAATCTTCATTAAGTTCATATTTCTATAATGATGTCATAAGCAGTCTGTCTTGTATCAAAAAAGTTACAAAACAAAACAAAAATAATAACTGCTTGTAAAATTCATATTGGCATTCTATTTTAGTTCTTATGACGTAGGTAATAGGATTTATGAAATATTTTCAGAAATGTATGAAATCATAAATGTCCAGGTATTTCACAGTCGTGTTGGGTCCACAATAAATTAATAGTACAAATACTTTGACAAATGAGTACACACTGCACGGGCTCCTCTGAAGTCAAAGAAAATAATTACTTTATATTAAAACATTTTAAGAACAGAAATACATACATTAGTTTCCTTTGTAAAAGTATCAAAGAAGTTTTGTTAAAGGAATTATGTCCTACGGCAAAAAATAACCTAGCTGCTTTTCTATATTTCTATGAAGATATATTTCGGTTAGTGGGGTAATGCCTGAACGAGGAACTCTGCTGTCCTAGGTTCGGTTCTCAGGTCAGACAGTATGATTTTTGATTCAAAAACCATGATTTGCCATCACATGTTTTTTTTTAGTTTAACGGCTGTGGTCTTTAACTAACCTGCGATATCCTAAACACATTCTTACTAAACTATCACAAACTAAAATAAATTCTAGTTTCCATAATAAAGTCATAAAATCAATCACAAGCCAAAAATATAACCTCATTTTTTACCAATATCCGAATACAAAAACCAAAGTATAATAACCGATTAATACATTCTTAGAACTTTAAAAAATAAGACATAAATAACCATACCCTGTACCCGAATAATGTGATAAATCCTTAATGAATTACCCCAAAAATATTATCACTCGAATTCATCTGTTCGTGATATTGTTTTAGATCTGAGATTCTGTGTTTCCGTGATAAAGCAATAAAACTTGAGGAAACCGGGGTTTTTGTTGATTTCGTGTTTTTTTATTTCGATGGGTGCGGATTTTATGCGACAATTTTCGATGTGTTAAAGTGCATTGATTTAAAAATAAGCATTCCAAAGACTTTCCTTTGTTAATACGTAAATATGTGGGTGGATTATAAATGTTATCAATTTTTATAAGTAGTACAACCATACTATAGTCTATACCTAACCAGGTTAGACTCCAAAAAAAGTCGTAAAAGTTTTGCAAAACACAAAAAAAAACAAAAACTTTTGCAAAAATGAAATTGGCAACTATCATTACACAGCAAACAAAGAAATTATTGTAGTAATAATGTAAACAGCGGTACCCGGTTTTCGATTACTAAACTATCTAATTAGACTGGTGGAAACCTTCGTAGGAAATTGCATGGGACCAGAATAACCATAATTCAATCATCAGGGCTTCTGGTGTTACGTGCACGGCGTCGGTGCTGTCTCTTTCTTACTCGATATTTTTTGTATATGTGTCTCCCTCACACATTCGGATTTATAGATTTAATTTCGCGCCGTGTAATGATTTTTGATTTGCTTCTGTTTGTAATTTTATTGATATCTCATTGTTGTTTGAGGTTGAGGATTAATTATTTGCAGAAATGAGTTATTTCTATTTAAAAACGAATATTTATTTGACCAGATCAACTATAATAAATGTTATTTTCTTATTTTTATAGTAATTAAATAGGTATATTAAGAGTTTTTTTATTACTTATATAAGAGGGACTGTATGGCCTAACCACTCTCAATCGATTCTCTCGATTGTGGAGTAGGCCCGTGCCCAGCATTGGGACGTATATTGGCTGATACATGAGAGAGGTCGAAAAAGATTTTTCGGCTTCAGAAGTTAACTTAGTGACAACCATCGACCCTGCGTACACACGGACAGATAGAAACATAATTAACATTTATACCTTTATCCAAACAATCCCACATAATATACCACATTGTAAGCACGAGGTGGCGAGGTGCAGTGGCTGCTAAGTTCAATTGTGGGCAAATGGTCACTGACACTAATAGGTACCATCAGGCGGTTCAATTTACAAATTAAAGAGAGATGCGCCGGCGCCTCATCGCCGACGGCTTATTCTGAATGGCGTTTTATTGTTGCGTTTAAAATTGCAGAATATTTATGACGCTGCATATTACTGTATCAGGCCTCGATGGCGCAGGTACGGTACAACTAAAATACTGAGTTCAATACCCGGGTCGGATAAAGTGATATTGGATTATTCTTTTTATTATCAGTTCGGAGGCAAGAATTTCCGGAGGCAAAAATCCGATATGAAGATAACGCCCCTTAACATAACGTGAGATGGAATACACAATTCAAAACATGGGTGTCCGGTAGAGGTGTTATCTGCCTATCCATTCTGGAAAAAAGGCGTGATGTTTGAGTATGTATTATAGTTGTTTAATTATTTTTTTCACCGGTTCGGCAAACGCGTAAAAGGGTCACCTCATAGTATTAGACCCGATTACGATAGCCGCTAGCAAAAGCTGGATAACAGCCTCTGTGGAGCAGTTGGTTAAACGGCGAATCTAAAACGAGATGCCGCGGGTTCGATCCCCGCACCAAATATTTGGTTGAACCACAAATATTTTTCGTTTCATGTCCATAACCCGGGAATCAAAGGACCATTTAGAAGATTAAATAAAAGTTCCACTTCAAGTTATATTAAGCTTACATTGTAAATATCAAAGCAATTTGGATCAGAATAAGGCCGCGACCACACGGAGATTGGACTTTTACGAGTAACTCATTACTCTCGATTGCATAAAATATTGATTTTACGTCCTCTTATCTTTATCAATAAAAGAATACGATAACCTGCATTATTTTCCTTTATACGGCAATAAAATCTTTTGTTATAAAAATTAATCTTATTTGATCTTTAGTAATATTTTATACAATAACAGAGAATAAAAATAATATTACTGATTTAATAATAATAAACTAACTAACTAACTAATAAACAATATTTTTATATTTCTACTGCTTATTTAAGTAGGGTAGGTAAATGATCTCTCATAACTCAATAGTATTATGAAAAGTTCTAGAAGCTTATTCATCAATATGTTATATAAGCTAGCCATGTTTTTATTTCTTCTTGAATCTGTGTCTCATTATATTGGTATAACATTTTTTGACCCAACTCTTAGATAAATAAATACACCCAACAGTCACATACATAGTCCTGACCCCACACTAAGATCGAGTCTTGTGTCGAGTGTATCAGGAACTACGAGAGACTTTTTCGGTCTAATAAACACCCAGACCAGAAACAAATACCTGTGGATCACACAAATGTTTGTTTCGGTGCGGGGATCGAACCCGCGGTCTCTCGTTTCACAGCCGGCGTCTTACCAACTGCGCCACGGAGGCTGTCTACTAGATCCGAAACAAATGCTCATTGACCTCACATTGCCGTTATTGTTTACACAAATTCTCAATTCCTCCATACCGAATACGCAATACAAACATTATGATTTATTCCACACTGATTTACACACGCCTTCGTAATAAATTTACCAGTACGCTTTCCTAGGAATGTGCATCGAAAAATTATACGCTTTGATATTATTCCGATGAAATTCTTTTGATCGTATTTTATAGTTATATTTCACTATAAGACAATAAGCAGATTACACGGTAGTGAAATATGGATAAACATTGATGTAAACATCACACCTGGGTTTTAAAGAGGCAGATAGATATATGAAAAATGATACAACAGTATTATTTATTTATTTATTTAAATATTTATTGTACACAGTAAAATATAATACAGGAACAGAAAAAAAAAACAGTACAAATGGCGGTCTTATCGCATAAAGCAATGTGTTACAGACAACCATGGGATGTAAACCAACCATGGAAACAGAGGGCAGTGTAAAAAAAAGAAATTAAATAAATAAAGAATGGAAGCCAAATAAAACTAATTAAACATATAAATAGAAATACACAGACATTACATACTTACATAACAAGTTTTATTGATTTTTTTGTTTTAATTTTCATCCTCGTTTGGTAAAGTATTAGATACTATACAGGGTATATCAAGACCGCGACCGAAAACGAAGCCAGGTGGTAGTATTAGTGACTTCAGACACAATGCAAGTGAAAATTTCGGAAAAAAATTCGATAACGTTTTTTTTTTGTAATTTTGTACTTATCGTCGTATTTGAGTGATATATACATAGTTTTCTTAAAATAAAGATGAACACCTCTTTTTTTTTAAACACGCAATGGCACGTAATTGTTTAAATTAGTATTTTCGCAAAAACTAGGTATTCACTACCCAAACACGATGATTTTTAAAAAAATCTGTCACTGTTTTGGCAAAAAAATTATCTGCATCGTGTTTGTAACCACTAAAACTACCACCTGGCTTCGTTTTCGGTCGCAGTCTTGATATACCCGGTATGTATGTACTAGGCTGGACTACTAAACTTCTTCCCGATTTATTAAAATTAATAAAGGTTTTCCAAATAAAGAAACACGTCAACACGTGGGTCGGCAAAGTGTTCTGCAAGTTAAAAATTTACCAAAATATGAGTTAAAAAACGTTGAGGTCAGGAATGTAATTAAATGAAAGCAATTTTGGATCGGTGGTGGCCTGTTGGTAACGGACCAGACGCGGCTGCCTACGTATTCAGGGTGGTCGCGGGTTCAAATCCCAGGGCACACCTCTGACTTTTCTGAGTCATGTGTGTATTGATAGTCAATCACCACGCACTTTAACGGTGAAGAAAAACATCGTGAGGAAACCTGCATGTATGTATATGTATGTATATCAGCCCATTATACGTCCCACTGCAGGGCACGGGCCTACTCTACAATGGAGAGAATCGATTGAGAGTGGTTACCTAAACCTGCATCCCGTAACGATTTTAAAAAAATTCTACGGTATGTAAGTCCACCAACCCGCACTAAACCAGCGTGGTGGACTATATGGCCTAACCACTCTCAATCGATTCTCTCGATTGCAGAGTAGGCCCGTGCCCTGCAGTAGGACGTATATGGGCTGATATAAATAGATAGATAGAATTTTGGATCAATAATAAAAAATCTATCGCGATCGAATAATATAATTTTCACAAACTATCAACAATTTACAACAGCTCTCACGCACAAGATATCCCAAAAAAGTTCAAAGAATAAATAAATAGACGAGACACCTGTGCCATACCTGTCAGCGATTCCTTCCCTATCGATTTCATTGAAGTGCAACATTCTATAGAAACTATTGTGCCACGGATTTTATTATAAGAGGATTATGAATTGTCCAATTCCAGCGTGGAGGATATAAATCTTCGATATCCTTCCTAGTGGACAAAAAATACGATCAGGGAAAGGTTTTTAGTGCAAAAAATCGAATCTATATAGATGTATTAAGGCTTATTGGTGCGATTGAGATTGGTATTTTTATATTTTGTTAAGTTTTAGTTGCTTTATTGATGTAGAAACAGCATGTATATACTGCGAACTGTCCTACGTTCAGACCCCAGGTCAGACAACCGACATTGTTTATTTTTCGAATCAAAAAATTAGACTTGTGTCTATCCGGCTGTGAAACGAGAGGCCGCGGGCTTGATCCCTGAATCTTTGTGTGATCCAAATTTATTTGTTTCGAGCCTCGGTGTTTGTAAGAGCGAAAAGTCTCTCGTAGTTCCTGATACCCACGACACAAGACTCGATCATAGTGTGGGGTCAGGACTATGTATGTGGCTGTTGGGCGTTTTTATTAACTATTTATCCTTTGGATAGAATTCGGGTTATTTTTTGGGTAAAAAATGGCACACCTCTCTCTACATTTCTATGTTACTGTGCAAGAATATCGTGTTGATCAACTACTGATTGAAAGGAAGGCAAACGGAGAAGCTCACTTCAGTCGATGGATATCTACGCTTTTTATATCTTTAGTCAATCAACTGATTGCTAATTTATACCCAAATCTGGTACTAAACCAATATAAATAATTTTATTTCATGACCTATGTTTAGAATCATCATATATTTACGTAATATAAGTTTAATAAAAATACCATTACATTGAATATAGAGTCCTGATCCTTTCACCACTTCCCATTGTCCCCGTCTCCCTCAGGCTTTCAAATAGATGATAAAATCGTACTTTTAACAGTTCCTAGCATTAAAAGCACTTTCAAAGGCTCTTATGAATCAATCCATTGTACATCCATTCTCTCAGACAAAGTGACAAAACACTTGCAAACCAATTGGATGCGAGCCGCAGAATGATTTTTCTCATCGACCAACTTCCCCCTACCTCCTCTATGAGGGAAAATAGCTCTTATGTTATAGAAAACTGCAGGAATATTATTTTAAAAAACGCATAAGTATTTTTGCATTTCCAAAAGATTGCGGGATGGATTGGTTTCCGTCAAACGAGATTTTGCGAGTGTCACTTAGATTGTGGTTTTTATGTCTGAGTGGTAGAGTCTAAAATTGCGCGTTTGTCGAAAGTGAGATTACAACAGGAGGTTTAAAGTACAGGAGTGTCATATCCCTACCGTTTCTTTATCAATCACGTAGACATAGAAAAAACGTCTGCGCATCGAACCCAGAGTCACTTACTTTAATGGACGCGGCAACCCTCTGGCAGTGTCGCTGAGATTGTCACAGGACATAGATTATGATTCACAGATGAGACACTACGAATACAAGCTTCTACTCTCATGCGTAGTGCATAATTTTTAAATTTTCTTGAGATTAGCGATTATTTTAATTTTTATAGTTAACTAATGGTTTATTAATTGACAACTCATGAATTCATAGGTTTATGGTAAGGCAGTCATGACCATTCGAAATGCGAGCGCTTTATGTAGTACAAGATCTAGCCTACCCACACAGTGTATTGCATTCCGGAATCAGCGTTAATTAACATTCGAATAAACTGTAATAATTGTATTGATAGCTAAAAAAATATAATCTTGCGCCAGCCGATACTCTGTTTGACTATAACTCCAATTATCATTAAACATATTTGTATCTATCCAACCTCCAAGAGTACAAATCGATGTAGGCACAATCTCCGTCAATAGACTGCTGTCTCATCTGCAACATCAATCATCCCCGGCAGTCATTTGGCGTATTAGCCGTACTCAAATCATTTGCCGATTGTCTCCGGCATAATAGGAGCGACCGCGGCGGCAACATTTTTTGCACCCATTGTACTTGCCGTATCGACTGGGTTAATACACATTGTTTTTTAGCGCTCTGTTTTAGCCATTTTAGAAGAGCTTAGGGTACCTAATGCAGATTATAAATAGGTAGAATAGAGCGTTGAATATTGTAATGTTTTATATTTTTTATTTAGTTAATTTGTTATCTACTAAAAAAGTGTTGGGACCTGTAGTGGCATATCACACAGAAGAAGCGATTTTAGAATTTCTGTTTCATGATTTTCTATCTGGAGGGTATATTAATTTAAGATACTTGATTTTTTTTTCGTCTTCTTTCTGGTGTGTACTATGTTAGCTAGTACCTGTACTTCAATTTTTAAGGAAATAAAAATATTAATATAGAATGAAAAAGTTTTTTTTTTTTCAGAAATCTGTCTTCGATGAAGCCTTATAAATTTTATCTGAATTTGAAATTAACAAAATGATGTTAGTTAACTGTTTCCGCCCGGGATCGAACCGGGGACCTTGTGCGTGTGAAGCACACGTGATAACCGCTACACTACGGAAACTTAACAACTACGGGCGAAACAGAGATAGTAAATAAAATCAGTTCACAATATTACTTAGATACGCGAATCTTAACATTATACGGCCTTATCTATTGAAAGATTTAAAACCTATTAACTATTAAGTTGCCCAATGTTTTGTCCCTTTCGAACTACTTTAAAATTCAGTTTGAGCGCAGAAGACAAAACATAAGGTCGTTTAGGAAATCTAACTCAAAAAAAAATGTATTGGCAATGTTCATCATTCAAAAACATGTAATATAGACATCATACCTTATAGGCCGTATGCCGACTATTTAGGACCACAAAAGGCATACAAATGAGTCCAATATGTACACGTCAAATAACAATAGGCAGGTATCGAACCTTGCCCATTCGATTGCGATTCTCAACGGTAATTTGTCAATACAAACTTGAAACATGCCGACTTTGTGCGTATCAATCAATAGAACTCGTGATGTCACGATTATGTTATATTGGTCTTGTTTTTGTATGTAAAGATGGTCTGAATTCGATTTTCAGGTCGGGAAATAAATATGTTTAGCCTACACTAAGTTACAAGTCTTGGGTAGTGGGTATCAGAAACTGAGAGGTTTATGTTACAAACCCACAGAAACAAATATATTTTGTGAGTCCTGCAAACGTTTGTATCGTGATCGAACCCGGGACCTCTGGATTTACAGGTGGCATGAACGACATCGTGAATTTGTCAATATAATTGTTGCAACTTTTTTGATTCATAAATCCTACAAGAGCAGCTGCTATCTACCCTGAATGAGCTCCTCAAATTATAGTAAGCTATATTTGCAACTAGTAACGACTTTAGGGAATATGCGGCAACGTTTCCTTTTTACATGACGTCATTTTCTCATCTCTCTCTTTTTTTAATCAAAGGAAGTCCCCTGCAGAGCAGAAGCCTTCTCCAAGGTTCTCCACAATCACCTGTTGAAAGAGTTTTGCATCAAACGAATTTCTGCAGCTTTATCTAGCGGTTATCACGTGTGCTTCACACGCACAAGGTCCCCGGTTCGATCCCGGGCGGAAACAGTTATTTTGACGGTTATTTTGTACATATAATTCAGGTATTGCCTCATTGGTCTAGTAACAATATATCTTAGTGTGGGGTCAGGACTATGTATGTGACTGTTGGGTGTATTTATTATTTATTATGGGTACAAGACAAACTTATCTCATTGAAATCCCTTAGACGGCACTAGTCACACATCTTGACAAAAAAAAAACTCGCAATATGTTTGTTATATGTTATTTGTTATACTTAATTTAATTGAGTTAGCTTAATTTATTAGTTGTAGTGAGATTGTAATTATGTTTTATTGTTTTGTTTTATTTTTGTAATTTGTGTTATAGTCCCGCCAGATCGAATTGGGTACCTAAACCTGTAATGACTGTGTGTGTTGAAATATTAAATAAATAAATAAATAAATCTTCATAAGTCACAATCGATTTGTTTCGAAGCAGAAAAAACCTGAGCGGTGCGCATCACTCAATCAATATAATGACTTTATTTAACATTGACAATAAAATATCACCGCTGGTATTGTTCGTGCTATCGGAATGGGTAGGGTAGGTGACCTGTTTTCGGCACCTGGATTCTGTTGTTAAAAAAAATAAAATCAGTAAGAATTGTAAGGCCAGAGATAGGTTGATTATTAATGAAAATTATAGTACAGATTTTGATTTAACTATTGGTGCACCAATAATTAAATCAAAGCGCCCTCCAGCCAGGTGGAGCGACGATATTCGTGGGAAGGCTGGTAGCGGTTGGCGACGATGGGCTGAATATCGAGCCCAGTGGCGTGCTATGGGAGATGCCTATGCGTCCGCATAAGGGCTGATGATGATGATGATTGGTGCACCATAAGTTAGAAGTCTTGTGTTGAATTATATTTTTATTATACTGTTTTGTTTTGTTATTTGCATTGAATTTAGGTAAAACTTTGTGTGCGTTTGAGTTCGTTAATATCTTATACGGTTGTGTGAACGGCTTACTTATTTGTCACATCCTTTCAATAAATACTGAATAATATTTTTTATACATTTGCACATTAATTATGAAACTTACTAGAATGCTACATTTATAGTTTAAAAAGTGCAATTATAGATTGAAATCGGTTAATCCAATAATGGAATATTTCAATACACATTGCATAAGTTAATAAAATCATTACTCATTAATTCTCCGAAGCGGTAAAGCGTGGACAGTGAATGTACCGGTTCTCAATACTTTCACTTTTCAATACATTCATATGTACTCTAGATTATTGCAATAGTTTATTAAGACATCGACAGTCAAGTTTCCGTAGTGTAGCGGTTATCACGTGTGCTTCACACGCACAAGGTCCCCGGTTCGATCCCGGGCGGAAACATATATTTTTAGGTCCATATTTAGAACCTAATCTCACTTATTGCTCTAGTTATTATGGTTTTTTTTTTGTATAAGTACAACCAATATATTTTAAACATTTAGTTTCAATCTACTGAAGAGACTATGCCCGAATACGCAGACGCCATTTAAATATTAAGTTGCACTTAAGTACGCACGTCACACGTAATCAATACATTTAAGCGGGACTTGCGTATTTAAGTGCAACATAATATTTAAATGGTGTTTGAGTCATGTTTGAATAAAAAGGACGTTGTTTTGGTTGTTTTTGAAGAAAATTCCCGTCAGTCTACACTGTCCACAACAGCGCCATTCTCCCTATTCGAACTCCAAACTCAAATCCAGATGAACTCAAAGTTAAGCTGACAATACTGATTGACTCCATAAAGTATCGTATTGAGAGATCTGTCATTGAGGAGACAATGGGTCGCCGCTTCGATTCCCGGTGATGCCAGATGACAGGATTAGAGCGTGCATAATGCGGCCGTGTTGAAAATAAAACAAAGTTTCTTTGATTGTGTACAAAAAGTTATGTTTCATGCTTGCTTTCCTATTTATGGTTTTCAGTGTTATTAAATAGAGCTAAAGAGAGATCTAGTAGATATTTTTTGCAATCATTTACTTTATGCGATCTCTAGAAAATAAATAAAATCTTTGATATTCATATCGTTACGGTGACCTTGTTTAGTTTAAGAAAGTGTATAATTTTCAACAGTTTAGTAGCACTTCATCATCATCATCATCAAGCCTTTCTGCATACACTACTGGACATAGGCCTCTTCTATCGCTACTTGTCTCGATCTTCAGCCCATCGTCTCCAACCGCTATCAGCCACCTCACGAATATCGTCGCTCCACCTGGCTGGAGGGCGTCCGACACTACGTTTGCAGTAGCACTTAGCAATGACTTTTTTTTTATTGCAATGTATGGCGAGACGAGCATGCCATTCGCCTGATGGTAAGCGATACGACCGCTCATGGACAGTAGCAAAACCAAATAACACCATGAATTACAAGGCAATGCTTGGTATTCCACTGCGCTCGCCATCCTGAGACATAAGATGTTAAGTCTCAATATGTCCAGTAGTTACTCTGGCTACAATGTCCTTCAAACCGGAACACAACAGCGCATTTACACTGCTGTTTGGCGGGAGAAATAGACATTGCGGTGGTACCTACCCAGGCGGCCTCTCACATATGAGAGACCTACCACCAGTAGGGGGTCGGGTGACTAACGGGTCTTGCTTCTGTTTATGCCATCTTACCATCAAGCAACCTGCTTCCATCATTCTCTAAAAAAATAGGTTGAATTGAACCCAAGTAATATAAGCCTCATTTTTCCAGCGATGGTGGATTATAAATTAATGCCGCATTACATGTAATGGCTCGCCATCGACCGCTGTTCGATTTCAAAGATTATCTATCAAAGAGACAGTATCGCGCGGTGATCTTCCGCGCTCCATCGATGTGGATACAGGGTGTTACGGTTTGTGATGCGTAGGTGGAGTAAATTTAATTATACGACTTCGTTGGTAAAAGAGAACATCGTTATGAGACTGTATCAGCCCATATACGTCCCACTGCTGGACACGGGCCTTCTCTACAATCGAGAGTACGATTGAGAGGGGTTAGGCCGTATAGTCCACCACGCTGGCCTAGTGCGGGTTGGCGGACTTTCCATACCATAGAAATTCTTGCAAATCCCTATGGTATGCAGGTTTCCTCAGGATGTTCACCGTTACCGTATGTGGTGATTCAATATCAATACATACATGACTCCGAAAATTCAGAGATGTGCCCTGGGATTTGAACCCGCAACCACCGTGAACATGGTGGCAGCCGCGTTTGATCCGTGTACCAACAGGCCACCACGCACTTATCATCATTCGAACATCGTTATAATACCTGCAAATAATAGAGATCTTAACAAGATTTTCAATAATGTGTGAAGTCCGTCAAACCATAGTTGTCCTGCGTTTTGGCCTATGGCCTCTTAATTTCCCGAGTCAGTTCACTTCAAATGTGCTTCTGCCTCAAAGCCTATTGAATTCCAACCATCTACCAAATACCGCAGTACATTTTCCTAAGCGACTACGAAATAGAAACACCCTGTATCCAAGACAGTGGCAACATTCGATCGGATTATTCCGATCGCGCATCGACTCCGAGATAATCTCGATCTGTAGGCGACGGCACAACACTGATTGATCGAAAGCTGTTTGTACTCAAACATTGTTGCGTTTCGGTAATTGGTCCCCTTTAGTTTTTATATCCGGTTTTTAGTAGGGAGCATATTGTTCGATCTTATTGGTTTAGTTTAAATTATGTATTGTTTTTTTTTATTTGATTTCAAATTAGACTGTACCCGAGAAGTCGCTTTTAGGATATTGTCTGGCGATAGATGATAATGACTGCCTCGGTGGCGTCATTGTACTACGGTAAAATTAAAAAGCTGAAGTCTCGGTTATATTGGATTTTTTTATTAATTAAATAAATAAGTACACCCAACAGTCACATACATAGTCCTGACCCCACACTAAGATCGAGTCTTGTGTCGTGGGTATCAGGAACTACGAAAGACTTTTCGGTCTCGCAAACACCCAGACCCGAAACAAATACTTGTGGTTCTCACAAACATTTGCCTCGGTGCGGGGATCGAACCCACGGCCTCTCATTTTACATGCGGCGTCTAACCAACTGCGCACGGAGGCTGTCAAAATTATCAGCCCGGAGTTAGGATTTTGTTCCAAATATGACGATAGGCTCGCCTCCTATGATCATCATGGGACGGAACATACAAGGCGAAATGTGGGTGTCCTAGTGGCGCCTCTGTCTACCCCTTCTAGGATAAAGGCGTGAGTTTATGTACTTCCTACATTTAACATTCTAGAAAACTCTCTGACAGATCTGTTAATAATGTTTTCCTTCAGTTCTAACTGATCGGTACTAACAACATTACTTCGTAAATAATCTAATACGGGAACTGCAACACCATAAATATAATTAAATCCTAAAGACACATCCACTGTATAAATTAAATCAATATTTTTCCACGGAGATCCACCTCAAAGCGGAATTCAAAACACTAATCAAACAAATCCCCAAAACACA
This sequence comes from Deilephila elpenor, assembly GCA_949752805.1. Taxonomy (NCBI): domain Eukaryota; kingdom Metazoa; phylum Arthropoda; class Insecta; order Lepidoptera; family Sphingidae; genus Deilephila; species Deilephila elpenor. The sequence continues at coordinate 10,802,166 of OX457115.1, forward strand.
TGATTTAACGTTCGTATTATATTTATTCGGAGAGCTTGCGTAAATAGTTATGCATCTTGTCAAAGAGCATATCAAAGGGACGCCATGCCATGCCGGGATTAGCAGCCGGCAATTTTGTGTCGCATAAATCAATTGATTTAATGTCGCACAACTTATTGTTGGATCGTATTTATGGATGCGACTGTGCAAGTACGGGTTTTGGTCTGTTTAAGTGGATGGAAACTTTGAACGCTATAGATTATATTGTTTTGGGAGGATGGGTTAGTGCATTGCTGTTTAAGGTCTTTGGCGATATTAAACTGATCCTCAGTTCAACTGCCCTGGGACGTTTATTCATTAATTCATTCATTCATTGATATTATATATATAAATATTTCAACGAATATCTTGTGAATAGAAACTAAGTACTATGTGTATTGACTTGTCATAAGAGCTATTTAATTGCCTACATGACCAATAAATGTATTTCATTTCATTTCATTCTCCGACACGAAGTTCGAATGTTTGAACGCTCGACGTACACGAATAAGATAAAAGTTTTCGTAAAAATCTAAAATCTTCTAATAATCACTTTTTGCTATGAAACACAGGATGTATTTGACTGTTGGTTGAATTTTTCACCGCACCCGTACAAAAACCTTTCCAGATATTTCTTAAAAATTATTAAAAACCGATACCATACCCAGTCCACATCGATAAAATATAATATTGTCGGAACTCCGCCGCGACGCGATGTCGCCGTGAATCTACAGCATCCGCCCAGACTCACAATTACTCACGCCTGTCAAAATAATGTGAACTTAAAATAATCGGATATCGAACGCGGGACGGATTTAGGCAAGGTTTATGGGTTACTGGGTTCTTAAGTATTCTGTGGGGACTATAGATAAAAAAAATATAGCGAAAAAAATTATGGAGATTTACGGAATTTTAATATAAACAAAATTGTGAAATTATGTTTCAATGAATATTTTATTTTATTTTCTCTTATTATATCATCGTGTTTGGGTGGTAAATACGTTTGTTCGAAAATAGTAATTTAAACCCTTAAGTACCATTGAGTCTTTAAAAAAAAATGACTTTTTTGCGAACATTTTAGTTGCGTTGTGTCTGAAGTCACTAATACTACCACCTGTGGCTACGTTTTCGGTCGCAGTTTGGATATACCCTCTATGTTATTTTTCATCAAACACTTGACGATTCTTTTTAGTTATCAAATAATTCTGGATACATAAAATGAGTCAAACAGTTATTAACATACCGTTGGTTTGTCATAAAATTTTTGGAACGACGACAATAATTTTGAAAGCGATAATTCAGCTGGGAACGGGACAAAAATATTTAAATTGTCTAAAGAAATTTGTCTAGGCGGTTTTAATTTTTTTTACGACGTTTTAAGCACTTGTCATTCCGCACACATAATTTTTTACACATCAAAAATATTTTATACTAATGTAAATGGGAAAATAGCTGTCTGTTTGTAATCTTTTCACAATAAGGTCATGAAACTGATTCTGGTAAATATGTACCCTGTAGTCTGAAAATTATTAATGATTACTTTTCATTGGTAAAATATCTAGCGCCTAAGGAGAAAGATGGGTGGGAAAACTTATATGGTAAATTTGTTATAGATTAGATTTAGATTTATTTGAAAACATGTTGAAAATGTACCTATAGTAACGAAAACCTGTAGTAGACGAAAACGAAAGTAAACAGTACTATGAATATATAAAACAAATTAATAGGTTTTTGGCACAATTAAAACCTAAACAATTTTGGGCAGTTTAAAAAATATAGTCTTCAAAACAAGCCAGGTCAGCTGTTAGTTCCTTTATAAAAACTCATAAACCATACTCGTATATCTCAGTCGATAAGAATTTAAATCAATGTTGTTATTTTTGCGTACAAAAGACAAGGTGTCATAACGGCGGCCGCCCACGTACACTCGCCCGCGAAAGTGCCACGCGAATGAGAAGAAAAAAATATTGTGCGGGTAAAATGACGCTTTGCGTTATTATAAAATATAAATTACAGATATATTTCTAATTTTGAAATTATGTTTAGAAAAATGTTAAGGTACGTTTTATGTTATTAATGCTAAAATCACTTTTTCTGGCGGAAAAATGCACAAAACTTTTTAATCTGCATTTTATAACAATAAGTATATAAGAGATTTGATACGTCAATTATACGGTTTGAGTTACTTAAATATATTTAAATTGAAAACAGGCACATCACTTTCATCAACTACAAATACCACTAAAATATGGAATGGTATGTATTTTAATAAATAATAGGTTCAATAATTGCAGTAATTATAAACACAATCCATATTGGTACAGTCAACATACTAGCCATACAATATAATTCAAATGTTTTTAACACAAAAAAAGCAGTAAAATACAAAACATATTAATCAACAAAATTCAACTACTGGACATTCCACCCAACAAAAAAAAGTTAACCAGACAAACCAAAACAGCGAAAAACCATCAATTAACGTTCGAATTTGACATGAACGCATCGCGCGTCATTTTACGCGCCCATTGTATCGATAAAATATGGTTGAGACGGTAGTTTTGTGAATGGACGGGATTACGTTCCCGATCGGCACCCGTTGAAAAGTTAGAAACTTACTAATTATGATTTATCGATCGGAGGTGGGTGATGTGAAGTTTTTTATTGATTTTTATCACCACCCGGTCTTGGTCCGAATATAATTTACGATCGATTGGCGGACGTGGTTTTTAAAGGTTGTGCGACTCTTGAATGAAATATTATGAATTGAGGATATGTGCGATCCTTGAATGAATTATTTGTGATTTGAGGAAAAAGTTTAAAAATGCTAGAAGCTATTTTTTATAGTTGATGTCCTGCAAAACCAATTATGCTACGAAGGCTGTCAGTAAAAAAAAAAATTATAATGCAAAAATGTAATTGAAACTCTGTTAAAGAAACACAATAAATAGTAGTACCCATATTATGTTGTTAATTACTAGAAAATAATGATGGTAGTACAGAACCTCTTACACAATTCTGGCTTTCAGTACCCCAGTCTTTTTATACAAAAGTGAATCACCTAATTACCGTGGATGCTAGTGAAAATTGAATGTCTATTTTGTGAGAGATTTTTTAATTATGTAATCATTTCATCAGTTAATTAAATTGAAATATTAAAATAATGCTGTAGGCGAGTGGTTCTGTAATTTACGCTGAATAATTAATTTCTACTTTTCATTCTATTTATCATGTACTAGCTTTAAATGAGAGGCGGTTGACTTACTATAACTGCATTTAAATATTATTATCACATCGACAGCCTCCGTGGCGCAGTTGGTTGGACGCCGGCTGTGAAAGGAAAGGCCGCGGGTTCGGTCCCCGCTCCGAGCCTTTGTGTGAACCACAGGCATTTGTTTCGGTTCTGGGTGTTTGTGAGACCAAAAAGTCTCTAATAGTTTCTAATACCCACGACACAAGACTCGATGTTAGTGTGGAGTCAGGACTATGTACGTGACTGTTAGATGTAGATATTTGTTAATTTATTTATTTAACTTGTTATAGTTTTAGCTTTTACATGTTAGACCTATATGGCTTAATTGTTCCTATGTTTCGACTGTCTATGTAGAGTTTCCGTAGTGTAGCGGTTATCACGTGTGCTTCACACGCACAAGGTCCCCGGTTCGACCCCGGGCGGAAACATCTTTTTAAAATAACCAAGTCTCTTTATGTCAGTTATATTGTAGACATACATACATAAACTCACGCCTTTATCCCCGAAGGGGTAGGCAGAGGCGCCACCAGGACACCCACATTTCGCCTTGCATGCTCCGTCCCATGATGTGATAGGGGGCGAGCCCATCGCCATATCGGGCACAAACTCCTGACTCCGGGCTGATAATGAATAGAAAAATCCAATATCACTTCGCCCGACCCGGGACTCGAACCCGAGACCTCAGCTTTGTAACTGTACCGTAATACAACTACGCCACCGAGGCAGTCAGTTATATTGTAGATCAATTATTTTATTTCCAAATTCAATGTGGCAAAAGCTATAGAATGTGATACGGCTACTAAAACATTTTTTTTTTTTTAAATCGACACTCGTCCGTGGCGCAGTTGAATGACGCCGACTGAAACGAGAGGCTGCGCGTTTGATCCTCGGACCAACAAAGTATATAACAGGTTTATTAGTAATAGGATAACAGTTTTGTACCGGACGGTACAGGGAGAAGTGATAAGGATGTAGCCGCGTGTCGATTGCATTCTACATGTGCTTCATTCAAATTCTCTCTGGACTTCGACTCATGCCATTTTATAAACAATCTGTATCCGTGTCAGCCGATATACGTCCCACTGCAGCGTGCCTCCTCTACAATCGAGAGGGCGATTGAGAAGGGTTAGGCCATATAGTCCACCACGTCCAGTCTAGTGCGAGTTGACAAATATTATAAACAAAAATACATTAATATTTTTCGGTAGGAAGTAGGAACATAAGTTAAGTGGGTGACAGCGTTTATACCAATAAGTAAGGTAAGAGAAAAATATATTTTGCTATGTAAAAAAAAATTGTTTCCGCCCGGGGTCGAACCGGGGACCTTGTGCGTGTGAAGCACACGTGATAACCGCTACACTACGGAAACTTGTTGATTCATGTCTAAATAAGTGAACGGATGTCAATGAAGCTCCATTTATTGTCTTCAATCAGGCGAAAAATTCTCTACGTGTAAATAGGCTAAGTATTAACAATACATTAATAATTAATTGTATCTTAATTTAATAATCAAAACTGAATATTTTATATTGGCTCATTCTTCAACTGACAATACGAAGCTTTTGGGTTTAATTCCCGCGCTGGACAATATTTTAGGGTGAGTTTTTGCCATTTATACGACTGCCTTACAAATCGACGGGTAAATATTTACCTCCCAGATGTTGTGAGGCCAAAAAGTCTCTTGTAGTTTCTAATATCACAATTGAGTCTTACTGTGGTTAGGTATTTGTGTCTATTGCATGTATGTAACACATTCATTATGAAACCCTCGCAAAACATCTCATTCATCAAATAAGACGAACATTCCAAAACGTTTATCAAGTGTCCAGCACTTTACAAAATAGATCCACGGCGTGACTTGAAGAATCAGTTTTAATGCGCGATAAATCCATAAAGAATTTACTGGAAACTGTGAAATTATTTAAAGGGGCTCTAGTAATGGCGACTTTTAGTCGATAAAAAAGGTTTTAAAATAGTTATACGTAAAATCGTCAAACCTGATCAAAATTTAAAAAGGATTATTCGATCGTATTTCGCCAAAACAGAAAGAGAGATTTGTTTATCAGCAAGAAACAGGAAATATTAATTATTATAATGAAGAAATTTTCAGTCCTATTATTGATAAAAAGTGTAATTTGTTAGTAGCAAATATTGCATTGAATATGTTGAGTTATAATAATGAAATTCACATGTCGCAGGAAATCACTGGCTGCAGATCGCTACGGAAATTCTCGGAGGAATACTATTTTCACCAATATGATGACCTATTATGATTGATGAAGCAGGCAAAAAGGGAAGCATGAAATTCTATATTATACTATTCTTCTATAAATTAGAAAAGGCTCTTAACCATACGACTTTTAATCGCAAGTCGCATGCGTACAACTATCCTAAATGTAATTTAATTAAACACTCACTGACCTACAACGAGATGAAAACAATTTATACGCGATACCATTAAACCGACCGGTGCATTATTTAAAGACATTAGCACACCGTTTGCGTCTTACGCACAATCTACGCGTTTCAGAACTTATATACTATTGTAATTTACACCTGTAAATGTTTTAAGCGTTATGGTTCTTTAATTCGATACATACATATATAAACTCAAAGCTTTTTCCCAGAAGGGGTAGGCAAAGGTGCAACCAGGACATCTAAATTTCGCCTTGTATTTTCCATCCCACGATGCGAGGGGCGAACCTATCGCCATATTGCTACAAATTCCTGACTCCAGGAGAATAACGAATAGAAAAATATCATTGTGCCCGACCCGGGATTCGAACCCGAGACCTCAGCTTTGCAATCATACCGTAGTACAATTGCGACATATCATACCAGCAGCAAATTCCTAGATATCTATATCGAGACTAATTAGATTATGCAAGATCACTTTAAACCCACGAACCCCACTTAAAATTCCACATCAAAATATGATTGAATAGCGACACTGAAAATCATCTATGACATTTATTACAATGTACAATAAATATAACGTATGTATGTCACCGTCCTAACAATCACAGTTGGAAGGGTTCCAAAAATCTCGTATGCCGGTCACAATGTTAGCAATATACATATACATCAGGTATAATTGTGTGCAATTGTTGAAAATAGCTTCCTGCGATTGGGTTAAGTGGAGACTCTGGTATTAACTAGGCTTGATAGCTATGAAGAATTTGTGATAATAAATAAATACACCCAACAGTCATAAATACATATTCCTGACCAGACACTAAGATCGAGTCTTGGGTCGTGAGTATTAGAAACTACGAGAGACTTTTCGGTCTCACAAACACCCAGACCCGGAACAAATATCTGTGGATCACACATTCGTTATATTTGTTATTTGATGTAATATTTGTTTCGGTGTAGTGATCGAACCCGCGACCTCACGTTCCACAGACGGTGTTTAACTGATTGAGCAGTGTAACACAATTGAAGCATCAATTGACTGAAGACTAAATCGCGATCGACAAAATTATGTCGGCAAAAACCGAATGTAAACAGGCTGATTCCGTATTCAATATAAGGGACTGGTCAGAAATACCGGAAACCTACGACAAAGCATGAGAATAATGAAAATATATTAATCGAATATGATACCGCAGGGTTGAACAAATTGGAGGTCTATAGTCTCTGCCTACCCCTATACGAAAGAGGCGTGACGATTATTTATTCCAGCATGACACCATATACCATATTTGTAAAAGTCACTATGGTAGGTTTTCCAGCTTATTTATAATAGTCACAAACAAAAATTATAATCTACCACCAGCCATCTGCTGGACAATCCAAAAATAACATCAACGAATATCTTTCTTTGTCCCCTCATTAGTCCAAATTACTAAGGCCATGTGCATATCGTATAAAACGTTAAAATCTACCCGTTGCTTTGAAGTGAAATATTTACCTTAATATTCGGTCGCGCAGTCTCTGTAATAGCTAATTACAGCGTATTTATTATTTTCAGTATTAAACATCCAAAAGGTTTGAATTTGGAACGAATAATGTCAATTAGCGGCGGTATTATTTTGTTATTATCATTATTTGGTGAAGGAAACGTCATCATACATCCTGAATGGTGTGGATGTTTTGTTTTTTTTTTTTAAGAAAAAGCGTCAACGAAAAAGGAATAAAAGTAAAGGGCTTCACTACCTAAGTAACGGTAGGAATAACATATAAAAATGATTCTGGTATCATTTTTAAGGTACGCAACGGTTTAAATAATAAATTAAGAAAACTTTTCACAAGGACCAAGAAACTTTACGTAAGAACTAGAATTGTATTGAATCACCATATCTACATTTGAGTGATCAATATTTGAATTTTAATAAAAATCACCTATTGTTTATAAAACACAAATACATTCTCTGGAGGGCAATAAAGTTGGGCCCGCAGATATCGTAAACAACGCTTCGCAGCGTGTCGCAAAATGTACATACACGGCGTCTTAATTTGTACTCGCAGCGCGCGTAACATTATAAATAATAAATAAAACAATCATATGCATATGGACAAATATGGGGGGTTTTATGTTTGTTTAAAAATGGTAAAATACCGGTGATAAAGGAAGGAATTGAACTGATAGCAATAGATCAGCGTAAGCCAGAGACGTTCATGATATTTGAGAAATTGTAGATATGTTGTCAAGCACAGATAAATAAGAAAAAAAATAGGGGTTATTACGGCACTGATATTTTAGTCAAGGATTATCATTAGCGGATCTATCATTTTGCATTGGTTTTCAAATGGTGCTTCTGTCAGACAAGTTCATTGACGAAGTATCAAAACTAGCTGAACGACTAAAAATCCATTACCTCAAAAAAATATGAGTAATTTCACATACATTATTTATTGAACCTTCAGCGACTTCAGAAACTCATTGACTAAACAAAATGGGAAAACATAGTTGTCACATTACAGTTTGTACTACATACATACTGCCTATCGCCATATTGGACACAAATGCCTGACTCTGGGTTGATAATGAATAGAAAAATCCAATATCACTTTGCCCGACCAGGTATTTGAACCCAAGACCTTAGCTTTGTAATCATACCGAAGAACAACTACGCCACAGAGGCACCGCGGCAGTTTGTACTATTGTTAATAAATACAATAATATCGAAGCGAGAAAGCTTAAAGAAACTGAAATATACTTGAGCAAAGCAAGACCATGGTGCTAGTAGTTGATAAACATAATATGAGCAACGATACGTGTACGGCCGAGCGGGATGCATCGTGAGAGCGAGGAATCGCCGAGAAATACGACGGAACAATGCAAACCTATGCCGGTTACAGACATGCTGCAAATAATATCGCTGACACATATTGACAGTTGACGTAACAGAAACGAGAGGCCAAGGATTTAGTAAACAATAAGACTTCGTTCGTATTTTTTTAAACCCGAATGTAAAACTCAAAAGTTCCTAATAATTTTAAGAGTTCTTGAATAGCTCTGAAGTTATGTTGTTCGATAAATAGATTGCAGAAGTCCAGTAATTCCCACCTATAAGATTTTCGATGACCTAAGGTTGGTTATGTCTCTTAGCTTTCTACAGGACTACAGAATGGAGGACTTATCGACAAAGTGAATTCGACAAATGAGTCGAGATTTAAATTCAGCATGCGTATTAAGATTCCGAGCAGGCCGGCATAATTGTGTCAGTAGTTATTCAATCTGGATCTGAGTTTACCATCATCATAATCACATAGTCGTGCCTTTAAATTAAAACCTCAAAATCAATAATTCAAATCTTTACAAACATTATTAATACATATCCAACACATTTCTAACTCTATATCCATATACAATGAAGATACGTCTGAGCGCGGTGTCTGAGGGTTCGTAACGCTGCGCACGCGCAGCGGCGACTTTGAGACTTAACAGAAAAATCTACAATCATAAAGCACACGACGCTCTTTGTGGTATCGGATTGCGATTGCGTTCTGAATGCTAATACATTCGCTTTCCCGCTCGCACTTGGTGCTGTTTTACTAGCCAAATTTACCAGAAAGGTTTGGTCATCTCTATCGATTGTTGGAAGAACTTGTTTTCCTACATTTTTTAACTTTCGGGCTTATAGTATGATGTTTTTTTTCCTTAATATTTTTGGCAAGTGTGTGGTTTGCGAAATAATTTTCTGTTTAATAGCTAGGATTTCTACACAAGATTTTCTGAATTAAAATTGTTGAAATTTTCGACTCATTATAGAAATCCGACTATTGAAAACCACATTTTGATATAAATGTATAATATCTATTGATTTGTAAATAGAGATTAAGTACGAGTACTTTGTATTAATAATAATAAATAAATAAATACACCCAACAGTCACATACATAGTCCTGACCCCACACTAAGATCGAGTCTTGTGTCGTGGGTATCAGAAGCTACGAGAGACTTTTCGGTCTCACAAACACCTAGACCCGAAACAAATACCTGTGGATCACACAAACATTTGTTTCGGTGCGGGGATCGAACCCGCGGCCTCTCGTTTCACAGGCGGCGTCTAACCAACTGCGCCACGGAGGCTGTCAAAAGACTATTGACTTGTCATAAGATCTATTTAATTGCCCACAAAAAGAAACATTCTATATATCCGTGATAAAATGAGTTTTAATTAACCACGTGACTAAATTTCTTCCTACTCCAATTTTATTCAAGTGTTAAGTCTAAATTACTAAACCGCTCCAGATGGTAAGAGCAGTGGAGTAATTAAACTATGCTAATCGAAGTCGGATTTACACTGATTCATCTAAGAATATGTTAAACTAATGTGGGACTTTGTACTCAGTTTAACACCTTATATATTATACGAAAACCATATCAAACTATCTAGAAGAAACGAACATTCTACCACAAGCAGAACTCATATTAAATCCAACAATTGAGCCACCACCCCGTCATCGATACGAAATAAACATTTCAATAAGCCCGACAAATTTATTCACTTGCCCGATCGAAAATTAATACATCTTTTTGTTTCGCCGTACCAATAAAGTGCGTTGTAAGTGATAATATTTTTGTGTTATGACACCGCGATGGTGGAGATAGCAGGCAGATTTGTGGCCATGCTGTCAAGACCTTCCTCTTTACGATCCTCAGTAAGGGCGACCGGAGAAAGGAAGATCAAATTTATCTGGTTATGTTGGGTTTTGCACATTAACGAGTTTGGTTTAAAAGGATGTGGAAACTATTATGGTAATGAAAATTGCTGTTAATAGTAATATTGTAAAGATACTGAGGTTATTTGGATTGATTTAATCAATTCTAAACAATCTAAGTGTTTAAAACGGATGCTCATCGAACAGTAAGGAGTCTAAAATACTTAAGATCATGTTTGTGATACTAGATAATACTTTTTAAGTAACTAAAAGGACCTAGAATAAAGAAAACACGTGGTCTGGAAAAAACCCTCTATAGTTTCACACAAAAAAGAAACGAACTATCCAATTTTACTGGTGGTAGGTCACTCAAATTATGTGAGAGGCCGCCTGGGTAGGTACCACTGCAATGTCTATTTCTCCTGCCAAACAACAGTGTAAATGCACTGCTGTGTTCCGGTTTGACAGACACTGTAGCTAGAGTAACTACTGGACATAATGAGACTTAACATCTTATGTCTCAGGATGGCGAGCGCAGTGGAATGCCAAGCATTGATTTGATTGTTTGGTTTTGCTACTGTCCATGAGTGGTCGTATCGCTAAGCCATCTGACGAATAGCAGGCTCGTCTTGCCAATCACCGCAATAAAACAATCTTTTAGTTCTAGTAGCTTGTTGGTGCTGCAGAAAAAGAAACTGGTTAACGTCAGTCAGGATTGCTAGTAACATTTAAGTATGCAGAAAATCTACAAGAGTCTTATCTAGTTCCTCCCACTCATTAAAACTCATGAAGGTATTATAATTTCGTATAACTTCATATGAAAGCACGTATATTTCTCAGAGGTAAGGTTACTGTTTTCCTATATCATGCAGTTACTTACGCGATTCCTATCATGAGTAAGCCTGCGTTGCTGAGAATTACAATGAGGAATCATTTATCTCTTCGGTTGTTTTACTTTGATCAAAATGCTTGTGTTAGGGCCTGTTTTATGGTGAATGTTTTGATGTTAATTAAAGAGAAAAAAAATATAGTAATAAATAAATACACCCAACAGTCACATACACAGTCCTGACCCCACACTAAAATCGAGTCTTGTGTTGTGGGTATCAGGAACTACGAGAGACTTTTTCGGTCTCACAAACAATACAAATACAGTACAATACAATATTCTTTATTGTAAACCAATACAAAAAGTAAATAACCATAAGAAATTAAAAAAGAAAAAAAAATGGTATTACAAATGGCGGTCTAAGGTAAGAAAAATAGTATCGTGGTTTGCCATTTTTCTACTTAAAGAGTATTGTTTTGTATTGTTGAGTGTTGCGAATTCAACTTTCGTCTTTATTAGATTTATCTAAACTAATATTATAAAGAGCAAATATTTGATTGTTTGTTTGCACTGAATGCGCTCTGAAACTATTGAACCGATTTGAAAAATTATTTCACCATTAGAATCCTACATTATCGCCGCTGAACATGGGCGATAGATTATATTCAAAAAAGTGCATCAGTACCAGGACGGAGCTGGGTCGATCCGCTATTAATTATCAATTAAATTATCGATGTTATAGGTTATTATTTAGTGAATAGAACTGAGAAATAGAAAGAAAAGAACTTTGAATACAAATCACAAACTCAAGAAATCTCATAGTAATTGTGTGCCTTCCTACGAGGAAAGTACTCCACAACAGATACAGGTACCCGGGATTCACATCACACTCCAAATCTGACCACAACTTCAATCCCGTACCTCGACAATTAGAATAAAATATAGACCATAAAAATATTTCACACTTTAATCACCGCATGACTAACGCTTGGAATGCTTATTAACCTAAACATCAAAAATGGCGATATAAAACACGAAATTTCCTCGAGACCGCTTGACGCTTGAAAAAAGTTATCTCATGATCTCCCGTCAACGGCTGGATCCGTCGGATCCATAACTTCAGTATTTATGTCTTATTTTAACTCGAATATAATGTTACATAAAGTTATTGTTTATGTTGGTTCGTATAGGCGATATCGATTTCATTTATATTGGGTTTGAATTTTAATGTCTCCGGTAGCTGTCTTTGTGGTTTGATCACCGAAATTGTTTGATTTTTGTTGTTGTCTAGAATGAGATAAGCAGTTTGTTCGCTTGGTAACGTTAGTTCTACTCATAAACTTGAGTTTTACTAATCAGAATTTATTATTAAGCACTGTACAGCACTGCACTGCGCTTGTCATGCCGAGACACAACTTGTTAAATGTCTTAATGTTCTAATACACCTAAGAAGTATCAGGAAATCCACTGCTAAACAAGCCTCTCCCAAGGATTTTTTCGACCAGTTGCAAGCGGTCTGCATCCAGGTTCCAGTGATTTCCTGCAACCTTTACGACCTTGGCAACATAGATAAGTATATACTTTAGTAAAATAGGTACACTTGCAACATATCGAAGACATATTAGCCCAGTTATTGCATGCTAATAGCACACGAAGAAATAACTCGAACATAGCATTTGCGATTTTGCGTCTGTTGTTTCGTCTCCATTTGCATGTATTTCAGTTCACGGTTTATGTTAGTAATTATTCAAATTAATTCCCTATTAATAGCTAGGTAATTTTGACATAAAAATTGGCACACAGACGAAATTTCTGGTATATGTATTAAAGCGAGCCTAAGTAGTCTTAATTTTAGAGGAACCTTATGCACAGCAATGAGCTTATTTGTTTATCCCTGGGTTAAAATACACACCTGTCTTCCATAAACCACATCTCAAAACAATAATTACCCATTCCTAGTAATTACATGCGGGTATATCTCACGTGGTATTTAATGGAAGCGGGGCCCGTCGGCTACCGGCGCAATATTCTACCATAATGACCATAAGTTCCGTGAAGAGATAAAGTTTTAGGCCAATTATGGGCCAGGAGCGGCGTTTCCAAAAATCAACCGCACTACCATTTTTATCTCTCATCAAACTGCTACGTGATCAGATAAGAATCTAACTGACAAACGTACGGACAAATATCATACGAATATAGTATCTAAAGCGTTCTGAGGAAGGGTTAAGGAATTAAGCGATGTTGACGGAATAAATTTTGGTACGAACCAAAATCGTTGGTCACGAGCATTCGGATGTTTTAAGCTTATTTACAAGATTATATTAAATGTTAACACGAGTTTTGTTGTTATAACGTGATGTGCCGAGATTTGACGATATTGGATATGTTAAATGACAGCCGAGGTTTATATGCTTGTGTAGTTATGAGGTTACTCACTTACCACCATTTTGGGAGCAAAGTGACGATTGCTTTGAGTTTTTTATGCGTTAAGGCATAGATGGGTGTAAATAAGCAATTGCAAAGGACAAGAGGTAATTGTGTATTGATATTATACATTAACGTTTAAATTGAGCAATAATGTATGTCTTGTGTTGGTTGTATCAACAACGAAGACTTTGACCTCACACCTAGACCGAGAACAAAATTTGTAGATCACACAGAGAATATGTTTATCATAGTCCAATTCAGCCTATAATTTCACACTCACCGTCTTATAGCCAGTGTTACGCCAATTAAAACGGCATTAAAGCTAAGAAGATAAAATTATTAAATATCTAAACAATAGCACAAACAGAAAGAATACCTGAACCCCACGCCGCAGCTCGACCACTGTCCGCGCCGATCAAAGGCAAACAATTACAAAACATTTCAGTTAAAAAAACAACAAACAAAAACCTGAACGGTACAAAAAAGCTCGCATTTTTAACGTTCGAGTTGAATTTTTTCTTAGGGTGGATTTCACAACCCTTTTTATTTCAAGGTAAAGGAAAAACCGCGAACAATGCGTGGACTGCCTTTTTTTTAAACTTTCGCATTTTAGAAGAGGAGCCGGGCGCGAAAACGTCTGGCCTGTATCTGTGTTTTTATTATTTTATCATTATGACAATTGTAATTTTATTGACTATTGATCAATAGTTATCAGTGATCTAGGCTATTGATATCCTGATACTATTTGATTTATTTCATGAGAGAGAATGACAAGACGAGCAGGGTACTTGTGCTGTATAACTACCGGCACGAATCTTGAGCGCTGGCCGTTACTTGCGCAGATGTCGATTTTTGGGTCTCTTTAGAGGTAGATCAAGAAGGCGGGCGGGGGCATTATCGCATCGGCCAGTGATTGGTTCACTACGCAACGCCATATTGTTGTTATGCCTAATTCATTCATTGCGTTTGTTCAATTCATTCATTTATTTTGTCCTTAAGTTCACGATGCGCAAAGCTATCCCCACTCTGTCGCTGAGCGCTCAAGATCCATGCCGGCGGTTATACTAAGCTCGTGTTTATAACAGTAGCAGTTAGTGGAACCTTTACTATCTAAGCAATGCATGGCTTTATTTTTAGACATTGGTTAAGTCCCATAATGCCTGGTAATACCTGACTACAAAGTAGGTTTACTGGTGGTAGTTCTCTCATAATATGTGAGAGAGCGCCTGGGTAGGTACCACCGCAATGTCTTTTTCTCCCGCCAAACAGCAGTGTAAATGCGTTGTTGTGTTCCGGTTTGAAGGACATTGTAGCTAGCGTAACTACTGGACATATTGAGACTTAACATCTTATGTCTCAGGATGGCGAGCGCAGTGGAATTCCGAGCATTGCCTTGTAATTCGTGGTGATGTTTGGTTTTGCTACTGTCCATGACCGGTCGTATCGCTTACCATCAGGCGAATGGCATGCTCGTCTCGCCTTTCATTACAATAATAAAAAAAGTCATTCAAACTGGAATAAAACAGTGCTTAAACACTGCTGAACAATCAGGCAAACCGGTAGTAACTACCCAGACCTTCTCTTGAGGATGAGGGACTTATAATTTAGATAATAATCGTACCATCAGATAAATATTTATATCAGAGGGCGGATCGAACCTCATACTATTCCACTTATCGCAAAACCTGCACCAAGCCAGGGTGGTGGACTCTGGTCTAGGCTCCTTCAAAGATAGAGGTCCGTGCCCTGCAGTAAGACCTATACTATGTGCTGAATTATCACGTGAAAAAAACAATATTGAAAATCGAGATGTGTGGGTAGGTTTACTGGCTCCTGCAACCGAGTCCGCGTGTTAATTGTTTGTTTCGCATTATATTCGACTTCAATTGCCCCATTGTGTACACAGTTCTTTTCACAATTTCGCATTATTCCGAAGTCTTTCCGCCGGTTCAGACCATTTTCGTTCCCTTTTCACGGCGATGACTGTACCCAATTGTTTTTCTGCGTCGTCATTAACTTTTTTTCACGACTCCATTCGTCATTCTTCGGACGTCAATGCATCGATTGTCTCGTTTGTTCCCTTTTAATTGTCTGTGTCTTCATTTGCGGGTAGCTGGCCGTTTATTAAGGCTGTTTGGCGCTTTTTTGTCTTTTTTGTTGGGTTTTTTGGTGCTTCCGTGGAGTTTGATGTAAAGGGTTGGATGTAGGTATCAACCAAGATAGAGGTATATTATATACATTGCGATTCGAAACCCGCTATAGTGACCACAAATTTTGTATCGCCTGCCGGGAACATATAATACGCATCTGGATTCTAGTAGATGGGCAAAATTGTTCCGACTAGTGAGGGTAATATTATTACATACTAATGACGCGTGCTAGCGTAACAATGTTGTTTACTTTTTTGTCCATCAAGACAGGACCGTCTAGTTTTTTAAATATATCCCTGTTGATATCTTGAATTGCTAAAATACGCTTAAAACTCAGCCCGCCAACAAGCCCGTATATAGCTTAAAAATGCAATAATTATCTATCTACTTACACAGCCAGCCAATCTTCAAACAACATGCGAAACAATAGCATTTTCCTCATTTATAACAATTAACAAAAAGATAAGTCATTGAAAAATGAAAATAAATATTAAAAATGATTGGTAAATATTTCGCGGCGTTTTGTTCGGAGGCGGCAACAGAGTCCCTCGGGGCCGAGTATTAGGCATTTGGAAAAATTGCAAAAAAAAAAACAAAACAAGGAGGGAGGGCTAATCTAAATTAGTAGGGTAGGCAAATCAAGCTATCATTGTTTATTGTAAAGTTTAGGTTATTTACTTATTTGATTGATATCAATTATCTTGAGAATTTTTGGTGTTAAGCCTGCCACACAAGTTCAAGTTTGCGCAAATGCGAGCTTGCACCAGTCTCGAATCGAAAATGGCAACATAGTTTGCGCAATTATTTGCCCACACAAGTTCCAGTATACTGGTGCAAACTCAAACTTGCACAGCTATATCGTTACGTGTGTATGTGTTGGTTTATTCGATTAAACCACATGGGTCCATTTTTAAAGTTAAACAAGTACTTATTGCAAAAAACGGTTGGATGTGGATTGTATGTTGGATTTTTAAAAATTCTATGATATGTAAAGTCAGCCAACACACACTAGGCCATTGGACCATATGGCCTAAGCACTCTCAATCGTACCTTCCATAGTAGAGGCCCGTGCCCTACTATGTGACGTATATGGCTGATACAGATACATAAACAAAGATCACTATATTTTTTATTATTACTTCAGTGACGTATATTTTGTGGCTTTTTCTTCTGACCCTACATTTATCAAAGCCAATATAACTTGTGGTATATTTTTGCTAACAATTAGCATTACTGCCGCGGGCCCATTAAGATTATTGTGTTTTACGTACGTCTTGACGAGATCGGCGTTTGTTTATTATTACGACTCGCTGTAAAACGACGGACAGTGACCATAAAGTTACAAAAAGAATTTTAATATTGTCGAAGAATATTTGTATGTGTGCTGAACATGATTTCAAATATAAAATTAAATAAATTAATACACCCAACAGTCACATACATAGTCCTGACCCCACATTAAGATCAATAAAGCCTTGTGTCGCAGGTATCAGAACTACGAGAGACTTTTCGGTCTCACAAACACCCAGACCCGAAAGAAATATTTGTGGTCCGCGCAAACATTTCTCTTGGTGCGGAGATCGAACCCGCGGCCACTCGTTTCACAGCCGGCGTCTAACCAACTGCGCCACGGAGGCTGTCAAATATCTGTATCTGTATCAGCCCATATACGTCCCACTGCAGGGCATGGGCGTCTACAATTGAGAGGACGATTTAGAGGGGTTAGGCCATATAGTCCAACACGTTGGTATAGTGCGGGTTGGCGGATTTTACCTACTATAGAAATTCTTACAAATCGCTATGGTATATAGGTTTCCTCACGATGTTTTCATTCACCGTTAAAGTGCGCGGTGATTGAACCTGCAGCCTTCAGTTTCACAGCCGGCGTCTAACCAACTGCGCCACGGGGACAGTCAATATTTATTGTTTTTATGGTATAACCTTCCACATATAAATAATAGTAGATATCTTTGTTTTTATTTCAGTGAATGGCGAAACGAGCGTGCCATTCACCTGGTGGTAAGCGATACGATCGCTTATGGACAGTAACAAAACCAAACAATACCATGAATTACAAGGCAATGCGTAATATAATGCTTAATAGTTCGCCATTAAAGAATTTTCCCCTTAGATACCGTAAGAATAAAAAAAATCTTAGTATCACCAAGTCATTAAAACACCAATATTAATAAAGAATGAATGACAGATCCCGGTCCTCGAGTCACGAAATGATCGGAAGGTGGAGTCTTCGAGAGTCTTCGAGAGTCCTAGAGAGTCATCGAGTCCCGGTGCCCTCCGGCAATCTGTCGGAAAATGACAAGTGAAAAACAAACCTTAGGCACGAATCTATCGAACTGAGGAGGTATTAAGTGTGGCCATAGAGATTTGGATGGCATTGATAGCCATCGGATCTACTATGGAGGTTTTATATGGGCACACAAATTATTATATAGGTAGCCTAAAGTAAGGTAAAGTTGACCTTATAGTTAGATACGAGTCTTGTGTCTTAAACTATGAAAATTTTGGCGTTATACCACACACAATTTCGAAACCAATATTTGATAAACATAATATAAGAATTTTTATTTTAGCGAATATCATACTAGTGCCCTCTAATCTAAACGATAAATTCCACAGACAAATTCTTGACCACTGCTGCGACAAAAAATGTTATAGTTTTTGATCTAGTAGTTCCTTACAAATAATTATGAATCACTAAAAGTCCCGATACGAGATTTTAATTTATTTATTGTTTACTATGTTTGAAATGAATGAATTTATTTATTTATGGACTTCCTACGGCTAAAAAAAGAAGAGAGAAGTAGAGATACTATGTTTAAATCATGTATTTATTAATTATTATAAAGAATAAACATTTGATGATCACACAAATATTTGTCCCAATAATAATATATTGCCTGTTGATGTAATTGATTGTCAGTAGATTGTGCGTTATATTTTCATGCGGAAATAGATCCTGTGGCCTATTATGACGTAGCCGGCTTATCTCCAACTATTATACATTCACTTCTCATTCAAAACTAACCCTATTACTGACTACAATTCTACCAAATCTCCATCCTCATAGCAACGAAATCTCCATCGCAATCCGGAATCAAATCCTCTAGTGCCAATTGGGAAATTGTACAAATCAACTTGTTTGAAAATTTCAAGATCAACGGCAGACAGTAACAACCCGTTGACTCGATGGCCCTTCACGGACCCTCGGTGTCCCGTCTGCCCGAGAGGCCGCTTGTTTTGATTGTTTTCTCTACTCTATTCTTGTCATTGTTC
Organism: Deilephila elpenor; assembly: GCA_949752805.1. Classification (NCBI taxonomy): domain Eukaryota; kingdom Metazoa; phylum Arthropoda; class Insecta; order Lepidoptera; family Sphingidae; genus Deilephila; species Deilephila elpenor. Next base: position 10,821,250 of record OX457115.1, read on the forward strand.
GCCTTTGAGATATTTTTAATTAGAATCATTATGGGAACTAGATTTTGAAGATATTGCGCGGTTTTTGGTGCAGCCTGTTTGGGTGTATGTATGTGTAATACATCAATTATTAACTCGTCCTGTACCTTAATATTAAGGTACCTTACTCGTACCTTAATATTAAGGTTTAGTGGCAGTCGTTAGTGCTTCTATTCAGTATTTTCTCTTCGGCCGATGTTTATCGTCTTCGATGTATTAACATTAACTCATTCATTTCTCAATACATTAGGCCAGTGCCTTTTTACATTAAGACCTTGGTCAGTTTAAGGATGCCCAAGCTTGTCTCGCAATCTGTATTTACCCAAATAAATCATCTTAAATACTAACTCCTCTCCATCAAACTCTCGATTAAAGAGGAGTTCCGTACTTAGCAGTGGGTAATTATGGACGATGCAATACAAAGACTACGATATGATTACAACGGTGAGGTCTCGGGTTTGATTCCCGGATCGGGAAAATTTATATTGGGTTTTTCTATTATCAGCCCGGAGTCAGCAATTTGTGCCCGATTTGGTGATAGGCTCGCGCCTATGACATCATGGAACGGATTACACAAGGCGAAACGTGGGTGTCTTAGTAACACTTCTGCCTATCCTTTCTGAGAAAAAGGCGTGAGTTTATGTATGTATGCAATACCATGTTCTCCTCCGGCCTCGAAACATAAACTTCTATTATATGCTTCTGTAGTTATAATCCAAGAAGATGCTGACGTCACCGACATAAGTATATCATTATAATAAACGATTTAATTATTATACCAAGCAATCGAAATCTCAATTCCAATGTTATTCGATCATTACAATTATTTAAGGAAACCAAACATTAAAATGCGATATTACGATTCAATCAAAATCCGAATCACAAATACCAGGTAATTTTACTAAATGCAAAAATACTGGGGCCAAAACAGAACCCGATCGATTCGGGAGCCGCTAACCGAAATTGCAATAATTTACGGATAATTGGCAATCTTAAGTCCATCACAGGCGGACACGAACAAACAAATAAACCGTCCAATTTCGCTGCATTTCGATCCGGTAAGCTCCTGTCAAAATCAATTAGACCTTTGTAATCAGCTGCGCAGCATCCGAGGTTAAAAACGAAACCCAAACTCGATCTAAGCCCAAAGAGTTTGAGGTCGAAAATATTTTCAAGAAGGGAAGGGAGCCATAGCCCCTCTTAATCGTAGGACGTAAGATCAGACGTCGAGGATTACCCTAAATTGCTACCAAACGAAAATACCAACATGCAATCATTACGGCTTTTTTCTTAGTTTTCGATATGGAAAAAAAACTCAAGGAATATCTCGCGATGCAATGACCGTTGGCGGCGACATCAAAGGGGTTACTGGCGAGATTTGTCGTCCCGTTCTAGCGTGGAACAATCAATGATTTAGAGAGGGATGCAAGATTGAAGTAGAAGATAAAAAATGCCCTTTGAGTCGGCATGAGCGGTGCCGGCGTGTTTGGTTACGTTTTATCGTCAATAGCGCGAATGTTACGCAGTTTGCAATGTGCTTGTAATATCACGGATGTGTGTAAATCACACTTCAAGTATGTAACAAAGCTTATTGACACTATACAAAGCGTTCAATCTCGAGTATAGATAGACTAATTTCCTTAGCCGCCAACTCAATTCCAATAATGATATCATTATGTTACCGTCATTATTAGTTAATGGAACACCACTATATAATAATAATAATAATAATGCAAAAAACAGTCACAGAAAAAATAAATAAATATACTGAGCTCAAAGAAGAAATATTACGAATCTGGAAACTCAACAAAGTATACATTGTGCCGCTCGTGCTCTCTTGCACCGGTGTGATACCAAAATGCCTTCATCATTACCTCAGAATAATTGATATCCCGGAAAACATTTATATAACCATGCAGAAAGCTGCTATACTAAATACGTGTCGGATTGTACGAAAATTCCTACAAGACGACACTAATACTCCTTTTCAACATGATTCGCACTTGGCCTAGGCCCGTGAGTATCATTAAACCGAAGTATGTATATATTTCGAGATATAAAATAAATATAAATAATAATAATAATAATAAAGCTTTATTATTTCCTTACACCTAGTTTACATTAATTCTAAACCTTATTTGTAGTGTTAGTATTATACTTATTCTAGTTTTTTAGTACGTGTTGTTAAACTGCGTTAGCGTTTGTTGTAAGGACCGCTCTTGCGGTAAAAGCCTCCTCCATTTCTTTCCATTTCGCTCTGTCTCTTGCCAGTCTGCTCCATGTATTTCCCACCGTGGCAACTATGTCATCGCTCCATCTTTTAAAAAAAGATGGAGCGATGACCACTATATGAGTAGATAATAATATTAATTATATCGAGTCAAAATATAATATTTTAGACCATTTATCCACTTAAGCTGCTGGATGAATGGTTCTTTTAACAAATGACTCCAGATATCTTCGTCGAAGGCAGTTCTCGAAGTTTAGCAGTAAACTAGCAGTTGGTCTTCCTGTGGCCTTAAACGATGATAAAAACAAAACACAAGTAGGTGAGAAAATAGTTTTGGTATTTTAACTCAACAATGCAAAAACGTGATGGGCTGTGGAATAAAGCAGCTTCTTTAGCTTAGCTTTTTTATAGAATTAATACATGTACAAATAAATGAGTGTGTAGAAAACGAAAAATTCGTATATGTCTCACCTTTGTTAATTAAAAATAACTCATCAATACACGCTTCGTTCAACCGCAAGATAAATGAAGAAATAAAGTTTAAACAAAAAGTTACAAAGGGCAACGAAGCACAGAACATCAATGACAAAGTAAACGAAATTCCTTCACGAATTATCCTTTTGAATATAAAAACGTTTTACAGGGAAACTTTTAATCAGTCTATTTGGATTATCTTTTGTTCTCGACTGTGGAGTAGACGGCGAGTTTTGTTCGAGATCTTTTTGCACGTAATAATAATACCGATTCATATGCTGGTTTTCTCTGAAATCGAGAGACGTTACCCTATAGTCCACTACGCTGACCTAGTGTGGGCTGGCGAACTTTTATACGTAATCGAGGATTCACTATTTGGTGGACTATATGGCCTAATCCCTCTCAATCGTAGTCGTATGTGGGCTGATGAAGATACAGAGGATTTTTTGGTTTAATATCTATGACTCTAGTTTCTACCTATACAACACCTCACAAGGGCCAGAAATCAACCCCCAAAGTGGAGAGATAAACTAGTAAAGGTTGAAGTCTCTCAAAGCACTTTGAACTGGTCGCTATTCAAATTGGCCTGCATGGTTCGAAATGACCACCTAAGTTGAGCAGTAGACTTGCCGTGGGTGCAGATGATAATAACGATACTGAAGCTACACTACCGTCGTGTCTTTCCCAGTTTTTGGCATTTAAAAATAATGGTAATTTATATACTCGTATTTAATTATGTTGACAATGGAAACAAGGCTGTTGAAGTTCCTGTAATTCCTAATATGATCGATCTCTTCCCATCTCTCATGTTTATCGGCCGAGGTCCCACAACCTTATTTAAATGGATTTTCATAATCACATCGTAAGATTTAATCAAATTGCTTAAACGCCACCACTTGACGCCAAAACACGTTGACTAGTAATTTCCCATTGCCAATTAATTTAACAACATTCGAGAACCTTCCGACTTCCACTAGTACTCCAAGGGACATGGAGTTTAAAAATGAAAGCATAAATCACGATCTTCGGTGCTAATTAATTCCTCCAGGCACCGGGGTGTGTGCGATGGGGTTGAATTATTTAAAAAGTTCCCGCTCCCCATTATCTTCAGCTAGTCACCTGTGCGAGGGTTTTTGCGTTTTTTTCGTGTAATGTCTGAAAAGGTCTCTTGACCGATGGCTGTACGTTCGGAGTGCTGGATTTAAATATACTACTTGTGATTCTATGGCTATCTATGTGAGCCATTAGTATAAGGTTATGATTCACAGCTGTGTTATCAGATTTGGGTATTAATTTAATGTTAAAAAGTAATAATTTGGTTAATTGTTGTTATTTTTAGTTAGAATTAATTCTTATGAAGTATTGTACGAAAAGAGCGTGGTGGCCTGCAGTTGGTAACGGACCAAACGCGACTGCCAACATGTTTCATAGTGGTCGTTGGTACAAATCCCAGGGCACACTTCTGACTTCATAGTTATGTGTGTATCGATAGTCAATCACCACGTAGTATAACGGTGAAGGAAAACATCGTGAGGAAACCTGCATATCGTAGCGATTTTGAAGAATTTCTATGGTATATAAATTCGCCATACGGACTAGGCTAGCGTGGCGGACTATATTTATGGCCTAACCCCTCTCAGTCGTAAACTCGATTGTAGAGGAGCCCCGTGCCCTGTAGTGGGACGTATTTGGGGTGATACGTGTAGAGAAGTATTGTAAAATCATAAATCTAGTCTGTATTACTGCAAGGTAGCGCATTATCAATTTCGGTATACCTAACATAATTTAGTAAGAATTACAGCTAACTATTGAATAAGGAATATGCTATACTAGACAGCAAATAATATTAATAAACATTTATTTCTTATTAATGTTGATAACAAATCCATCGTAATAAGTTAAATCCTTTTAGCAATAAATTTTGATAACATATTTTCATGATGTTAGAGATAAAGAATATGAACGCAAGTTTCGCCAGTTACACCAAGTTTCCGTAGTGTAGCGGTTATCACGTGTGCTTCACACGCACAAGGTCCCCGGTTCGATCCCGGGCGGAAACAATTTTTGAACGATCAAAACAGTTCACGCCGGTACAAAATATGTATTGTCACTGACACTTAATTTTTTGTCTATGCCCACTCGAATCTTTGAAGTGAGGCGCCAATGATTCCTATTGAACTATTTTTTTACATAGCTGCACTTATTTAATTTCTATGAATCTCGGATCATCGGATCGACAAAAAGCTAATCCAACGTCGAGAAACCGATGGGAACATTTTCTGACAATTACATCGAGACTTTTTGTATTAACAATTTTTAATATGAATTCATTTGACAACACACCTAGCACCCGTTAAATATCTTCTAACTATTCTCAGCCTTATATAAATAAGATTAAAGTTCTAATTTAAAAATCGAATTCAATCGAACCGCATCCTTAATGTTGTGTTGATAACTTCAGTGGTCATACTCTTCGTTCGGCATTTATTGAAATTTAAACTTTATTTCCAAGGCATAGGGTTGCAATTAGAGGCGCAGCGTGTATGTTATGGTACACAGCTGTGTCGGTACACAATGGACAAAGAATCGATGAGTCCAGTACTAAAATTGATTCCAATCAAATGGACAGTAGGTGGCAACTGTATTACGGCTGACTTCACTATAAAAACTATACCTATAAAGGGGAATGCTCTATCCAATTTATATTATGAATATCCTTGTCCTGTTAAAAAGTTCCTATCGGTTCTCGTCTAAATAAAATATAAGAAGCTATTCTATATTTTGCCTTTTTTATAGGACAGTAGTCATCAAATATGTTCATGTTAGTTTGAGCATGACCAGGATTAATTATTTTTGTCTTTAAATTCTCAATCCTAAATCCTTAGTTTAATGTTAACTTGGGAGTTCGCGAAGATGTTTACATTATTTTTGCTTGTACATAAGGATAACTGACTGTAACTAGGTAAAAGGGATAAAAATTATCGCCCTAGAGAAAAAAAAAGAATGTGCACTAATATCTATCGTAGTATAGGAATCTACTTAATTGTAAATTTTACCACAATCGAAGAAGTTTCCGTAGTGTAGCGGTTATCACGTGTGCTTCACACGCACAAGGTCTCCGGTTCGATCCCGGGCGGAAACAGATTTTTGTATTTTAAATATCCGAACATAATGACTAATCATTAACTCGTCAAAATGTGGTGTTCCTAAAGGAGCGTTATGCAATTTAGTTTCATTTTACAATGTAGATTATTTTTTTATTTTAAGCTACAATTAAAAATACTGCCAGCCACTAATCATTACTTTTTCAATTTTTATTGCCGGATAGTAAAACAATTTTGTACATTAATAAAATATTATGAGTACAGCATTTACCATACCGTATCGTTTCATTACACATACAAATAAATAATTTCAATTGAATTAGACGCAACAGCAAGAACTTCGGTAATATCCGTTTCACTAAGTTTTATTGCATTTTAATTCTATCAATATATGGAACATGAGAAACTGATATCAGTACTATGCACTGGTATTATACAGGGTATATCAAGACCGCGACCGAAAACGAAGCCAGGTGGTAGTTTTAGCGGTTACAGACACAATGCAACTAAAAATTTTGAAAAAACAGCGGCGGATTATTTTTTACAGTATTTTAAAAATCATCATGTTTGGGGGATAAATACCTAGTTTTTGCAAAAATAGTAATATAAACCCTTACATACCATTGCGTGTTTAAAAATAAAGTGGTGTACGTAATAAATCTAGAAAAACTATGTATTTATCACTCAAATATGACGATAAGTAAGAAATTCCAAAAAATAAATACGTTTTTTTTGTGAAATTTTTACTTGCATTGTGTTTGATATCACTAATAATACCACCTGGCTTCGTTTTCGGTCGCGATCTTGATATACCCTGTATAAAAAAACATGTAAATGGTAATTTGACAACTATTGTCACTATTAGCGATAGGCTCACCCCCTATCACATCATGGGACGGAATACACAAGGCGAACCGTGGGTGTCCTGGTTGCACCAAGGGTAGGCAGAGGCCTACCCTTTCTGGGAAAAAAGGCGTGAGTTTATGAATGTAAGTATTAGTTAAGATACTGTTTGTTTTCCGAATGAAATCAAATCAAATAAATCAGTTATAATTATCCATTGCACAAGAAATCCAACACGAAACATAAGCCTGTTTAGCAAAAGTTCTAAAGAGACCTATTGGAAGATGTCTACATCCAGCCACTTCCTGTAACCTTCATTAAGTCATCCGAGTACCTTGTGTGTGGGCTTCCAAAGCTGCGCTTGCACTTGACTTCCATTTGAGAACCCATATTTCCCTCGGCCCCATGTTATCCGTGCTACATGCGATGCATCACTTTCTCTTAGATACTAAAATGCTATGTCGACCACTGTGGTCCGCCTCATTTGTTGCATACATAGTATATCTAGACTGCGACCGAAAACGAAGCCAGGTGGTAGTTTTTTTGACTACAGGTACAATGCAATTAAAAATTTCAAAAAAATAAGCGATGATTTTTTCATCAGTTTTTGCTAAAATAATAGTTTAAACCCATCCCTGCCATAACGTCTTTAAAAATAAAAGTCCTTGCATTATTATTTAGGAAAAATTACATATTTACCAACCAAACACGATTATACTTAAAACATTATAGATTTTTTTTTTATCGAAATATTTAGTTGCATAGTGTCTGAAGTCATTAAAATACCACCTGGCTTCGTTTTCGGTTGCTGTTTGGACATACCCTAATTATTCGTACCGGACTCTACAAGACTACGATTAAACAAGCTTAGGCCATGATCCATCACGCTGACGATTTTATCCGAAGGCTGAATCCTCTTTGATTCCCTTCTTAAGCGGGATACGCTTTTTACCTGTAAAGGCATCGACACATTGGAGAAACTACAGGACCTTCAATGCCCAATTTTAAGTTTATCCAGAGCGTTTAAGCACTACTAGAAGGAAAGTACATATTTTGTAACTTCCTCATAAATTTCTGCCTGCCGACTGCCTCGGTGGCGTAGTTATACTACGGTACGACTACAACGTTGAGGTCTCGGGTTCGAATCCCGGGTCGGGCAAAGTGATATTGGATTTTTCTATTCATTATCAGCCCGGAGTCAGGAATTTGTGCCCGATATGGCGATAGGCTCGCCCCCTATCACATCATAGGACGGAACATACAAGGCGAAATGTGGGTGTCCTGGTGGCGCCTCTGCCAACCCCATCTGGGATAAAGGCGAGAGTTTATGTATGTATGTATGTCCTCATAAATTTCATTACAACGCTGACCTATTGCGGGTTATCAGGCTTCCCATACCATAAACCGTCTTATTAAAGATCTCTTTTTTTATATTCTCCTTTTACCTCCGCTTGTCATAAACAAAAGCTTTATTTCCTTTCTAAAATGTCCTGATCTTTGCTTCACCTTCACGCTGCACTTTGCTAAACCTATCCCCATAATTACTTCAATGGTCAAATTATCGCGCAATCGTATCGAGTGAAATCGCCGACGGATTGACAAAAAAGCCACCGTTCGCGTATTTGAGGGCAGGTGATCGAACATCCTACATTATCCGTCGTTAACCGACACTGAAAGCGCGCCACTATCGCGTTATAATAAATCGCAAATTGCTGGATGCGCGGCTTTGGAAGGTTTAGACATGACGTCGTGAGAATTAAAGATTAAAGTTTTATTTTTAAAATATTATTCGAAGTTATTATATTTTACTAGGTAGCCGGACAGTGGGGCAGTCTGGGTAGGTATAAAATTTTGTGTATGCTTTGTATATTCCTGTCGTCTATCACCAGTATTGTGGTTTAGTTATAAATAAAATAAATAAATATAACAGTCACATACATAGTCCTGACCCCACACTAAAATCGAGTCTTGTGTCGTGGATATCAGAAGCTACGAGAGACTTTTCGGTCCCACTAACCTGGGTTAGGGTCGGGTCTGGACCCGACACAAGTACTGGTGGTTCACACAAACATTTGTTTCGGTGCGGGGATCGAACCCGAAGTTCGAACATTGTGGCCAGTGGTGACTGGCCATTTTGAAACTTAACAACCAATATCTCAGGGAGACGAGCGTGTACAGTGCTCAACAATAATACCGGAGCAGTTCATCATTCTGGTTCATAAAATTGGAATTTTTTTTTATGGCACGGGATAGTGACTGCATTGCACCTGGTGCTAAGTGCAAATGCCGTCCAGATAGAGTATCGAATGGTATCAGACGGCAGATACAATCATGCCGGCCCGCTGAGAATTATCAAAGAATCTAATCGTCTTCTTTTTCTTTGTTTCAGCTTCAGGAAGTCCACTGCTGGACATAGGCCTCCCCATAAGTGGCCACATAGACCTGTTGGAAGCGGCCTGCATCCAGCGACCTTAACCAGGTCGTCCGTCCTTGCAGATGGGCGTCCGACTTCGCTTGTTTCTAAGTGACCTAATCTAATTTAATATTACTATTTCAAATCAAAAGCGATTAAGACGTAGAAATATGTAACGTAAAGTACTACATACTGCCCAAAAAAACACCTTTTTACTTTCTACTTCCGCAATGCTATCCATTCTAACCGTTCCTTACTCTATCCGTCCAATGGGCAGCAATACCACCGGCTAATTGACGCCCTAATTAGCGTGTGGCCATTAAAAAATATTGGCAATTCCTCATTTCCCGGAAGCAACATGTGGCACAGAACGATATAAATTAACACTACCAATACTGTTTAAATATAGTGGTGACGTCATGAACGTTCCTTTGTTCTTGTTGCTGCGTATGCTTAATTAGTTAAATGTAAAACATCTTGTAGGATCTATTTATTTACTAGTATTTATTTCGTCATATGTTTTTCTTTTGTTGCAGAGTTCTGGCAAACGAGCAAACGGCTCATTTTATTAAAAAGTTCATAGCGCCGCCCATGAACGTCTTTAATATTTTGATTATAGGTGCGATTTGGCTATTTAAACTGGAAGGAAAAGGCAAAGAAACATAGACATGGAAACGAAACGCCAGCAATTCAATCGAGCAAATTCACCCAATGAACGAAACACGACAACATAGCCTTCGCTTGACGTTGTTTTATTAGTACTTTGGTCGAGCTGATCCACTCCTGCAGCAGTCCACTAGCACTTTTAGAATTATTTACTTCACTTAAATTATAATTCATATGATCAAGGATGCAACTAATCCTGATTCCCCGTCACCGATATACTTAGCATCGCAAAAACACGCGTTAGAAAAGGTACAAAACAGTGGTAATTGATTAGCGTGGTCGCACATAAAGTATTTGTTATAAATAAGCAGTCAGCGGATGATTTAAAGCGCGCGCGGCGCTGCATTGTGCTCACCCACGGTAGCGGCCCACGAGCGGGCTAGATCGGCCCGCCCGCCACGATGACCGGCCGCTTTGGTGAGTGTGGCAACTGCTTTTTTAATTACAATACTTTTGAAGGTTTATTCAAAAATGGAATACTTATATGTTCGATTTTTAAACGTTTTATTCCAATATAGAACACTTATGTTCGACAATTTGTTCGATTTTCGAACTGGTAGAGTTATAGTGTCATATGACCAGCCACAAGATGGACAGATGAAGTAATAGATGTTGCAGGAAGTGAAATCTGGATGCAGGCCACTTCATAGCAGTAAACTTCTTATAGGTAGTATCCATGTAGTGTACTATGTATAGAAGTAAAATAAACTATGTACTAAAATATGAAAAAGAATATAATGAAAAAGTCAATTTTTAAAGTCTTGCCGTATTTATTTCTTCAGCTAACATTTATATTGCGCCAATTTTGAAAAAAAAACAAAAGAAAATGTTTCCGCCCGGGGTCGAACCGGGGACCTTGTGCGTGTGAAGCACACGTGATAACCGCTACACTACGGAAACTTGGAGTCACACGTCGAAAATGTTCAACCGTTTCAATTTGCTATTGAAATAAGATATTCAGTTAGAGATGAACGATAAACAGAATCCGTAATTTTTATTTCAGAACTCGAATACGCTCATAACTAGACCGTTTTATACAGGCATTATCCACAGTTACTTGTTTCGGGTCTGGCTGTTTGTGAGACCGAAAAGTCGTCGTTTCTGATACCGACGACACAAGACTAATTTTATTTCAATGTGAGGTCAGGACTATGTGACTGTCGGGTGTATTTATTTATTATGTTCTAACATGTACTATCAAATAGACTATCTCACACCTTAAAATCATATAAAGTTCCATATCAACCAGGGTACTTTTTTAAAAACATACAAAATTCCGTCTCCACACCACCCAGCGTTCACGAAGATATCGTCAGTAAGTAAAGGCGCGGGCACAAACAAGGCGCGGGCCATTCATGCATTGTCCGGCGCATTTTAAATATTAATAATTGAATTGGACCCATACGTACTGACCAGCTGATTAATATCCATGGAGTTATATGCGTTTGTACGGGTTTGCTTGTATCGGATGTCGATTAAAAAATAATGATAAAATATGGAAAATAAATTGAAACCAAACTCCCTAGGAATTAAGGTTTGATATTTACACGTGTATTAGAATACCCCTAACTATTTTTTGGTATTTAAATATATCTCTTACAATATATGCAATCTACAGCAAATCTGTCGGTGTAAATTTTGATCCATTGTAAACTTTATATTTTCGTCAGATCCAAAAGTTATTCAAAATGAAGAAAAAATATTGAATTGGCATTAAGTCTACATGTATGTTTTAAAAAAAATATATAAAATAAAATTTAGCAAAAAAAATGAATGTAATAACAAACATACATCTCTACTTTCTTTTAATAATGGAATATACACACGGAATCGGTTCTTTCATCCGACGATATTTGTGCGTGATTATTTAATGTAGGTGTTTTTGTATTGAATACGTCGTGTTCCGATGCCAGATACTCTTTGTGTTTAACTTAATAAATTGTTAATGGATAATATATCGTTGGGACATTTTGTTTATTTTTATTGGCAGCGAAGACGAAGTATAAGCTTGCTTTAGCCTATATATTGGGCAATTATTCAATAAATAAATACACCCAACAGTCACATACATAGTCCTTGCCCCACATTAAGATCAATTAAGTCTTGTGTAGCAGGTATCAGAACTACGAGAGACTTTTCGGTCTCACAAACACCCAGACCCGAAAGAAATATTTGTGGGCCGCACAAACATTTATCTTGATGCGGGGATCGAACCCGCGGCCTCTAATTATTGCGTGTTGACGGTGGTACGATATCTATCATGAAGGATGGAAGATGTAATGGAGCTTACAGGAAGTCTGGATGCAGGCCGCTTCTAAAAAGTCGCTGTGGAATTCCTTGAAAGTGGCTGAAGCTCCCCAGTAGCTAAAGAAGGCAAATACCAGGATAAAACCAGCATCTGTATCTGTATCAGCTCCTATACGTCCCACAGGCCACAGGCTCTACAATGGAGAGTACGATTATAGAGGGGCCAGGCTATAGTCCGCCACGCTGGCCTAGTGCGGGGCAAACCAGCATAGTTGAGACATTTCAACAAGAATCAATTTATAGTCTACATGCTTTAGGCAGCGTGGACTGAAGGCCTAATGCCTAGTAACTTCACTAGCTACAATGTTCTCCAAACCGCAACACAACAGCGCATAGAGCTTACACACTGCTTGGCAGAAAAAGGCAAGGTGGTAGTATCTAGTGACTCTAATGGTAACACGTAACGATATAACTGCGCAAGTCTGAGTTTGCACCAGTATTAAGGAACGTGTGTGCGCAAATAACTGCGCAATCTTCGTTCCCATTTTCGATTCGAGACTGGAGCAAAATCGCATTTGTGCAAACGCATTTGAACATGTATGACGGCCTTAAAGATATCCTCTTGCATTTGAATGACGTACCACCACTAATATTTTATTTACTATGAATATGCCTAGGAATATATTTTCTCCTTCTCATAAATCCATCCAATGGTTGTCTGGTAGAGATTGCCTTAGTGCGATAAGACCGCCATTTGTACTTTGTTGTTTGGTTGTCTCTATATACCTATTGTTTTATTTTGTGTACAATAAAGAATACAATTAAAATAAAATATGCCAAAAATAGTCTACTTGTTATGTTATTGTTTTACGATATGAGAATCAGCCAAAAATCTTAAGGTCTACAAGCTCATAATACAGCCTATGAATAAACGACATACAATAAAAATATTAACATTATTATTCATTAAACATCCACGCTGTCAATTCGAAAGCTCAAAGAGTGCCTACACGTGGTAATTAATATGACGCCGCGCGTCGTATATTTAGGCACCAGCGATCCTTGTCGATGTGACTGATTGTAAGATCCATTTGGATTTATAACGTGACACAATTTAATGGCTCGCCGATTACAGATAAAGAATTAAATATTTCATAGATTATGTTGATACAGATCCGATAGTTGTGTAATGAGCGATTGCATTTTGCCTACAGATGGCGCTAAGTACTGAGGCGTATTTTACCTGTCCTCACTTTTAGAGATGTTTCCCTTTCGTGAGGAAATTAAAGAATATGTATTTCGCGTTCGGGAGTTAGTCTATGTGTATCCAGTTTCAAGCATTTGACATAATTATGGCAACTAGAATCATTATATATCATCGGTGGACCCTATCTGGACGGGAATACACTTTCACCAATATTTACATTAAATATTTTCATTACACTTTGACCATCAAGGACAATGTAGTCGCTTTGTTATGACAGAATATTTGTTTATTTTATTTTATTTAATTTGATTCAAAATTCCTATTCTCTATCTACCATCTCTCTCTGCAGTCGGTCCCTCATGACTGAGGACCGTGGTCATCGTTGGATGTACCGCATTTAGAGTGGATTATTTGTCTCCACTGATTTCTGTTGATCCCTTCTTCCACTAGTTTGTTGAACCTGGTGGCAGACGAGTTCTCAATCTAGTCTGTCTGGTTGGCATTTGGCCTCGAGAGCGTCTGCCTTCGGTGTTGTCAACAACTATCTTCCATATGTAGGCTTAAATACTAATAATAATAAGTGGGTTTCATCCGCGCCTCCTATATTGAAGGACCAGCGATGGTTTTGCGCGGGGCGGTAACGCGGACGTAAATCGGGGCGCTTTTCGCCCTGGGATGTCCGGTACCGCCCACAATGCGTGTGACGGTTAACGAGAGGTTTTTAGTCAGTATGCTGGCGTAGATATTGTTAGGGACCCAGCTCGGTCACAACATCCGCATTGTTCCGAGCTGGAAGGCCAGTGACACTGACATACTCCTTTCGACCTCCCCCGGGGTACCGAAAGAGGAGCTTAATACTTTTCCTCTCGAAACAAAAAAAAGGCATAAATACTGTCGGGTCTATTCTTAGTTGATCTGCACGTGTGCGCGCGAGCAGGTGCGTTCGCGGCGAGCCATTATGTTAATACGATTAACTATCTGTCGATTGGAGCTGGATCCACTTACATTCGTATGGGACGCGTGTCTCACTGTGTCGGCCCGAAAATACTATATTTGAATATGAGTAGTTTTGAAGTTTTACAGCGCGTCTTACAAAGATAAATTATACATCTTTTGCCATTTATTTTTTTGTGGTTAGTCAGTTAGTTTAGTCGGTTAGTGGTTTGTAATTGTGACGTAGGGAAGTAATTATTTAAGAAAACTTTAGTTTAGCAATACTTATTGGACAATCATCGAAATATATAAGAGAGGCTAAAGGTTCGATTCTTGAGGAAAACAACAGTGTGTGTTCCAGAATTATTTGTTCTAATCTAGGTGTTTAAGATTTAAAACCCTGTATATTTTTATAGAGACTATTTTACTTTTTAATAGGTATTAAAAAAAGAAACGTCCTCGTAGGATTAAAAAGTAAAACTTAACGGTTCCCTTACTACCGTTCAAATAAGGCATAATTAAATAAAACGTATTTGAAAAATTTCAGCGGATCGGTATTTCTCGCGATGTTATCGTGTTTAGCGACGTGTGCACACTGGAGTAAATGCGTTTTCGCTTATCTTAAGGTAAAGCCCTGCGATTAATAAATTATGTGATTTAATATGAATAATTAAAGACAACGTTGCTTAGGCGACAGATGTTCGCGATATGTTTTATAAATGTTAACATGTTAGTGGAATGACAAAAAAACTGCATTTGATAAATCACGGTATGGTTTTTGTGGTGTAATTTTTATTATAGAGTTTTTTTTTATTGGCTAAAATAAGCAGGTCTCACTTGATGGTAGGCGTCACACCTTCTAATTACCATCATTTATTACATATAATAAATAATAATAATAAATACACCCAACAGTCACTTAAATAGTCCTGACCTCACACTAAGATCGCGTCTTGTGTCGTGGGTATCAAAAACTACGAGAGACTTTTCGGTCTCACAAAGACGACACTGGATCACACAAATATTTGTCTCGGTGCGGGGATCGACCCCGCGGCCTCTCGTTTCACAGCCGGAGTCTAACCAACTGCGCCACGGAGGCTGTCAATAATGCCGGCATGGTTGTATCCAGGTATACAAGCAAAGCACTTACTTGCGTCACTGTGACGTCAGAAGTCGCGTGTCCATACTACGTACGGTTCTCACCATCCGTGCACATTTGAATATCCTACTTAACATAATTCGTTTTTTTTTATTGCAATGAATGGCGAGACGAGAATGCCATTAGCCTGATGGTAAGTAATACGACCGCTCATGGACAGTAGACAACCAAATAACACCATGAATTACAAAGCATTGCATGTCACTCCACTGCGCTCGCTATCCTGAGACATAAGATATTAAGTCTCAATATGTCCAGTAGTTACTCTGGCTACAATGTCCTTTAAACCGGAACACAACAGTGCATTTACACTGCGATTTGGCGAGCGGAATAGACATTGCGGTGGTACCTACCCAAGCGACCTCTCACATATGAGAGATCTACCACCAGTAGAATACCTTCGGTGGTACCTACCCACACATAAGAGAGACTTACCAATAAAATGATCTCCAGTATAAACGCAGGCGAAAAAATCCAGAAATCGACAATCAGTCACATTCAGCAAGTGTCGTGTTATCCAACATCTGCGCAAATTTTTGGAATATCTGCAGCTGAGTGTACGATAGCCGATTAATCCCACGCCTGGAGTCATTTTTAACGCGTCAACGCTGAATTTCTCAATGGAAAATGTTGCCACGTATTTATTGCAATTTGAAATTAGTATTAAATATTGACGCACCAAAGTTTGTATCGTGAATTTATTTTAACTACCACCATTTGTTTGCGTAATTTCGCCTGCAAGTACGAAGTTTCCGTAGTGTAGCGGTTATCACGTGTGCTTCACACGCACAAGGTCCCCGGTTCGATCCCGGGCGGAAACAGCCTTTCCTTTTTTCGTTACAACCAAACTTTTCTACGACATAGTTTTTGTCTATGGCTTCAATTATAGCCGAGTGATCGTCAAGCAGTAAGATATATTCTATTTACAATATCTCATGGAGACAAAAGTTTCTCTTTTGTTTACAGCATAAAAACAGTTCAACTTTAAGAAAAAATTGTGGATTGATGTCGAAGAATCTACCGCAATCTATCAATCTACGAATTGGCGACAAACTGAAGGACTGTCTATAAAATAGGCTCACCATAGAATTCCTTCAACTAAAATTCAAATCTATACTCCACTACCTGGAGGTCCAACAAGTCGTACCGTTTCCAAAAGTTGCATGTTTAAGACTGGTGGTAATCAGTTAAACAGAGAACGGGGCTGAAAGAAAGAACTCTCCTTAGGCAGCGACTTTGTTGAGCTGGACCCCTGGAATTGCGAAGGTCTATGGGTAGCGGTAGCCGCTTACCATCAGGCGGGCCGCTAGCTCGTCTGCCTATAACGGCAATCAAAAAAAGCCTATTATTTATTTGGCTAAGCTGCTTGCTATCAAGCGTAAACCCAGGCGCTAGTGGTAATTTTCCAGCTCAAACTCAATCCTATACAACTCTAAATCCAACATCAGCAGAAAATCATTCACAGATATATCAAATCGCGCGCACATACGCCGTTTCTCTCCTGCGCCCAGCATCAGAAAACAAGAAAGCTCTAACCCATAACTCACGGTGTGCGACTCGGTTAATTTATCAGTAGGGCGTAAATTTATGCGCAACACTCCTCGGCCGCAATCGGACAACATTTAGGTTTTTATCGACTGTTTGATTTACTGTCCGCGGGCAAGCCAATTCCTCAAGTCGATATGTACTGCGAACGCACTGCGGGCGTATTATGATGCCCTGGTACGGTGTAGTTTGCAAACTGAGTTTCTTTACCATTATTTTAACATTTCGATGTGACTTGCTGTTCTTTCTAATTTCCAAGTACTCTATAGGTTGCAAACGGTATTTCAATACTTCATTTTTTTTATATGCGGAGCGAGATTCCTTCCGCATACCCTGGTACTCAACAGTGATTGAATTATATTGCTTACATATATTTTTTTTAATAATTTGCGATGTGGGAGGCTGTTCGTTATGATGCCCTGGTACTTTGGAGTGATTAAATGACATTCCTTATCTAATTTTTTTTCGTGATATTAAATGTACATGTTCGTTCTTCTGATTTCCTAGTACTCTGTAGTTGGGATTGTGGTTTGCTAAATACTTTTCTTGATTAAAAGATGATATTTTTGTTGATAAAGATGGTACGATACGCGAAAGTTCCAGAATGCAATATAAAACCCATCATAGTATGTAACAATATGTATGTTTATACGCTTTTTGCTTATTATAAGAAAACATCCATGATTCAAGCGTTGTGGATGTTCATGAGCGGCAGTTGTCACTTACCACAAGGTGACCTGTTTGCTTGTTTGCCGAACCAATGCAAGAAAAAAAAAAAGAACCAGCATAATTGTTTCAACTAGCAAAAAATATCATAATTGGTTCAAATCGGTTTTCTGTCAAACAGTAGTCAATTTACTGTAGCTTTAATGTATTTATTTAATCAATTATTCAAAACAATATTTCAACAAAAAAATCTATCAATATACGCATATTAAGCATTCATAAATATTTCAATAATAAATTGTAGCATTTTATAGTATTGATTATAATATCGGCATAACACAAAGACGGAAATCCACAAATCGTTGTGAAATGTAGTTATATTTCTTTTTAAATTACACATTAATATTATAATGTATATCCACTTAATATTCATATTGAATACAAATGTAACGTTGTCTGTTTGTTGCTTATTTACAACTAAATTACTCAACCTATCTGTATACAATTTGGGGAATGAATAGCCAAAAACTTAAAAAGAACATAGGCTACTTTTTATTACAAAATTAAAAGGGAGAAAGGTTGCATAGCTTCCGTGAAAAATAAAATGTTCTTAATTTCTTGGCGTTCATAAAATAGAGGATTGCGCATTAAATGAAACCAAGGCAGGGTGACATCTTTAGTATATAAATGACCTAAAAATATTAATAATAATGTCGAAAATAAATAAATGGTCCAATGAATATTCTAGCAATCGCGACAACATTTCTTCATTAAGATTGCATAAACTGATAATTCAATTGAGAATTCGACATTATCTTAATATTAATTTATCGTCGTGAACTTTTCACACTAACTACCAATTTACAAATATATCGTTTTATTAGCAGCTCATTACAGATATTTTTTAAAAGAATGGCCATATCTGTGTTTTTTTAATGCAATGAATGGGTAGAAGAGCATGCCATTTGCCTGATGGTAAGCGACACAAACACTCATGAACACTAGCAAACCAAACAACACCATGAATCACAAAGCAATGCTTGGCATTCCACTGCGCTCGCCATCCTGAGACATTAGATGTTAAGTTTCATTATGTCCAGTAGTTACCATGTTGTTTTATAAGACATTGCCGGAGACCCTATAGCTGGTCACAAAATATCCTTATTTGCATTATAGTCTAGTAGAATAATTCATGCCCCATAAAAAAACCTATCTATGAAATACATACATATACTCACGCCTTTTAGAAGGGTTAGGAATAGGCGCAACTAGGACACCCACATTTCGCCTTGTATGTTCCGTCCCATGATGTGATAGGGGTGAGCCTATCGCCACATCGGGCACAAATTCCTGACTCCGGGCTGATAATTAATAGAAAAATGGATTCGAACCCGTCACCTCAGCTTTGTACCATACCGTAGTACTACGCCACCGAGGCAGTCGGCTATCTTTGAAATACAACGAAAATAACGTATAGTTAAGAATCTCGATACCCCAATACGAATCGTGCCAGAATACCACCGCGGCGGCCGCTACGTAGGTGTAGCAGAAATACTAAAATTATTGCACTTATATCGAAACTTCGTGTTGCACGTTGGTTTGTTTGTCCCGAGCGCTGTGTTCGCCCCGTATTGACAATTAATCTTGTACTAGTCATGGTACGATGCAAGTTTTTACCCGTTTTAATGTGGTTATTCTTGGAAATGGCCGTATGATCCGCTAAGTTGGAATTTGTATTTATAGTTGAATTGTAATAAGTGGCTTTTTGGTTAGACGCGGCTGCTGACGGTGGTCGCGGGTTCTAATCCCATAGCACAATTTTGACTTCGCAGAGTCAAGTGTTTATTATTAGTTAATTACCATGCCTTT
The DNA here is from genome assembly GCA_949752805.1 of Deilephila elpenor. Taxonomy (NCBI): domain Eukaryota; kingdom Metazoa; phylum Arthropoda; class Insecta; order Lepidoptera; family Sphingidae; genus Deilephila; species Deilephila elpenor. The sequence continues at coordinate 10,840,624 of OX457115.1, forward strand.
TAAGCGGTGAAGGAAAACAAAGAGCATATTCCAGGGTATTTTAAGAATTTGTGTGGTATGTAAAGTCCGACAACCTGCGCTCAGCCAGCGTGGTGGACGATGCCCCATGGCCTAAGCTCTCTCAATCGAACTCTTGGTTGTTGAAAGGTCTGTTTCTCGCATTGGGAAGTACTCAATTATTAAGAGATTAATATCACTGTTATAACTTCGGCAACATAGGTACCTAATAAGCAAAAAGAATCTGACCTACTCTTAATACTGAAATTCATTTATTTCCATTAAATTTCGCAATAAAGTAAAGTCGTGCGTTACGATAGCGTTTACTTTGACAAATTCTCGATCCTAATCCATTGCCTGCCTGTGTGTCTCGGTGCGGGGATTGAACCCGCAGCCTCACGGTTCACAGTCGGCGTCTAACCAACTGCGCCACGGAAACTGTCGCTAATACATAAAAATAAACTTTCTATGGCTGAACATGACGTCAAAATATTAAAGTGCAATAAAAACGTTTCATAATTGTATAGACAAGTGTACTACTGATAGAATCAGATAAAGCCTTATTCTTAGACAGATTAAAAACCTATTTTAATCATGTCAATGAAAATACATGTGGAAGGCTTAAGTTCAGCAGTGGACTGCCTGTGGCTGAAGAGAGAGAAAGGAGAAGACAAAACATTCGATTACTAAAATAGGTTTTAAATCTGTCTATGAATAAGGCCGATAGCGAGTAATTCATATGACAATGTAAATAGCGGCTATGAGTGAGCGGTGAGCAGTTAGTCAGCATTAGAGGCTGGTATGCGAGCGACTACAAATTGACATTAGCACTGTTTCCTCTATCAATTCATATCATCGCTCGTTCACGCTTTATTTTGGAGGTTATCTAGTCATTGTACACTTGTGGACATTATAAAGTGTGTTTTTTTATTGCCATGAATGAGACGAGCATGCCTGATGGTGAGCGATACGACCACTCATGGACAGTAGGAAAGCCAAACACCCTGAATCACAAAGCAATGCTTGGAATTCCACTGCGCTCGCCATCCTGAGATAGGATGTTAAGTCTCAAAATGTCCAGTAGTTACTCTGGCTACAATATCCTTCAAACCGGAACACAACAGTGCATTTACACTGTTGTTTGGCGGGAGAAATATGTATAAAAATAAAAAAAGGAATATTATTAATTCCTTGATTGCAAATCAGTTGCCAATCAATGATTATTATTATTACAAATGTAGTAATGATGTTGTATAAATTCAATAGAAATTCAGAATGTATGTAGATAAAAAAAAAACATTTTTAAGTTATTTATTTAAGCGTGTCATCGCCAATAAAATAATGATTTATAATTTCCATCCATTTTTAACTTATGAGACCAAAATGTTCTGTCATAATTTTTATATCTTTTTTATTAAAACATACCTTATTTGGATAATCATAAGCACCTCAGATCCTTAAATCACTTCAATTTTTACATTTTTGTAACATTCTGTCAACAGGTTTGTTATCAGAAATTATTATAATTTATGACTGCATCGCATAATTATGTAACCTAGTCTAGAAATCACCTGTTCTAATTCGTAGAATTATTTGCATTCTATACTAGGGTTATTCCAGTTCAAGGTCACATTAAACTTCTAGTTGTATTAATTTAAATGCAAAAGTGCATAGTTTTAAATATGTGATATTTGTCGATTTAAAATGTTTGTGTGATCGTATTTATGTATTTATAAGTAAAAAACAATTATTTAGTTGAAGGTGTAGAAATGGCATAAGTCCATTTTGGTAATTTTAGTAATTTTGCTCCAGTTAATGAGGTTTTGTTCAGTCGTTTAAAAACATATTTGCATATATGGAATAAGCAAGTTTTGCAAAATTAAGAACTACAAGGAACAAATGTTCCCCTATTCTGTAAAATCTAGAAGCGTTTGTTCAAAAACAAGAAAACTGTACCCAACACAGTCCTAAGCATAGACAGCTAAAAACAAATTAAAAACGAATCTTTCTGCAACATGGCTGAAAAGTAAGATTGCGCTGACCCAATAAAAACAGGTATCCAACGATCACACATTAAGGTAGCAACTCATATGTCGTGAGTATCAAACCTACGAAAGACTTGAGTCTCCAGAACCAAAACATACCGAGTCTACTAACATTTATCCTCACTCCATGCCAGGATTCTCAGCTAATTCCGCAAAATTTGATGTTGGCATGTATAATATTTAAAAATAATCGTCCGAACAACCGCACCGGCAGTGTACGAATAGCAGCGAATACCAGTGCACAATAAAATTGATTGGTACCAAACAACATCCTGCTCTGCCCGCCCACGCTTCGAACCTGGTACATTGTGTCATTTTTATAGCTATTTGCAGCCCACATCGTCTCCAATATTCTCGAGCTTGATTTGATGTTTCATCATGTCTCGTTGGGATTATTAGGTAAGCGTATGATTGGCCCGTGAATTTTGATTTATGTATGTTGGTTGGGTTTTAAATAAGTGGGAATAATTGGTGTTTTTAATACGCTTTTACTAGCTTCAGACGTATGTATGTTAGTATGTATCGGAATATTTAAACATGATTTTGACCCCCTTCAAAACGTCGGATTTATTCGAAATTTGGCATTATTATTAAGGACCGATGACAATTCAATATTTTAAACTAAAAAATAAAAAATAAATAATAGTTTTATGTTTAATTATTTTGATAATAACCTGAAAAGCACCCCACGCTTTTTTGACAATAAAATATTTTTTTCTTACACTATTTTTAATTCAAATTTATTAAAAGTTAATTTCTATTTTTTAGTTGGATTTTCTATAAAAGCGTATCTTTTTAGTTTTTTTTTTAATTTGTAGTTTTAATTGTAATGAATACTTATTTTTATGCTTGTCACCTTACTCGGTGGCGCAGTTTTACTACGGTACGATCACAACGCTGTGTTGTCGGGTTCGAATGCCGGGTCGGGCGAAATTATATTGGATTTTTCTATTCAATATCCCAGGAGTCTGGAATTTGTGTCCAATATGGCGATAAGCTCGCTCCCTATCATATCGTGGGACGAAACACACAGGAAATCGTGGGTATCTTGGTTGCACCTCTGCCTACCCTTTCTGGGAAAAAGTCGTATACATATGTTATGTTTAAAAAGGTATTGCAGAGCCGTTTGAATAGTGATAATACTAGACTACTATATTTGAATAATACTAGTAATATTTACGAAATATTTACTACTAATAAATATTTACGTAACGAAACTCGCCAAGAACAACAAAATGTGATTTTATTTGCAACATAATATCATCTATTTAAATCCCGATTTTTTATATAGTATAAAATCATTTGAATTGACTATGCTGTCGGCATTTTGATTATTTTTTTTGTTGATTAAATATGCAATAGTTATACTAATTTATATACATATTATGTATAAGTGCGTGGTGGCCTGTTGGTAACGAAGCAGATTCGGAAAACATCGTGAGGAAACCTGCACACCACAGCGATGTGTAAAAATTTCTATGGTATGTAATGTCCGCCAACCCGCACTAGGCCAGCGTGGTGGACTATAATTATGGCCTAACCACTCGCAATCGTACTCTAAATTGTAGAGTAGGCCCGTGCCCTGCAGTGGGACATATATGGGCTGATATAAAAATATACATATTATATCACATAGATTAAAAGCGATCCTACCGAAACAGAAAGCAGCAAAGTTAAGAAATTGTAAACTAATAAATAATGAAAGAATACAGAATATTATTAAACTATAAAATTAATAAATAAATACATCCAACAGTTACATACATAGTCCTGACCCCATACTAAAATAGAGTCTTGAGTCATGGGTATCAGAAACTACGAGAGACTTTTCGGTCTCACAAACACCCAAACTCGAAACAAATACCTGAGGATTACACAATTATTTGTCTCGGTGCGGGGATCGAACCCGCGGCCTCTCGTTTCACAGCCGGCGTCTAACCAACTGCGCCACGGAGGCTATCGAAATTACTATTGTAAAAACAACAAATAAAATGTCAAATTAAATTAAACTATCCAAAACAAGTATTTCATTGATAAAACGGAAATAAAAATAATAAAACCTAAAAAATTTCAAACGTCAAGACGAAAATCTTATAAAAAATCTCGTATCAATATTAATTACTGCATTATATAATAAATGCAAACGCAAGATAATCTTCATCCATTCCTACGTTGGGCCAACAATTCCAGCGATCCAACTAATTCTATAATTCGGCGTGACGAACGGGATCTCAAAACACCTCGTATCAATACACGGTTATCGGACATCGGGAAACACCGAAACTCATTGATTTATATGAGAAATTACATTTTGTTGCCATTGAAATTATAACTCTAACTCAAAGAGTTAAGGCATAAAATCCATTGATAACAGCTTGAGAATTTGAGCTTTCTGTGATGGCGTGATTTTGAATTTTAAGTTAATCGGAATAGAGTAGCATTTTGAGTGGCATATAATAGGTGGTATGCCACCAAAGTAGAAGTCTGCCTGTTCTGAGTGATTTATACGGCATACGGTGTATTAAAAGTTTTGTTTCGTTTTTAAATTGTTAAAATCTTTAATTTATGGTCTCAAAATCGAAAGGTCCGATTAAATTATGTCCAATTATTTAGATTTATCGCTTTAGAGTCTTTGTGCTTCCTCTGTTTGTATTCAATATTTTTTTATTCAATTCTAATTTGATGCCTTTCTTTGTAGTGGATTCAAACGTTTGGTTTGATCTTTTTAATTTATAATGGCAAAAGTTTATTTACGGGTAGTGAAAACATTATTTTTGAATTGTATTTGTTAATATTTAATGCTATGCTCCGTTTTTTTATAGAAAACTATGCGTCTTCATAGCAGTTGTATAATGTATACTGGTGGTTTTTAAAAACAATTTTATCTTGAAATATTTTTATCGAGAAATAAATTTTACTCGACAATTAGCAACGAAGACGAATGACATTTCATCATAGAATCTATACACGCAACTATTATTTTTAATTCTGTAATTATTCTCATAATTCTCACTGAGATTTCACTACTCCGCACCTTCGTGGATAAAAACGTGATAAACATTAGCTTTTTATAAGACAATTTTGCTAAACATAAAAATAAGACATTTCACAGCGCATTTGTCAATATTACCATCTATTTTATGTATTATCCAAATGTGAACATCTCCATAATGGGTTACAAAATGTTTCCGCCCGGGATCGAACCGAGGACCTTGTGCGTGTGAAGCACACGTGATAACCGCTTCCTTACGGAAACTTGGAGACATTTGACCAAATATAATATTTCACTCCATAACATAGTATTAACTGGAACTTGTTACTTATTTGTTTTATACATCAGTGTTAAAAGTAAATCGTTTGTCGCAGTCAATCGACCCTATTTCACTACACATTACATTAGTGTAGTCAATTTGCAATGTCAGTATAAAAAGCCTTAAACAACATAATGATGTATAAGAAGAGCACTTATCGATCGATAGAACTTATTCAATTATCTCTACAGAGAGGTGGTAGAGCCACTAAATAGGAAATCAACTCGATCGTATAAAAATAACGCCAAAACAAAACAATTAACAACCCACAATTGCTAGACAGAGCCCATAACTTTCCAACTAACTCTACATATTTGATAGAGTCGCCTCAAGATAGAGTTTAGCAAGTCAAAATAATGGATTTAAAATATGAAATCCACGATGCGTACGCGCATGGTAAATACAAAGCAAACACGATGGTCGCGCCGGCTTGATTACACATTCGGTGTACGGCCGATGCCTTAATTACTACTGGTAGCTAGTGAGAGGGAGCTGTTATCGATAGTCGATAGTTTAAGCGCAAGAAACTGATGTTTTTTGGTGTTGAAATTGATTAATTGCAACACACCATTATCTTAATTTATGTGAACGACGGTTAACACTTATCATTATATTTGACATCTCAAATTAGATATTGTTGTGTTACCATAGTGCTGTTTGTGAAATATATTTTTTTTGCTCAGTTTATGTATTTTCTTATGAGTTCTAGAAATACACAAATTCTTTCGTAAAATATCATTTGGAGTTCGTTTTGATATACGTACACGGCGTATGTGTGTGACAATACACGCAGAATTTAAAGTATCACTAAGGTACAATATTAACAACGTAAATTGTCACGTGTTGATTCTTGTTTGGTTCTCAAAATTGCGACGTATAAAATTTGAATGAAGATGGGTCTGATAAGCTTAAAATATGTGAAAATTATGCATCATCTACTAAAAAAATTAATAAAGAATTAGTAGCCAGATAAATAGATTATTACACATTTATTGGATGCTGTGAGAAGCGTAATAAATGGTGCAATTGCATAAATTGTAACGTATAGCTTAGACTTAAATAACAGAATAATTTCTATTTAATGACTTAATGCTATCAATATTTGAATACACACTAGCCACTTTTATATTCTACAGCAAATACGGATGCAATTTAATAAAAAAAGGATATAAAAAACGGAGTAAATTAAAACATAACAAAAAAATTATAATTAGGGACGATAACTTTGGCATCACCAGTAATCTCACTATTAAAAAACAAAAGGAAAGGTGACTAACACTGACCAATTATCGACAGCCGATACACCGCCACTCGTCCCATCACTAAACGTGTTAATAACTCTAACACCAGAGTCATTGAATATGGTCGTAATAGTAATTATTTTTAATTAATAATCAACACGCCATTAGTGCTGTGTTCGTAATAAGGATGTGCTTATGTCGATGTCCCTTCGACCGTTTAAATTTGTTATTAACTCGTCTGTGCCGTATTGAATTTCTTACAAATAATTGTTTGAATTGGTCGATACGATTCCGGTTTTAAGCGGATATTGTTTTTTTTTGTTTTCATTTGGGGATGTTTGTCATAATGTTTATTTGTATAATTGTTAAAAGCGATTGGTAATTGTAGTGGCTAGGTACATGGGTTGGAATCGTGGAGTCTTGGGTTTGAATCGTGCGTCATTCAATGCAGTTACAATGAGTTGTTTGATTTGAAATAGACTTTTGGTGAGGAATGAAATAATTATGTAATAATGCAAACCAATTTGTTTCGCTATAGGTCTCTATACTTAAATATTTATATAACACCGTAATTTTAAAAATATGTTAGGTCACATAAAATAATGCCAAAAGCAATGTGTTTCCGCCCGGGATCGAACCGGGGACCTTGTGCGTGTGAAGCACACGTGATAACCGCTACACTACGGAAACTTGTATACTCTAGGCGAAATTGATTGACGATTTTGTCTTGTCAATTATATTATGAATACCTTTCGATCCTTTATGGAATATATTTAAAATGCAAGAGTTAGAAATATGTATTAGACTAATCAAATTAAAAAACCAATCAGTGCAACTATTGAATTACAAAATTGATCTTATTATTATTTTCGTTTTTAAACAATCTCTGACTCAATATATCGTTTCTACAAAACAGCCTTACATGTGACATATTGATTGTCCAAATAACACCTCACAATATCGTAAGCACGCGCATAAATTCGATTAATGTTAATATATGTGTTTTAAAATCATTAATAACGTCGTAACGACACAATAACTATAAAAATAAACATGCCCCGATGAAACATTACGAATGGTTTAGTGTCGATTGGATATTGTGCCAGTTAAATATAAGTTCGGTTCGGTGCTTTAATAATTTTAAAAATAACACTGTAATTTTGATTCCTTTTCTTCACAACTTTTCGATTGTTTATATCTCGATTGTGGAGTAGGCCCGTGCCCACTAGTGGGACGTATATTGGTAAATACAGTACATAAACTCACGCCTTACCCAGAAGCGATAGGCAGAGGTGCTACCAGGACAACCCATTCACGTAAAGAGAAATCACTGCGTTTGAGTCTGATGTTTTATTAACTTACAGGTGCGTGTTTTGAAAAAGTCCGCAGTAGAGAAATATTCTGATGGATGTTATATCAACGTACATAATTTACGACGCATCACATCCAGATAGAGTTTTATATTTAATTTAATGATCTACTAATAAAACACGTAGATTTAAATATCTGGAATGCATTGATTTATAGCAATTTGTTAGCCCATCATTTCTTCTAATGAGTTAATTTTTGATTTCCAAATGGCTTATTGACTTTCAAATGACTTTAAATTTAACAATATATACAGTTTCCTGATTTAAATATTTTCTATTTCAATCAGGAAACGGTATATATTGTTAGCGACTATATTCTACTCTGATTGTGGCTCATTTCAAATTGAATTATTGTTTTAAATTTAAAGTTCAATGACAGTTTGATTCTTGCTTTCGACCGTGTTTATCGATTATAAATAAATATTGACAGCCTCCGTGGCACAGTTATTTAGACGCTACGAACCGAGAGGCCGCGGGTTCGATTCCCGCACAGAGACAAATGTTTGTCAGGCTCACAGGTATTTGTCTCGGGTCTGGGTGTTTGTGCGACCGAAAAGTTTCTTGTAGCTTCTGATACCCACGACACAAGACTTAATTGATCTTAATGTGGGGTCAGGACTATGTATGTGACTGTTGGGTGTCTTGTGTTGCAGGTATCAGAACTACGAGAGACGTTTCGGTCTCACAAACACCCAGACAAGAAAAAAAAATTGTGGGCCGCACAAACATTTCTCTTGGTGGGGGAACCGAACCCGCGGCCTTTCGTTACATAGCCGGCATCTAACCAACTGCGCCACGGAGGCTGTCTTATATGATTTCGTTTTCATCGGTGGCGGCAATTATTTACCATCAGAGGAACCATAAGCTAGTTAGCCAAACTAATGCATTAATAAGCCAAAATATTCGGCAACAAACAAAAAATCATTACACCTACTCACGCAATTATAATACAAGAACTATCATCATTATCATCATCATCATCCACAGCCTGTAGGGTCCCACTGCTGGGTATAGGCCTCCCTCATACTATGCCAATTTCGTTTGTCTTTTGTCAGTCGCATCCTCGGCCTGCGACTTTGACAATGAAGAACGATCAGAAGAAAAATATCTCACGTACAAACCTAACTGGACCTTAGCCCATTTCCTTATCAACAACATAAATTTAACTTCACTGCCCACCTCGTAAAACGGTACGGCGCAATAATAACAATAAAATCAATCAATGGAGACAGTGTTCGAAAACTGAGGTTAACGGTAGTGTCGATTTTTATCAATAAAACATGTGAAGCGTTTTCAACATTAATTCAGATTTATTTGTATTTATTGATACTAGATTTTTCGTGTATCTCTATCTAAAACTTATATGTAAAATGGTGATTTTATGCGATAAGAAACTATAGAATTCCAATAAACTAAGCTAATTAAATACTATATTTTCGCAAAAATTACTGCGTCGGTGGCGTAGTTGTACTACGGTACCACTAAAAAGCTGAGGTCTCGGATTCGAATCCCGGGTCGGGCAAAGTGATATTGGATTTTCCTATTCATTATTAGCCCGGAGTCAGGAATTTGTGCCCGATATTGGGATAGGTTCGCCTCCTATCATATCATGGGACGGAACATACAAGGCGAAATGTAGGTGTCCTGGTGCCACCTCATTACCCCTTCTGGGAAAAAGGCGTGAGTTTATGTATGTATGTATGTATGTATTTTCTCAAAAAATGGCGTAGATATGAGCCCATGTGTAGTATCAGATAGATGATTACGTGAACACAACCCTACAATACCAACAATAAAAAATCTTCAAATCGAATTTGTAAGTCTCATCAACTCAACATTCCCCCAAAATAATCCTTGGGAGAGGGCTAACCTTTTGGCTGATGTTTAATAAATTCACCCAATAGTCACACACATAGCTCAATTTATTTTTATGAGAGACTTTTAGTTCTTACTTCAAACGTTTTTCCCGGCGCTGGAATTGAACCTTCAACCTCTCTCTTTTCACTGCGTCCAACCAACTACGCCACATATTAACGACGATACTAAAGACTCAGACGCGTCAATATAAAACTGCAATTAAAATGATGTATCAAAATTTTCCAATATTTATTTCCAAACAGGAGTCATTAAAAGCAACCCGTTAGCGCTTCTACCCCTAGAGATATAAATCTCTTACCCCAGAGGGCGCTTTTGTCCCGCTGCCGATATTACTCCATCTTAATTCAAGTTATGCAAATATTTTAAGTAAACTTGCGGCTTTGTGATACAATGTCTTATGGCGATAGTTTCTTCGTTTTCAGCGGGAAATGATGCTGGCATCGATGTACAGTTTTGTTGAAATAAAACTATTTTATACGGATTTTATCGCGATTTGGTTTAATTTTTACATTTTTTAACTTCCCGACGTTTCGATTACTTTACAGCTTTCGTGGTCACGGGGCGGACTAATCGAAACGTCGGGAAGTTAAAAAATGTAAAAATTAAACCAAATCGCGATAAAATCCGTATAAAATAGTTTTATTTCAATGTGTAACATTCGCGTAAATCTAAGAAACCATTATACAGTTTTGTTTTTAAGGATTATTTATTTATAAAGATATAAGGAAATACCCATCATTTATACAGGTGTTCCAGTAACCGAAGATAACTGTCTAAAATCATAGACATCAGCAATGTAAAGAAATTGTACTTTGTCCGTCAATATACATAGATTCGAAAGAAACATAGCAGTTGTATCCCAAAACATGTAAGTAGAAATGCCACAGTTACATGCACGTTTCAGTAAAATTAGTATTTTAATATCTTATCGAAAGAACAAAGAGCCAACGTCCCAGGGCCTATTGAAGTAATCCAAGTCTTGAAATCGAATCCAAGAATTCACAAATCATAGTACATATTACCCGTCGGAAATCTCTCTGCACCTGACTAATTGACGTCATTGGAACATAGGGTCAGCAAATTCAAAATATAGAGGTTAAAAAAACTGAATTAAAGTAGGAAAAATATTGATACCAAAAATATATTTTGCATCCATCTCAAAATGTTTTTAGTGTAAAGAACATAGTGGATATATATTCCAGCTAGGTCCACAGATATTTCCGACAGGTTATACACTCAATAAATCCATAAAGTGTTTTTATATAAAATCAATTACCAAATCGAAATATTGCCGCAAAAACGATTATACCCTCGAATGTCTTGTCAGCATTTTAATTCGCCAATACGATTGTCTTCAATAATTTTTTATGTGCGTTTTACATTTTAATAAGTTGCAATCACCACGACAGTTTACACTTTAACATTAAATATTCGATTTTTAGTTATTAAAAATGTCATTTGGCCCGTCGAGAATGTCACCCGTCGCCATTTTTATACGTATCGTAAATTGGCAGTTAATTTTCGATTACTTTTTTATAACAAAATATTTGCGCGCCATACTGGCTGTTTATGAATTCAAAAAAAGAACGAAAGTTGTTTAAGGCGCGCTTTTTGACAGAAACGAAATAAATAAGTCATACGCTGCGGTCTTAAGATTATTTAATATTTTTCAAAAACAATACATAGTTATGACTGCCTCGGTGGCATAGTTGTATTGCGGTACGGTTACAAAGCTGAGGTCTCGGGTTCGAGTCCCAGGTCGGGCAAAGTGATATTGGATTTTTCTATTCATTATCAGCCCGGAGTCAGGAATTTGTGCCCGATATGGCGATAGGCTCGCCCCCTATCACATCATGGGATGGAACATACAAGGCGAAATGTGGGTGTCCTGGTGGCGCCTCTGCCTACCCCTTCCGGGATAAAGGCGTGAGTTTATGTATGTATGTATGTACATAGTTATTGAATTAAATCATAAAGTCATCACATGGCTAAACCTCAGATTAAAGCTGTCAGATTAATTTATAATTGGACAACTACATCTAACATCAAATAAACCATGTTTTCTTTTAATAAAAAAAAACAATTTGTAATCATTGACCACACCAATACGACGGAACAGCAAGCTAAAATTCTTCTCTAGTCGTCACAACTTATTCCCAAAAACAGAAGCACTCTACATCAGCCGTCCGACTGGAACCCCCAAAATTCAGCAATTAAAATAATAATCCAGTATGCACATCAATTAGCGGGAGCAATAAAATGGGATGTATTCGAAAACATCTCCGTAAACTCCGACACGGCACAAATTTAGTGCCGAAAGGGGTTCACATAATTACAGCACGGAATTCCGAGCCGATGCGCGACAATGCCCTCCTGCCATTAAAATGGCCGTCTAGCTTCTGTATTGGTAATATTTTTGGCTAATGTGCAGAAATCGATTGATAGCTTCGGTTATTGGACTTCAACTATCTGTATCAGCCCGTATAGATTCTGTTGGACACGAGCCGCGTTTATCGAGAGTACAAATGTGAAGGGTTAGGCCATATAGTCCACCACGCTGGTCTAGTGCGGTTTAGCGGACTTTACATAACAAATAAATTTTAGAAATCGCTGTGGTATGCAGGTTTCCTCTCGATGTTTTCTTTCACCGTTATAATACGCAGTGATTGACTGTCAACACACATGAGTCCGAAAAGTCAGAGGCGTGCCCTAGGATTTGAACCCACGACCACTGTGAACCTGTTGGCAGCCGCGTCTGGACGTACTTATTCTATAGCAACGTATAAATTATTTATAGCTTCTTCTGCCTGCTTTTATCTTATGATTATTTTGTAACGCTGTTCATTCAGGTTGCCGAATAACTAGGTTAACAATTTCACTAGGCTACTGCTGGACACATCCCTTCTCCTACGTATGAGATATAACACTAGATGTCCAAGAGCACAAGCAGCCCAAATAATCGTAGTAGCCGTTTTAAAAACTGGCCCCAAATAGCAACGCTGGCAATGGCATTTAAACGCCAACGCTGGGTAGTGTCAGCACTTCACCATACGTTTTTGTAACGAAGGGACGACAACGCGACAGTACAGCTATTATAAGGTACAGCAATGGTACCACAAAAGAACTGGGATCACGTGAACCGACACTCTATAAAGCCTTATTAGGGCATTACCAAACAAACTCCGTGAAAATATGTGGCGCACATCAAACATGACGATAACTCACCACCACGTATCGAACCGTACATTAGATAAAGACATAAAATTTTATTATTCTTCGAAATCAAACACGAGATTTTTAATGGCCACTACCAAGGTAGAAAAAGTGGGGAAAAAACACGTTTTTATTCCGATTAATGTTTGATAAAAATCGTTAAAACAACCGATCCACGTTTCTTAAGGCCTGCGTTCTCGGAACAGCCCCGCGCGGCCGCCACTGAATATAAACAGAGCTTAATATGTGACAAACACTGCCTTAGTAATTGATTCGATATGTGCCCGTGACAAAAATTACGATGTTTTCATCTATCGATCGCAGCGAGAATCGATTTGAAACCGGATTTTACGATTTTAAAATCGATGTTGACAATGTTAACTCCTGTAGCCAATATCTCTATATCTGAGCCCAGAACCGAAGAATTGGAATAGAAATCGTCCCTACTGATAGGTACTTTGTTTTTCTTAAATACTACTTTATATTTAAAAAAATGTATCGCTATGTCATCGAAAATTCTCGTATAGTATTTTCGCTTTCGTATTCTTTTTTAGTAACAATTTCTACCATGGTTTCTCACTCTTTTATCCTTTAACCATTATAATCGTTTAATTTGTCTGTATCGGCACGAGATGGCCCATCCCATTATTGATCCCAGAACTCTCGTACGATCGAGGGCTTAATTGAAAGGGGTAAAGCTATTGGAGACCGCGTCTTGGCAAGCTTAGTGTAGGAGGCGCTCCAGCTAGGTGAAGTGACGGTTTGCGGAAGATCGCTGGCAGACGCTGGATGCGACAAGCCGAAGACAGGGTGAAATGGCGCAATTTGAGAAGGCCTATGTCCAGCAGTGGACATCAGTTTACGCTGATTATGGAGCCATTGCCCATCAGCGGCCTAGTGCGAGTGCTGCACTTCACTTGCCATACAATTTAAGATGCTAAAATCTCTCAGCTATGCAGGGTTTCACACGGTGTTTTTCTTTACTGCTAAAGGGTCTGGACATTGACCATCAATACACACATGACTCCGAAATTTCAGATGGGAATTTCAACTCGCAAACACCGTCTTGGCAGTCGCATTCTTTTCGTTACCATCGGGGCACCACACACGTGTCACAGGCAAAACATTAGCCTTTATAGTTTACAAATAAGTTACATTAGTTCTAATACTGGTTATATAAAATTAAATTTCTGTTTATTTCCTATAAAGGAATTCAATGGAATTAGCGATGCTATCATTGTTTTTAGTATCAGTAGCCTAAGTCGGTGTCATAGGATGGGGAAATACGAATCGTATGGCCTATCCTTGTTCATTTGATCTTGAACTTAAAGCTTAAGCCCTCGAATGTGTTTTTCTGCCAATACTTCATTCCCTTTTAATTACTCCATGGACAGGTGAAGAAAGGATTTTTATACCAAAAGAATAAACAAGTATCGCTTTACCAGATAACTTCCACTTATGAACATACACCACTGGGATTCGAGCATAAAAGTATGTAGAGAAGAAAAATCCTTTGGAGAGTCTACCTTTAACATCAAAATCGCCAGCAAATTTCCTTAAATGGTCGATACCTCCATAATCCCACATAAAGCAAAAATAAAGCTTTATCCAACGGTAACCTAAGCTGTAAAAACAGCATAATAACACCGACAACACAGCGATTACCCCCAGAATCGATTGTCACCAGAACAAACCCAGCAAGTTTTTGCATCCCTCAGACAACCCTTCAGACGTTATAAATAAAAGGGGCTTGATGTTTATCGTCTGGTGTTTATTACTACGAAAATTATTCCTCTAATGAGTACCCAAATTCCCCCGACCGTACAGGACAGAAAATCCTATCGCCTATTAACAGTTAAGGAGCGGTGAGTTATAGCTGTTTGCAACACCGAACTTCGCCCGCCTTGGAATCCTTATGTTAATGTTGCCTTTATTATGTTTGAATATAGAATTCGGTAATTTTTCCCCGTTTCAGTGGTAATTGCTGGGCAACACTTGATTATTCAAATTTGGAATGCTTGATACTGGCCTATTTGAAGTCGAAAAAAAAATATTTCATTATAACAACTAATTGCTAAGCTACAAAAGACCTAAGTTTTTAAAATGTCAGTAGATGCTTTTACGTTTTGCAGAGATAAAAACTTTTTTTTTCACAAAATGTAATTTGAAGCATAAAAACAGGATATGTTTCCGCCCGGGATCGAACCGGGGACCTTGTGCGTGTGAAGCACACGTGATAACCGCTACACTACGGAAACTTGATTACGTCTAAAGAAAGTACATGTACCAATGCCAGTGGTAGGAGATTCCTATGGCCGCGACATTCACCAGCAAACTTCCCGTAGCTGAAAACCACGATGAGGAATATTTCAAGAAAAAAAAAATAGAAAAGACGTACATACCGTCCATATGTTTTATTTAAATGCAAAGCAAATTAAATACTGATTTGTACAACCGCTACAGAATGTTAATATGCAAAAAGTCTAAAAATAAAACTATGACTAAGTCCGCAGACACGCAGCCCACCTGTTACAAATAATTGTCGATAGAACCGATGGCGAGATAAGCAATAATGATCGATAAAACTGCAGTGTGACAAACCTCAGCCGGTTTAATGTGGTTCGGGTTTGAACATAAATCACACAGATATTCATATTTAATACGAGAACGGAGATTTTATAAAAATTATGGCCGCTTCTCGGAATACTGAGTTGTGTTGTGTTTGGCCGGTAGTGGCGAGTGGACATGTGTTACGACCGTTCTGAGATTTTATATCATGGAGTTGGAGGAAAAAATTTGAAAAGAAAATAGCGTTTTTTTTTATTCTGGCACGACACTGTGGCTGCATTGCATCTGGTGGTAAGTGCTAATGCCGTCCAGATAGAGTGTCGATCATCAGACGGCAGTCTTATGCCATTTGACACAATCATGCCTGCTGAAATGCCTCTTCACACTACGGTAGAATTAGAATTGGACTAATCCTTTTTTGTTCTATTTTCATGGGAAAGTGACTACGATGCATCTAATTAGTGCAAGGTAATGCGATTAGATAGCTTTCTCTCAACATCTGTCTCGGTGCGGGGATCGAGCCCGCGGCCTCTCGTTTCACAGGCAGCGTCTAACCAACTGCACCACGGAGACCATCAAAGTGTCACCTGTCGCTGCGATAAAACTTCCTTTTACATTAAGACGCACTAGGCCAGCGTGGTGGACTATATAGCCTAACCACTCTCAATCGATTCTCTCGATTATAGAGTAGGCCCGTGCCCTGCAGTGGCACGTATATGGGCTGATACAGCATACATTAAGACGGAGTATAGCCACATAATAAACACTTGATATAACACTTGTGTAGCCGACGTCACCCGTCACATCGACACGTCCACAGAGCATTACTTTCAAGATACCGAAAGCAGATAGTGCATAGAACGTATACCAACATTATAGCCTTTACGAGCATTTACTGTAAAATCGCTGAGAACTGTTACCCCGACCGCTTTGTAACGCAAGTTTATAAACGGAATTTTATTGTACGGTAGCTGTTTTACTATAACTGAATGTGACTAACAAATAAACAGAAATATCAGTGTGAGGGTCGATTTTTCATTCGTAATGACATGACAGCCTCCGTGGCGCAGTTGGTTAGACGCTGCCTGTGAAACGAGAGGCCGCGCGTTCGATCCCCGCACCGGGTGAGACCGAAAAAGTATCTCGTAGTTTCTAATACCCACGACACAAGATTCGATCTTAGTATGGGGTCAGGACTATGTATGTGACCGTTGGGTGTATGTATTTATTTATTTATTTATTTATAATAAAAGGCTGAAATACGGGTAACCTCGCTGTATATAAAAGTGAAACAATTGGGTAATAAGTGAAATAATTTTATTTGACATTAAAAAAAGCTGAATTGAATTAACAATTTTCTTTGCAGTGATTTTATATTTGAAATTGATATTAACCCTATTAAAAATAAATTATCTTATTTGTAGGAAATCTTAAAGTCTTCAATAAAAACGGTAAGAACGCGTTTTCCATTAGTAAGGTTGTTAATTATATTAATATACAGTAACAAAGAATATAATATGCACATAGCCTCTCACAAAAAATTTAATCCCCATAAATTCTTCTTCCATGACCAAGCACGAATCGAATCGACGCGATGTAGGGATCGAACCCAACACTACCAAATCAATTACCTAGTTGTAGACTTATGCCAATAAGTGGTTAGCCTGGCACTTGATATAAGGTCTTTCTTTCTAGCTCAGTGAAGTGTCTGCACTGCACCTATTGGTAAGACTAATAGCGTCTAGATAGAGAATCGATTGGCAGCAGTCAGTTATCCTTTATCATACGACAAAATTATACCACATAACTGATTCTTGACGCTGATATTACAAATGATAAATAAATACACCCAACAGTCACTTACATAGTTCTGACCCCACATTAAGTTCAATCAAGTCTTGTGTTGTAGGTATCAGAAACTATGAAAGACTTTTCGGGCTCACAAGCACCCAAACCCGAGACGAATTCTTGTAGGCCTAGCATTTGTCTCGGTGCGGGATTCGAATCCGCGGTCACTCGTTTCACAACTGTCGTCTAACTAACTGCGCTACATAGGCTGTCGAAATTGAAACGTGAAACAAGTCTATAACACAAAAATATTCGCCCACCTCAAACTTGCGAACCATCGAATCACGAAACGCAATCAAATAACCGCTTTAATCCCAAAACCGCAAAGTCCAATTTGCGGAGCTTACAAAATCGTTGCTCAAACATCGCACTAGTTATTAATAATACAATTATTAATAAAAACAGTACGGTGCGGCTATCTCGCAAACTAATCGTCGCCAACAATCATTGTAGCTTGGGATAATTATGTCGGCCGGGTGATGTTGGGTTACTGGATACGGCAACGCGTGGGATGGCAGAGCAGGCTTGGTGGGGAAGCTTGAGCGTGGGTGAGTTGAGTATAGTGATGATGAAAGTCATGGAGAGTCGTTCAGTATAGGACCCTATGGGTCCCTATGATTCATTCTAATTGCCTCCGTGGCGCAGTTGGTTAGACGCCGGCTGTGAAACGAGAGGCCGCGGGTTCGATCTCCGCACAGAGACAAATGCTTATGATAACCACAAGTATTTGTTTCGGGTCTGGGTGTTTGTGAGACCAAAAAGTCTCTCGTAGTTTCTGATACCCATGCCACAAGACTCGATCTTAGTGTGGGGTCAGGACTATGTATGTGACTGTTGGGTGTATTTATTTATTTATAATTATGGCTGTATTTTTTGGTCTAAAGCTAATGGATGTCTCAAAATAAAACTAATCGCTTATTCTACGGAGATAGGTTATATTTGAATCTCTCTAGTGAAATACATTAACTGTAATTAAATTACCGTTTAATTAATGACATTGAAAAATATATCCGGAGAAAATTTTGATCCAAATGGCCTTACTACCTTTTCCACAAATGTACCTGTGTTGTATTTTCAAGAGACGACTAAAGTAATAAATTAATATCAGGATTTATTCCTAAAATTCCAAAAACGTGTTTGATTATATTGTTTTTCAGACTATTCAAAGAACACTCTACACTGTGAGCATTTAAATTTTTCGAACCCCCAAACAACCAACAAATCCGTCTTTACCTACCTTTATCATCCCATCTTTCGGCCACATCCAGCACCGCCATCCCATCCGCTATTTCATTACGGTAATCGTAATTTTTACGTAATGGAAGCCGGCAGACGTGATAGTATCGCCGTGATTGCCTGTCGCTCCTGATTGCTAAACGCGTTGTGGCTTTCGGTACCCACGGTTGGCTGTCCGCTAGACGCAAGTGGAATCTGGTAACATCTACGACATATACTTACTGAAATATTTAGTAAACTTAAATATATAAAGACTGATTTAATTACATACATAACTGAATATAAAGACAATGGCTTCCTCCCGTCTCCTAAAATTTTTATTTTTTGCCCTGCCCTACAGGGTCCACATTGTACTAATAAATTGTAACATCCTATTAACATGGGGAGTGCAATAAAGTATTGAGTATTGAAAACTTGTTATTATAAGTGAAAACAGTGTAGGTTTCATTTGTTTCTCATTTGTGTACTGAAAACTGAAAATTTTTATGTCCCTCGGTGAAACCTTCTTTTTTATGTAGGGAAAAATATATTGAAAATATATAAGAATAATTGCAACCCAGGCCCGGAGTTTTTGGAGAAATGAATTGAAAGTCCAGTGACTCTGGTAGTAGCCCCATTTGTATTAATAGCTGACTTATCGTAAAATGTGATGATAATTACTTTATTTTATAGAAATCTGTCGCCCGGGATAAAACACGAAAACGTTTAAGGACAAACCATAAAAAAATGCTATAATGAATTTTAAACATTATAGGTATCGGGGTAAACGATATTTTTTAGCGATACCATACCATACATTCTGATTTGCAGCTTATTGCTAAGTCGGCATCCTAACAATCACGCCACACAGTCAAGCCCAGAACTACTGCCAGAATACAGTCATCTACATCTTTTACGATATACCTGCTTACTTCTTTACAGATATCTCTTTTCACAGATGTCTACGTCGGTGAGGTAGTTGTACTACGGTACGATTACAAAGCTGAGGTCTCGAGTTAGAATCCCGCTTCGGTCAAAGTGATACTGGATTTCTCTATTCATTATCAGCCCGGAGTCAGGAATTTGTGCCTGATATGGCGATAGGCTCGCCCCGTATCACATCGTGGGACTGAATATACTGGGCATAATGTGGGTGTTCTGAGAGCGCCACTGCCTACCCCTACTGGGATAAAGGCGTGAGTTAATATAAATGATTATGTATATTGCCGAACGTAATAAATCTTTTATAGCGGGTATGATGGTAGGATGGGGATGATGCAGTGATTTGCGTAATTACTTCGTGAGAATGCCATTACAAAGCGAATAACAGTTGATTTTGTAACGTGCACTAATAATGAAGCAAACGTTAAGATTATTGTTACAGCGACTTTCTTATTTCTGATGTTCGTCCCATAACTAGTTTGGGCTATAGCCTCTCCCGCATTTAGTGTTAGACATAAAGTTTAAGTGTGCATAAAGTTATTTTTTTCATCCCTAACCCTGCAAAATGATTTAGCACCAGATAGTAAAATGCCATTCAGATATTAACGTATCGATTGACGGCATTTGACGTTATTTTGTTGGTGTGCTCAGCTGCTTCTTTGCGGTGGAAGAGTCCCGGGTTTTATCACCGAACTATTTTATATTAATGAAGGCTGGTAACTTTAAAAAACAACCAGTGTAGTGACGGAGCTTTCAAGCAACGATACCTACATTCTTGATGTCTCTGAGGAGGGATAAATATGTATTATATCAAGTAGCCTTACACCTTTAAATAAAAATATTATATCATTTGAGGAAAACAAAATACATTAAGATAATTTCTAAATTACGGTGTATTTTTCTGTCTCCTTTTTTGCATTTCAAAGTCGATAAAGCATAAACTACCTTTAATGAAAAATAAATAATTAAAAAAATAACATCTTTTCATTTAAATCCTTCACTGATACCCTACCATAAAAAATACTAACTTATTCAAAGAAATTATCGACAACAAAACATCCCATAAAACAATTCACAAAACCAGCAACAGATGTCGCTACTAGTATTATGAACGGATCCAACATGGCGGTCCTGCGTTTACGCATCGTCTGTGCTTATTCAATGTCCATTTATATGCAAAGGGGTAGATAGGGATCTAAACTGCTCTATCGACGCCAGTATTGGGGCCATTCAAGGTTTTCGTATTGTAATTATTGTGTTTTATTAATTAAAATTTTGTAGTAACGCTTGGCTTGCTTAACGTTTGGGATATTGGAAGTTTAATACTGCGGGTTTGGCTAATAATAGAATAATTTGATCTATGACGTGTATCTTATTATTTAAAGCTATACGAAATTGTTAATTAATATCAAGAAGGAAATAATTTTTATTTGCCATTTATTTAAACGAGCACTAAATATTAAAATCGTCAAGAAATTTCACCAATAAACTCGGTATGTTACACTGTATAACTATGGTCGAGTTACTGAAATTAACTTATTGAACCGGTAAATAATAAACCGAACATAATTATCGATTTTATGCCACAGATCCATCAAAACCAACAAGCAACGAAACATACAGCAATTTGCTACCTAGTTATCATTGGCGCAATATTTGATGATCAATACCAATTGCCAGATTTAAAAAAAATACCTATGGTAAGAATAAGATAATCTTTCAACCAACGCAACACCAAAATGATCCAAATCAAACTCGAATTAATGACCATCTGTGATTACAAGCATAATAGCGATTACAAAAGCAACAGTTCGAAGACAACGCGCAATCCATTGTCAAACACACAAAGGCTTTCGAAATCAGCTTGACAAATCTACCGAAGCTTGACTACCGAAGCATTGTGCGTTGTCTTTACACGAAATGAAAATTGCGGATGTAATAACACTAGTTTTTATATGTAGTTCTTGGTAATAGAGGCTTGGGTGTACAAGCGAAGTAGTATGCAGGTCACTTCCTAAAAGAGGCAGTAGAAATCTTAGAAGGTCTATGTTCAGCAGTAGATAAAACGATAAATGACTACAGCTAATAATTACACTCAGAACAAGTGTTACGTTATGTTATATCACACACGCTAGACTTTCAGACACTAGAAAACGCAAAGCACTGTAGCCGCAATAAACTGCTTCATTTAGCTCTATGAGACATGGGCACTTTCCGGTGGTAAAATAAAAAAAGCGTACTACCTTTGTAAAAATCACAATGATCTCCTCGATTGCTACAACTCGAGCTATGAACCCGTACCAATACATAATTCAGTAAACTATAAACTATACCACAACCTGACACATCAGAAAATAGAAGCACTCGATCTCTTTCGACCTCAAGATGGTAGTGACCGCAAACTAGTAAGAACCACCTGTACTTTAAATAAGAAACCAAAAGACGTTAGTTCCAATAACTAAGATCTTGTAAAAGATACGAATAAAAACTATTTTGATGTAATTGAATTTAAATTATTGGACCGTGAACAGAAGACGTATGACGCACAAGCGTGCACGTTTCGGTACCAGCGATGCGAAACGAGCGGTTTTTACATTGACATCATAACTTCAACACGCGAAACTGTGACGTGGTGTCCATCAACCATGTCTAACTATCTATTCAGCCACAGGTAGTCCACTGCTGATCATAAGCCTACAATATGGACGGACGACCTGGTAAGGTTTCAGGAAGTCGCTGGATGCAGGCTGCTTCCAGCATGTCAATATGAAGATCTGAATCTGATCTGAAAGAATGTGAATTTTTATTTTGATAATTATGATCAAGATGATGAAGATCGCCCGGCGCCATTACCTGTAATACACCTGTTTTAAAACGCTCCGCGATTAAAATTCCAAAACAATAGTAAAATTTCAGAGTTTTGTGTTTTACATATTCGTATATCATTAAAAAAGTAAAATAGAACAGTGTTGTGAAGTTTAAGTGAACCCAAACAGTGTTACACAAAAATTATCACCAAAACTGCAAAAAATTTTGTACCTGACCTACGACAACTCGCGCTCCGACCACTGCAGTGAGTCATAGCGCAATCGGGCTACCGCTTAGCAACACTCGCGCTGTGCATCGCATCGGCCGCCTAGCAACAGCGATCGCCGATTTATTACACACAATATTACAAATTCATTTGGTAAAGGTTCGTACTGTCATGAAGAAAAATACCAAAATGTGTCCAGTTAACGATATCTGTGCAGGCTGCACTGAAGAAATAATTGATAATAAATACATATTGTGCTCTTTAAAACCATGCACCAAATTATTTCATTACCAGTGCGTAAACCTGACAAATACTAAATCTGACTTTAAAGCAACATGGATTTGTCCGGATTGTAAAAATAGTATGAAAAAAGGCGGCGACAACTCTGCAACTCCAGCTCGATCTTCCTTTATAACCACCAGAAAGCCTCAAACGACCAACCATTATGAGGACTCGCCCCCATCAACATCGCAGGATTTATCTCCTACTTCCTCAGAGTCTGTGGAAGAAATGGACTCACATATAAAACTCCTAAAAGAAGACATGTATTCCATCAAGTCCGACTTTCAAAAAGCCTTTTCTGCTCTTGCTCGCTGTGAAGAAAGACTGGATGGATTAAATACAAAAATGATGATGTACGAAAGTCGGCTTAAGGCAGCCGAAGAAAAAATTTCACAGATACCAGAACTTAACTTAACCATAGCTTCCTTGCAAGAAAAATTGAATAATCAAGCCCAATTTCTTCTGAAAAACGAAATAGAAATAGCAGGCGTACCCGAAACAGAAAATGAAAACACGATGCACAGCATTCACTTAATAGCGGCTAAAGTTGGAATAAAGCTGTCCGACTCGGACATCGATTTTATACACCGTGTCGGCCCACGTAATAGAGATTTCAAAAAATCAGATGATCTACCACGCGCGCTGGTCGTGAGGTTTGCGAAACTGAAACTTAGGAACGACTTCTACAAAGCAGCAAAAGCGAGGAGACTTTCTACTGAAGACATCGATATTAAAGGCGCATTAAGAAAAATATATTTCAATGAACGACTGACATATGAAAACAGACAGTTATTTCGGGCTTGCAGAGAAAAATGCAAAGAATTTGATTACAAATTCTGCTGGACAAAAGGTGGCATCATTTACATCAAAAAACAAGAAGGTAAAGGCAACGCCTCGAAGCCTATTATCATTGGATCTTTGGAAGACCTCAAGAAAGTATTTACTCAGCATGAACCCTTGGACCACACACAACAATAATTTAACACGGTACCAACCTCAATACCTATTTCTCATTTATTATTTTATCTTCAAAATATTTTACAAGATATTACCAAAGTCTATTGTTACTACTTATTATAATTTTAAAATTATTCTAATCCTTTTTAAATACTCACACACATATACACAAAAATACACAAAAACACATTCCAAAACTCACACCAAAACACACACAAACACAAACAGGAATTCAAATATGCTCCATTTTACATATTCTACTAAAAATCACGTGACTGACACATTAACACCAGTAATAATACGGCACAAAACAAACAGGAACTTAGTCTCTTTTACACAACGGAAACAATACATTGACCATGGCTAATAATATGATTTTACGAGAACTTGATGAAAACGAAACAAACTGCCACATTGTCGATTTTCCAGAATTGTGTCATACAGTCATTACTGAGAGTAATAACATCAAAGTACTTCACTTAAATATCAGGAGCATACAACACAATTTCGATAGATTCCTATTAACCTTGGCTAGAATTAAAGTAGAAATCGATGTCATCGTACTGACAGAATGTTGGATTCATGAACACTCCGTTATTCCTCAAATTGGTGGTTACGCCTCATATCGTACCAATAAGTGTATAAATAAATCAGGAGGAGTTGTAGTCTATGTTAAACTCACTTGGGAACCAGAAGTTACCGAACCACAGTTTCAAGAAGCTAACTGCCTCCGTATTTGCTTAAACAAAAACGTTAGTATACTAGCGATTTATCGATCTCCTTCTTTTAAAGATCTCTGTCCATTTCTAACTTCACTGGAGTCTACTGTTAATACCATTAAACACACCCAGTGTATTATCGTTACGGGTGATATCAACATAAACATTTGCCCAGACGATCCATCTGATATAAGCGAGTCTTATTTATGCCTTCTAGCAGAACTAAACTTGATGGCATCTATTACAAAACCTACACGAAATGACTCGTGCCTGGACCACATAAACGTAACCTCCAAATTTCCTGTAGTTTCGGTAATTTGTAAATCCGATATTACCGACCACGATATCGTAATCGCAGGCATCAAAACAAAAATAAATAATCAGCTCAATAAAGGAAACCGATATATTAAAAAACTTAATTATGAAGGCATAGTAAACGAAACAAAATCTGTCGATTGGAGTGACGTACTGGGTACAGAAGACGTAAATCATGCTACACAAATTTTTTCAAGTACCTTAACACACATCTTACGTAGCAACACAATTTCCAAGCGTGTTAGCCGCTCTAAATTCGCTATGAAGCCATGGATGACTCCCGGCCTAATACGATGCTCAAAACATAGAGACCATCTGCACTCAAAAGTGAGAAGTAATCCAACAGATGTAACTATTTTGAAAATATACACTCGGTATAGGAATTTTTACAATAACCTTCTACGGAAATTAAAACAACAACACGACACCGAAGAGCTTCACAAGAGTAAAGGAAACTTGAAAAAGCTGTGGCACGGTATAAGGCAAATCTCGCACACCAACCAACCGAAGAAAGTAAATCTCGACTTGACTAGGACAAAAAATAACATCTGCGATTCCCTTAGTTACTGTAATGACTATTTTACAAAAATAGGGCTTAATCTTGCCGAACGTATCCTCTCTGATATAAATGAAACTCAGGAATCCCTCGCAAACAAAGTCAGAATACTGAACTCTCCGCTACATTCACTGTTCCTCAATCCCACAGACGAATTAGAAATAGAAGCTCTCATACTAACACTAAAGTCAGATAGCGCCCCCGGTGCAGACGGAATAACAAATCGACTTCTCAAAATTATAAGACCATATATTGTCCCTCCTTTAACACACATATGCAACCTTAGCATTAGCAAAGGCACCTTCCCCGATATCTGGAAGACAGCTATCGTAACTCCCATACACAAAGCCGGCAATAAATCAGACCCCTGCAACTATCGACCTATCTCACTTCTTGGTTCGTTTTCAAAAATACTAGAAAAAATCGTACACAAAAGAATTATACATTTTATAGAAACAAACAATTTATTATCTAACTCACAATTTGGTTTTAGACAAGGCAAATCCACTGAGGACGCCGTGTCAGATTTAACAAATAAAATAGTTTTTCATCTTGACAAAAGCGACAAATGCATAGGCGTATTCCTGGACCTGGCCAAAGCATTTGACACTGTGTCTATCCCGATCTTGTTGCGGAAACTCGAACTATCAGGATTCCGTGGACAAACATTAGACTGGTTCAAGAGTTATCTAAGTGGCCGCACCCAACGAGTCAAAGTAGATAGTCACCTAAGTAGTCTAGGAACCGTAAACTTTGGAGTCCCACAAGGAAGCATACTGGGTCCAACCTTGTTCCTCTTGTACATCAACGACCTAGCTTCGATAGACTTAATTAACGCAAATATATTCTGTTATGCTGACGACACAGCAATTATCTTCCACGGTCGCACATGGGAGCAAGCACGATTCAACACAGAAACAGGCCTTGCAAAAATAGTCAATTGGTTACGGGAGAACTTACTAACCCTCAATACTGCAAAAACAAATTTTGTTTGCTTTCACAAAACAGCTAAATCAGCGCCTCCGCAAACATTAGACATAAAAACACACGTTTGCAAAAACACAAATCATTGTCGTTGCTTAAACATAAACAGAACAACAGCCATCAAATACCTCGGAGTAGTACTAGACGAAAAATTATCCTTCAAGGAGCACCTTATTGTAGCAGCAAAGCGCACCCGCAAACTTATATACGTCTTCAAGAACCTGCGCTCAGTGGCAGACCTTCAGTTACTGAGAGAAATCTACATTGCAATCTGCCAATCGGTATTGTCATACTGCATCTCTATTTGGGGAGGGTCCGGGGTCACAAACATGCTACCCTTGGAAAGATCACAAAGGGCGATTATTAAAATAATCTTAAGAAAACCAATCAGGTACCCGACTGCAAAGGTCTATTCCGACTCAAACTTACTTAGCGTACGCGGGCTTTTCATCCTCCGTGTCATACTCCGGGTTCATCGAACTACAAAAACATTACGAACCAGTGCAGGTCTTACTCAAAAAAGAGTAATTTGTCTCCCTACACCAAGAGTTAGCACAACTTTCGCTAAAAGATTTACTCTTTATCTTCATCATCGACTATATAACAGAGTAAACAAGGAGTGCTCAATCTTCAAAATTACTGATAAGGAAGTTAAATCCAAAGTAGAAAATTGGTTGGCCAATCTAAAATATCCTGATATCGAAAACGTTATAAGAGGATTCTATTAACATTGTCTCACACACACACTCACACACACACACACACACACACACACACACACACACACACACACACACACACACGCACGCACGCATACACACACATACTCACACGAACCCACACACACACACTCACGCACACACACACACACACACACACACACACACACACACATACACACTATTGTTATTCTTACTACTTTTAAGTCTTTATTGTTAATAAAAACATTTTAGTCGCGTATTTTAAAGCCCGGGTGTATCTACAGTGGTTACCCACGATACAAGCTCAGCTTAGTGTGGGAACTATGTATCACTACTGAAGCAGCAAATATATCGCATTACGCCTAAAATATTACATTCTAAGTACAATTGTGTAATTGATGTAAGCTGTGTAAAAAATGGTAACAATAAAAATTATTATTTCTCTTTATTTATTTTACTATTTTTTTACATTTTTACATATATAATAAAAAAACAAAATACATATAAAAATATAAAAAAAAGAGATTAACCCAACGATGGCGAGGCTCGAGACCCAAGCCACCGGTGGTTAGGACCCCAAAGTGAGGAACCTCCTCACTATACGTGCCGTGTCAAGCAATACTGCCTTCTGAATCTGGCTCATGACCCAACGGCCCATTGAGAGCCTCTGGAGATGTTGGTCGAGGCTCTTTGGTATCAATCCATGTGCAGAAACAACAATCGGGACAATAATTGTTGAGTCGACATTCCACAATTCAGTAACCTCGTGTGCCAAATCTAAATATTTTGTCAATTTATCTTTTTCTGCTTTAACGAGGTTATCATCATGCGGAATGGTGACGTCAACAAGTATTGCCCGGCGCGCCAATCGATCTATTATCACAATATCAGGCTTATTGGCAACAATAGTCCTGTCTGTGATAACAGACCGATCCCAATACAGCGTAGCATGACCATTTTCAAGAACTGGTTGGGGAACATACTGGTAATATGGCACTTCAAAAGTCACAAGTCCATATCGAAGAGCAATTTGCTGATGTATGATCTTGGCTACTAGATTGTGTCTATGCAAATACTCGCCGTTAGCAAGATACGAACAACCGGAGATAACATGCCTGATGGACTCGCCAGGACGGTGGCATGCCCGACAGATGTCGACGGTACCGTCCTTCAGGATGTATTTCCTATAGTTGTTCGTCTTAATAACTTCGTCCATAATTGCAAAGACAAAACCCTCAGTTTCCCCAAAGAGGTTACCGAAACGTAGCCAAGACACAGACGCTAATCGGTCCACATCAGGCCCATGGAGGGCCCGATAGAACCGACCATGCAGCTCCTTGCCCTTCCATATTTCCTCGCGATCTTTAATACCCATCACCAGAGGTTTCCGCCAGTTCTCATTCGCCAAAGAGAGCGGGGTAAATCCTTTATCTACCATCACTACAACCCCATGCATATCCACGTCGCTGTGAAGGAAATAATCCCTGAGATTGCACACCTCGCGATTATGCAGGTCCTTAGCATTAAGCATACCTCGGCCTCCGCATCTCCGCGGGATGTACAATCGCATTACTGACGAACGTGGATGGTGCATACGATGTGCAGTCAGTAGAGTTCGGACTTTACGATCCAGGGCGTCCAATTCGGTCTGAGTCCATCTGAGTATGCCGAAGGAGTACATAAGTACAGGCATAACCCAACCGTTAAAGGCGCGAATCTTGTTTCCACCTGACAAAAAACTGTTAAGTACTTTTGTCAGGCGGCTAAAGAAACGTTCCTTTATCGATTGTTTTACGTCTGCACCCCTAATACCTAGAGCCTCAGGCATACCCAGATATTTGTAGGTTTCCGTCGGCGAAAGGGATCTGAGTCTTACAGTCTCTGAGACACGTATATCATCAGAGACCGCAACCACGCCTCGCTTTACATGGATAACCGCACATTTATCTACACCAAACTCCATATTGATTGATTTGCTAAATCTTTCAGCTATTTTTAACAACTCAATCAATTCAGATTGTTTTGATGTAAATAACTTGAGATCATCCATGTAGAGCAAGTGAGAGATAGGCTCAGACCCTCTCCGCAGACGGTAGCCTAACCCCGAATCCAACAACAGAGTACTGAGGGGATTCAGGGCCATACAAAACCACAGTGGACTCAGACTGTCACCCTGGAATATACCCCGCTTGATTTTAATCGGCTCATCATTCACCGAAGGATTGGTAGCGCCTGGATATTTAAGAACAGTTGTCCATTGTCCCATACATGCCCCAAGAAAAGTGCTCAATTTTGTATCAACTTTATACAAATTAAGCACTCTCATGAGCCATGTATGGGGCACCGAATCATATGCCTTTTTATAGTCAATCCAGGCAGCTGATAAATTCCTTCGGTTCTGACGAGCCTGTTGGCAAATGGCCATGTCAATGAGAAGGAGTTCCTTAGTACCACGGGACCCGCTCTTGCAACCTGTTTGTCCGGAATAAAGAATTTGATTAGTTGTAATATGACATTGAATTTTTGATCTAATTATCGACGAAAGTACTTTATAAATTGTGGGTAGGCATGTAATGGGTCTTTAATTTTTTGGTTCCGTGGTACTACCGGATTTAAAGAGTAGGTGAGTGACACCTGTTGTCATAAATGTTGGGAGTGATCCCCCTTCAAGCGCATCCTGGAATTGTGTTGCCAATCGAGCATGCGAACTTGGAAACCATTTTAACCAGAAGTTGTGCAGACCATCTGGTCCCGGAGACTTCCAATTTTGGGTTGGACGAATCGCGGTCAGAACGTCCTCTGGACTGATTAAAATGGCCTCCATAGCCGGTATCACCTTGCAAGCTCGATCTACAACACTGAACCAGGGGGCTTCAGTGTGAGAGACAGGCGACGACCAGATATTTGTCCAGTACTCACGCATTTCATGAGCACTAGGTAGCCGCCCATCTACCACACTTTGTGGAGAATTCTCCCAACATCTATAAACCCTCTTTTGATCACTTTGGAACATACGATTTTGTTGGAAACGATCCCATCGCCTCCTGTAGCGGCGGATGCGGTTTGCCCACGCATAGACTTTTTGTTTGTAGAAGTCTATGCGTTCCGTGACGCAAAGTCTATAATTGCGAGGACTGGTGTTAGTCCCCGAAAAAGCCTGCGCCACAAAACGCATAATCTTCGGTCTACTATTTCCTTCTTTGAAGGAAATTAGCTTGCCGATGAGAGTTCGGGCCCTGTTGATACGTTCCTCAATCCTACACTGCCAGGCAGGCACAGCCGCAACATCTCGAGTGGCTCTACGTTCATTTGGGAAATTAACATGAGCCACACGACATGCTGCGACGGCTGCGCAGTAAAGGATCGAGTGCGTATCAACAATATCCCGACTGGACTCCAGGTATATAGGTAACATGGAGTCCAAAGCTCCCATCAGCGCCAAATTTCTTCTATGCGTTGGCAAACGCGGAAGACGCGGTCTACAAGACGCCGACAAAGGCATGAATTCCGAAATCGCACGCTCCAAAGCCCCTCTCAGACGCTGTTCATCTTGGGGACTTACGTTGTCGTCCAAATTGTCCGTCACCTCAATAACAGCAATAGGTATTGGTGTTGGGTCTGCTGCTTGATCTCCACTGACGGGCTGGACATTGTTGTCCTGGACAACTCTTAAGTCTGTGCGCAACCGCTCAAGTGCTTCATCATCCAACAACTTACGCCGCTGAATAAATCGCACTTGATCCGACAATCGTTGGGATGATACTTCAACTGTTGGTTCCAAAGCCTGAAACAGAGACAGCATTTTAGCACGATACGCAGTAAGGTGAGTTCCTCCCCTTGTTGCCCCAAAGTAGGCCCGCATGACATTTTCATTTATTTGATGAGTCCATCTCATGCGGCGCACTACTCCACCGGTAGCGGGGACCGTAGGCGGGACACTCGGTCCCACTGGTCCCAAGCCCACCACTGGAGGGGGTCGTCCTCTTCGCCGCGCAGGTCTTGGTGGCGGCGGGGACGACTGCAGCTCGTCGCGTTGGCTCGACGCGTCGATGTTCGGCGTCACTTCGAATACGTCCGAAGCTGACGCCCACGACGCGGAGCTCGACGAGCTGGGAGATGTTGGTCGTGCGTGTTTGCTTCTGGCTCGTTTTTTCATCTTGTGAACATCGTTATATTAAAATATATTGGATGACATTGTCACTTTTGTCAAAATGTTTTCTTTGCTATTACGAGTACAACTATTGCTTTTAGAAATAAGTTTAACGTTTTTGTGATATGGCATTATTTAATTTGTTTGTGGACTAATTTTGTTTGATGGAATTCAAGTATATTGTAATATAAATTAAGAAAAATCGACGAAAATTTGACGTTCACAACTGATGATCGTTAGTGTTGCCAGTTATTATTATTATTATTATGATGATAGTCCACCAATATTAGGTACCAATGTATTGTATTGTAATTGTATTGTAACAGCCCATATACGGCCCACTGCAGGGCACATGCCTCCTCTCCTAGGAAGAGACGATGTGTTGCTACCAATCATCATTCAGTTTCGACCACACGGCGTAGCAGCAGTGGCGTGCCTAGGGTTTTGGAGTAGGGCAAGCCGAATATTTTTTTACGTTAAAATAATATTGTTTTAGAAACACAAAGTTACTAAGAACGAAGAAAAATAATTTATAATACGTCGGCAAACCTACCACACAATCAATATTAAGATTAAAACAATTAATATAGATTACTTGTGAACATGTATTCGTAACTATTCATTGCATTTCTATTGCCGTCACTATTCTGTGGTGCCGTGGTCGACTTCGAGGTTTACCGAAATTGCAGACAGAAATTATTATTAACGCATTCATGTTTAAATGTTTTTCTGAATTTAAAATAATAGATTGCCTTTTGAAAGGACCACCTAATTTAATGAAAATTTAAAGCATTATAATCCAAACAATCTAACACACAAGACGTGTCGTTCAAAAACATATGAATCACGATTGTTTAATAGCTTTAAAGGGAGTATGTAGTAATAAAAGTACGTAGTTTATTAAACTGAACTGAAGAAATTTCTATTGTGATTTATCACGACTTACTAAATGTACAAACCCGGCATAGGTTTCGCACTGGTTTATTTTTCAATATAATTGAATGAATTTACCTTTTTACCGGCAATGAACGCTTTCACCATCGCACTCAAACCATCACAGAAAACAATACAACTCATAATAGTATCAAAAAGTTTAAATAACATAAAAAACTAAACATTAACCTTAAACAAAACACATTCACAACTCATAAAATATCATAATACAAATCACAGACTAAGGAGTAAACAGACGACCACAATACAAATGAAGTTAGTAGAAATATGTGCTGTATTGCCAGTAAACGTGAAATAAACAATACAAAAGATACAATTTATTAAAAGAAATATTAAAACTTCATTATTTGTTCTACAAAAAATATTAGATATAATTTCTAAAAGGAACCAACTTAATTTAATAACAATTGATATAATTGATTTAACAAATAATCACGTGACGACCATGCAACGCACGATGTTTTTACATCACCAAGGCCGAAGCCGGGCATATCGTTTAGAGTAAACTGCTATATAACATATCTATAGCTATACATTCGTAGCGATCGAGTAATATCATTTCCCCATACAGTTCACGCGTTGCTAGAAGCCCCGTAAAAGCACACGAGAGAGAAAAGGATAGATGTATGTGCTGTGTGCTCCGTCTTTTCAAGTTCAATATAGTTTTAATGAATGAATATTACGCGCATGGAATTACGCGGCGCTTCGGCGCTGGCGTCTCATTGAATCGAGGCGCGGTAAATTCAAAAAATTTAAATGTTAGATGTTTTCTAATAAATGACTGTTGTATTGAATGTAATAGTTTTTATTCAGTATGGAGTATATACGTATTATGTAGGGCAAGCCGGGCTTTTGGGCTTGTATGGAAGTACCGCCACTACGTAGCAGTGCCTTTAGATAAGGTGCAAATTTGCTATGTGATCTTAAAGTTGGGCTGGGTTATAGTGAAGTTCTGATAACTACAAAATTGTTGTCAATGTTAGCTATAACTAACTGTGAGTTGATGACGCAAGCCTAGGTTAAAACTTTCGACAATTCGGGACGCAAAACTGAATTAAGAACAATTTTTGTTGCATGTGTAGCCAGGAGACTCAAGGCCACCGCCGTTCATAGACTTAGGAAATAGTAGGCTGGAACTGCATACAATATGGTGCAAACTGTCTTCCAGATTCATTTAAAAATGAATAAGTCGTAGCTATCAAAGAACACCAAGAAACCTATTCCAAAGCTCACACTTGCGTAGTAAGAGATGGCCACAAACTCACATAATCTACGTACTAAAAAATAAAAATTCCAATTATGCAATATTTCAACTAGTTAATTAGGTTTATATTGAACCGACTTTTAATGAGAACAATAAACCAGCGAGCCGGGAGGCATCGGTCAATTTTTCACCAGCCCTCGGCAGAACACAAAGCATGAATGAATTTCTTTGAACCGTGACCACAACGTATGTACCACCATAGAGTAAGTACTGACCATCTGACGCAGAAGCGACAAGTTTTTGAAAGATTCCTAGTAAGCCATATATAATATAAATATTTGCATTTGATGAATGATAG
The DNA here is from genome assembly GCA_949752805.1 of Deilephila elpenor. Lineage (NCBI taxonomy): Eukaryota > Metazoa > Arthropoda > Insecta > Lepidoptera > Sphingidae > Deilephila > Deilephila elpenor. The sequence goes on from OX457115.1 coordinate 10,874,466, forward strand.
AAAAAACTTGCTGCTAATGTTACAGCTACAATGTATCCAATTTTGCCTGTAGAAGATATCGGTCAGTTTTAATAAGACAAAATAAAAATATTTTTTATCTTCAAAGTTCTGCGACTCACTTACGATACCCCATATTTATGAATCCTCATGTGCGTAAGAATTTAGCATCAAGTAAGCCGTTTCGATGACCCTCACCTAATTTCTATTGAATTGAATTCACCCACCCAACAGTCACATACATAATATAGGTATAAACAAAGTATATATAGGCAAATAAATTATTAGTGTCTTGTCTGCAGAATTTAATCTAAATCAAACAAATTCAATACACAGTTTGGCCACGGTCCGGTAGCCGCCGATAATTGTGAATCTGATTGACACACTCGTATGTTGTGGTTTAATGCGAATGTTTCACTCACTGCCGTTGGGGATGGACAGCTATAATATTAAGTATTCTTGTATTGATGATAAAGATGATAGTTTGGGTAGGTAGTTATGTGCAAGAGGTTATTTTAAAATTGCTAAGTGTTTTTTTTATAAAAACAAAATTGGCAGTCGAGACACAATAGTATTTCTTGACTCCACAGTTTGGTCAGCTTTTTGGTTCAGCTTTTATTTATATGAAAAAATAAGTGTATAGTAAGCGTATTAACGTGAAATACATATAAGCATTAACTAAAAGTATACTTATATAAATGTATAAACCAAACAGAAATCAAATCTAACTAACTAATAAGCATAACAGTATTAAAAAACAACCAACAATATTTTCATACTACATCATCGAATCATCCAACAAATTTGCCGCCAATCCCCAAGGTCATTGTGTAGCGCCAGTCCTCTCCCACTCCACTGGAGCGCGTCCCGCTTAAAAATTCCAGCGGTCTATCGAATATTTTCGATAAACAAGCGTTTTGTATGCACTACACACTGCCGCGCCGATCTGACAGCGTGTTAACGAGCATGGCGTTACGTTTTTATGTGGTAATAATGTTTTGGTTTGTTTTATAAGTGTTTACAGTTACTCTAATATAATCTGGTGACGAATTATTTGTTGCTCCTCCGTGATTTGAATGATGAGGAGAAATTAGTTAAATGCTTGTTGGAGTTTAACGATGTAATGAACTATTGTAGTTTTATTATCAGGTTTTCTATGAAATTGTAATGTTACTATAAATTGTATTGTTTTATAGGGCCTCGACAAGAAACATATGTTTAAACGATATTATGTGACCACCGCTGCCTGTGAGCAATTTTAAATTTTAAACTTACATTTTTAAATTTAGGTATGTATATTTTACTCGAAGAATATCTCAAAATTCATAAGACACACTCTTGGAAACGCCCACGAGTCGGGATCAGAAGAGGACAGGAAAAGCAAAAGTAATTGACATAACCCCGCAAATCAATTAACTTGAATTGACCCACATAGCGAGATACCGAAAGCCAAATAACCAAAAAAGTTCTCATTCGCATTATCGGACGTCCAAAGTCCAATTCCTATAGGAATGGGTGTATAAACTTAATTATATATATTTTTATACTAGTCCGTTGTTATCTGTCATGTATATCTTTGTCTCAGTTTAATAAATAAATAAATACACCCAACAGTCACAATTCACATACATAGTCCTGACCCCACACTAAGATCGAGTCTTGTGTCGTGGGTATCAGAAACTACGAGAGACTTTTCGGTCTCACAAACACCCAAACCCGAAACAAATACCTGTGGATCACACAAATATTTGTTTCGGTGCGGAGATCGAAACCGCGGCCTCTCGTTTCACAGGCGGCGTCTAACCAACTGCGCCACGGAGGATGTCAAGTTATTTCTTAAGGTTAAATTTTAATAACAAATTATTAAAATATAACTTTATTATTATTCTCATAAAGCACAGAAGTGAAAGAATGTCTGATATTCACGTATTTGATTATCGAACGTGTTATTTACATGTAGAAATGTTTATTACGTTGGATCGTAATAAAAGCCTCTGGTTTCTGTGTCATATTTTTTCTCAATAGAGAATTCAATAAGACGGCTTTGTTGTACAAAAGCCTTTCCTTTATTGAGGCTGACTGTTACACCGTTATGTATTAAACCATGTTTTTTATTCTGCCATTCTTTGATCCCTTTTTTCCTCCCTTTTTCACTTTTTAAAGGTTTCCTATTTTTTATCGGCAAGAATAAACAGAAAGATGGATGCGTAAAGCAGCAGACCGGGCTGTGTGGCTTACCTTAGTAAGACTATGTCCAGCATTATGAAGATGATGATGAAGAATAACGAGACCTACAGGTCACCCGCCTGATGATAAGAGACATACCAGCCCGCAGGAGGCAGTTCCTAACCATATAAAAAAATAACAGAGGAGTATATAAGGAACTAGACTATATGGGTGAAGAGGATGACGATGTTTACCCAACCACCAGGTTCAGAAGTGGTGGTGAAGTAACTAAGCTGGAGCGTTCAATGAGGTGGCTACAAATAATATAATCTAAAACATATTTCTTCTGTCTTTCTTATTTATTTCTTCCATTATATCTCTACCCTTTTTTGCAATGAATGGCGAGACGAGTATGTCATTCGCCTGATGGTAAGCGATACGATCGCTCATAAACCCTTCTTCTCTACAAAACAGTTGTCAATACAAATTAATATAGTTTTATGTAATTTTTTACTACGATTGTAGGCAATAATGGCTGGTTCCCCACGAGACTACATTGCGTGTGGATACTTACTTAATCATGTGTTCATATTTTAAAGCGATTACATTGAAACAATTGATGAGTACTTAGTCGCCGTGAAATTAAATTGCATTAGTGACGTCATAATTGCTAATATATGGGTGATGTACTACATGAGTCAGTATAAAAGAAATACACCGAACAGTCACATACATAGTTCTGACCCCGCAATAAGATCGAGTCTTGTGTCGAGTATCAGAAACTATGAGAGACTTTTTGGTCCCACAAACACCCAGACCCTCTAAGGCTTCCTTTAGTGACTAACAAGCAAGTCGCTTCAATTTTCACACCTACATATATAAAGGTCACGCCTGCATCCTATGGGGGTAGGCTGAGAATATCTAAACTTTGCTTGGTCCTGAGATATTTTAGCTTCGTCCAATTTCATCAATATTCATGCGACCTCGTGGATACCGTGAACCCTTGTCTAGGGTGCCATCGGTTTGGTTGGATAGATTCTGTGTCAGAATAAAAAAAATGAGTAAAAGATTACACGTCTGTGTAAAAACATGGTGCGTATTTAATAGCGTTCGTATTGTAACAGAAAACGACAGGAAGGTAGACATCTAATTTGACGTTTGACATAATTTCCATGAGCCACCGGTACGCCTATGGCTATTGTGTTAAAACGATAAATTGATCGTTTCTTTCAAGGCATTGTGTTGGTTTCCTATTGTGGAAAAATTGCTAAATCAGCGGTCGATATTTTGATGTTTTCTGAATCTCACGCTATTTTGTGATTATGGTTATTGGGCTTGCGTGCAAATGTATCTTCTGGATAACAAATTATTTTGAAATTATTTATGTTGTTCCTTGGTTAGTATTTGTTTGTGCATTTTCAAACAAGACAAGTCTAATTGTTTCCAACTCCGTGGCGCAGTTGGTTAGACGCCCATTGTGAAACGAGGAGCCGCGGTTCGATCCCTGCACTGAGACATATGTTTGTGAGGCCCACAGATATTTGTCTCGGGTCTGGGTGTTTGTGAGACCGAAAAATCTCTCGTTGCTTCTGATACTCACGACACAAGAATTAATTGATCTTAATGTGGGGTTAGGACTATTACTGTATGTGACTGATGGGTGTATTTATTTACTATTATCTAAACTTTTTTTATATTTATCGTTCAATATGATAGATCCACGCTGTAGTCCACAGGAGATCAACGGAAAGTGCCAACTTTGCTGTCGCGTTTTGTTCGGTGATTGAGATTGCGAAAAGCCCAATAACCCTTTCCTCTTCTCATCCTTATTCCTTTCCAATCCCCTCCCGATTTGATGGACTGGCAACACATCCATGATCGAAGCGTTGTAGATGTGATTACTCACCTTCAGGTGAGCTGTTTGCTAGTTTGCCGGATCTATTAAATAAAAAAATCACTAATTCATCATTTCATATTTTAACATCTCCAATGTCTTTAATATCTCTCGTCTTTTCTACTATTTCTCCAAGAGTCACTTCTGTGTTTTATTCCACCATAGAAACTTCCTTTCAAATCAGACTAGGACCAAATCACGAAAGGAATCATGTATCACAATTAACAGCCCATATATCTCCATCAGGATTCTCATGAAGTCCCAAACTTTAATTACAACTATAGTAACCTTCACAACTGTAGTATTTAACCCAACCTTGAGCCTACTAGGACGTGTCTACCAACCCAATAAAGAATTGTCGGCCCAGACTAGCCCAAAATTGACAACCGTAACCTAACCTCTCGTCTACCACGAAAGGTCATGAGTCACCATGAGCCATAAAACTGCGAGTTCCTTGTTGAATTAAACCAATTTGAAACATCAACATATCAGCAGTTTGTGAGTCACTAGAGCAAATGTAATAGACAGTAATACCAAATTGAGGTTAAATTTATTAACGACCTTATCAAAAGTCTGGTGAGGGACCATGTTTGAATCTATTGACAGCCTTGCACAGTCGGTTAGACGCTGGCTGTGAAACGAGAAGCCGCGGATTCGATTCCCGCACCGAAATAAATTTTTGTGTGGACCACAGGTATTTGTTTAGGGTCTAGGTGTTTGTGAGACCGAGAAGTCTCTTGTAGTTCCTGATACCCACGACACAAGGCTCGATCTTAGTGTGGGGTCAGGACCGTGTATGTGACTGTTGTGTGTATTTATTTATTATTATTATTTTAATGGTTTACTTTTTGAAGCCACGTTGGGCACCGCTAGCGAGTCTTAGAAAAGCCTTTGTTCTGTAGAGGATACCTACTAAAATTACAACTTACCTGAAGAAGCGAGTGTGTCATTTCCTTAATTGATTAATTTAGAGTCAATTATAAACCTATAGATTTTCATATTAGAACCAATTGGCTTGACAACAGCCATTTTAAATGTGTGTTCTAAAAGGTACTAAGTACTCTAGTTTGTAATCCCCATATTAGCTTGGAATCTATTGTTCATAACTCTAAATGGCTCATAGTAACATTTAAAACAATTCTGGCCTCCATAAAAGTTACTTCCAATAAACTATTACACATAGTTCGAATAGCGAATTGTTGAATTGTGTCTGTCTGGTCCAGTCATCTATTAAAATGTTTACAGCCCAATAACGCGGAGTCCAGGGTTCAAATAACTCGTTCCCACGGTTTAGTCACAATCATCTGAGGAACTTCTCTACAGCGCGACACGAGATCAATGTTACGTCTGGTTTTATTGTTTTGGATATTAGATAATTTCATAGTATTTTAATATGGATAGTGTATTTGAGTGTGATTTTGCTGGTGATTGGATTTAAATATCTGCTTAGATAGCGGGCATTGCATAAGATTTAATTACTGTCGTAGCGACCTACCTAAACATGACATAGTTTTTAATGTATGTCGCGTTTTATTATATGGACGGTCATATATTTTATCGAGATTTTCTTTCACTGGTAGATACGCTACTAAAACTTCGCTCCACTAAACGTGTGTTCTTCCTCCGTGGTTTCTTTACGAACAGAAAAAAATATATCTCCAGATTATATATTTACACGACTTTATACTCTGTCAAAAATGGGTTTATCTTCACGACAATATACCATGTAACTTGCAAACGATGTCCACCTCCAAATTGTTCCGTCTACGTGTATATGCTCTATGATTGAATTAACGCAATTTGCAAGCCGCCGGGTTGGCTTACATAATGAGACGGAAGCCTGCTTGTAAGCCCGGCTTCTCTTACATGTACTGTATCTTCAAGATTATCGGGACGACGGTGGATAGAGATATTTCAAAATAAGGTTTGATAAATAATTAATTCAGAGTTTAAGACGGAAGACCGATGAAAATTAAAATGAAATGTTTCTTGAATTGGTTACTAAGCATGTTTTATTAAATTAAATTAGTGTTGATTTAATTGTTTATTTACGCAGAAAATTAAAAAAATATGCCATGGTGGTTTCATATAATATGTCGGAATTATATTTTGAGTCCGAAGAATGAATAAGGTGATGAAATGGAATAGAGCCTTGAGGGTAATAGACTACCATTTTGACACAATTTTAAAGAGCTACGTACCCTGCATTGGCAAGCTAGCTTTATGATAAAAAAACGTATAAAAAAGTAAAGGGTGCTAGTCATTTGGGCATCTCAAGTAAGATTTATTTAAACACCTAATTATTAATTTATAATTTTTACACCGAAAAGCCTCAAATTCGGTTGACGCAAAGTTCAAGGGGACAGATATTATCTAAGCCCATAAATACGCTGAGATGATTCACAGAACACCTCCTAAACTTACGTCTACAGCCTCTGTTATCAGATATCACGACATTTCGTCTAAATTAACAAATTATGAACAATTTAACAACCGTATTAATGTTCTTAATAGTTTTAGTGTGAGAATATTCTGTTAGAAACTACATACTAATGAAGCTATTAAGAATGATATGTTGAAATTGATTTTGGTGTATTGCGAATTAAACAGATTTGCGGTTTTAGTGTAGTTCTTAAATTTGTCAAAGGTTAGTTGGTTAATTTTTGCTGACTAACTGTAAAGGAACTTGCGTACCAACTATAGAGATTTGCACCACAATTTCTGTTTTCCCGGATTAGTAAGTCGCTACACTTACAGCAGCGTCTATAGCCTTTTTCATGTCTTTCTCAGCAAAGGAAGAAGAGTACAGTAGATAAGTGACCACAGTCACTATTTTGATTAGTAACACTACCTAACCAAGTTTATCCTGCATCGACCAATACCAATTGTAAGCAGAGAAATTTCTAACGCAAATTGACATTTGACATCATTGACAGCGTCGATCTCTTCAATTCCTTTTCCATACCTAGTTTGAAAGACCCTAGCAATACAAACTACTTTTGCATCGGGCCAATTTTGAGGACTCAATAAACGCAGTACATGAAACAAAACGATTGTAACAAAGCTGTATGCAAATGCGTTCACACGTTTGTTCCGCTGTGCGACCGACAAACACACAATATTGTCGCTAAATATCATCTATTGCATCAATACCCTCACAATGTTACAATGGACGCTTGTACCTACCAATGCTGATTAAATTTGGTTTGGGAGGTGTAATTTAAGTGTAATTAATAGTAAAATAGCTAGTTATAGAGAGAAGTTGTGAAGAAGGTGTAGAAGCGGAAGTTAGAAATGAAATTAGACGTATTTAAGTGACGTGCGTGTTCGCAGTTAATAAACAGTAATAGTAAATATAGCTTGTTGATCGATCATTGCTAATCAATAATTTTCGTATGAACTAAGCTATGCTAAGCGCTGAATAAAACAAGAACGAGCTGAATCTACAATGATGGTATGACATTGTGACAAAATTCATTTCATTTTTAAAATGAACATGCTGGAATACAATTCAAAATCTAGTAATCCACCTACGATGAATGACTATGTATGACGTGATACACCATAGTCGCAATACGCCATCATATCCAGGTATTACTTGACTATAAGTGACTCCTTAACTCTCAGCCAATACTAGAGTAAGTAATACAACCTGATAAATTCATACAAACATACATAAACTCGGGCTTTATCCCAGAAGGGGTAGGCAGAGGCGCCACCAGGACACCCACATTTCGCCTTTTATGTTCCATCCCATGATGTGATGGGGGCCTATCGCCATATCGGGCACAAATTCCTGATAAATTCAGTCCACAGATTTAAACCAAACGTGACAAATCAGTGACGACTGCCTTCGTGTATGACGTTCAATACACCATGGTCATACCCCGTCATATCCAGGTGTTACATGACTATAAGTGACTCCTTGACCCTGAGATCGGTGGTCACAATACGTATAATTGACGCGTCCGCCGGTTACCGCGACCAACCGACCGGCACTGATTTGTGGTACCGCGCTCGTTACGAAAATTACTTGAGGATGTGTGGTATTGAACTTGAATATTCTCATGTTTTGAAGTATTTTGTACGTCAGGTGAAGTAGAGAGACAAGACAAGAGATTAAAAAGAAAGAGAGAATTATATGTACACCAAAAATGCAAACCTTTTTATAGGTTTGTTGTAAGCTGCTAGGATGCTATGAAAATTCACAGACAGCATTATCTTCGGCAGTCACATGAAGCTACCTGTGGCTGACGAAGATAACCTTTCAATTTTGTATAGATGTCTCGAAGGAATGCAAGTTTCTCCCTATGTTTTCCTTTACAATGAACGATAAATTGACACATAACATCAAAAAAATTGAGATGCGTTAAGATCAAACCTCTCACTTTTGTATTTGAGTCCGATCCATTACCAACTAGGATATCGTCAACAACATAGTATAGTAAAATTAAAACTAAAATATCACTCACGGCAGTACAAAAATGCATGTCAAAATTAATTGCCAGTGGAGGATATTTTTCACACTTAACTCGACATCGAAAACGCATTAAGTGCGGCAATAAAGAAACATCACGCTATAAAATCACAAAAGGAGTAGACAGGAAGGAAGAAGGACATAGCGAGGGCGCGACATCGGCTATTATAACAGTGCCAAGCCGGCCGGGCGTGACGCCCCGATGCTTTGTACAAGTTCTTTATTTGGCAGTGTTCTTTTAAGAATTCGGATTGTTTATTTGCATATCGAGTTGAAGATAAAAATGGGCCGCGTTTTTGGTGTTCTAGTTTTGATATAACTGCCTGTGGACTTTCTTATACATGCTTTAAAAAATATGATTCATGGTTCTGAAAAAAAATTAAGATCATAGCTCCATTGATTTTTTTTTTTTTTATCTAGCGAGATGGATCATTGTTTCATTGAAAGGAGGAATGTCAAGTCTCCAGTAGCGAAAGGATCAAATGATATTGCTCCATTCTTAAACCGGAACAAGAAGAGGTTCACAAGCATAGGCCCTTTCCGTAGCAGAGAGTATATTTGGACTGTGGAAAATAATTAATAAATCAACATCCAAATTATCTAGAATCGAAGATTGCATCTCGGATTTTGAATTATTTTAATAAACCAACAATCCTGTTTTTATGAATCCTAAACTAAAAATAAAGTGTAGTGAAGTGAAGTGAAGCAAAACTAAAACCCACTTATTACATCAAAAATATCTGACAGTTTCCCCATTAGATTTATGACTCGAATTTGTGTCAATCAGTGCCATTGGCTTCACACGTTCGGCCTGGTTGGTTCAACAAATGGGCATCGTATGGAATCAATCAGTCCCTCACCTTTTCGTGGCGTTTCGTCATGCTCACTGATCTGAACCAAATAGTAAATTTATTAGGACATAAATTAACACTTGTATGTTGTATTGGTTGCTAATATTTCGTCTGTTAAAACCAAAAGCAAATACAATTGGTTACTAATTTTAGCTTTCCTTAGCAGCTGCAAACCTAGGTAATTCAGTTGTTTAATTTAAATGCCCACATGATCAATAAGCCTAGTGCATCATGTGTTACACTGGATGCGTTGCAGATGAATATATTGATCCTGGCTCATAAATCATAATGTACGAGTAATACGAGTTAATGTGTTAATAATTAAGGCATCTTTGTTTCACTTTCATCTGATTTCTCTCTCTTTTTGGATGACTGAATTATCGGTTTCAGCCGTCTCTGCATTTCCATCTACCATTTAAATTGTTTTAACAATCCTTTATTCACAATTTGAACATCCAAAAAACACTTAAACCATTCCCTTGTACAATTCACCAGCACCCAAACCCACTTTACCGTTTATTACTATAAAACTGCGGTGGCTCAGTGCCGCTGTCACCCCGCTCCACGCCTGGTTGATCCCACAAACGAGTCGTATTCAATCAATCCCTCACCTATTGGTCACGGTTACTGGTCTATGCTAATGACACGTGACTGCTTGTTTAGTTCGACCGAAAGAATTCGTGTTTGTGAAGGATTTTAGGAGTATGTTTTTTTTAAGTACCTACATACATAAAATGACGCTTTTTCCCTGAAAGAGTAGGTAGAAGCTACCAGCACATCCACATTTCGCCATGTTCCGTCCCACGACGTGATAGGTGGCGAGCCTATCACCATATCGGGCACAAATTCCTGACTCCGGGCTGATAATGAATAGAAAAATCTAATATCACGTTGCCCGATCCGGGATTTGAACCCAAGGCCTCCTCTATGTAATTTTTTAACAACTTATAACTTGTAAATAACTTATAAATGGAGATATCGACCATGGCCTAAGACTTTTAATTGTAGTGGAAGATCGTGCCCTTCAGTATGACACATATGCGCTAAATTAATTAACTCATAAGTGATTTCATATTGTGACTCTACGGTAATTATAAGCAATGGTAGGGTTTTTTTGATGATCTGTAGCTAGGTCTGAAGGTAACTGTTAGTAAGTAGATTATAAATATTCTTATATTCCAACGGCCTTATTCATATACAGATTTAAAACGTGTTTTAGTTATTAAATGTTTTGTTCCTTTTGACTTTTCAAACCAGTTTGAGTGAAGAAGACAAAGCATTTGATAACTTAAATAGATATTAAAACTGTCTGTGAATACGGCCGTTTTCATCATCATGTATTTATATTCTCATCTCATATTCATAATTATTTATTATGAGCTAAGTTTAGGATTTCTGGCTGATCAGATGTTGACACGTATATCCTAGCACTAGATAAGCTATGCTTGCCATTGTGTTACACGAGCCGGTGTAACAAAATAATGTAATTGACTAAATGAAACGAACTGCACAGATGTTGATGTTGACTTCTGGAAGATTGTGGTAAAGGGGACAATTCAAGATTCTTTACTCAAAGATCTAGTCTAGATCTACATACATTACTAAGCTTAACTTTACACTCAAAAAAGTCGAACAAACTTCACAGCCTCGGTGGCGCAGTTGGTTAGACGCCGGCTGTGAAACGAGAGGTCGCGGGTTCGATCCCCGCATCGAGACAAATATTTGTGTAAACCATAAGTATTTGATTCGGGTCTGGGATTTTGTGAGGAAGATTTAAAAGTTTCTCGTAGTTTCTGATACCCACGACACAAGACTCGATCTTAGTGTGGGGTCAGGACTATGCATGTGACTGTTGGGTGGATTTTTTTTTTTTTTAAAACAAACGGACTTACTTTTCTATGCAGTATAATATTTAATTCCATTTCTATTATAACATTATATTACTTACTTCAATTACGAACACGGAGCTTCAACTGGCAAATAACAAAGATAATGACGTGACAATTAAAAATAAAGTAACATGGAGGAAAAAAAATAAAATTATTTGTAATAAGTCGTTATTAGCGGAGTCGCCGATGTGTGGTGGCGGTGGAGACAGATCGCTGATAACAGTCCATTGTTCAATTCTTGATACGCACGCACGACATCACAATTATTACGGCTTTTGTAACTTGTAACTTTGTGACATCTTGTAAGGGCCGGGGGATTGCTCAGTAAATTTTTTTGTTAATAATATCTGGTTGATAAATTGTTGAAAATGTGGACCATAAAAGATTGGATTTATATTTACTAAATGCACCCAACAGTCACATACATACTCCTGATCCCACACTAAGATCGAGTCTTGTGTCGGGGCTATCAGAAACTACGAGAGACTTTTCGGTCTATCAAACATCTAGACCCAAGACAAGGACTTGTGCTTCACACAAACATTCGTCTCGGTGTGGGGATCGAACCCGCGGCCTCTCATTTCACAGTCGGCATCTAACCAACTGCGCCACGAAGCAAAAATGTATGCCTAGCAATAGATATACTGATAACTGATTGATCAAAAGAAAAACCTCAATAGTCATTAGTCTGCCCATCCTCTAACGACTCGTTCGTGATGGTACAAGTGCTCTTCAAACATTAGGTGTAAAATTAACGATGCGAGACAGGATGTGCGTATCTAGATATTACTTGGATGAACAATTACCTCTACCATTTGTAACGTTTTTACGTGTAGTTTACGCAGTCACTTTAGTTTGCCATTTAGTTGTGCATAATTTGTTATGACTGCCTCGGTGGCGTAGTTGTATTACGGTACGGTTACAAAGCTGAGGTCTCGGGTTCGAGTCCCGGGTCGGGCAAAGTGATATTGGATTTTTCTATTCATTATCAGCCCGGAGTCAGAAATTTGTGCCCGATATGGCAATAGGCTCGCCCCCTATCACATCGTGGGACGGAACATGCATGGCGAAATGTGGGTGTCCTAGTGGCGCCTCTGCCTACCCCTTCGGGGATACAGGCGTGAGTTTATGTATGTATGTAATATATTATTAAATTATGCATATATTCGACCCATCACTACGATAGTGTCTTTTGTCTTTGGTGAGAGATAATCTTCATCAGTGTAAAAGACTTTTCATGTTGCATAATGACTTGAAGTCTTCACTGCTGGGCCTAACGTCATTGGTATATATCAAATCTTTGAAAGTCTCATGGAGAGCTCAAAATTTATCTTCATTAACTTTTCTTTAATTCTTAAGCCACGTGATATTTAACTAAGAGCTATGTTTATTGAAATATCTTCATAAATTACAAACTACATCGTAACGCATGGTGGTTGAAACTTCATCTTGAGCCGAGACATTGTAAGTGTGGATAGGAGCAAGAAGACCACGATAGTTAACTACACAAACCCCTAGTAGTGGTCGTCATAGAAATATCGCTTAGCATCGTTTCCTAGCGCGCAACAATGGTCTTAACCGTGTCTAATCAGGAAGCGATGTTATCTGTTACCGGCCTTAGTGTTCGTAATTATTGCGTTACTCACGCGCTGCCCACCTCAAGTGGACAGGAATTGAGTAGAATATAAATCTTCGTACCCTCACCACCTTTACTTTAATGCCCAATTCAACTTACCTCTTCACATCTATTTTCCTTCCCGCTCCTCTCCCAAATTTAATAACTAATCCTCTCATTTACTGGGGGTAGGTCTCTCATATGTGAGAGGCCGCCTGGGTAGGTACCACCGCAATGTCTATTTCTCCCGCCAAACAGCAGTGTAAATGCGCTGTTGTGTTCCGGTTTGAAGGACATTGTAGCCAGAGTAACTACTGGACATATTGAGACTTAACATCTTTTGTCTCAGGATGGCGAGGGCAGTGGAATGCCAAGCATTGCCTTCTAATTCATGGTGTTGTTTGGTTTTGCTACTGACCATGAGCGGTCGTATCGCTTACCATCAGGCGAATGGCATGCTCGTCTCGCCATTTATTGCAATAAAAAAAAAGACCATCCATGATCCAGCGTTGTGGATGTTCATGGCAGGGATCACTTACCTTCAGGTGAGCTGTTGACTCGTTTGCCGGACCTAATAAATAAGAAATAAAAAATCTATCGAAGTGCCTAAAGACTACATAGACAGCCTCCGTGGCGGAGTTGATTAGACGCCGCCTGTGAAACGAGTGGCACAAATATTGAGTAACAAATATTTGTGTGACCCACAGGTATTTGTTTCGGATCTGGGTGTTTGTGAGACCGAAAAGTCCCTCGTTGCTTCTGATACCCACAAGACTCGATCTTAGTGTGGGGCACGGACTAAGTATGTGACTGTTGGGTGTATTTATTTATTATTTATTTATACAGGATGCTTTTTTCACGTATTATATAGGATGCGTGGCTTAACCACCTATACGCGCATCCAATACATTTTCCCTTATAATTACGTCCAACATTACCGCGTGTGAAACGCAGATATTCCGATAGTGTGCACAATGCGTGAGAGAGCGCCTTTCCAATGGGCAATCACTGGCTCGCCACAGATCTGACTTTAATGAGAATGCCGGCTTTCTTATGGGGGTTGATAGATGGCTTTTGAATGTCTTTAACTGGGGTATTCGATTTGTGAGACAGTGAGAATAGCTTAAAGTCTACATGTTCATGAATCCTGATCTTTATGAATCCTAAAAAAATATAAAACAAAAGATAGATGAGGCGAGTGTGAATAGAAGAGTCGGTAGGGGCCGACCCCGTCGGACCTACTTCAACCACATCGATGGCACCTTAAACAAAGCCCAGGTAAAATGTACCCTGAACCGACGAATCCATGAAGAGATTGATGGAAGTAGACGAAGCGAAAATAGTATGTCAAGATCAAGCAAAGTGGAGGGCCATAGTCACTGCCTACCTCTATGGGATACAGGCGTGACGTTTATGTATGTATGTATGTATGTAGAAAAATATATGGTGTGTGATTCTAATATCCAGTTCAGAAGGAATTATGGATCAAAATGTATAGTCGACATCTAGACTAGCAAGCTGGTATTATAAACTTTAAGAGAATCAATGAACTGGCATAGAGTTTACAATATTAATAAACTATGATGATTAAAAAATAACGAATATCCTCTCACATTATTCGAGAAATTAGCAATAGGCCAATTTACGATAAAATACCAAGTCGCAGGTCAAACATGCTAAAATAACGATATACATACATACTTACATTTCAAAGAACATTTACAATAGTTTAAAACCGAAGTGACATAACCTTTAAATTTCACGCGTCTTTTTTTTTCATTTATTTCAATACAAAATCCCTTATTAGAAATATATATCCTACATACAACTGCAAACTGCAGAACATTAGGCCAATTTCATACCCACAAATCCATTGCTGATCAATTAATCCACTCAAAATAGCTTAAGTTAACCAAGCCATTCCGCGTAGCTCTAGTCTAAGCGATCATAATTAAACGCGGATGAGTGGCGCCGAGTGATTTACTATAGGCAAAAACTCGCGGAATTGCCCACCACTCGCCCACCGCTGGACGTGGACTGATGGCCCGACAGACAAATAAATATCACTATATTTAGTTATGAGTGGGATGAATGAAATCCAGGAATACGGGCGTTCATTCATGTCGGGGATATTTTGCTTCTGTTTTTGTGATCAAAAGTTTTTTTTAAATCTTAGTGAGCGGTTTAAGGATGTGTGGGATGTAGATTAGGATTATTGGGTCAAACTTTAGGCGTCATAAATTTCCATAAACTAGTGATAATAAAAGTCTTTAAATAAACCATAGGCGCTTTGTCAGGAAAGACTCTATCATCCAGGTTATTTATATATTAATTGCTCCACTAACATAACCGCATATAAAAGCCTGATACCACATTATAGTATTTTCCGTCTAAAAAAACTCTAAAGCAAAAAATATGTTCTCAAGAGTCAAACAGCATTTCTTTCCGCATTTTTTGAATTGATTAAAAAAGAAATACATTCTCCAAGAACACATACTGTTACCTATTACAAAACCTATCAAAATATTACCAAGTACTCATCAAAGAAGCATACATTATAATGATACACGCTTGTAAATCCGTCAAGAAACGTCCAAAGACAGGAATACGGTTGATAAACAGAATATTTGCAGTAATGCGTCACCGCTCTACCGGCACCAGAGATTTATACCAACACATACAAACATACGGACCGTGTTATTTTAACAACACGACAGATTCACATTACTGATCTAGTAGCAACTGTGAGCTCTGAGTGTTTGAAATTGATGCCCGAATGCGATGTTATATTAAGCTAAATTCGATTAATTGATTCGCTCGATTCAACTATGAAGATTGTTGCTGCCAACCATGAAGATGCTTGGAGAAAGCCTTTGTTCAACAGTGGATGCCTCGTGGCTGTTGATGACAATATTTTTACAGGAAAAGAGCTGCAAACAAGCGTAAAGATTCGTCGACGAACCATGAAATTGAGGTGAAGGTTTTCTGATAAATCTTACTGACACCAGAGTACCGACTATTAGCAATAATGAAGTGACCTAATTATATCATAATTAAAACTAACAACAAAGAAGTTCTACCAATTTTTCGTGTTTAAAACATTTCCACACATAACATGCATATACACGAATGCATGGATATGCACGAAGATACTTAAGAATCAGACGTTGCGAATTGCAATTAACCGCTTTAAGTGAAAATTCTCTCGTATTTCGTTTTGTCATCGATAAAAAACAACTAGACTGATCACTAAAGAACCCTACAACCAATTCAAAAGAACGTTATTCAAACGATCTTTGATTTTCCACTAGTGTAGCTACCGAGGCGTCATCAGCGTGCGTTTCCGCACATTGTTCCTCTGTGCACGCTTTATTTACTTTTCACAGCTTTATTATTTAGAATGCCTCATTATCGCAACAGCAATCGGAATTTAAATATATTCAAATAGGTGAGCGGTCAATGTTTGCTTCGCTGAGCGTTTTGTATGTATCTCTTGGATCTGCTCTAGGTGTAACGTTAACAGATTCTCGGTTGACTTCATTTTTTGTCTCATTAGGTTTAGTGGGCTGTACATTTTTGATTTTAAAGAAATTATGTGTTATACATCAAGTATCCAATACTGTGATTTTATCAAAATTATTTTGTAACGCTGGATTTTGAAACGTGGGTGAGTCAGCAATCAATTTTTAGTATCAATTTGTTTTAGCTATGAAAATTTGAAAAATTCATACTCTAGTAATATTAAATTTCAATATTAGTTCATTACATCGAATAACACATAATAGCAAAATAAGCAACGGTATATCTGCTGCAATTTTGGCAAAATATCTTAATATTTTTCTAAAACCACACATATGAAAGAATCAGGAACCCTACAAGTATCTTACAACTAACTTTACATTTCCACAGCCCACTATTCACACGAAAATAAAAAATGACATCCACACTCACCCTATCCAAAAACTTCAAATTGACACCCAATCTCTTCCACACCGCTGCTTCCAGATATGTTAACACCCAACCGTGTAAAACACGTTAAAATCAGGAATCGTTTAAAAAACCATCAAGTGTATAGTTCCGGTTTCACCATAAGCTACCCGAAATGAACGTCGTAAACCTTCAACAAAAAAGCAATGCTTGTCACCTATTCCAGAACAATCGACGATTTGTTGCTTTACAAACTTACATTTGCATATATTTATATGTCGATAATACACTTTTCTTTCAAATATACTTGAGTTTACTATTTTCAAAACTGCATTGAATACTTTGTTTCCTTACTACAAAGATTACGCCATTTTAAACTTTAGGGGTGAACCTCATAAAGTTCAAAATGGATTCGAGTGAAAAGTAACATTGAAGAAAATGAAGTCGTCACAATATTTTCATGGCAAAGCAATTTGCGCTTTATAAACACGCACAGTTGTGGCAAGACGACAAATACAATAGCACGTTGATATTGTCACGGCATGTAAATATGGAAGTATTAAAAATACATTAGTGCGCGATCTTTACGATTCACGCGTTTGAACTTTCGATGAATCTGCTCGTTGTATCGCTTGTTCGCCACGGTCATGGACAGACGGGGAATTCTTTGATGTCTACACACACATATTGGCTTCATAATACCAGATTGATGACAAATTCCTGATTGACGTGTATATAGTCGGTTGTGAAACAAGAGGTTGTCCAGTCTGGCAAAAGAAACATCTTTGTGCGATCAATTGTTACTTGTTCAGGGCTGGCTGTGAAATTAGGTTCTCTATTTAGTGGTATTAATTGTCACTCAATTTAAATTATATAAACCGTTTGAATATTAATGGAGATACAAAAAACTAATGGCAATCGCAAAAGCTCAATTACCAAAACCATTGGCATCTTAAAGCAAGCATACAATTTCCATTACAGTCTTCATATTATACGCTATCTTCATATTACATACAAGATTTCCCTTAACATCCAATATTTCCTCCAGAAACTCTAACCAATTCCCGCCACCCAAACCAAAACCACCAACAGCGAAATTCCGATCATTTCACCGCCATCTAAATATATCGGGTATCGGATAAATGGTAAAAAACATCGGGTGATGGCGAGTCGGTGCAGGTCGCCGATGATTTGTGCGCGCGCAGGTGCACACGCAAATACATCGCGACATTCGGTTTCACCGTCTCAATTGGCATTTGTACGTAGTTGTCAAACTTTTGTGAGATTTGCTCTTGTATCTCAGCATTTTCTGGAGACATAAGTCCGATTGAAATATTTTAATGAGAATGCACTGTATCAGCCCATATACGTCTCACACAAGCCTGCCCTACAATCGAAAGTACTGCTGAGAGGGGTTAGGCCATATAGTCCATCACGCTGGCCCAGTGCGGGTTGGTAATGAGAATGGAAAATTTATTGTTTTTTTTTTCGTTGTTAAGAAAATTTCGTTGGAATTATTTTAAATTCTGTTATACGTGGACTATAGCCATATCGGGCATAAATTTCTGACTTCGGGCTGATAATGAATAGAAAAATCCAATATCACTTTGCCCGACCCAAGATACGTACCCGATCCCTAAGCTTTGCAATTATACCGTAGTACAATTGTTCCATCGAGGCAGTACTTACAAATTAGTTTGAAACAAAAATCACTCATATTTTAAACTATAGCACAAAGTTTGAGCACCGCATCGTCATAAGTCTGGTCCGTCGATAAATCTATGAAAATGAACGTGACTTTAATGTCACTGAAACGCTTTCATGATCTGACCGGCCGTGGGCCGCACTCGGCGCGTCGGGTTAAATATAATTCATTACTTTATTTGTGTTTGTGAGTGTTGGCAAAGATAGTATATGGGTTTGAATACCAAGATAATAAGGCTGGCTTATTGGCATGTGTGTATTAATGTATTAATCGTGCCCTGTCGGGAAAAGTGATATTAGATTTTTATATTCACTATAAGGAGGTCCAGGAATTTGTGCCCGATATGGCGATAGGCACGCCCCCAATATCGTGGGACGGAACATATAACACATACTCTGCCTTCTGGGATAAAATCGTGAATATATGTAAGTATGTGTATTGATAGTCAACTACCATTCATTTTAATAATAATATTGTTTGTGTGAATTGAATTTGCGAGTGTTGAATGGAAAAGCTATTTGGATTACATTTGTGTGTCATAATTGTACTAAGGTTTTTGCTGGTATTTAAAATAACAGTGATTGAATTTATGAATAGACTCGAAATATCTCCTTTTGGATAAGTAAAGAACAGTGTGAGAATACCAACCTTCTATAAAGATTTTTGATGGTCTGTGATGGTATGCGCTTACTTCATTAGTTGTATTATTAGTATAGTTTTGCAATTAAGTATTTGTGAAGGTTATTTTAATGTAAGGTTTTTAAAATATCAAATATTGAGCATTAAATAATAACGGGGTCGATAGCTGCCTAACGGGTTTTGTTTGTAACCAAGCTTAAATTACAGTAATTTTCCCTCGTGTCCTTTACCAGACCTCTACAATAAAATCATATAAACCGTCACGCCGCTCACATACCATTATTTTCAAGAATAATGAGAATCGACAATTAATTATTTTTATACTGAATCCATCCCAAAGTCCACAACTAACGCACGCCACTGACATCGGAGTGCAAGCCGGCCCAAATATACACGCGTGACGAGGAACTCCCCCCCCCACCCCCGTCCCCCCTCGCGTCTCCGCGTCGATGCGACAAATTAATACCTGCTGGACGTCTCGTACTTTGTTGACGATAGATTTGGATAATTTTAATATTTTCGCTGAGGAAATTGCTGTTCAATGACAGCTGATGAGGTTTTTTTTTGTTTTTAAGTGGACTAAAATGGCGCATTTCAACAAGATTTTTTACACAAACAATTGTATCAATGGACTTCACTGTAAGACATCTTTCATTCAATATTACACGCGAGTGATTGCTGGTTATCAGTAACCAGTTGCCACAATTATGACGGCCTCATTGTGTATACAGAATTGATGATAGGGAAAAGCAACACACTTTGGTGGGTCCCTATGACGGGTAAACCGCTGTTTACGGTGGTCGGTACTTGAGCGGATGCAAACCTACCACCAGCATTTATTTTCGAATATATTTATTTTTGAACACAAACACTGATGACAATTAGTCATCATCAACATAACAAAATCTCTCCTTAGATTTTCTATACGTGTTCCAATAATATCCTAACAAGTGATTAGACCTTAGGAAGGGAAAGAAATGAATTATTTCTCTTGGATAAACATTTCGGAGGTCCAAATATTCCCAACGTACTTTCCTACTCTTTTTATTGCAAATAGTAGCGCATTTAAGTGATTGCTAAGCTGAGTACCCGGGTTCGAATCCCAGGTCGGGCAAGGTAATATTAGATTTTTCTATTCATTATCAGCCCGGAGTCAGGAATTTGTCACATCATGGGACGGAACATTCAAGGCGAAATGTGAGTGTCCTGGTAGCGCCTCTGCCTACCCCTTCTGGGAAAAAAGCGTGAGTTTATGTATGTATGTAGGTGTAAATATGAACGGATTTCTTTTTTTCTGGCATAACAAGAAAAAAAATTGCTGAAGAAGTTTCTTTTACCATTTCTACCTCATAATTTCTCAAGCGGTGGTATTACTCCTCAATTCAAAACATCTTATAGAAAGCTATTCGAAAAAAATGATTTAAAAATAGGACACCTAAATTTCCACTAAACCTGCACAGCGAAATACTCAATTATACCATCGCTAAAAGGTACGAGCCGAAATAGCGAGCGTGATAATAGTGCCGAGACGCAGTGTCCTTCCATCTGGAACACTTAAGACGGGATCTATAGACACGCCTCCCCAGCCTCCCCTGTCGCCTTGCTATAGATTTTTTCCCTTTTTACACCGTGCCACGTTCAGATATTAAACACTAGTAAATATTACTCTACTTCTCTTGTTTTTTTTTGTTTTTTTTTAGGAGAACGTCTTGAGTTGTCTTCAGTATTGAGTAATCACGAAGCAAGGAGGTTTTGCTCGGTTGTGATTGCACAATTTGTTCTTTTTTTTTGCAAAGAAATGTAAAATATTAAAATGCCAGTTTAGCCACTTCCGTTCTTTATTACTATTAAAGCCTATATTAAGAAGAAGAAAGCGAGTATTTTTTATGGAATATAATAGATAAAGCCTTAGCGCACTACTATGAGAAATCAATACGCAAATAACGTGGCCTGACATTAAAAAGTATCCAGTCTGTCCTACTTATAAAATTTCCGTCTTGTATTTGATATTAGTCCAAGTGTATCATATCAATAAAGCTTTTATGTTTTCATCGTTTTATGTCATGCTACTGCTAAGAAAATATTTTCTTCCAGTAGCGATTAAAGTACCAAATCCACTGAAATACCGGGAACTGAGTATGACCTTAATGACCATGAGAACAGTGGGCACCCAGAAAACATTGAGACTCGATGGATTTCTTATAGAAATAGGAAGAGATAAACTAAATAAAAACCTAAGGACATTCGGGTCTCAATAGCATTCAAAATAATGAACACAAAAACGCGCCAATTTTTATTATTAGTAATTTTTTATAAGGATATATTTAAGCATTGCAATAGTCGTGCGACGGTGTTGCTCCTAGTTGGATTTCTAGTTAACTTCGCTGTGGAAATTGAAATTCCATTAAGGAGATTGCTTTTTAACGTGCCGGCACTGGGAGGACGCGGGAGGGTAGAGGAGAGTGGGGAGGCGCCGTATCGCTGTGGGAGGTATCGGGGGCACTGATAGAAATACTGAGTGCCTCCACTTTTTTGCGATAGTTTGAGTTGGAGTGGGGGTACGTACTTCCTTGTGATGTAATTTTATATAAAGATTTTTTAGTTTTTATCGTGTTTTTAATTAGGTTATATAATGCCGTGTTTTGATTGAGAGGAACACGGGTGTAGATACACGGTTTTATATACTTATGGTTTTGTTTAAGACTGAATATGGCTTGGCATCTTAGACCTAATGAAAATCCTTAGTTTAAAATTCCTATACTACGAGACTCCTTCTGACAGAGTTGAATAAAGCATACAGTTACTAAAAAGCATCTTTGTTATAAAACAATAATATCCATCAATCAATATAATAACATAAATTATCAATATCCTGTAACTTTGTACAATCTGCTACACGTAAAAATACAACAGCCTCCGAAAAACTGTTAAAAAAGCATTTACCAATAGCGCGCGTCAAATCACACCTATATCCGTAGACGAGCGAAAAAAAACGCGGGGAAAATCTACGTGACGTATCACGACGCCAATAGCCAATGGCATATCGAACCTTCGGCTTCGACCGTCCAGTTTACACTGACCCCCCACACCTCCCCGCGACCCGCGCGATGCACACGCCGCAGGAAAACGCCGAACTCAATCGAAGGTCACGTTAAAATAGCCGAGCGATATCGAGTACCGACGGCGGCACGTGATTGGCTGATCGGTTCCGCGCGATTGGGCACAACAGCGCACACTCGAACCGATATTTACCACGTTCGACGTTTGAATTTGAACGTGTGTGCGTTCTGAAACCGCCTTCGATAGGTATTTAACATTCGATAGACGTAGGTATCGATTTAAATATAGAACGCGTTTAGATTTCGAACGCGATTGGATTTGAATTTAGCACATGTTGTATTGCATCAATAAACAAAAAGTAGACTGACAATGTCTATACAATTTTCAAATAACTGTCAAGAATATAATAGGCGCGAAAGTGTGAAAGAGACAAAGAGAATATGCGGCCAGTATTTATCTCTCAGTTTGTGATACTATTGCGCAGTCTACATCTACGATTGTGTCACATTAATGTACGCTGCCGTCCTAATAATTTAATCTGTTTCTATTCATGTTATAGAACTGATTTATTATGACTTGGCATCGGTTCGTATGCGTCATTAATTACAGGTGAGTGAAAAATTGAATTGCTTGCGATATGAAATAATGCTCGTTGTGATATTAAACAGGGTTTATACTTTTAATTTGCTAATATAATATAATTGATATTGTTATTTCGTAATTTAATTGTAATGCGGGACTTTTACAGGAAGAAGAAATTTCAATAAAAACTCATTTTAAAAACCTGTATGGTGTGTAGATTTCTTTGTAATGTTTCTTCACCACTAAATGCGTGGCATTTTACTTACACAGCAGTTAATGTACTCCATGTATATTTTTCGATTTATAGATTGTTAGATTTAATTTGTGGAATGTTCACGCAACACTAATTTACCGATCGTAACTGTCGGTTCTGTTAATCGCACGTTTAAATTTAGAATGCAGCGTTCAAATATTATTGCGTATTTACTAACTCGACACTTAAATGTCAGTTTAATATGACACGTACATATCACAGGAAATTCGTTCAATATAAATTTGTTTCGGTTTTGGTTTCGATCAAGCTGGAGTATTTGTGTCGACTCGACTATATTTCGACGGCTTTGCAAATGAGGACTGTGTTCAATTTTCTTGTATGCAACAAAAGACTATTAATAGCATCTTCGACATTAGATTATTAATTACATTATCAATGAATTACGAGAAAGTATGCAAATAAATAAAAAAAAAATTACTATCTGAAAGTTTCCACAACAATTTCAAAGTCATATTTCATCAACACTCACTAGGCTAGCATTGAAGACTTAACCCTCCCAATCTTGGAGGAAGCCCGTACTGAATGGGACGTATATGGGATTATATTATTATGATTTTACAACAACTGTCATTTTTCAACGGTCGAACGCATGTTGATTTAAATTAAGAACGTCTTCAAACTTCGAACGCGACACGAAGACATTCGAAATAAGAATTATTAAAATGTGACTCATATTTATGTAGATAATAAAACTGAAAACGATATCAGTATGATGACACAAGCGATGGGGCGATGAACTTTGAGTTTAAATTTAGATCATTTTTGTATGTATGACAAAGTGGCTGCACTGTACCTGATGAATCCAAATAGAATATCGAGCTGTAACAGACCATTATCAATCAACTGATGTATTCAGAATATGTTTAAAACTAGTGACACTTTTGGTTCATGCGAACAGGCCCTTTTTCTTTTAGGTACAGGAACTCTTACCAGTGACACTAACATACCCCTTTCGACCTCCCCCGGGTATCGAAAGGGGAGCTTAAAAGCTTTTCCTCTCAAAAAAAAAGGTGCAGGAACTCCGTATCTGAGCATAGACCTTCCTTAAAGATTTTTACATCAACCTGCAGGGAGCGGACTTCAGCCTGCACTCTGTATTAAGTTGTACCGATACTGCAGTATTGAAAACTTGAACTGCTATGAAAATCGACAATTCCAAACGATATCATTCTTTTATGCCCCATAATCGTTTAAACAATGACATTTTAAAACAGCCTGCATATAATATGATAAATTAGAAAAAACATTGCCGCCATTTTTATAAGCTACACACGACACGCGGCTCCGCCCGTTTATATTTTACGTGGAAAAATATTCTTCCGCATTTCCGGCCGTTTCCGGGCAGATAGCCGCGAATGTACTACGGGGCGTTTTTTTCCGCCCCGGCTTGAAGATAGATGTCCTGCGATTCACTAGGTTTGTGCTTGACTCCTCTTGCAGGAAAATAGCGAAAAATTGCGACGAATTCGTTTCCTCAGCCTTAACTAGAAAAATACGTCGGCATTGTATCAAAGATCAGTATCAATTACGAAGGTAAGGTCAGAGGATGTTGGTGCGTCTTGTGATACCTATTTACAGACTGTTTGGACTTCTAATCAACTTTGAGACGAATATTATTTGGTATGAAGTATAGACTAAGGGCCTTATTCATAGACAGATTTAAAAGACTGCCTCGCTGGCGTAGTTGTATTACGGTACGGTTACAAAGCTGAGGTCTCGGGTTCGAGTCCCGGGTCGGGCTAAGTGATATTGGATTTTTCCATGCATTATCAGTCCGGAGTCAGGAATTTGTGCCCGATATGGCGTCAGGCTCGCCCCCTATGACATCGTGGGAGGGAAAATACAAGGCGAAACGTGGGTGTCCTTGATTGCGCCTCTGCCTAACCCTTCTGGAAAAAAAGCGTGAGTTTATATATGTATGTTATCAGAAGTAAACAAAAGCTACGTCGCTGGATGCAGGCCGTTTCTAACAGGTCGAGATCCATGTGGAGTTCCATAGAGGAGGCCTATGTCCAGCAGTGGACTTCCTGGGGCTGAATAGATAGAAAGAAAGGAACTAGGTCGTCGAAAGCTACAGAGCTACTATACTTAACTTCAATATAATCATTAGCACATAAACATCAGTGACGTCATTATGGGATCGGCTGCCATTGCTGAATATTCGCTCTACCGTTGGACCCATCGTGCGATCTGGGTTGAGGACACACTGGGAGACAAATATTTTTAAAAGTATACCGTTTTGAAGGGGTTTGACACATCTATCAATCTAAACTAAGCGCTCGTCGCCTATAGAACCTATAACACAATATTCCAAAAATAAATAAATAAATACACCCAACAGTCACATACATAGTTCTGACCCCACACTAAGATCGAGTCTTGTGTCGAGGGAATCACAAACTACGAGAGACTTTTCGGTCTCACAAGCACCCAGACCCGAAACAAATACCTGTGGAACACACAAACATTTGTTTCGGTGCGGGGATCGAACCCGCGGCCTCTCGTTTCCAACCAACGTCTAACCAACTGCGCCACGGAGGTTGTCAAAAATAGGCAGTTGGTAAATACATTGTCAGTTTCGTTTACCCGCTAGAGATTTTTCTGCACCCATGAAGGTCTCCAATGAACAGCACATGAATATCTACAATTCTTGGATTGTAAATGCATGCTGGCCACTTAAATGGGGGGGGGGAGGAGGAAAGCGGTAACCACATACACCGAACGATCGTTGCAACAGGTTCGTTTTCTGTGAGCGACCAACCTAGTTGAACCGCCCATTTATACAGTAGTCTCTACCACTTTAAAATACCTATCTAATATTACTCCAGTGCTATTTTTCTGACCCACACGTGATGATATTACTTTAAAACTCCTATGTTGACTTATTTATACATAGATACGTACATAAACTCACGCATTTTTCCCAGAATAAGTAGGCAGAGGCGCTACCAGGACACCCACATTTCGCCTTTTATGTTCCATCCCATGATGTGAAAGGGGGCGAGCCTACCGCCATATCGGGCACAAATTCCTGACCTCGGGCTGATATTGAATAGAAAAATTCAATATCACTTTGTCCGACCCGGGATTCGGACCCGAGACCTCAGCTTAGCAGTCGTATCGTAGTACAACTACGCTACCGAGACAGGCTTACCGTGCAATACTATATTTTCGATTATTTACTATAGTTTCGATCGAAAAAATTTAGTCAAAAGAATAGTTGCAGTACTCCCGGTGCGTCGCCCGGCTTACCGAACGCCAGTGCAGGAATATGCTCGATATGCACGTCGCTCCCACTCGAACCCGGTGAAACATTGCGTCCGCTATGGACGGGACGTGTCGATAAACATTTGAATACAACTGTGATTTCTATTTTGTTTACTATATTAGTACGTGATAAGTTGGAGAAAGTGACTAGATTGAAACCCAATTAGGAGGTAAAGCTCGAAGGACATCACTGGTTATTTCCAACAGATCACCGCAGAAGACTTTGAAGCTCTTTGTTCAGGTGGTCATTCTGTGGTTGAAGATGACAATAATGATTATGTTTCATGATAGTCGGAATTATGGTAAGTTTCTGGAATGACGCTCAATGTAAGATCTGCAAGATTATTTATTATTTATTATTTATTATTTGTAATGCGGTAAATAGCCTCAGGTTATATTTATTAAAGTGGTTCGTTTCAGAGAAAAAACAACACAGCAATATGTCTGCAACCTAATGTTGGCTACATAATATGTCTGCAACCCAACAAAATTGGGCTTAGACCCCTAAATCATACTTAAAATTCTCGACTGATATCATAAATATAATTAAGCACACCGACATATTTGTGTCAATTGAAAAGAGAGATTAATCTATCGATAGCCGATTCTATATCTATCTATATTAGCCCATATACGTCCCACCGCTGGGCACGGGCCTACTCTACAATCGAGAGAATCGATTGAAAGTGGTTAGGCCATATAGTTCACCACGCTGGCCTAGTGCAGGTTGGCGGTCTTATATATCGTAGAAATTCTTTCAAATCGCTACGGTTTGCAGGTTTCCTCACGATGGTTTCCTTCACCGTTATAGTGATATATGTAAGTAATATATATCTCATAGCTCTTAGAATCAACCAGAGAAGTCACTGTACCATGCCAGTTCAAAAAAATACAGCGCCAAATATTTCATTATCGATACTTCAACCCTTTCCCAGCACTACCCAGCATGCGCTGCCGATATAATATTTCACATTTAATAGTGATGCGCCACGAAAAATCCCCCGCAGATGGCTCTCGCATTTATATTTTACAGGAATTCGGTTTCCATATTGGATTTAGTTTGAAAATTTTCTACTTTAGCGTATACGTTTGAATTAATATCGTGTTTATTCGCAGACGTTCCTCGCTCTCGAGTTGGTAAATGGGATTTTTAAAGTTCTTTACAGATACTGATATATGCACTTGAGTGTGGCTTGAATGAGACGAGATTGCAAGTTGGGGTTTGCACATCTGGCTTTTCGTTGTTTTCGTAGTTAACTATCGGTTTCATGGTGAAATAATTTTTTTTACACCCAACATTCACGTGCATAGTCCTGACCCCACATTAAGATCGAGTCTTGTGTCGTGGGTATTAGGATCTACGAGAGACTTTTCGGTTTCACAAACACCCAGACCCGAAACAAATATCTGTGGTTCACACAAATATTTGTCTCGGTGCGGGGATCGAGCCCACGGCCTCTCACTTCACAGCCGGCGTCTAACCAACTGCGCCACGGAGGCTGTCAAATTGTTAAAAATGTGCTTCTAGATTTTCATAGTGTATTAAAAGGTCGATGAAGTCCTATAAATCCGCACCAGGGTTGCACATTAGTGAATGAACCACTGTAAATGGTAGAAAAGGACTATTTGATAATTATTTAATTATTAGAGTAATTAAAAGTAATTAAAATAAATAATAATAAAGAACAGTAAATGAAACACGTCAGCAAAGTTGCTTTACGTATTTTTTGTACAGGAAGACACCGGAATCAGTGTTGTAATTCTTGTCCCTATAATTAAGAATTGCTTCATGATAGCAGACTGAGGCAGCCTCCATTCATCCAAAGACTTGTTTCATATCAATAGCTTCAACCCATCCAAAGAATGATATGCCACAGTGGATTTAATCTTTATTACAAACATTACATTGACCCCTACTAACTAGACTATTGTTTGAACATATTTTTTTTATTGTAATGAATTGTGAGACGAGCAGGCCATTCGCCTGATGGTAAGCGATTCGACGCTCATGGACAGTAGCAAAACCAAACACCATGAATTACAACGCAATGCTCGGCATTCCACTGCGCTCGCCATACTGAGAAATAAGATGTTAACTATACATTATATTAACGATTTTGAATATTCTTCAGTTCTTACCCAAATTCTGCAAGCAATCAAGCTTATCAAAGCTTACATGAATGAAGCAATGACCTCATTACACAGCAAGCCGGGAACAAACTTCACAGGGCACATAAAGCGTATTTAGTTTTTTTACATTTTTCAATATAACGCCTGCGCCGCAGACGGTTAACTAAAAGTTATTCTCTCACCTTGTTTTTAAATAAAATCAAAGCGGCAACTTGGTCCGTTCTTTATGGAGTTCATAAAATGGCGATGCTTGGCTGTTTGTTTTGTAAGTTTCAAAGGAGTTTGCGTGCATTTGGGCTTGTGTAATGGTTGCATTAATGTAGAAATAGTATATTATGTAGTGAAATAAGTGCATCTAACACCGTAACAGTTATTTACATACTCCCGAGCCCACTTTAAGATTCAAGGGTTGTTTTCTGTATTAGGAACTACGAGAAATTTTACGGTTTAATGACACCCATGTTTAGAGCATTTTTTATGAATCACGCAAATATTTGCCTTGGTTCTATTAACCACTTCTCGTTTACTCTCTTCGGCACAATAAATTCAGATTGCAACAGATATACCTGCTGAATCTATAACACAACATACCTACTTTTCATGAAGAATCCTCTGTATACAAATGCTACTGTCCAGATACTCACCAACTTAACATCTTATGTCTCAGGGTGGCAAGCGTATTGGAATGCCTAGCATTGCTTTGTATTTAATGGTGTTGTTTGGTTTTGCTACTATCCATGACACTGTCTACCATGTCGGTCGTATCGCCTACCATCAAGCGATTGGCATGCTCGTCTTACCATTTATCGTAATAAGGTATACACCTCTAAGGATAGAACACACTGTCCATAACTTTAGTGTTATAAGTTTTTGTATGTTTTGTGTCTCTGTCATTGGTGTGTCATTTATATAAATAAATAAATTTAAAAACGAATGTCCTACTCAAACACGCCTCAAAAACCATCAAATATTGCTGAACAAATAACGATGCAGTTGTCGTGTAAAAATCGCGCGAACAGAATCCTTTGATACGCGGCAACAGTTCTCAGAGCGGAACACGTTGCATTTTAACAAGTTTAAAATACTTTATGCATAGACATTACGGGAAGCTTTCTGTACCGGGGAAATTTCATCCGATGTGCGCGTGGAATTGAGGGTTCTGGATTGGTAATTTGTAAAATTGTAGTTGCAGTTTGCAATTGCTGGGACAAAATAAAGCAAATTATTATATTAGCCTTTGAGCTAGACTTACTAATTGATGTCAGGCTTCATCTGGAATCTAGTCCAACGCTATGGTCGACAGTTAATTCATTGAATTCACATACACTCAAAATATTTTTGATAACTCTTAGGTATGCAGTTTTCCAGGAAATGCTTTGCTTCGCTGTTAAAATGAGAGGTAATTAAGTCAGTGACTTGCTTTTGTCGTCATTTCATCGCTCATTGAAGTACAGGACTGTCTAAAAGAGATATCCTAATAACTTTTGCGTAGAAAACTGCCCACACCACCTTACACCAATCCACAATTCTCCAAATCCGTGGATGTAAAATACCACCCAGCGGCAGCCAATAGCGTCGGCCAATTTGAATATAGAACGCTCGCCCGGAATTTATAACGGACACACGAAACTTAAACGTTCGGCTTCGGGCAGCGTTCGGCCACCTTTCGGCATCGCTGCAATCGTCGGGGGAGGAATTGTTTCTGATAATGTCGTTTGCATGTGAGGATTATTGCAAGTGTTGCATTTTGTTTTTAAGCATATGCTGTACTGTACTAGTCCGTATTGCCCACTGCTGGGCATAGGAGTCGTTTAGGAGAAAGAGTTCGATTGAGAGGGATTTAGCCCATAGTCCTCGAGCTGGGCTAGTGCGGGCTATAAGTAGTAAAAGCAAATCTCATTAGATTGTTTCGGATGTTGTGTATCTACGAATATTCCCATACATATTTCATTGCGTTTAATAAAGGAGTTTTCAATAACCGAAATACTTTGAGATGTATAATTTAATGTCGAACAGTTGAAAGTTGTCAGCACTGCTTAAGTACATAGTCTTTGAAGTTGAAAGGTAAAAGAAAAAGAAAAATTAAATGAGCGACCGAATGCAACAGCAAAGCTTTTACTTTATGTGGAATTTCTGTTGGAAAGTATATATACTGGTCGGCTAGCATCATCCGCTCTACCCGATAACTACTTGCGTCGCACATGGGATAAAAAACGTATTTTATGTAATAAACAAGAACATTTTTCTACAATATATCGACATCAAAACTCTCATGAAATTATCCATTCCAATGTTACATTCTTAAAATCGAAAACTTATACATTTATCGTCCGCCTAAGGTATCGATCCGTACCACTCAGTCTTAAAATAAATTACAAAGCGAATTACAACTACCAAAATTAATTTCAAATCTATGATTAATAAGGAGTTTACGCCTTACAAAATCTCCATACATATGTTTTCCCAATTTTCCCAGCTACTACTTATCACAAAATGTAAGTTTAACCCAAAACGCTGGAACTAATAATGCAACAGACTCCAGATTGCACCAATACATAGCACCTGGCCTGGCAAAGTCCTTGTCACCCGCCCCCACCCCCCGCCTACCGGGAGGGGGTGGCTTGCAGATATCAACCGTATAGTAGAACGTGTGATTTTTTGCTTCATATTTATTGCTTTTAGTTTGCGGGTTCGGTAGAGTTTGTGAGTCTTGTTGGGATTATTAGGTGCGGAATAAAGTTAGTACAATAATTGAATGAATATTATGGAGAGAGGATTCCATCGTATCTTGCCAGCGATACTTCATCGTCTGGTGATGACCAACTGTTCAACCCTGGTGAGCTTTATCGACCCTTCGATCTCCTCTCATTTATTGTACAATATGTCTCTCCTATTTAAGTCAGTTATAAACGTTTTTAAGAGAGAGGTTACAGAAGATTTGTGAGACGTGGCAACGTTTTGGAAGCTAATATTAATTTGCTAAGCCAACTGAAAAAGAAATTAAGTGATGATTGATTATAATTTTTAAACTATCCACATATTCTCAAATGATGATTTATCAACGGTATTTTAGATTAGCAAATAGCTGATTGTTTGAAGAAAATTCTGATGACTTATAAAATCAAGTTTTACAATGACCTAGGGCAACATGAAGAACTAATGCTTAACTGTCTCTGTAATTTGATGGTGCATAGACACTTTCAAACTCCTCCTAACTATGCTGTACTATAGCTTATTACTGCTAGACGTAACGCACTAAAATTATTAAATGACTCACTGTTGATAACTCTATTAATTATTTCAGGTGTCAGTTATTACATTACCATTTAGTTGAATCATACACTAGTCCCATCGAACAACTGTTCTGAAACCATCTCAATAACTTACTCAAAACCACACCTCATAAAATCATATATTCCACCTGCCCACGTGACTGTGTCAACACCACAAAAAACCCACAAACCCCATAAAAATCCCACAGTAGCTGGGATGGTCGCGGAATTCCCACGCCCAGAGGTTGGCGCAGGAAAAAACTTGAAAACGTAGCGGGTAGCGCTGGGTTGCCTGGCCGGGATCATAAGGCATTTTTCCGAACACACACGTAGAGCCTCACACCCGAATGTACCCCCCTCTTCCCTGATCTGGCCGCCCGATTGCACAGAGTAGACGGGGCGTGTGCGGACAGAGGTTGATGTGGAAATTGTTTTGAGTGGGCGCTGAGATACATTTTTTTTGTGGATTTTTGTTGATATGGTTGGGTGGTGTTAGAGTGAGATTTAAGCAAGAAAAAGCTGCTATAATATAGCACTATTAAGAAATATGTAATAACGTAGTATTTTATTTTATTTTAGTGTACGCCAACTTGTTAAGTAAGTTTGATTTCGTTGTCAAAGTAATCCGAGTTATAGAGAAAGATAAGTAACATAAAAATTAACTAACTTATTTCAGTAATTCTGTCTATAGAAAGTCTATAAATTCATACTAAACAAATAACCCCATTAAAATCATTATAAACCCGACCAAAAAGCCTCTGTACCACACGCGTGCTCTACCACCACTCTTTGCTCCTTCGTCTCGCCGATAGCCGGCGATGTGTGCGGCTTCGGAACGTTGAAAGACGCCCTGTGACGCTGGTGCCTTCCTGAAAATGTATGCTACCCCTCCCCTAGGACCTCCCACAGGACCCCTAGGACCCCCTTCGCACACAGCCAAACGGGAAAAAACTGGGAGAGCGGGTTGTGTGAGTGCTGTGAAAGATTCCAACGGGGTCTGTGTGCGTGTAGCTGGTAGTGTGTTTATTGACATTTTTCTACATGAAATTTTATGTGAGCAATTTAGATGGTGTATATAGGTGTGTGTGTGTGCGTCTGCGTATGTGTGTGTGAATTATTTGCGGTCGCTTTCGATGTTAGCGGAATGCTGAAAGGTTGTAATTAATTCTTTTCAGTCCGCTTCGATGTTTTAGAGTTGTCGCTTGATATTATGCGATTTGGTATGTAGTGGTTGTTAGGATTGAATAGGGATTGTGGTTATCAAGAGGTTATATGTTATGTCTGTGGGTTTTTAGTATAGTTAATTGCGTCCCAGATATGACCGTGGTGTGTTTGAAAAAAGGTACAAAGTATTGACTGTTTCCTTTGATGTCGGTAATTTAATATTGTAATTATGTAATGTGAATGTCTTAACCATAATAAGCACTCATTTGTATGAGATCTTTGATACTTAAATCATTTGATTTTGGTACTGTATTTCAACATCTTTCTACTATGTCACATTACCTTTTAAACGTAAATACGTTACGAAGGGGTAATTTCTAATGAAAAGATTTTCAAAAATGAGTATTTCAAAGAATCAACATCTTTCTTTATTATTAACTGCAATTAAAGTATACATAATAATTATTACGCATAATCTTGAAACATCAATAATATTTTTGTTATAGATCAGAGACTAAATTGCACTTTTCCCAGGAAGCCAGGAATTTGTGCCCGATATGGCGATAGGTTCGCCCCTTTCTAATCGTGGGACGGAACATTAAAGGCGAAATGTGGGTGTTCTGGTAGCACCTCTGCCTACCTCTTCTGGGAAAAAGACGTGAGTTCATGGATGGATGTATGTACTAATAATAATATCTATTGTATAAGGAAAATCTCAAATATACTTCCCATTATTTTGTGTAGTGAATATAACACAAGTAAATCCTGCGGGATCTGTCGCGTCCCACATAAACTTTTTATTTTTATTCTCCTGTCCGACGGTAGCGGGAAATATAGATTCTAGTTTAACTCCATTCCACTAGAAATATTGTACTTATGCTCAGTATTAGTTTTTGAAGTGCAGTTGGTCGCAGTTTTACTGTAGTTGGTTGTGCTGGACCCCTGGCATTGCGAAGGTCTATGAGCGGCGGTGACGGCTTACCATCAGGCGGGCCGCATGCTCGTCTGCCAGCAAAAGCAATAAAAGTTGGTTAAGAAAACGCCTGAGAGATCAAGCTTGAATTCAGCACTGAAAAAAATGTTAAATGAACCGTGAAAGTTGTTTCGGGTCTGGGTTCGCAGGCCAAAATCAAACTCATCGTTTCTGATAATCATGACAGAATTTGGCTCTTAGTATAGGTTCAGGACTATTTGTATGGCTTTTAGGTGTATGTATAAAATAGTTTCTGGTAAGTATATTTTTTATGATAATGCCATTCTGAACAAACATTTTCTTCAAGGAGTTTGACAGTAACCTGTTGAAAGCTGCCTGCAACTAGAATCTTTGCCACATTTGCAATAACTTCTTTAATTATTTTAGCTCTACCACGTTATCTTTTAATTAAAAGTGTATCATCCAACCTACACTGGTAACAAGGCAAGTATTAATAATAAAAATATATTTAAATATAATATTAAGTTTTGTTTTAAGTTTAAGTGTTTGTCACACAAAAATCAAACACATTTTGTGTCCATACCACTCAATATCTTGAATTCATTTGAGCCCCATAACCCAGAACTGAAACATTACATCACTAAGCCTTTCATTTCACACCACTCCCAAACATTATATATATCACCATTTCACCATAAAAATAACTTAATATTCAGATATCTGTTAAGAGACGGAGCTGCACGCGAACATGCGCCGCCCAATGCCACTTCAGACAGACATTTCGTTTTTATATACGTAATACGTAGCTAACTCCTGCGCTTTAATGGCAGGATTATTCAAGGAAGGATTAGCTGCCGTGTTTTTGCTAGATTTTTTAGCATCTTTTAATTTTTTACTCTAGTAGACGTCTTTGAGCTAAAGGGTTGAGTAATAAGAATTATTTGCGGATAAGTCTGAGATCTTGTAACGTTTTATGTTTTCTCGTTAATGTTTATAATGTCGCGTTTGCTTGATAAAATTAAAGCTTCATTACTACATGGAAATATAATTGACTTATTGGTAATTGATTTAAAATTCCTTCTATAGGTCCACTTTCCAAAATGTCTTAATCAGATGTATAAATCGTAATATATGCAAGCCATTCCATGACAGTCTCTACAATGGAATAAGATAAATGCCGGAAAATGAATATCCGAATATAGATGTAAAATACGTAACACTAGGCATGTTACACGAGATTTAAATAATGCAACAATATTGAATTACATTTTATTATAATTGACGTTGTCAACCATACAACATAGACCAACTCAACTTAACACAAACTCCACAGGATTCAATCTGCAAACTGAGATATATCATTGAACCATTTTCAAATATTTAGATAACCTGAATGACATGAGAGTCAACTATCTTACAAAAATATTGCGAAGACTATGAAGAAAGCGAACTGTAGCACGTGCTGGCAAAACACCAGGTAAAACGAACTACAAATATGGTACCAAAAAGATTCCCTCAATTTCTTACACCCATGTAAATTAAATTTTGATATTGAACCCAAAAGTTCACCTCTTTAATACCTACTTAGGACTATTAGTTATAATTCCAACCTGTAATTTAGACATGAGTCTACAGAAAAACAGCCGTCAATCTCCACGAACCTCGCTCACGAAATCAATACATTTTTTATCATTTATTAAATGAGAGTTCGCCGGTACTGGATAAATAGGTCGCGTGCCACCCCACCCCCACTGGGGGGAGGGGGGAGGCATCATATATCTCGATTCCGAGCACTCAGTTCACACTGAGAGGTAATTGCTGATTCCTATATTTTTACCTAAGTAGTGTCTATGTATGTTACTATGTACTGAGCTCTACAGTTAATATTTAGTATGTTAATGATTTTTATGTTTAATGAGATGGTACTATACTGCACTATAACAGCCCATATACGCCCCACTGCAGAGCACGAGCCTCCTCTACAATTGAGAGTACGATTGAGAGGGAATTGGTCATATAGTCCACCACGCTGGGCTAGTGTGAGTTGGCGGACTTTGCATACCATATAAATGATTAGAAATCGCTTTGGTATGCTGGTTTCTTCACGATGTTTTTTTCCTTCACTGTTGTAATGGAACGGTGTAGTTGTTAAACTATAATAGAAAAAGTAGGGTTGAAGGTAGAGTTTTATCGAATGGTATTGGAAAAGGATATGGCGAAGACGATACGTTTTTGAGCTGTTATAGATGAAAATGAATTACGTTTTTATTTGATTGTAATGCATAATATTTAAAACCATAATAGTCTGAGATAGAAACTTTTCTACTGAAATTTCACAATACGAGTATATAAACATTTTTTCATTTTTTGTCCCATGAACGATTTCTAGTGTAACACAGAAGCATTATTCCTGGATATAAATATTTATCCTTATAGGAATCTTATCTGGACCGATCGTCAGGCGAGTATCTGAACTTTGCAAGAATTGTTCTATACAACAATTACTTCTCGTTAACCTCGGGTTTACACAAAAGGAAAAGGGTCTACTAGCATATTCTATCATAAAGCGGATATCAATGTAGGAAATGTTGATTTCCATTCTTGCTTCAGTAGCAACTTACCCCATAAGATCTGTGCAGGATAATTTGTATATTTTTGGATAATCGAGAGACTAAGTCGATGTCCCTGGATGCTTGGGGAGATCCTTGGGGACGCCTATGTTCAGCAGTGGACTTTAAAGTTATTAGTTTGCGTGGAATTATGGCAAGCAAGCATAATGTGAGAATTTGTACACGTATTACCAAGCATTGAGGAATATTGAATATTGAGGAATATAGGAATGAATTGCATAACAAATGAAAAGGGTGGGGTAATATGATGACTAGTGATTGGTCCCAACAGAATAAGTAAACTCACACGTTCACTTATAGAAAAGGTGAAAATTTCGTGAACTATTTCCCTAACCTAAATTACTCCCCATTCAAAACTTAAATAACACAAACTACAGCCCTCTAAAGACTACAATTGCAACCGTAACAATAGTAAACAATTTCCCTCCCAGTGGTATTGTAAACAAATCGAAAAAAACACGTAGAGTTCCGAACCCTACAGGTAGAGCTACAAACAGCTTCTTATATTCCATTCGCAGACAATAGATACACGAAGGCAGTCTCACACGCTCTATCATACTGCGAACAAAACAAAACATAACTAACTCGGCTATACCTAGATCTAGTGCTTCTGTTGGCGCGGAGCTTTCAATGTTGCACCGTGTTTCACCGGTTTTCAGTTGGGAGTTTTCGTTTTGTGACACTGTATTGATTTTGTAGTTGAGGTTGTGTATTCAGCATAATTTTTCTATTTATGAGACATTGACAGAGGATGGTGTACTTGATGTCAAAGGCTTCGATGAGTCTTATACGTCCTGGGTTGAGAATTTTTGGTACCGTCATTTTTACAGCTCAGCCCATGAGTTTGTATTTGGTACTTTCTTAACCGATACATACTCAACAGTACAAGACGCTAACATTCCAGACCTGCCAACAGAATACTGTCATAATATGTCTGAATCAGTCCTGGATTTGACTGTCACATTTCATCTAATATCATCCGATCAGTTCGAAACATCCTCATGAAGCTCAACAAGTTAACATTTACCTTCAGTTCCAGTTAAGTTAGGATAAAATAAAGTAACTTTAGCAATAGCAATTTGACCGCGTTACTCAACACCGGGACAACTTAGTGAACTTTTAATAATAATTTCCAGGGCAAATCCTAAACTATCAACCACCTACATGCCCAGCCATTACAATGTGCAGCTCTAAGTCTACAACAAAACCTGGGAGTCGTGCTCAAAGCGTGCGAAAGTAGAGCCCTCTTTATCTAAGAGGCGTCGAGGAGGGGCTGAGGGCGGCGGGGGGTACGGGGGGAAGGGGGTGAGGGCCACGGAGGAGGACAAGTGCATCTCAAAGAAATGCAGATTTTACACGTCGCTACTCTTCGGGTGTGTCGGATGTATCGCGTAGACGGTACGGTAGGGAAAAAAGGATTTGGAGCGGGAGAGGGAATTTATTGATAGGATTTGTGGGTGATTGGGTATGGTCTGCAAAAAAAGGATCTTTAAGCATATAGGTTCATCACAAATATTATCGGCAAAGCAAATGAGAGATTGACAGCCTCCGTGGCGCAGTTGGTTTGACACCGCCTGTGAAACGAGAGGCCGCGGGTTCGCACCGAAACAAATATTTGTGTGATCCACAGGTATTTGTTTCGGGTCTGGGTGTTTGTGAGACCGAAAAGTCTCTCGTAGCTTCTGATACCCACGACACAAGACTCGATCTTAGTGTGGGGTCAGGACTATGTATGTGACTGTTGGGTGTATTTATTTATTTATTATTTATTTATTTGTTAACACTCTGTCAGTTCTTGACGAAAAATGTTAGAAATGGGTTGCAATAGAGCCAAATGCAACAGACTTTCACCGGACGATGACTGATTACAACTTCCCTTAAATATGTATAGCACTTGCTTTGCCGGATTTTTTGTAAAGTCCCAGGCAATCTATCTCAATGCAAAAAAAAACACAAAACGATAATTTTAGTTTTCGGTGAGACATTGGTACCTCGATCGAGCCGGTCCATTCTCACTATAAATTAAATTTGGTTCTAAGACTTTTCATTTATATCACTTAGTACTTTTTTTTCAATAAATCACTCGGGGATCACACGGGGCTACTCCTGATGAATATCATTGTCTTTGACCACCCACACTCAGAGGTATCATTGGTGCATAACGTTTAGAAAAGTATAGACTCTTTAGTTCTTGTTTCTTGATAAATCTGCTGCCACTACCCACCGAATATGACACTCATTATACTGAGACGGAGGATTTCTCTAAAATATGTCAAACAGCGCGAGGCCCGCTTGATTCGTCGTGTGCCCTTCATGTAATTGCCGCCTGCTACGTCTTGCACAATAGAAACTTTATGCGTCTTTATTTTCTGATAGATTTCTCGCTTAATTATAACATGTAGAATTTCAATTTTGTCAGGTGATGACTAAAAGTTTATGTTAATAACTTTAGTGTTTAGACAAATATGCATGCAACATTTATCCTACAGGAACTCTCAGAACTGATAGTTGAAATGTATTTTGGTTAAACAACGTGTCCTGCTAGCTGTCATATTGTAACATGCCAATCGAGAGAGCGACTGGATGCGTAAAGCAGCAGACCGGGCTCTGTGCCGTACCTTGGGAGAGGCCTATGTCCAGCAGTGGACTGCAACGGGCTGATGATGAAGATGATGATGATGATGAATCGATAGAGACATCAAATTGCAGGACAAAATGTATTCTT
This sequence comes from Deilephila elpenor, assembly GCA_949752805.1. Lineage (NCBI taxonomy): Eukaryota > Metazoa > Arthropoda > Insecta > Lepidoptera > Sphingidae > Deilephila > Deilephila elpenor. The sequence goes on from OX457115.1 coordinate 10,913,664, forward strand.
ACGCATAACTTGGTATTGATTCATTTCTTCGTTCCTGAGCGGCAGGAAGACATATCAATATCGTTTTTTAATAGGCCAAATGGCTCTACATAAAAAATCAGGCTCTGCAAAGTGTCGAAACTATGGCATAACGAGTAAACAAAGTTAATTATCTAAGTTATAGAACGATATTGTCTTATTTTAATAAAAGCCCCATCTATCAACCCTTTTAGATAATTCGATACATCATTCTCAATCACATGAAATGCACTTTTGGACATCACCCTCCCGAAAGATTTCCAATACCACTTGCATTCAGCTACTTCCTGCAACCTCTCCCTTATAATGCATAGAAATATGAATTGATTTATTCTTCGCCCAATTAATTTAGTACAATGGTCATAGAGTAAAGGTCTCATATTATATTTATAAGGGTCCCAAAGCAAGCTAGGTCTATGTCTTAGGCACCTATCAGTCAATGTAAAAGTTTAATTTTAAATGTTAAAACATGCGGCACACATCAAAATACTTTCCTCCTCCCACACGCCAATAAAATTATACCAAATTATTTCTAATCTCCAAACTTCAGCCATTTGCTAATTAACAAGTTCCGCGGAAACAAATATGTCTCGATACTGGAGGGGCAATAGGGGCGTATCGGGACAGATTCAATAACATTGAACGCTAAACTTGGCACATTACAAGATCGTAATGTGAACCGATTAAAAGCAAAGTTTTTACAAAAGGGCGTGGCTGCGAGACTGCGTTAGGGCGGATTTTATAGAGCTGATAGTACCAATTTTTCATTATAATACGTGGAGAACTAACGGTTGTGGTGGAACTGGAATAAAAAGAAACTAGTTCACAGTAAGGTTCCTACAGTTTTTCAATTATTCTGATCCTAAAAATTCTAGAGTATACGTTAGGATACTACTGTAAATTTTATTAATGACCTCGCTGTTTTGTAAATGGGAGAAAGCTTTGGTGTTGGTATTGCCTATCGTTTGTCTGGGCAGCTTGATCATTGGAAATTCTACATATGTATTGAATTTCGCTCATTTTCTTGATATTATTTGAGAATCAGTAACCCCTGCTCCTGCCCTCGGCTGTCTTGGTAAAGCTTACCTAGCTATAACGTGTCCGGACATTCCTTTCATCTTAGACATAATTAAGTTATGTATGAAATTTGTCAGCATATCTTCATCTGTGAGTCAATTTAAAACCAATGACATTGTTTATGTCTCAGATGTTATTGCAATAGTACTTATGTGTTCAGTTCTTATTTTTTGCCTATTCATTTTACAAACACACTAAAACAGTCACCAATCACACCACTCCACAACTCGCAAGATATGTACAATTAGACAATCGGCGCATCGGTGGACCATGAGCCATTAGGGTTTTAATTGAAAATAGCGTAAAAGCTGTAAATTGTAGGAGTGCAACCCCCGGGGGTGGGGGGTGCAATGTCTCACTGTCCCGCCGGCCCATTATATCTAACTATTGGAACTCCGATGGCAATAAAATTATACCGTTAAAATGTTCTGATGCGGAGATGGAGATGGAATGGAATTGGGGGAATTACGTTGAAACTATGCCATTTTAGTTATCATTTTGTAGGGTTTATATTTCACTGCCATGGTTAGAAAATGATATAAAGTTGAAAGCCGAGGAATATGGCACACGGTGAGTAAAATCCAATTCCATGAAAAAGCTTCAAATTAGACGTTCAAGCTAAATAAATACGAATTTAAGGATTGAATTCCATCACAGTTTTCTAGTAACACTCTATAGAAATACTACGGAAGCCGATAAACCATCTTTCGTTATGATTTTCTTAGCATTAGCTTCACTTACTTTTATACTAACCCGCACTAGGCTAGCGTGGTGGACTATATGGCCTAACCCCTCTCAATCGTAGTTTCGATGGTAGAGGAGGCCCGTGCCCTGCAGTGGGACGTATATAGGCTGATACAGATACTTTCTATGTAATTCTCTAATAGATCCACACTCATTGAAAACTTTCTTATTCCTATAAATCAGGATCAACAGTAACACGCACGAAATATCACCAAAATCAAACAAAATAAAAATATTCAAAGAAGTCAAATAAATGTCCACATCGAAGGATAAGATATAACTATTAATTTATTACCGGCAATGTGTTTTGGCCCAATTATATTCTATTCAAAAACTCGAGTTTTCACCTGCCCGATGACCCCAAAATGTAATTTAATTCTAAAAAAATCGTATTGACCCCTCATGTAAAAACTCTGCCCACGACAGTTAGGTATAGGTGTAGTGGTAATAGGCCACTATCTGCCGCCCGATCAGTTCGATTCCCGAGGGTTGTAATTAGATTGTTAGTCGCATGCGATATTAACGTGTCATGCACTTGGAATGACGTGTTTTGATACTTTTAGTTTATTTATAATAACTAAAATAAGACCAAAAAGAAATATGTAAGTATAGTTTTTTATAATATTTTATTATGAATATACCATACAATTCTTTTAAATATTGTTGTTATTGTTCATCCAAATGAGTATGCAGCTATCTAAAGTAAGATTATAACTTTCAACCAGTAATCCAAAAAATAAATAGAAATACTTTTATATTTTACCTACACTTGAAGGTTTATTAAAAGGCAGCGTACAATATTCAATGAAAACGTACGAAACATAAGAACTTCACAAAATACATTGAACTTTACTAATAGTTATCGTACATAAACAAGTTTTTCTAATCATCTTGAAAGTTCTAGTATGTATACATTATATGTATTATAGTTACAAAATATTTTGACGTATTCAAACCACAAACTGAGAAACATAAGTCACTGTTAATAAAACAACACTGTTAAAAAAAATACAAATATATTTTTGTTCAAGTATCAAAACACCTCGTCCGCAGTTCCGATACATTTTGATGTTGATAAGAAATTCAGTTGAGAATTTAATATACATAATTTCTTTGGAACATTTATAGCCGCCGTGTCGGTTTGTGTGTCCGCGGTACAACCCGCGACTGTTGCCTTTATTTATTACTTTTCTTTCACCCCTCAATAAAGATGTGTCTTTTGAACACGGTTTTTGGAGTCGAAACTTAGTTGACATGCAATTTTATGTCTACAGACAGTGTTAGTTAACAGCCACTGTGACGCAGTTGGTTAGACGCCGGCTGTAAAACGAGAGGCCGCGGGTTCGATCCCTGCACCGAAACATTTGTGAAACACAGGTATTTGTTTCGGATCTGGGTGTTTTTGAGACCGAAAAGTCTGGTAGTTTCTGATACCCACGACACAAGACTCGATCTTAGTGTGGGGTCAGGACTATGTATGACTGTTGGGTGTATTTATTTATTATTTTTATTTATCTTTGTAGATTTAACTTCTGGACATTGGGGCTCATCTACGATTGAGGTTAAAGGCTTAGTCAACCTGGTGGTCTTTTTCGGATTGGTGTATTTACATACTTTCAAAGCCTCGTGAAGAATTCTAAACTAGCTAATTTTCTTTTTGACGTTCAGATGGCTGTGTATTTCTTAAATGGGGATGGTTAAAATATAATAAAATATAATATGTTATAACACTTGGGTTAGATTCAGCACTAAAATATTTTTTAAATCCACTGTTTGTTTCGTTTATGGGTGTTGTGAGTATGTACATATCTCGTAGTTTCTGATACCCACGATACAAGGCTTATATCTCAGCGTGGAGTCAGGACTGTGTTCGGGATTATTGGGTGTATTTATTTTGGATTTGGTGTAATTTGCAAGTTATAATTAACAGTCCGCCCCGTGACCACGACAGCTGTAAAGTAATCAAAACGTGAAAATACAAAAAAAAATATTTTAATGTAACATTCCAAGTTCCGGTTATAAGTATTCTCCGCCCAGGGATTCTTAGCACCCCTGTCTCATTAAAGAGACGCTGGGCACTCGGGGCCGTGGCTATGAGTGACTTTCTCATTGAAGCTGACTAAGAAGAAGAAGAAGAATGTAACATTCGCGTAAATCTAAAAAACCATACATACATACATACATAAACTCACGCCTGTATCCCCGAAGGGGTAGGCAGAGGCGCCACTAGGACACCCACTTTTCGCCATGCATGTTCCGTCCCACGATGTGATAGGGGGCGAGCCTATCGCCATATCGGGCACAAATTCCTGACTCCGGGCTGATAATGAATAGTAAAACCCAATATCACTTTGCCCGACCCGGGACTCGAACCCGAGACCTCAGCTTTGTAACCGTACCGTAATACAACTACGCCACCAAGGCAGTCTAAAAAACCATTATGTATATATCGTTCCATATAATTTAGCTTCTTCTCCTCCACTATGAACAAGAACAATCGCAAATCAAGATACAATTTAAATCTCTAAAAGCGATAGAAACACCACAAAACTATGCACGAAATCCAATCAATATAACCAAATCGGTAATCTAAATGAAATAAATTGGCGTCTGTTAATTGATAGGAGGGGAGGCAGCGATGCGTCACTCGAGGGAGCAGATGGCTGGACTCCAAGATCGAGGATAAGGACTCGGGATATCTTGATACTGACCCTTGGGTAATAGGAATCGGTTGGAAATTGTATTGTAGTTGTATGGCAAGCTTAGTTATGCCGAGCTGCTTAAAGTAATTTTGACGACAACTTTGACAAACACAACTTCGAAAATCTCAATACATTTGGCATCAAGTACGGCACGTTTGATGTAAGTATTTATCGTAAAAAATAGTTGCAATAAGGCCTTAGTGCTTTTAAAATAAACAAATACACACAAAATTGTCATATTGTAAGCTTTCTATTTGAGAGTATCAACTAAAGCGAAGTCAGCGCTTTACATTTTCTTCCATACGTTGTATTACATTTCGAGATTCGATAACCATACAAATAATATCATTTGAAATCTTAATAATCTACGTGCAAGGAAGTACCATTAGTCTATTTTGACCAAACCAAAATGTAGACGAACCTAAAATGAAACTCCAAAATACAAATCAGATTTAATATCTTTACGAATTTCTGAAGTCACTTCTGCTGGAAATGGGACATAACCGATTGATTCTACAACACCGATCTAATGCTGTTAATTGTACTAATACGATCATCCCACAAAACCCACCATTACGTCTCGTGGGATCCGATCCCCAATATTAAAAGCACATTAAACAAAAAACCTTTAACAAACCATGTTGTAATTAACAAAACCGAATTCGCCGATGCTATTGACCTGTTGTATCTCGTTCCAAAAATCGTGCAGACTATTCAAAATTAAACCTTAACCCCTTGCCTTAAAACCCATAGCTGATGAAGGGTACTGACGCTACCCTTGAAAATTTGCCAAAGGATTTTGAATTTTAAGATATCGTAGTAAGGTAAGGTTTGATTCTGGTCACAGTTGAGTGGTGACCGTCACGCTTGGCCGTCCAAGAGTAGTGACCAATAGAGAAATAATTAGAGGCACACATAAGAAAGTGTGCGGTTACAATTCGAAGGAAGTCGTTTGTGGTGTCGATACGGAATTTTGAACACGCGGTTTGGAGACGGTCCGTGAAGGATTGTTGGAGTGCAAATTCCGATATTTAATATAATATTATGCTATTTAAATTAATCAAGCGTGCGAACAGGGAGGTCGGGACTGCCAAACAGGAAGCCGTGAATTCAAAGGCGATATTTATTTGACGAGGTATTAAAAGGTAATAATATGGGCTCGCATGAATCCCACTGCTGAACACGAACCTCATCTATTGAGAAGATTTTAGAGCTTAGTTCGCCACATTGGACTCGAGATGGCTGGCGGTTTTTATTTTTAAAACATGAAATCAAGATAAGCAAGTTACCTAATGTTTTTTATCAACTTTAAAGTAGGTGATAAACGATAACGAAACATAAACAACTAAATTTTAAAAGTCTATTGTACTTCGAATTCGAACCTATTACTTTAGTTCTGACAATCCATTCCGATACTAACAAGGCTATCGCTATTAAAACAATTTATAAAAAAAAATCCAGCACATAAATTTCTAGAAATAGTGCTTAAAGCTATCGATAAACCGCACCTGGTACGTTAAATTAATAGCAAGTAAAAGAAAGTAATAGAATGCCAAACAATCGCATTGTAAATATATTGTATGTAAAAAATTGTGAATTTTTAACCGCTCAACCGCCGTGGAGGACATTAATGTCGCATTTCTATATAAATTACCACTTTCTAATAAGAAAAGTGCGGGTTAATAGAGGGCCGGATTAAGGAAGTTTGAGGGGGGTTATTGATAGTTTAAATGGGTGCACAAATTGGATAAATAAATTTGTTGAATATTTTTGTGTGGTAAATATTACTTTACAGAATTATTATTTAGCCAGTAGTGTTATCAAGATTAAAACAATATTTGCACATCTAATAGTTATTTATTTATTCTTGATTGCACACCAAGAAAATTATAGTTACAATAAACAATTTTCAAAAATAATACAATCTACTTTTTATAAATGCTTATAAGAATGGTAGACTTAGTACAATCGTATCTAGAAAGACTGAATTATCTCACATCGGAATAAACACGTAATTTGCAGATATGACGCAAACAATTATAACAATCCGATTTATTAAAATTTTAATTAGTTATGTTATGTCTGATGTTTTTTTTTTAATTCTTTATGTAATTTTAAATATATAGTTACTGAAATACATATTTATTATTATATTTATTTTCTTACTTGTATCGGGGGTTCAATCCCCCCGTTAGCCACTCAAGTCCAGCCCACGTCGCTAACGTGCCAGGGCGCAGTTCGCGTGTATTGTAAATGCAACTGTATAATTAACTCGTACACATTACACTGTGACACACTGACGAGATGACACCCGATGACATTGGACGTGTCATGACTTATGATTAGGTTGGCAGTACACCAGACAATGATTTACAGATGTTTTAACTGGAAACCGAATTAGAGTATCCCTCAGTTGCCATCAATCCTTTATTAATCTGGTATGTGTGCAGAATGTTAAAGTCCAGGATTCGAATTTCATTTTACGCGATTTAATTTGTGTTTTACAGTTGGAAAAATTTAATAGCAGTTGCCTGGGATTGGAATTTCTCACGATACGGCGACACTCGCCCTTATTATATATTTCTATGAGACCGTGGTGCCGGCCCTGGTAGAGCCAGCTTATTTCTACTATAGTGAAAAGTAACTTAGAATAGGTGCTTCGATAAGTCGCATTTGACTCACTCGTACCAAGTTTGAGAGGTGCAACGGTTATCACGTGTGGTTTACACGCACAAGGTCCCCTGTACGATCCCGGGCGGTAACATTTTTGTATTTACTTGAAGAGTTTACTAGGCTGTATTATTTAGATGTTAATTTAAGTACTTAAAATTATATTAGGTAACTATTTTCCATATTATGTCAATGTATGGTTTACGTACATAAAAAAAATGAGTTTTTTTGTAATAATAAGAATGATACACGCGTGATATTTCAAGCGGAATAACAATCGACCTTGGTAATATGAATCGTTTTTTTCACTCAAGGATTTCTCATTGATTCCAATTACTTATGAATACATTAGTTTTATTATATTTTGATTTAATAAATATAAAACACGTATCTTATTATTTTTGATTTCATAAATGTATACCCAGCTATATTATATACCCTCCCTTTGTCACTTCAAATAAATTTTATTTTTTACTCTATCTCTCTCTTTCCTTCTCTCTCTTCAACAACTGTAAGTCTACTGTTGAAAACAAACCTCCAAAGATATCCATAGCCACCTGCAGGATGCAAGCAATGGTGACTGATAATTGTGCCTATATTTCCAAAATTATAAAACTTCAATCAATCAAGTAACCAATTTCTATGAAATGGTGGTGTTCTAAATTCTTCAACCAAAGAAGCTAAAAAATGGGCGAAAATGGTAAAGATATTTTAGGACCATGCACCAGAAACTGGAACCTGTAGGGTACATTCAAGCCTTATGCATATTGGCGTATTTATATACGCTTTATATTGCTTTATAGCAAGGTGCAAACACAAAAGGACTTCCTCAAAATCCTCGCGAAAACAAAAACGAGGATCTAACAAAAATTAACATAACAATCGATAAACCGCTTCGATACGTTGCAAACGGCTTGATAATTAACTGTTCCCAGACGCCACATGTCATTCTAAACAAAAGCCAATGTACAGCTAATTACGAAACTCAACAAGAGAGGGACAGACATACGAAAACACACAAGACAGAGGGGGATAGCCAACACGCCCTGATCGGAAACTGATCGGTGCGCTCCACTGCCCACTGACCGAATTTTTTATTTTCGAACTTATACAGCATAGAAGAAAGTATTGTTGAAAAAATTTGATTGAAGATGCCATTGAATTGGATTGAAAGTGGATGAAAAACGCGAGATTAGTGTAAAAAGGTGTTTGCGCGGTCGGTCAACCGGCGAGATTGATTTGACATTTGAAAAATGTGTTGTGTGGATAAAGAAATTGTATGTACAGATGGACTGTTGGAAAGAAATTGTTTGTTTTCGAAGCGATAATTGGCTCTCCATAGCCAATTATCGCATTCGTATTGTTTTGTATTGCAAAAATTACAAAAAATATTTTTGTGACACAAAACAAATAATTATGCTTCTGAAAATCGATAAAAATGTACAGGTTACCAAAACTGGGAGTTGAAATTAAAACCTCATCTAAGCACGAATTACTACTACTTATACAAATAGCCCCAGAAATTTTAAAATCAGAATAAATTAATATACAAAATCTTAAATTTCTCCTCAACAGTATTTTATTCAGGAGTAAGTACACCATGGCTGTACCAATTACACTAACTAATTAAAAATGCAGTCGTCAGTTGATGTATTGTCTTTGTGGTTTGGGAGTCGTGTTTCGGGGGGGGGCGCGCGGTCAATGAGTTCAATTGACTTTTATGATTTTTATCGCACTTTCCAAATGGGGCTTTAATTAGCGGGATACTATAAGTTAGGGGCAATAGAGTTAGTTAGCTGACTACCAGTTTTAAATAAATTTAGCTGTAGCATACTTAAGTTTGCTCGTGAAGCGAATCATTGCATGTTGCAAAATGATTTAGCTTCGGGAAATTGAATCGACCTTATTAAAAGGATTAAAAATCACTAACGGACAAAATTAATAAGCGATCCCAATCCCTATCTAAAGATCGATCCGGAAAATAGACCAATCAGAACACATCAAATGTGAGCGTGTCGACAATACCTTGAGCCCTTTGGTTTATTTTCATGATCGATCTTTAGATAGACATGAAGATCGTTTATTAATCTCAGCCATAAGACTTGACACTAGAGGGTCCATACAATACGTTAGTAAGCCAAAAACGATTGTTTAAAATACGCAGAAGACTATTCTGAATAATAATCTTAACTTACTCCTTCATTGATAGTCGCCACGCATTTTAACAGGGCAAGAAAACGTCGTGTCGAAACTTGCATACGATAGAGCTCTTGACACGATTTTCTGTGGTATATGGAGTTCGCATACCGTCTGTGAGCGATCGCGCCTCGGCAAACGTAGTGTAGGACGCCCTCCAACCAGGTGGAGCGACGATATTCGTGAGGTGGCTGATAGCGGTTGGAGACGATGGGCTGAAGATCGAGTCCAGTGGCGTGCTATGGGAGAGGCCTATATCCAATAGTGGACGCAGAAGGGCTGATGATGATGATGATGATACCGTCCGTAGTGGACTATATTGTATACCGTCTCAATCTACCCCTCATTGTATAAGAGTCCCATGCTGTGGGCTATTATGGGCTGATACAGAAAAATACAGATCTCCTCTAGATATTGAAACAAAACTGATTTTAACGGATTTTATAGGGGAATTGGTTAAAGGAATTTTTTACTACCCCACGTTTCGATTACTTTACAGCGTTCATGGTCACGGGGCGGACTGAGGAAATAGTCTGAGAAATCTAAGAAACCATTATCCTCTAGATGTTATACCCAGACCATGATGCACTTGCCCCTTTCTCCCTCTCTCTCTCTCTCTCTCTCTCTCTCTCAATTCCACATAACTTAGGCCTCCCCCAGGATCTCCAGATCAACCTTCACTTGCCACAAGTGCATTTAAGTCACTATATACTTCAAAATCACAACATACTGTCCTACTAGAAACCATTATGCACCTAATGACGTTCCATTCAAAATCTCGAGCAGCCGGCCATAAATCTCATACAAACACGCCAAAAATGTGAACTATATCGAAATCATGCAAATCAGCCCTTCACAACTCATCCAAATTCAAATTACCGCCATAAAATTGTTTATGACAACTGACTTGTTTGTATTGAAATGTTTGCTGTGCCTGTCTGTGTGTCAGTATTATTTTAGGTCTTTTTTTATAATTTTGTATGTCCAAAGGATTTGTTAATACATAGTCTCAAGTAATAAATGTGACCGTCATTTTGAAATTGAAGGTGAATTAGCTATGGAGATTAATGCGAAAAAAATAACACTCAATATTTGTTACAAATTGTAATAATATTATGAGTCCCGGCCCTGTGTCGTTATCATCATCAGAAACTAGGAGAGACATTTTTCTGCCACAACTTTAAAGTAAAAAAAATCTCGTAGGGAATTTTCTGTCCTGGAGTCAAACCTGCATCACTTATAAGTTAAATTAATAAGATTTTAGAAAAGAATAGACTCAATAAAATAAAAAAAATGCCTGTCTCTGGTTTTCTCAAAGGCAGAATACTAAAGTAAAAAAATGTTAACAATTACTAGAAAAACACGAGCGAAACCACGGTTCTGCCCTAGCTAAGTACACCAAAGTGCACACACATCGGCTTTAGTATACCTTTAATGAGCTATTGAAAAATGATAGCAAAAATAATTCGCTTTGTGCAAAATTATCATAAACCATTTGGGGTTGACATTTCCCAAACGATAATCAGGCATGCAAAAAGCAACTTTAACACGAGGGCTAAAAGTAGAAACTTGTGTAACGCGTTCTCTTTAAAGTGCACCTAGGATTTTTGCATCATTCATTTATAACAATAGCAACACATGCAATTTTAAACTCTATTATCAGATAGTTAATGTCCAAAATCAGTAGTATATTCTATGGAAGCAATCACGATGTTTTTTTTTCTCAACCCTTAAATAGAGTATGCAAATTTTGCTCTTTCGGAGCAGCGCGTGCAAGGATTTATAGGAGATGCGCGGAGGGTTAAGTCAATACGGCGATGACAGATGCAGTCTGAAAGCAGTTTTGGGTTACCCGCGCTCCATTTTCGATGAGCGAAACGAATTTTGATTATTTCCCACGATATTTGGCATTATACTCTTTGAAATACCTGCAAATTATTATAAGTTACCGAATAGGGTTCTAAATAAAATACTAAATACCAAGTAGCATAAAATAAAAAAATAACAATTGCAATTCTAGTAATAGACAACCATAGAATGTGCTAATGAATCTACATCAAACACAGCTCATCCCAGTATGGTCTGTCATACACTTGATAAGTGTTTAGTCCATCACGTTGGTCTAGTAAGGGTTAAGAAATACCTTTGAAATTGTTGTGGAAAGTTTCCAGTGTGCAGATTGATTCGTGACGTTATTTTCTACCGCTGAAGTGACTCAGCTATCACGTACCTGCAAATTAAAATATTTTTAAGTTAGTCTAATATAAATACATACATAAATTCACGGCTTTTTCTCAGGAGGGGTGGGCAGAGGTGCTACCAGGACACCCACATTTCGCCTTGTATGTTCTCTTGTAGCCTGATATGTATAATCAATTAATATACTAAATATCCACAATCATAGTACTGACCTCACATTAATAAACAAATCTTGTATGAGACATGAAGTTTAGCGACACCTAGAAATATTATTGGCTGGTTTTTATGAAGGAGATACATTCTACTATTTATTATAAACAGTCGCACTGGATATGATCAACTTTAGTTTTAATATTTTTATAGAAAGTTGCCCGGGGTATTTGCACCTTAATCCTCTTCCAAATACAAAAAGCGCAAGCTAATTATTTTATAAATCAAGTCTGTAAGTAGAAATGGGTAAAAACCGGCCGTCCGATAAGAATATCGATGTACATTTAAAAAAGGAATGGTTTGCGAACGAAAGCCATCATTGTGATTATACCGCAATTATTAACCGACGCTTTACTTTCCTTCAAATGAATCGATTGTGTGGAGCCGGCTTCTGGTTTGTTTTTTTTTTTTATTTTATTTAGTGCTGTGGGTGTTATTGTGCCAGCATTTGGGTATGATTTTTGCTGTTAAAACCTTTTTAGAGGATGCATGTTTTTTATTCGATTTGAATTTCGAATTATCGCAGTTGTCCGTAAAATTAAGCATTTTGCTGCAATTGTTTCGCAAGTTTAAAGATACTTATTTTTTATCACATTTTCGTACGTCAACCTAAAGGAACGTATATGATGTAAATGTCTGATGCAGTACAACCTAACCCAGATTATTAGCATAACCGAAAAATAATATCTCGATTTTATGATACCAAAAAAATCCTTCGTACTTTTTTAATACGACACGATACACCTACATCACGCGTACAACAAATATAATATGGTGTGTTTTTCCTCTCTTTTGTATTTTTTAATTTTAGTTTTTTGTTTCACCACAAAAATTCCGTCTCCACACCCACTGCACCAATGTCTCGAGATTGGCGGCAGATGGTGGTCGCGGTTCATTTAGTGCGCCACCTCGCGCCGGCGGTTACACGCCACCCGCCCGTACTTTCACCGGGAACCGAACCTTGGACTAACACAAACAATAACTTACGTAATGGTTTTAATTGCTTCATATATCGTCTTGGTTGAATGATGGTATGTGTGAATTTAATTTCAATTACACCCAATTCAGCAGAAATCGTAGATATTCTTTGCAAGTAATTGTTTGGTATCAACGAAAAATACAAGAAATATACCGACTTAGAAATAAAAATTAGAAGCCATTATAGCCAGTTTTTAAAATCTATTGTAAAAATAGTAAATTAATAAATAGCAAACGTAACGAGACATTTTTTGCAAAAGATCGATTATAATGAATGGTTGTCTCGGAATGCAGATTAATGATATCGAGTGAATATAGTTTGACGAATATATCGATATTAAAATCGCGCAATCATCAATACAAATTACACGCTACGGTGGCTGGGAACGAATGCGACAGGGTTACTGTTAAATTTTTACTTTTTAAAGCAAAGGTGTAAGATCGTAATGCCATTCGATTTTAAAATATCCGTTTAATTTTTAATCGATTTGTAATAGATGCTCGGTGGATATGATGTACCTTCATATGTTTCAATTTTGATAAGGGTAGTGTCATGTTATGCTAAGTAAAATAATATTTGAAATTAATTTATGTATGTCATTATTTTTAACATAGCCACGAAAAGACACAGTCAAATGATTATGTATACTCTTCTCTTTAGTTATAATTAGAAGAAGAATATCTTATACTACAAGTCTTATAGAATCAAAGAAACCACTTGAATTGAACCTCATTCCAGAGTCTATACTCTATACATCTTTATGAGAAAAAAAAACCCTAGAATTACATTGTATAAGACGTAGATAACTATTTTGGAATACAAGTAATCATTCAGCTTATGAATTATGCTCTAGGCTATGAATGGTAATCCTCAAAAGACCTTATACAATACTGGCTGCGGTAGGCAAACAGAAAAAAAGCAAAAGCAATATTCAAACTAAATCCGGAAACGATTAAAATAATATCGACAGCATCAACGCGACAAAAGCACAAACGGAACTGGCGCATTCAAATTTAAATTTTGTAATTCGAACGTTCGAAAAAAGAACGACCTCGAAGCACCCATCAATTAGAGTAACTCAATACTGTGTCACATTAAAATGACGAGTCGCACTAATGGATTTCCAAATTTGAATTTCAAAACAGTTTCGAACGCTTCGGATACATCGGTAACATCGGGATGCGTCGGGTATTTTCGGCGCACGAGCCGAAGTCCAAACTATCGATGTGTTCGGTTATTATCGCGTGTGAATGTGCGTGAATTGTCTATAGCGATAATAGCGTTGTTATTATTATTATTTATTTATTTATTTGGAACACCAACAGCACAGTATACATAATAGTGTTATAATAAATCTAACAATTGTTATATACAAGTACACGTGCCAATCATAGGCGAACACAACATTTGTATTAACATTAATTATGCTCTACAAAATAAACATTTTTCTACAAACCCAAGAAACAAAAAGTATGGCAATAGAGAAAATAAACAAAATATATAAAAACTGTAAAATAAATGTTATGTTAAAAAGGCAGAAGTAAATGGTTATTTTATTTAGAAAATCCTTACTAATCTATGACACTGTGTGTATTACACCACCAGGCTCATTTTAGACTAATAATGAGTAAAGGCTCTATTACTTGTCATTCGGGTTCTTTTATTCTGATTTACCTTTTGCACATCTTTCGCCCTCTTACGCTTTTACATTTTCATCACCGTAGCTAAAATCTCAAAGAGAGGACTTTGTTAGCACCGATGGTTATAGTCAGTTCACCTGATAATTATTATTCGGACTTACACTTAATTTTAGGTACAATTAACCGTATTTATTTGAATTTCCAATTTCTGTTTGATATTCGAACGATTTTATACAAATAAAAATGTATAGGGGCCAAGTTATGCAGTCAACTTAATTACGTAAAAAGAGTTCTATTTAGTGTCTTATGACGTCATACGAATAATTCATGTCTGACAGAGGAGTAATTATTTTTAACCTCACTAGGAACAAAGCTCAAAGCATTCTGGGAAAAGGCGTAGGATTTCTTACATTCCACAAAGTGATGTGAATATTTTATATGTAGAATAGATAATGAATTTTAATTTTTCTATACGCCTCTAACATATAGAAGTTCTACAATATTTTGATTTCTACGTTAATTGAACTTTTAATCTAATAACTTTTTTTAGATAGACCTAACCTATTTGCCTCTATATGATACTGGTAACTCCACGTGACTAATCTCGCATATTTATGCAAGAATACACACAGACCGACACTGTTTAAGTTAATTATCGGTTATTGTTACGATGAGTGCAATTATGTAATTGTGGGTAGACAGAAAAAGCGCAGCGTAGGGCGGTCGTCACGCCGAGCGGGCAGCGTCGGGACAGATTCCGGACTTTTGGCTTCAAATTGATTGTAGGTGGTGTATAGAGACGAGGGGATGGTCAACTCATAGCTTATTTTTGCTATATTATTGCCAAAATAATTATCTAGTTTCAAATTTTGAAATGAGACCAATTACTTACAAAAGATAACTTATAATAAAATGGAAATGATAAAACCTCAGTCTAAATCAAACTACTGATTAATATACAGCCTCCGTGGCGCAGATGGTTTGAGGCCGGCTGTGAAACGAGAGGAAGCGGGTTCGATCCCCGCACCAAGAGAAATGTTTGTGCGGCCCACAAATATTTCTTTCGGGTCTGGGTGTTTGTGAGACCGAAAAGTCTCTCGTAGTTGTGATACCTTCGACACAAGACTTAATTGATCTTAATGTGGGGTCAGGACTATGTATGTGACTGTTGGTTGTATTTATTATTTATTAATATAAGCTTCACCAAATACATGCACAAACTTTCATTTGTCTTAATAATGGTGAGTAAAACGCCATTTCCACGGGGAGAGTTTCTCGCAGCGAGAATCGTATGTGATTCTCGCATGACATAATCGCCATAGATGTCGTGTTCTGTCATATCCTTACGATTAGCGTATGTTCGAGGCGAGAAACTCTCCCCGAATAACCCTTCAGGTGTCCATGTATAGACAATAGACTTTTGACAGTTCTACATAATAGAGAACAATGGGAGCACAATGGAGGATGTCACATAAATCATGACATGGAGCACGATATGAGCGTCATCGACACCGGAAGGGATAAATGAAGCTTTCGATAAATAAGTAAACGGATCACCTGATAATAAGTTACCTGTGAACCACCACACAGATAACTAAGAAATAAGTAATCATGTCCATAAGCATATGTCTTAAGGAACAGAGAATTGGGAATAGAAAAATAAGACAAACGATGCACCGTTTCCAGATCATTTCAAAGCCAATCTACATGCGAGTGATAATGATGTGATCACAAAAGAACAGCTAATGACATGGATGATGGAATGGATCACGCATGAAGCCGCATCGAAAGGGGTCTAGCTATTTAACGCTACCATTAGAGGTGACAAATGATCGGGACACGCGTGGCGAATCTAACATGTTGGGAGATTAAAGGATGCATGGGATTTGGTGATCATAGATTGAGACTGCTTCGGTGGCGCAGTTGTACGGTATGCTTGCAAAACTGAGGTCTCGAATCCCGGGTCGGGCAAATTCATATTGGATTTTTCTATGCATTATTAGCCTGGAGTCAAGTATTTATGCCTGGTACAACGATGGACTTGCCCCCTATCACATCGTGGAACGGAAAATACAAGGCGAAACATGTTTACAAGGCGATTTGTAGTAAATATAATTATTGGTAAAGTTGTAATAAGTGCTTTACTAAAAGTACCTGAAGAATTATCATTATGAAGCCTACCATCAAAATTCATACTACCAATTCCGAAATATAGGACCCAGAAGAACTAAATTCGTTTAAAAAACATAAGTGAATAAACGAACACATTCATTACAAAAGATGCTATTTAAGGGCGATCGCATTCGCCCACCACCATCCGAACTCGTTATTAACAATGAGCCATACATTATGCCGTTTCCGGACCTATCACGTTCCCCTCCCTTTCTAACTTATGCGTGTTTGTATCTACCATCTTGCTCTTTTTGTATCATTTTAAACATTAACAAGCAATACTGATTTGTGTACGCGTTTGGTGATTAATTTATCTTGAAGTCTGAAGTGGAAATTTGTTAAAGGATACATTTTGCAGTGAGTGAATGCTTAGTTAAGAAAGGAACTATCTACCCACAGTGAATTCTGTTTGTGTGATCCACAAGTATTTGTTTCGGGTCTAGGTGTTTGTGAGACCGAAAAGTATCTTATAGTTTCTGATACCCACGACACAAGATTCGATCTTAGTGTGCGGTCAGGACTATGTATGTTTCTGTTGGGTGTATTTATTAAATATCATAGCTATCCGTGGACACAATGCAACAAAGGCTTTGCACTCATTTTACTGCCACTACTTTATAGGCATGAAAGCCTTCCCGTTTATAGAAAAATCTACTAGAAAAAATGATAAACCCAAATCCCATAAGAATCTTATACCAGATACACATCGCAGGGTAAATACGCCTGAGAACGGCATAATTAAATGGCAAGATATTGTCGTCTTTTGCATATCGATGTATTTGGATGAATCAGGTGCTATAGTTACCAACTAAAAAAACAATATAAAAAACTGTCACTACACACCAATCCTTTGTAATTACATAAAAAAAGATTTATTATTCCCTAATCAAACACTATAGTCACGCTGGCCGCGGTGTCACCGGCAGAGAATAGAAATATGGCAACACGAAATGACGAGGGTCGGGATTCGTATGCAAATCAGGATTCACAAAAGGCGCATCATATTTTGTTTAGTGAAAAAACTATGCGTATAGATTTTTACTGACAATGGCGTTCGATAGACATGTGTTTTCTAAAGTTTGTGTACGTGATCGGGGTATGGGTGATGTGATAGCGATTTGTATGCTTATGAAATCGCTTCGGATTTTGATGGCTTTTTGGTAATTTTGTTTCTTCTGTAAAAACAATGTTTTTGGCTGGATTGTATGTATGTAATAATTGAATAAATATATTCATTATTCGAACTATTTTATATTGAATTGTTACCTACTAATGAATAACTTGTTACTAATAGGTGTTTATGTAGGTGTTTGTGAGACCGAAAAGTCTCTGGTAGTTCCTGATAACCACGACACAACACTTGATCTTATTGTGGGGTAAGCACTATGTATGTGACTGTTGGGTGTATTTATTTATTTATTTTATTTTACAGGAATTCAAAATATCAATATTTTCATCTACTTGCATACAATTCATTTTGTTGTACTCAAAGATACTTATTGCATATTGGTAAAAAAAAACTATATATTTATTCAAATGATTAATAAATTACTTATTCAACGAATAAAGAAACAAAAAAACATTTTTGCTCCTTTTTTCACAATATATTCACTTCTCCATAAACTTCTTCATACATACAACTTACTATAGACATTACAAAATCGCTGTTTCTGCCCTCTTACAATCGAACCCCGACCCCTCCGTCGCGACAGGCTATCACAAACCAACCCTTTGACAATAGCTGCAGTCATTAGGACATTTGAATAAAAAATATAACATGGGGAGATAACGCACTGTTGCATAAGTAATTATAACAATTATTTTGTGATAGATAATAAATTATACGCAACGGATAGCGTCGCGAATGTAAAGGGTTATGTTTCATTAATATTCGAAAATGGCCGATTTTATGCTGTTTTGTCCTGGTAAAGTAGTATTTTTGTGGTTTCAAAATGGTTTGAATTTGAAAATTATGGCTTATGGTATCGGTAGTATTACTCGTCGTGTCCTCATAATAAAAGAATGAAAAATTGTTTCTCTTATTAAAACACATGTGGGTTATAAAGATGGGTCGCTATTCAGTCAAGGTTCGATTTCGAAACAAGATTTCGGAAACAAGTGAAGTGGAGTCTATGAGAAATTGCACTAAACCAGCTTGCCAAATACTAACTCACTTTGTTTCATTAGGTTAGGTTATTGAGTGATATAAATATAGATGTTTAGATCGAATATAGGTACTTTTATGACTATGACAATCTATTAGTACGTACATATGTCGGATCGATTATTTTCTTCAAATTTAACAAGTGGCCCAACCTAGCGAACAAACCTACGACCTAACAATCCACTCCTTCCCCAATAAAACATAAAAATACACCATCCAACCCTCAATTGAAGGGGAAATAATAAGACGCAACGCCAATACGCGTTTGGAAAGTGGACCGTCAGTGGAAGCTATAAAAACTGTCAAGGTGCACGCAACGACAAGATCATATTGATAAGAATAAAGTGTGGATCAATTCAATATTTGTATAGTAAACAAGGTTAATAACTTTTTCAAGGACAAGAGAATAGTTTGCATTGAAGGGTTTTACTGATGGTCTCTCATATGTGAGAGGCCGTCTGGGTAGGTACCACCGCAATGTCTATTTCACCCGCCAAACAGCAGTGTAAATGCACTGTTGTGTTCCAGTTTGAAGGACATTGTAGCCAGAGTAACTAGACATATGGAGACTTAACATCTTATGTCTCAGGATGGCGAGCGCAGTGGAATGCCACACATTGCTTTGTAATTCATGGTGTTGTTTGGTTTTGCTACTGACCATGAGCGGTCGTATCGCTTACCATCAGGCGAATGGCATGCTCGCTTCGCCAATCATCGCAATAAAAAAATAATTGTCCTGATGCGGGATCGAACTCGCGGCCGCTCGTTTTACTGCCAGCTCTCAACTAACTGTGTTACGGATAATGACAATTTGTTGGTAAAAGCAGCCAAATGAGGAATAATGTCTGCCTACTCCTATGCCAGGTAAGCGGGATGTGTATGTGAATCAATACTCTAAAGTAAGCTTTATACACATCGTCCCATCCTTACCAAGTCAAATGGAATCGAAAGAAACATTATTAGTTATATCGAAGTTCAATTCAAACAAACAAATCACAAAAATAATGTGTATATATTATTATAATTAATTTGTTTATCTATTTCTTTTTTATTGGAGCTTGTACCCTTTAAATTCTAGACTGCCCTCTCTTCTTTTCCTTTTGTTATATCGATCCCAAGGTTTTCTGTATGAAATCGCCTAGAACGATAAAACCGCCATCTGTACTTTTATTAATTTGCAATACCTTTAAGTGCTTTTCCTATTTGTGTGCAGTCAAGAATAAACAAATAAATTTGACGGCCTCCGTGGCGCAGTTGGTTAGACGACGGCTGTGAAACGAGAGGCCGCGGGTTCGATCCCCGCACCAAGAGAAATGTTTGTGCGGCCCACAAATATTTCTTTCGGGTCTGGGTGTTTGTGGGACCGAAAAGTCGTAGTTCTGATACCTGCGACACAAGACTTAGTTGATCTTAATGTGGGGTCAGGACTATGTATGTGACTGTTGGGTGTATTTCAATGAATTTAGTAACTTTTAAACATTAATTTAGTTTTATATGAGTTTTTTTTTTCATTTGCATCCGTCCATATTACAGACTTGACAACTTCGCCAGTAAACGATACCACAAAACCATCAGGTGTCAAAAATCCCATACTTGTAAAAACATCCTAACTTTCTATCGACACAAATATTGGTCCACACTCGATTTCATCCGAAGTGAAACTATAAAGGGTTGAATCACATTTTTTACCAGGTGACAAACGCGGTGATCTAAATATAATAAAATATTTGAATGTGAATGGAGCAGATGCCGGCCCAATGGAAGGAAATGACAGTCGTATAAAAAATCTGTGAGGATGTATGATTTGTTTGGGAAGTTTTCTGTCTGACTAAAAGGTAGCTTAAGTTATACCTTATTTAGGTCCAGCTAAGTCCAAGTTTGATTGGGAGAGATTAGGACTTGGTCTACTATAAGCCCTGTAAGTTTAAGGTCTTCGAAATTCTTGTAAAGCAATCTTAGGTGTTAATATATCTTAGGTGTTGACAGCCTCCGTGGCGCTGTTGGTTAGACGCCGGCTGTGAAACAAGAGGCCGCGGGTTCGATCCGCGCACCGAGACAAATATTGATGTTTCTGGTCAGTGTTTGTGACACCAAAAATTATCTCGGAGATACCTATGACACAAGACTCAATTTATAATAATATTTACTTAGAAATTGACGCCCGAATACTCAAACGCCACTTAAATATTATAATGCACTTAACTACGAAAGTCCCGCTTAAATGTAGTGATTAAGTGAAACGTGGGTAGTTAAGTTCAACTTAATATTTAAATGGCGTTTGAGTATTCGGGCGTCATGTTGGGCGTAGCTATTATTATCGTAGATCCGAACCATTACCACCAGGACACCACAGGCACACACTACCTTTAAAACTAATTATCCCTTTATAAGCACCCAAGTATTTTCAAATCAAGAATACTTGTTCCCCCTCCCTCCCACCTCTTTCCGGGGTGCAGTTGACATCCAATGGGTGCAAGTGTTGCAAGACGCGTGGAGTGCGCCGCACAGTGCACCCGCATCATCAAATTTTAATTGTTATACCGACGCCATGGTGTAGATAGAGTTATGAATTCATAGAAGTGTTCTTAACAAAAAATATAAATAAATAAATACACCCAACGTTCACATACATAGTCCTGACCCCACACTAAGATCGAGTGTTGTGTCGTGAGTATCAGAAACTACGAGAGACTTTTCGGTCTCACAAACACCAAGACCCGAAACAAATACCTGTGGATCACACAAACATATTTTGTTTCGGTGCGGGGATCAAACCCGCGGCCTCTCGTTTCACAGGCGGCGTGTAACCAGCTGCGCCACGGAGGCTGTCAAGATAAGAGTGTAATTATAATAGTGGATATTATGCATAACATATTAACATAATATTATTTTTACATTTTGAAAAATTATACGCATGCGTTTTATAGCTGTGCGAGAATCTACTATATTCTTCTCTTCTCTTAACAGAATCATTCTCCCATTTTATTATAATATTACCATTGAATCCAATCATTTATTTATTCCCTTCTATAAAAAATTGTACTTCTTTGATTATTAATTATCTAGATTATTAATATCGTCCGAAAAATGTTAATATTTTTTATACATATATTTAACTGTACCAAATCTAGTCGCAACAAAAAATAAAATAAATATGTCCTTTTCTATAACTTCCTAACTCTGTAACAAACCATTTTACAGAGAAACATCAATTCGGCTCTCATTTTTTCAAGAATATAATGCAATGATTAATTAATGAGCGTTTGTGCGTTGAAACAATGAATCACATGGGGGCATTACCCCCTAATGCCCCTAATACAATGCTATCAATTCCATCTGGCGCTATTGATGTTTTTAGTTGAAATTTTAAGCGTATTTCTGGTACATGAGTGGCAAAGCAAGAGCTGGTTCGATTGGCGATAGGTTGTAACCAGCAATGAATAGTAAACAATTGAAGAATTATGGGTTAAAGTAGCGGCGCATCAGGAGGTGAATTGAAAATGGAAGCAATAGCAAAACAATAAGGCCTTACATTCATATCGATTTTGTGTAAATATATACTGGTATACCTATTTTAAATGATGTCATTGTATCAGCCCATATACGTCCCACTGCTGGGCACGGGCCTACTCTACAATCGAGAGAATCGATTAAGAGTGGTTAGGCCATATAGTCCACCACGCTGGCCTAGTGCGGTTTGGCGGACTTACATACCGTAGAAATTCTTTAAAATCGCTACGGTATGCAGGTTTCCTCACGATGTTTTCCTTCACCGTTATAGTGAAATTTAGTTTAAAAGATGGAGCAGCTTGAAGAGTCAAACTTGAAGTTATTTACACAAAATCGATCAAAATATCCAGTTGGATATTTTAGTGTTGGTTTAAAATACCTGCTTACGCAACTTATTTAATAAAAATGTCACAAAGTTAGTAAAAATAATATTGAAAATAAATTAACATTGATTTACATTTTATTTCCTCTATGGAAAATATTGCTCATTTATAATTATCTAAACGATTGCTTCCTTTGTGTCACCCAAAAAACTTCAAGTCATGTATTAATTAGCATATCTATCTCCGAATTAATATGTTCCGATGATGTCAAACACGAGAAAAGAAAGTGGCTAATGCATATGCATGTACGTGTTAAATTATCATAGACAAGTAATAATCAGTTCCAGATTCATAAATAATTAATGCAAAACTCAATTCGTGCTACAGAAGCCGGACCGGCGCTTTGATCGTTGCGTGTGGCGCGAGTTATGGGCTGTAGCGGGAGCGATAAGCGATTAATAATTATATATATAACCATAAACTAGTAAGAGCTCATGATCAATCACTCACATATACTTTATGGGATTCAAATAAATAAATAATACACGAATTTAGAATGTTGTAAATGTTATTAAATGGCGATAACCATTTACTATCAGCTGATCTGTTTGCTATTTTGCCAGACATATGCACAAAATAATTATATTTAAAAAATTGATAAAAGAAACAAAATACATCTAGAATTTGCTCCTTATTTTTCTTATTTATAATTTTTAGTATACACATACTTAAATAATATCAAGTAGATTACAGCTGAAAATTACTGTGTATTAAATGCATTCAGAATAGATGGCCGTTGGGGCTGAAAGGTTCTGGAGTGGAGGCGACGGACAGACAAGCGAAGTGTCGGACGCCCGCTTAAAAGGTGGACAGACGACCTGGTTAACGTTGCAGGAAGTTGCTAGATGCAGGTCGCTTCCAACATGTCGAAGTGGAGATCTTTGGGAAGGCTTATTTTCAGCAGTGGACTGTGGCTGAATAAATAGATAAATGCATTCAGACATAAACCAGTACGGAGATTCACAAACTTAAAAACATTGCCATATGAAATCCTTTACGATTTTTTCCACAGCACCGTATCAAACCAAAATTAAAATCCACATATTACCAATAATCACAAATCCCGCTACCACTCTCCACTTAACCCTCACGATCGAGAGTGGGTGCATTGTATCAGCGCCGCACGTGTTACACCATTGTCTAGTTTTTCTTCAAGGGTGACTTGAATGGCGCAACCGGTTACTAGTTCCTGTGACGTTATGGGTCATATATACCCAGTGTGAATAAAAGGGTTTGAATGCCTGATCTGAGCGTTAATGGGTTACTTTTGATGGTTGTATAGATATTATAATTTCCATAGTTAAGAATTGAATAAATATGTTGTTTTTACTGTAATTGTAAATACTCAATTAATTAAAGTGTAGTCAAGTATTACTTTAAGCAGTTGCGTTTTCAATACAACCCATGAAGATTGTTGTTTTTTGTTCGCAAGCCTTCGTGGCATTATTGGCTAAGAATTACTAATATACATTTCTTTCTATAACAAAGTTCCTCGCTTCTAGTACCCACAACACAAGAGTTGGCACTTATAGCATAATGAGGTCAGGACTATTTGTTTACATACATACATAAACTCACGACTTTTTCACAGAAGGGGTAGGCGGAGGTGCTAACAGGACACCCACATTTCGCCTTGTATGTTCCGTCCCACGATGTGATAGGGAGCGTCCGTATCGCCATATCGGACACAAATTCCTGACTTCGGGCTGATAATGATACTAAAATTCAATATCACTTTGCCCGGGATTCGAACCCGAGACCTCAGCTTTGCAATCATACCGTAGTAAAACTGTGCCACCGGCGCAGTGTATTTATTTATTTTAATTTATTTTGATTCATGAGTGACATGAATCAATCACCAACAAGTGAAACCTTAGATTACGTTACAAAAACCGGCAAAGCAAGTGCAATTTCGCAAGTAGACAAGAAATGGACAATTACCAACCAACAATGAGTTGATAGCATCGCCAAAGACAATTATTACTAGAGATAACGTTGCTGTTGCAACTCTATTGTATTTTGGTTTGTCTTTGGAATCGAGGAGTTGTAAAGTATTGTAATTTTTTTATTATTCTTGATCTGTGACAATGGTAGGTAGTAGGACGCCCTCCATCTAGGAGCGATGATATTCGTTGGGTGGTGGCGTGCTAGAGGATTGACTCCGGTGCCCCTAGCCGGAAGTATATATCGTATAGTAATTCTCGTATAGTACAGTAAACGTTTCCCGCTTTGAAATTTTAGTTCCAAATACGCTCACAATGGCGCTGTTTAAATTCCCATACAACATTTTACTATTACTATTCTATTTCGATACTGCAAAATGTTCCGGCTAGGGGCACAGATCATAATATACTAACGTGAGCCACTAATCACTATGCCATATCTTGTATGGATACGGTAACAGCTATAAGATAATATCCTACTAAAAAAATATTCAGCATGATCTTCATCATCATATCAGTCTAAATTCATCCACTGTTAGACATAGGCCTCTTCTCTATCACACCACTATTCTCGGTCCTGCGCCTGTCTCGTCCACAATTTTCCTTGAAATTTAGTGATGTCATCCATCCATCGAGCGGGTGGTCTGCCTACTTTCCTCTTGGCCAGTCTAGGCCACTATTCTGTAACCGCTTTAGTCCACCTGAAGTCCGTTCGATTGGCCAAGTGTCCTAAGTATGCCTAACATGGAACGCTCCATGGCACGTTGAGCAACCTATACACTGTGCATGTGTTCTTACTTGAAAAAAATATTCCAAATTGAAAATACTTATGAACAATCAATGAATTCAAATATGAAATACAATATTTCCAAGAAAGAAAAATAACAAAAGATCAATTTATAAACTTGGAAATGTCCGCTAATGATTTCCATTGAACGCGGGAAAACCCTTTTCAATTCATACAAAATTAACTTTTATAGAATTTCACAGACGGTGAAAAAACGCTAATAAATCATTTGGAAAAATTAATAATTAATAACAACACTCCGAAGCGACGGCGCTAAAATCAAATGGCGGGAAAAAATTCAAAGATTTGCATAAGAAGGGATATTTTTTTAATCGTGTTTCACTTTTTGATTTCTCACATTGGCATTTTGTGGATACGCCCCAAATTTTCAGACAAGCGGAGGCCATTTAATACTTCCTACTCTGATTGTTTTACATTCCTTTCGAAATAGCACGATTGTCTAAAACTTGGCGTCCCGCTATGGTTTTCCTATGCTATGACACCAAAACCGCCTTAAGGCATCCATTGGTCGACAATTGTGAGTTTTATTATTTCTATACATAATATAGAAATAATAAAATCACGTGTCATCACATTTCACTAGTGTTAGGTCTCTAATATTTAAGAGAGTCGCCTAAGTAGGTAATAACGCAATGACTATTTCTTATTCTCGCCATTCATGGCAATAAAAAAAACATGACGTCAATAGCGTACGTATAAAAACCCAAGAGGGGATTCTATAAATAGCATAAAATTTGTGTTTTATAATAATAGAATAAACTTATGGTTACGCAGACTTTGCATTGTATCGGCAAGGCTGCAATATGTATAGTGTAAATACTTATGAAAGACCTCAACTGAATTAGGCATTTATCAGGATTTTTTTTTGTTTCAACAGTCACATACATAGTCCTGACCCCACAGTAAGATCGAGTCTTATGTCGTGAGTATCAGAAGCTAAGAGAGACTATTCGGTCTCACAACCACCCAGACCCGAAAGAAATACATGTGGCTCGTACAAACATTCATCTCAGTGCGGGGATCGAACCCGCGGCCTCTCGTTTCACTAACACTAACTTTCTAACCTACTGCGCCACGGAGGCTGTCGATATGCACGGGTGAATCCGAAAAGGCGACACATATCGGTCACCACGAAACATTCTTATTAATTGTAGCTATACAAGCAACACAAATATGCTACCACCAGCTATATCTTTCCTAAAAATTTAAACAAAAAATAAAAAAAATCCCTTACTAAAATTTTCATTAAGGGGTTAATGACATTTAGTAAAGCTAAAGAAGTATGAATGCACCGTAAGTATTTGACACTCTACAGTCTCTACCTACTCCAATGGATGTATGGAAAATTCTCAAGTTAAAAAATAAACAGTCATGTCCACACTAAGTCGAATATCAACCCTTTGCTAAGGGTGCGGGGGTGTGATCGGAGGGTTCCGACAGATGTTCACAATATCTAAGAATGTCTGAAGGCAGCTTACATTTGCGCATTGTTCAATGTTTACTTAACGTATTACAAAAAATCCTTTTGTTTGCAATATTGTTTGCTGTTTTAAATATTTTGAAGGTATTGAAGAGGTATGTTATCAGATTGTTGTTTTGATTTATTTGATATTTTTGTGGGTGATTATTATGGAAAATTATGGCTCAAAGTACTTTGTAGTAGAGTCTTGCAGTAGATTGTACTATTAAAACTAGTAGCAATGAATTGACTCAACTGGATTAGAAACTGGCTCAGTGGCGTAGTTGTACTACGGTACGGTTACAAAGCTGATGTCTCAGGTGCAAATCCCGGGTCAGGCAAAGTGATATTGGATTTTTCTATTCATTATCCCGGAGTCAGGAATTTGGGTACGATATGGCGATAGGCTCGCCCCCTATTATATCGTGGGATGGAACATACAAGGCGAGTATGTCATTGGGCTAATAGTAAACAATACGACCACTAATGTGCACTAGCAAAACCAAACAACAACATGAATCAAAATGGCATTTCATCGTGTTCGCAAGATGTTAAGTCTCATTATGTCTGGACATAACTACTGGTAGTTACTTTAGCTATAATGTCCTTAAAACAACAGTGCATTAACACTGCTGTTTGGCTGGAGAAATAGACATTGCGGTGGTACCTATCCAGGCAGCCTCTCACATATGAAAGACCTTCCATAGATAGATATTAATCACTGCACAAATTAATTTTGTATTTTTGTTATAAGTGGATAGAAGTGAAGCGTGGATTTGACTGCTAAATGCACATTTCAAGGCTATACGTCTGCGAAACAAGTCATGATTTACAATTGTTAATTATGTAAACCTTACAAATTATACGGATTAATATAACGTAGATTTAATGTAGATCTGTATATTATTATCATACAAAAACTTTGAAATCCTCGCCTTATTGCTTCAGTAGTATGTGTGAGTTGTGAAACTTGGTGCTTGGTTCAATCCTAAGATCAGAGAATTCAAGTGACAACCCCCGTGGCGCAGTTGGTTAGACGCCGGTTGTGAAACTAGAGGCCGCGGATTCGATGCCCGCACCGAGACCCACATGTATTTGTCATGGGTCTGGGTGTTTGTGGAACTGAAAAGTCTTTCGTAGTTCCTGATACCAAGTCTCAATCTTAGTCGGGGGACAGGACTATGTATGTGACTGTTGGGTGTATTTATTTATTTATATACATAAGTGACCGGTAATTTGTTCCCATATTAGCGACAAGTTTAAAATTACTTCTTGGAACAAAAATAAGCTCAGTTAGCTGTCAGTATCTACCAATGATATCACTACTGACGATAATACAAAAGATCATATTGAAATTGATTTTTTTTTACAAAAACGAATAACATGTTTTATTTTACTAAAAATATGTATTCAATATGTAAATCCAGATACTTATGATTAGTACCTATCACGGAAGCAGACAAGTTTGCAATGCTGACTGACTTTATATCTTTTTAATGTAGGTCAAATGACTTGGTTAAGGTCATCCAAGATCTTTAATTATTATATTAGAAACTAGCTTCTGCCCGCAAACTTCGTCAGCGTGGTTAACTTTATTTGAAATTTCCCATCCCGTCCCGTCCCGTTACATCCCGTCCGCCCCGTCTCATTCTCACTAAAGGAAAGTAATCCAGTCCCATCCCATCCTTTTGAGTATAAAAAAGTAGCAATTATATCGGAATTCCTTCTTCATCCCACGGTAACACTAAACTTTTCGGGATAAAAAGTAGCCTTTGTTACTTCTAATACCTCCAAGAATATGTGTATAAAGTTTCATGATGATCGGTTGAGTAGTTTTCGCGTGAAAGCGTAACAAACAAACTTACATTCACATTTATAATATTATTAGGGATATATTAAGCATACGTACCTAGATATCAACACCACATACATATTGACAGACTGTGTGGCGCAGTTGGTTAGATGCCGACTGTGAAACGAGAGGCTACGTGTTCGATCCCCGCACCGAGACAAATGTTTGTGAGGCCCACAAGTATTTGTCTCGGGTCTGGATGTTTGTGAGACCGAAGAGTCTCTCGTAGTTCTGATACCCACGACTAAAGACTTATGAATCTGTAAGAGTATTCAATACTTTCAACACACACATACTTTCTATTTTACAGTAAGCGTGTTTTCTGGCGTATCAGAAACTACAAGTATATACTACAAGTCACTTTTACTACAAGTCACATCAGCGTTGTGTTGTGGTTTGCACATCATAACATTTAACTGAGTGGTGACTGAAAGTAAGTGGTGACACCAACCGAAAGTAATCTATCTCGCAAAATCTCGATGTCGGGACAGAAACCAAACCCGCGTTTTTAAATTGAGAGGATTGTCTCTCGTCAGTCGAGAAAATAATGCCGTTCCGCGATAACAGGATATGCCCAGATGAACCCAAAGCACGATGATAGCTTGGGTTACTATAATGAATAAACCTTCGTTTACATTATCCATTAATACATTGTACTGGTAGGTCTCTCATATGTGAGAGGCCACCTGGGTACGTACCAACGCAATGTCTATTTCTCCCGCCAAACAGCAGTGTAAATGCACTGTTGTGTTCCGGTATGAAGGAAATTGTAGCCAGAGTAACTAGACATAATGAGACTTAACATCTTATGTCTCAGGATGGCGAGCGCAGTGGAATGCCACGCATTGCTTTGTACTTCATGGTGTTGTTTGGTTTTGCTACTGTCCATGAGCGGTCGTATCGCTTTAGGCTAATGGCATGCTAGTCTCGCCATTCATCTTCATAAAAAAACACATCTATGAACTATAATCAAAACTATATCTTGACTATATGTTAAAAGTATAAGTACACAGACTATGAATATTTCAAAACGTTTACATTTGAATAAATTTAGACCCGAACGGGCCGAAGTTTTATCATAATTATTATGAAGTTTCTCATTTCGTTTTTAGTTACTTTAGATACATTTTCCACGTTCCTATCCATACTTACTTGGAGTATGAGTAATATATTATTAAATAATTCACAGAAACGTTTCGCTTAGTTGTTTGATGTTTAAATTGATATATTTTTACGAAAATATATTAACGATATGACATTTGCAAGTATATTTAAATAAAGTACAGTGAAAAAATATAGTTATGTTTAAATATTTTCGTAATGATTATTTTTCCAAAACGTCAAGAAGTCTTGAATATACAATAGTCACAATGTTATCATTAGCCGTTAAATGATTTACTAATAATAAACCACGAAACTACAACCTTGAAAGCGTACTCACTACCCGGGCATCGAATACTAGACCTCGATATATAAATACTATTTAGTTAACGAACACATAAGTTACAATGTTACTCGTTTTATTTAAAATTAAAATAATAATCCATCCTAAAATTAAATTTAACTAAGAAGAGCATTTATTTAAATCTGAGACTCATTGTAATAATATTTAAAAACACAAAACTAGTTCTTAACTGCTTGCAAAACTGTACGTTAAAGTATTATTTTTTCCTAAAATTCAATGTTTTTCCGGCATAAAATATATTACTTTATGTTACTAGATAAATAAATTATAATATAACATCAAGTTTTCCTCGGAAAATGCCGTGGAAATGAGGAAAAGCGGCGCCTAATGCCATCTAGCGGTGAATGGAACGAAGCTTCGTTTCTTCCTCGACTGAAAGGAAAAATGCTGTCGGAAAATTGTTTCGTCCATAGGCTTGTATTTCCTATGAATAGTTTATATTTATTTGATATATTTATATATTTATTTATTAGCTATAAATATGTGTAAGTTAATTATTTTTGATTTTTTATTTATACGGCATTTTTGCAAATCATAGGAATTTAAATTCAAGTTGTCGATGAGTTAGCAGGATTTAAAATCATTGTGAAGTTATCTAATTAAATATCTAACTTAAAATCAATATAAATGTCCATCAAAGAACATTAAACGCGACAGATTGTAGTTATTATCTCAGATTAAGGTAAACATGACAATAATTGACTGTCGAGAGAGTCCGCGGAGGAACCCACTAACCGAAATTCGAGTGGCGCGAAACAAAAACTGACCTATTTCGGCGCCCTATCGAGTTCACCCACCCCTGCCGACTGAGACAATCACCCTACGACTCTCGCCCTTTGCGTTCGTATCATGCACTTTGCCGGCTTTTCAAGGTGAAGGCGATTTTTAGAACTCCACACGACTTGCATACATGCGTGTACTAATAAAATACACAAAAAAATAATTGACCTGTTCCGTCATTATTTTCCAAAAGATATCGTACCCAAATTTAATGACATCGATGACCGTGATTTTTAAAAAAACTCCGCTACATCGTTCCGGTTGGCGAGCATTCTCGTTGTAAACAGCGGCGAGGTCCGACCAGAGGACAGTCGATCGCGTCGCAAAAAAAGCGCATCCCATTATCGACTACAACAAAAGGACTTGTGCAGTGATACCTAAGTACACATCTCGATTCATCGTCTCGACTCGATCCGCCGAACCGATCCCATTGGCGCGCCCCACTGTCGCCGCGCGCGAGCGAGACAGAAAGCGGGTTTTTCGCCGCGAGCGACGAGGAGGGAGACGGTCATCTTAGCCGCCGAGTGGCGTCCCACTGGGCGGGGCCGCGCTAAGGAGTGAGCCTCAGATGCGCGTAGTGCTGGTGGGGTTTCGTCCGAAGGATCGCACTGCAGTCGTGTGTCGCGACTACGACGCGCGCTCGCCGCCACGCCGCGCGCCACTACTCTCGCCTTACGTAATAAATAATCGGATCGAAACCGCTCATCCGATAATCGATCGTGTATCGTGAACTGTCAATAATCGTGAACGTTTCCAATTGTTTTTTCCCGGTTTTTATTTTTTTTCTGTCACCCGGCGACAACAGTGAACTCAACTTGTGCTGTGAAATGTTTTTGTTTTGTTTTGCGGACGAACTTGAGAGATTATTTTTGGGCGTAGCTGACTGTGTACGGCATTTGTAAATTATTAACGTTATTGTCACGTTGTGTTTGTGATTTTGAACGTAATTTTTTCTCAAGACTATGTCGTTGTGTTTTGACTAGAGTGATGTGAAATTGTGATGTCTGTCGACTAACACGTAAGTGTTTGCACATTTAAGTGTTTAGTTTTGTGTTGTTAGGCAAGTTAAGTTCCGCCTTTTTTTTACTTTCCCTATTTGTTTTATTATTTAGTTATTTTAATTAATACCATTTGTGTTGGACCAATTATCTTATAAGAACTTTTCTGTTGTTACTTTTAAAATTCCAATTGACTTGTGTAAATTAATAAAACGTCACGTCACTTCGCAATAAAAATTAAAGACAAAAAACAAAGCTAGAAATAAATATTTTCGGTGAAAAAAACAAGTCTCAGATTTTCATATCAAAAAATCTTGACGCGGTTGAAAAAGTCACGTCCGGATTAAAATCATCTCCATTACTCTTAACGTCATTCCGATAAAATCTGGTGAAAATAAAAAAATACCGAATCGTAAGCGGAATGTACCACTAATTAAAAAATAAAAAGTACATTGAGTGCAATCGTCAATAAATCAAATGATCAATTACATCCAATAAGAAAGTTTAATTGGCGGACGTGTGAGGCGGCGGTGTGTCGCCGACGATCCGGTATCTCACACTTACCGGGATTTCGACGTGATTGATTTGTGTCAATTACAACCACGTTCACCCTACTACCGGGATTTTGTTAGGGAACTGTACCGTAGGGTAAATGATACAATAACGTATTTGTAAACGCGAAACGATTATGGATGGAGGCCAGAATATTTCTTTATATTTACACCTGTGATGCGCGCGATTTTTATAAGTTTACAAAATGTTGATTGGTGATATATTTACGATGTTTTTAGTTATATCTTGGGTTTTCTTAGTTTTTTTATTTTTGTTAATCAATCGGTGAGATAGTCTCGTTGTGGGTGATTTATTATTAAATAATAAGCGTTTTAATAAGAAATCAAAATAGACAAAAAAGCTGATTTAGCTTGAGTGAGATACATGAGAATAGAAATTTAATTATTCCAACGTGTCGCTTTTAGAATAATTACTGAGACGTATTTTTCTATTGAATTGACAATTTCTTTGCCACGGACGTAAACTGCCGTATTTGAATAAGCTTTTTAAAAATTATAATCTTAGCAAAACAATTATTTTTTCCACATCCGGTTAATCATATTTTTTACTCAATAAATTTAATTGTCAGATAACATTTTTCAAAAAATAATTTTGTGAAGAAAATGTTGTGCTATTATTTTGGAATAATGAAATGTAAATTTATTGCTCAGAGACAATAATGTAATTATTGAAATATCTTTCGGTAATAATGTAATAATCTTATTAGAATTGAATGAGAACAAGCAGACGAGTGTTTATAGTATAAATATTAATGTATGTTCAACGAGTAATATATTAATAATTTGACAGCAAATAATATACAAACAGGTTTTTATGCAATATTTTTTCGATTCTGTTTGTTTTATCTCGTTATAATTAACTTTGAAGAGTCACGGGTTCGATGCCCGCGTTGGTACAAATGTTTCGTAACTTACGATTGTGTTGGGCTTATATGCCCACACCTGGGCCATAGCTTTCATACATATTATTTGGAAAAGCTAATGGTCTGTGGTGTTACAAAAACATATCTAGTTTTTTTGTAAATCGGAAGCGGAGTTTTAATTTATTTAAACTCATTAACTGCGGCTTTTTATAGTTAAATAAAAATAAAAATACATATTTCAATCATAAAATAAGTATACTAAAAAATTGATTAAGTATGATTTTCATTAATACATGTCAATTCATTAAATTAAATATTTTTTTATTAATGAGCAAAAAATCTATATTTAGTTTAGTTTTTAAATTTATTTATTTTTCATACACTAATATTTTTGTTGGAACATTTAATTTTAAAGACATAAATAGTTTTAATGTACTGTAGTTATAAGTTCTATTTGTAAGAGGGGTTAAGATTCAATTCCCTGCTTAATACAGTCACAAATGAATTGTAGAACATTCCGTTTTCATTATTTATTTCTCTTTATTTTAATATTTCTATCACACGATGTTTAGGTTCTAAAATAAATTGAAAATTTTATATAAATATTTTAGAATAATCACTTGCTTTTTCGTTCCTCAGTAAAACTCACAGTTCTTGAACAATTTTAATTATTTAAAATTACTACGGATATAGGCCGGATGGTATTGTAAAAGTTCATTGACCTTTCAATTTAGGCTTAGTTGACGGGAAGCGAATCTTTCTTGAACTCAAAGTTTTTTGTAGTTCAAACTTTACTTTTGACTATTAAACTGTTATTAATATGAGATTAGAAAATGATTATTAGATTTTTGTACCGAATACACATGAAATAGTTTAGTCTGAAATTAATATCATATAAATTGAAGTGTTTATACCAGTGTAGTTACAGAATAATTCTTTATGATTAGGAAACGACGGCAGTTATGTTATAAAAAATATAAGGACGTGGATTAGATTCCGTAAATACTTGATTGGAAAATATATTGATTATCACGAAATTATACTTCTATAACACTTCACTCAATAGTGACTTTCCTTGTCTATTGTAATTTCTAAATTATATAACAATTGATATATTTTTAAATCTTATATTATGCACTCAATACATTAAAATACTGTTAAATTAGACGTTGATAGAACATATTTTGTCATTAATAAACTTTTTTAGACTTTTCAAAGAGTAAGCAATTGAATGCATAATGTTTTTTAATACTCCATTATTATAATCCAATAAACATATAGCTACAATAAAATACTATTAAATATATTATAATGTCGAACAGTATGTTTCTTGCGGCTAAGTATTATGATCGTAATGATAACATTAAAATGTGTTTAAATCTTTATAATGTGTGGATTAGTAACTAATATCTCTATTACGAGTCTTACTACCTATATATTTATAATGCATAAAGAACATACAAAGATTTAAAGAAAAGAAATTCAGGAATTTGTGCCCGATATGGCGATAGGCTCGCCCCCTATCACATCGTGGGAACATACAAGATGAAATGTGGGTGTCCTGGTAGCACCTCTGCTTACCCCTTATGGGAAAAAAGCGTGAATTTGTATGCATTTTAAGAAAAATTAAATTTTATCAAAAGTAACTAAGATTAGTAATATTTAGTGCCTGCTGTCCAATAAGAATTTTGACTTATTAGAATGTGTAACAATCTCTTAGAATAGATGGTTCATATCTTTCAGAATTGTTTTGTCTTAATAATATTACAACGAAATAAGAAATCTTTCAAATATAATTTCGAATTCAGTATTTTAATTAAATTCGTATCTAGCGTTTATTTTTAATGGAAATAAAGTTTAATTTTGAAAATTAATAGGATATATAAATCACTAATATACTTATCAGAACGAATACGCATTTAGTTAGTTTCCTTATAAATACGAAATCTTTAAAATATGAAGGTTTTAATCGTGAATTGAAAACACATATTTTAAATACTATTGTTCAAATTAATACAGGTATCATTATTTCATTAGGCGTTAATTAAAGATAATAATTCATCGCTCATTTAATATATTTTTATAAAAACCCAACCGCAGTCAACCGGAAATACATTTTTATCTTTTTTTTTTTCGCGGAATTATTTCAAATAACGCTTTATATTTATTTTTTCTACATATATTTTTGCTTCATGAATGCCAATTTATATTTATCGTAACAATACCCACCGTTTAAGTTCGACTCTCAAATGGAAATTATCTTACAACGTTTATTATTTAAAAATCCACGAGTTGTTTCCAGGAATCTTCTTGTATTGGAAATACTGATCGTCATTTGTCTAATTAAATCTATAATATAATTCCATATGAAACAACGCTAAGTATGAACCACAGTATTAAGGTATACGTATAAGTACAATTCTGAATGCCTAGCGAATAGTCAAGGAATGTAATGGTCAGCGAATAAACAGATAACTCGTGGGACGGTCTTTGTGGCTCGTCTCTCATATTGTCCAGTCATTATGTCCTGTAACTATATTATGCCAATATAGGTACAAGTTGTTTTATAAATATTATAATTTTGATAAAATATGTACTGAGGGTCATTAGGGAAGGCCTATGTCAGCAATGGACTTCTAGTAGCTCACTGCTGAGCGCGGGACTTGTTCTCAATGAACTCTTGATTATAGCGACAGTCGAGTGTTAAGGCTTAGTCCACTACACTGGCCTATTGTCCTAGCGGACTCCGCGTAGATATTCTTGTATAGATTTTTATGGTATTAGTTCGCGTGATGTTTAGCGTCACAGTTAAAATGCTTGGCACTTGATTTTCGAAACACATGATTAAAAATGCTAAAGCCATAAGAAGTCAATTGATCATAGGTCTCCTGCAAGGATCTTAATATTGACCTGTGTGAAGAAAGATTGCCGGAAGTGACCTGCATCCAGCAATTTCTTACTATATTTATTCAATCATCCAGCTTTCAGATGTCAAAAATACAATGTATATTGACTATGAAAAAGTTGGATAAGAATGTTTAAAACACTAGTTAAGCTACATTATATTTTAATGTTTTTAAAATAGCACAAGAAGGTGACTAGGTAGCACCTAACGTTAAGTGCGATGCCGTCCAGAAAGAATGTCGATATAATCTAAAATGTTTATTAGTAATGACGTCAACATATAAAAATAATATTAAATAAACACAAAAACAGACGCACCTGAAAATTAATTTTCGCGAACGCAAATCAAATAAAAACGTAGCTGAAGCAATTACTTGATTTATTATTGAGCTACACGCTGTAAAGATTCGCTGCAATGTAAACATTATATGAAAGTGTGCCAAGCTTCGGCCGCCCTCGATACCCAAACTCGAACTACATTTTCTCAGAAACTATTATGAATATCGCAATAAAAAATATACCAAATTATAGCTAAGATCTTCAGCTACCTAACAGTTAAAGTTTCATCGAAATCGGTTAAGCAGTTTCTGAAAATTTGAGGTATAAACAATCATGTTTATTTAAAGGTGCTCGATTTTGGTTTTATGTCGTAAATTATATTGAAACTATAAAGTTAGATGGTAACACCCCATAAGTTAAGTTGGGTACTGTTTAGTTTCTAGAAGAAATATGAGCTTATAGTAATCGACCGTAAAAAAAATAATGATGCTTAGGTTTATGAGTTGAGACACGAGAAGCTCTGGGTACGATCCCCGCAAATTATCATTTTTGTCATTAACAACTTTGGTCTGGGTAACACCCAAAAACCTCTTGTAGAGTTTCAAATAAATATGCTATGACTTTCCTTGCGCAAGTGGTTAAGACGTTGGCGGTGAAACGTGAGTCCGTGGGTTTGTTTCCGTCCAGAAACATTAATATTTGTGTCATTCAAATATTTATTTCGCGACTGAGTGCTGAGGCCGAAAAGTCTCTCGTAATTTCTGATATCGATTCAATGAAGACTGGGTTAAATTCTAGCGGGCTTATTCATAAACATATTTAAAACTAATTTTAGTTATCGTATGTCTTGTCCCTTTCGAACGACTTTAGAATTCAGTTTAAGCGAAGAAGACAAAACATTCGATAACTAAAATAGCTTTTAAATCTGTTTATGAATAAGGCCGTAAATAATAAAGGTGTGTTTGACAATTCATTAAATCATTTTCTTGGCATAGGTTTTCTAAGAACTCGTTCCTTTTAACATTTCATATCGCTTTGGAGATATTTACGAAGCCGTCGGTAAGCATTACAACGTATGATTACATATCCTAGGCGCTAAGGTACAACATGAGACTACAGGTTCGATCCCTGTATAAAAACAAAATATACTTTTGCTAGGCCATCTTGTTGGTTAAGTCCTAAGTACCTCTGAATCGTATAGGAAGCCCGTCAAATATTATTACAGGATATTTGACTAATTTTATTCTTCTGTCTACTCTTATTCTACATCTAAGATGAGCACGAAAGGTACTGGAGTGAAGGCCACATACAGCGAAGTTTCGGACGCCTGCCACCTTGTAGGCACGGAAGACCTGGATAAGCAGGAAGTCGAAGGATGCAGGCCGCTTCCAACAGGTCGATGGAGATCCTTGGAGGCCTATGTTCGGCAGTCGACTTCCTGTAGCTAAAGAGAGAGAGAGAGAAGTTTAACACATGACTTTCCAGCCATGAGGCAGATAATTTGACTTATGCCAACCTGATAAATGAGATGTACATGAGCTGATGTATTAAATAGTTTAGTAAAAATTCCATTGAGAACAAACGCGCCATTGACGTATCGGTGTAATTATACGCCATCAATTGACACACAGCAGCATCGTCACTTTGTTTACATGGGTTATAGTACACCCGGGTGGCGCAATGTACAGGATACGGCGGTTTAATGATGACAAACTTCATTTAATAGGTGTGTCAAATTCCAATGACCTTTTTTTCGTGATCTAGAAAAAAATTAAACGTAGAAAAATTACATTTAATAAATTAATCAGTCGTTCTCATATATTGTATATCTTCACTAACCTTAAGGCTATGTTTTGAAGTCTATGTGCACTATTAGTTGAATGAGGTGATCGTAGCCAAATTTTTGTAATGTTACTTATTTAGTAGAGGCTTTACGCTTCAATTCGAAACTAAATATATTAAAATTATTGCCTCTAAATATTTGATATTCTAATTAGTATTCACCCTAACTGTTAAGCCAGATACTTTTTTAACTTATATTCTTGAAACCACGCGACCAATCAACTATAATCAATAACTGTATTAATTAAATAAAAACACCCAAGTTTCGTAGGTGTTGGCCGCAATAATCACCTAAAAATACCACCTACAAAATTATTCCCATGCGTTATCGACTTCTCATGAATAACAAGTGAATGTCGAAACGTAATTGTCTTGTTGGTCATTTCGGCAATTCGTTTGGACATGACATATATTTACCCGCACGAAATTGTTATGTTTCTTAACCGCAAAGGTCATTTGTCGGGATTAAAAACATACATGCGTTATGAAACATTTGTTTTATTTGACAACGGAGGTGGCACAGTTGTTTGAAAGCTGAAACGAAAGGCCGCGGGCTCGATCCCCGGAGCGAGGCATATGTTTATGCGGCCTACAAATATTTTGTTTCGAACCTCGGTGCTGTGCGACCGAAATGTTTTGTAGTTTCTGAATTCCACAACTCCAGACTTAGGGTGCAAGCATTTATTTTAAAAAAATATTACTACTATACTTCGTTAATATTACTACAATGATAAATACAAAAATTATTTACAGAAAATGATAAAAAAATATTTCAAAAAAAAATTGCAAACCTGCCACCTCTTTCACCTTAAGCCGTCCCCACTTCCTCGTTCAACGAATGCCAATCTAAACTCCACCTTACCACTATCGTATTAAAATTCAAAATCCTCCAAACCAGGCGTGAGAAAATCGCCGATCACTCTCATTTTGATACTGATAAGCGTAGACCCGCGAAATACGAGCCCAGTGTTAGTAAACATTTTTTATTCGCTATTCTTAGAAACGTATTGTTTGTGCCATGAGACTCGAGATGAAGTGACGGTGGGGAACATAATGCCATCTTTCATTCATGCGTTTATGCCTAGTCTGCTGATTGGTCAAAGGGCAACGTGCATTTTTTAAACAAATGTAATAAAGCATAGTATGAAGTTCAAAGAAATGGTTATGTAGATAACTTGTGATGCAGTTGGTTAAATAGCATTGTATGTGGTGGCCGATTCGAACCCCAAACGGTTCTCGAATGTGACATTATCACATAATCTAGCTGAAAATTATTTCGCGGGTGGAAAGTCTGTTATAACCTAATAACGTGTGGTGGAAATAACAAGCATATTACGTCAATACTTACTCTACTAGAATTTCACTAAATTTACCACTTAGAAAAAAAAACAAAAACAGCTGGATCGAAAATCCTAACCGAAAAACAGTAGCGCGGCGCAGTATCACTAACTAATCGCGCTTCCATCGCCTATCGGAGTCAATTAAAAAAAAAACTTAAAAAAACAACAATAGCCACATCGTTTATTTGCTCACAAGCCCCAGTAACCAATTTTATAACCATCAGAGCTCTGAACATGTGGCGAAATCGGTGCCTCCGATGGCTGTATAAAAAAAAGAAAAAACTGTTTCCGTCCCGCTCTGTCGTATCGCTCTGTCCTTGTCTCCAGGCACATGTGTTCCCCGCCTGCTATCAATGAATATTGTTATATCCAAATACTCATTTATTGTAAGTACTGGGAATTTATCAGTCGATTATTAGTGTGATCTTTGATAACGAAAACTGCTATATTCGCCTCCGCTCAGACAAACGTACACTTAAGGGCCCGTGTTAATGAGCCACGTAAATGTACATACATACATACATAAACTCACGCCTTTATCCCCGAAGGGGTAGGCAGAGGCGCCACCAGGACACCCACATTTCGCCTTGTATGTTCCGTCCCACGATGTGATATCGGGCACTAATTCCTGACTCCTGGCTGATAATGAATTGAAAAATCCAATATCACTTTACCCGAACCGGGACTCGAACCCGAGACCTCAGCTTTGTAACCGTACCGTAATACAACTACGCCACCGAGGCAGTCGTAAGTGTATATACACGTAATATATATAGAAACGATCAGCCAGTCTAATTGTATTGACCACGGATTGATAAACATCTCACTTCGGCGGATAATATGGAACTGCGCTGAACTTTCATTCAGGTGCATCCAGGTGCAATGGTGGTCGCGGAGAAATCCGCCTGCGGTCGCGCCGCGGTGACTTCACCGTCCTAAGCCTACTCAAACTTATAAATTAATACATCCAACTGTCACATACATAGTCCTGACCCCATTTTAAGATCAATTAAGTCTTGTGTCGTGGGTATCAGAAGCTACTAGTCTTTTCGGTCTCACAAACACCCAGACCCGAGACAAATACTTGTGTGCCTCACAAATATTTGTCTCGCTGCGGGGATCGAACCCGCGGCCTCTCGTTTCGTAGCCGGCGTCTAACCAACTGCGCCACGGATGCTACACTTACTCTCAATTTTTTAGCAGTCCTGTACTTCAGAAGTGGTAAAGCCACGCTGTTGTCGATGATGTGGATGCTCATAGGCGGCAGTGACCACTGCCATCAGGTGACTGTTTGCTAGCTTCCCAGACCTATGCAATAAAAAAAACTTCAGCAATACGCGAACAAGGGCCGATATTTTATTTTTAATGAGGAATCCTAGAACTAGGTTAAAGATCAAGGATATCTGACATTGATCTGCAGTGACCTATGATTATGAAGCTCATCGAGCCTTCAATGTCGTGAACAATTATGTTATGGTTCTTATATCGATAATACATAACATATAAACACCTATTTTTATACTTTTTATACATCGTTGTATAAAATTTAACTTGATTTTTTTAATTTTGTTGTGAAGTGGAGCAAATTGTACTTAATTTACTTCAAATAACATCAGTTTGAGGTGAGAGTGATACACTCTCTCTCTTTCTTTCTCTCTCTCTCTCTCTCTTCAGCCACAGGAAGCCAATAAATTTTACTTGTAATCGTCTCAAATCGATAACAATCAAATAGGATACCTAACATCTTCTCGAAAGCTCAGATAGTTACCACACAACTGGCATTTACACCTGGCAAATGCTCAAAATGATTGACAAAATTGGCAGATCCCGGCCACAGTACTTATTGCATAACCTGCATGCAACTGTAGAAGTTTTAATATGCTATGTGTATTGATAATTCATATTTAAGGTTGCTAAAAGGGACTTTAGATTTGGTATTTCGATTGAAACCCTGAATCAGGTATTCAAGCCAAAAATGTTCATTATTGTACCCTGTGGAAGTGTGTTAAATTCCAGGATGGTTGCGAAATATAATTGTTCAAATCGACGAGCGATATAAGTCATTATCATAATGTATATTATGTGTATCAATATAACGCTTCACCATGATTAAATAAACATACTCAGTAATCACACACATCTCTACAGAAATATATTAGTTTTGTACAAGTAAAAGGAAGATAACATTATACTGTCATTCCAAAATCATTTATAAGAGATATAAAGAATACCAATACATTGTTTACAAATAATTTGTTTTCCTAAATATGAAACCAATAAACTAGGTGTTCCAACATCAGCCTTCAGGAAATGCATTTAAGGGTTTCTCAGTCGTCATTCCCAAGAACGAATCCCCAACACCATCATACCCGAGACACAACACAAGCCATTACAATTCAACGCTAAGAATGTTGGCCGAAGCACAGACAGTGACAAACGGATATTAATCATAGCAACGCATATAGATGGATTGGCAAGATATGACGGTGACACGCAGGTGACGCCAACCAACCATTATATTGCTGGTTATTTTCGACCACACCTGTCTGGGTTATTGGGATTTGTCAGTAGAAAGTGATCTGAGGAAGACAGGATCATCAGGACATCTATCCTAATAAGTTATAAGTACCCAAGTCATGTTTGGTGACAAAAATTCAGTTCTTTCTATGGACTGAAGAGCGTAAATTAACAATCTTGGCTAATACTGGCAGCAATGGCAACGCTTAAGCTTCAGAAATGTTAATGGCGTATATCGAAAGACAAGAGTGACCACTTAATCAACCCTATTGATGCAACAACTATTTGTAATTAAATGTGTATAGATTTCAGAAATCGCTTTTGCTATAACATAAAAGTACGTAAGGAAAGCAATATACTTAAAAATATTTTATAAAAATTTGGAAGGTGTAATATGAAGTTCGACACCTCACAGGACGGTGAGGTAGACCGTTCTCACCTTTCTATCATAGACGAGACTCGTGCTTAGCAATGCGACTTATATGAGCTGACATATTACAGATTGTAAATCACTTCATCGCAAGATTTCTAATAGAAAGCGCGATTTACCTTTGCCCTTGCCGTTCGCTATTCTCACCGTAGTAATTGTGGTTGTAACATAAATGTATATACTTTGTTTTGTATCAATTACATGCTGTATGCTTTTATAATACTTATAAAAAC
Organism: Deilephila elpenor; assembly: GCA_949752805.1. Taxonomy (NCBI): domain Eukaryota; kingdom Metazoa; phylum Arthropoda; class Insecta; order Lepidoptera; family Sphingidae; genus Deilephila; species Deilephila elpenor. The sequence continues at coordinate 10,956,613 of OX457115.1, forward strand.
GACATTGAAGGATTAATCGGTTATGTAAGGACAAAGGTTTGAACAAATTAGCAATGTTTGATGGCGATTATCAAAACATACCCACAATACTTGTAGACTGGACTTAAAGAGTGGCGTCGTGTGCCGGGTCGGTCACTTCCCTGTAGCATGGTTGAGGAGGCCGATGGCTGGCACATGCGTCATACTCGTGAACGGGTGCTGCTTGTGTGGACTGGTCTGTCCGATTTGCTTACTTTGTAATTGATAAGTAGATTACTTAACGCTTTTATAATTATTTATTGCGTTGGCAAAACAGAGTATACTGATTCTTCGTTATGGGTTACTTCGTTTCGTTTCTCTCAGCCATATAAAGTATATATATAAAGTAAACTTATTCGTAATCAAATATATCCTACTTGCAAATCATAACAAGTTATTAATGAACTGCTCTGATTTAAACCAACTTATAATTTTTGTAATAATCATACATTGTAAACTGGTTTTGAAAAGAGCAACACTAGAGTTTCTTGCCCGTTCTTCTCTAGTGAAAACCGCTTTCCGAACCGGGTGGTAGTTCAAAAAATGACTGAGTCTAAACAATGTTGAACATTTTAATGGATTCAATAAATTATTTTCATTTCATTTCAAAGCCTTTGAAAGAAGAGGAATAATGGGGGCGAAATGAGGAGTAGGAATATTAAGGACATTTGGATTTTTTCAGTCACATAAAAAGTCAGTGTAACACTTCAATTATCTGTATCTGTATCAGCCCAAATACGTCCCAGTGCACGAGCCTCCTCCACAATCGAGAGTACGATTGAGAGGGGTTTGGTCATACAGTCCCCCACGTTGGCCTAGTGCGGGTTATTTTATGCTAATATTAACGCTAATTCCTACAGAATTCTTATTTGGTACTTCTAATAAGGCTCTATAATAGGTATGTAGCTTTCGGAAGAGTGTACGTCTAGTATTGCCAATTGTGATGTCACCCTATTGGAATCGGATTGCATTCTTCATTTATTACACTAAAACTTTGATATTTTTCTAAGAAATCGATCTATTCAGTTTTTTGTGTTATTCCCAAATATAATGATGTCAATTACTATGCGTGTGTATTGTCGGCGTCTTGCCTCTAGTCTCTACACTGTCCCACGCGACGGAGTAATGACATCGCTTTTTTGACGGTTAGTGTGGCCTTGCTATAAGGGTTATTTGGGACAGTTTTTAGGACAATATTTGATAGGATGAAATTTAAAATTTTTATTGGTTTATAAGAGATGATTATGTGAAGTCATTCAGTAAAATAGAGAGTTATAAACCTAAGAGTTGTTTACAAAACTTTAACAAGAATGAAATTTGAAATCAAGAGACAGATAAGAGGTAATTGATCCAAAAAGCGCCTTTTCAATATAATTATTTGGAGAACTTTAAAATAATACATTAATATAGGCATACAAAACATAATTCTAATTCACATTGGTTCATATTTATATTTTTTAATCAAAAACCAAAGATACCAAATTTCTACCATCTGGGACTATCCCACCTCAGCCACCAGCATACTCACCACAATAAAAAACTAAACTGACACATAATTCTTTTTGTCGCTCTCCCGTGCTGCCGAACGTATTGAACAGGAAATGCTTCTGTATTCCACTAACAGTTGTGATCACTCCATCAAAGAGTTAGGGTGACATGTCTTTGAGATTATTCGCTAGTATAATTTTTTGGTAGGTTTTCGGGGGTTTCTTTGGTAGGTTTGATGACCTTTTTTGGTAATTTTGGTGACCTTGCCAAGGAGGTTAAAATGCCGGATTGGCGTTTAATATAATTATTATTTCCGACTTTACAATTCATCGTGATATTGTCTTTTGCAAGTGCAGAATTTTTGAATATTTTACGACTATTGGTCTGATTCATGTTTTTTCGTTTAATCATAAGTACTATTTAGTAAAATAAATGCTTTTTTAATCAAAATTCTTCATATAATTTTTAATTAATTTAAAAGCTACTACATCATACTAAACCATTAGTATCACCAAATATTCATTCAATTCACTACACCACCTGTACCGAACATCGGGAGCAATGTTTTAAAAAACCTAAACTTTTTTATCTCCCTTCAAAAAGCATTAAGGAAATAATTATGTCAGCCGAACACTTAATACCATGTGAAAACTACGCATAAATTGTCCCCGAATGTTCCCCTGTGTATGGTTTATAAATACATTGGGTTATATTGATGGAACTGAAAGAAGCTCTCATATCTCCTCAGATAATAGGTGTATGTTTGTTGCGTTACCACGACAAAACTACTGGACGGATTTTGATGAAACTTTTCAGTGCTATAGCGTTTATATTAGAATGAGATATGGGCTATAATTTATAAATCTATTGAGTATATTGTCTGAGATATTGAGATAAAGGTAAGGTGGTTTGCCACGGATAAACAAGCAGATTTCAAAAACCGACATATTTCTAAGTCCTTGTCTGGTTTTCACCTTAAATAGCAGCATAAATTTTAATCTTGACTATATATTATATAAAAGTAACTTCTTTCATATAATTTAAAAAAAGAACACATACTACAATGAATTGTTGTCTATGTGAAAATATATGATTCTTAATTTACAGACGGAAATAACCAGTAAATTTTACTCTAATTTTATTGTTGTATAATTAATGTCATAAAATGAATAATAATTTCCGTTTTGGTTATTCAATTGATTTACTATCACTCACACAGCCTTATTAAACAAAAACCGCTTTATAAATACAACATAAAGTATATTTTCAATTGCATCAATAAAATTATTATGGTATAAAAATATGAATCATATTTTTTCACTAAAATAAAATTTAGTACAATAAAATAGTTTCTGCAAATTAATTCCCGCTTTCTGAGAAATGTTTCAATTGGCAATTTATAGTTTCAAAATAGTTATTAAACTTTCGATCAGAACTTACGCTTTGACTCATAAGTTTAGTAAGGCGATACGTCGCGTGTTTTCAAGTACACCTGAGGACAAAAATGATTATTGATTAAACTTAATATATCGCGTGGGGGACCTTTAGGAAGTTGAGAAAAAGTTATACGAATTATTTAAACTATTAGATGTAGATTAGCGAATTTATTGCTTTCGCGATGTGGTGAAGGTTTAATTGCGTCGTTTATATTTGAATTAAAGTTATTTAGGTATTTTATCGACGATGCTCTATATATGTTACGAACTTGTTCTGTAGAAATGGAGTAATAAATAAGCTTTCATACTTATTAATGCACCACTACTCACGAATGTGAACCGTCATTATCGTTATGATAATGACGTAATAGGACGGTGTTTAATTCCATTTGAAATAAATATTAAATTTGAATATAGTTTCTAATTCAAATCACGATGACCAAATTGAAAACTTACAGTATTATGTTTATGACAATTAGAAAAATGGCTTTAAACCGATTCAAACGATAAGGTAACTGATTTTTTATGTGAAGCATAACTGGTTCCACACTATATTAATACGTCATCGATAAAAAAATCAAAAAATAATTATTCTATCAAAGAATATATTAACACTATCTAGTATTAAGAAAATGTTTATTGCAAATAAAACTTTCCGAGTGGAGCAAACTTCGCACCGTTTAATTTTTGTCAAACTTAGTTGGTCTAGCCGAAATTCCGTCCTTCGCAAACCCATGAATAAGTTACCGAACTTCGCAGATGTTAAATACTATTATTTTTATATGAATGGATCGTTTTTACTGTCTTATCGTGTGCAGATGGTAAGATTATGAACTAGCAAATTCGATAGATTCAAAACACTTGTGAGGTTTTCCGCTTACAAAAGTAGAACAGTGACGTCATCATTCAGTTCTCCAACACACATGCATTTTGTGATATAAACATTCATACTTTGGTTTGTAGAGGAGTTTTATATTCAACAATTGGTTTTAAATAAACTGACAGTGATAGAACTCTGAACAGACAAGTTGTTAATTTGCCTTAATAATAGTTTTGCCTGCGACGACTGCCTCGGTGGCGCAGTTGTACTACGGTAAAGACGACGGTACGACTAAAGCTGAGGTCTCGGGTTCGATACCGGGTCGGGCAAAGAGATATTTTTCTATTCATTATAAGTCTGGAGTCAGGAAATTGTGCCTGATATGGCGATAGGCTCGCCCTATCACATCGTGGGACGAAAAATTGTTGCACCTCTGCCTACCCTTTCTGGGAAAAGGGCGTAAGTTTATATATTTAAGATGTAAATAATTGTTTTAAGACATTAATATTGGGTTCGTCAAGACCTTTTACATTATAAAGAAGATATCTTCCTTCATAACAGTTCTAAAGATGCATTATAGGTACATGTGATTAGAAAATATATCTTGAAAGCTCAGCTTAAACTAGTAACATACTACATAAGCATTATTCTAATTTCCATAGTTTTTAACCCCATAACCGATCCACTGACGTACGCGACGGTACCGCAGTTTTTCTAATTCACTCGCTCATTTTTTCCGCCTATTCAACTGTGTTGGTAATTGATGCTAATTATTGAGTTTACCGCTCGATTTGTTTCTGTTCTAACTAGTTGCTACCACTTTTAGTTCGAGGCTGCGGTGTTGGCGAGATCGGTGTTGCAATATGCGATTCAAATTTATAATGTGGGAATTTATAATCGACAGGTTTGAATTTGTTATGTGATTTAAAATAATTACATACATAAACTCACGCCTTTTTTCCAGAAGGGGTAGGCAGAGGTGCCCAGGACACACACATTTCGCTTTGTTAGTTTCTTCTCATGATGTGATATGGGGCGAGCCTATCGCCATATCAGGCACAAATTCCTGAAGCCGGTCTGACAATGAATAGAAAAATCCAACACTACTTTTGCCCGACCCGGGTTTCGAACCCGTGACCTCTTTGTAATCGTACCGTAGTACAACCACGCCACCGCGACAGTCATTGATATTATCAGTTTCTATAGAACAGTAGGAGAAAAGCTGGCTGCCGAAAAGCCACAAATTTAAGCTTAAATCAGACAAATGTTCATTGATATTTTTTTTGAGATATTGAGTATACATATTTCATGTGTGTAAGTGAATGGTGACATCACGAATTGTTATAATTTGTTTTAAACTGCTTAACTTTAAAACATTTGTTGACGATCATATTATTTAGACTACACGTATAAATTCATATCTAGACATATCTATAGTTTTTAAGTCTTTTATTTCCCTATCCTACTAAGTTTAGAAAGTGCCAATAAATACAATAATGCCGTTAAACCGACACACAGACTGCGCACCTGCGTTTAAACGCCTCTCGACACGCGACATATCGATACACCGATATCGACAGTCGACATTTCACCTTGCGCCTCACTATCGCAGAGTTGATCGGTTGCACAACGTATTTTATCGATTAATTTAGGTGCGGGTGAATTGTTTTATGAAACATTGTTTTTAAGGTATTAATTATTAAATCGAAGAGAGGGCGCCACTGCCACGTTATCATCGTATCCGCAATTAAATTATGTTTACATTTCCATTTTTAGCAAATAAATAATATGCATTTTTATACAATCTCGTGATTATCTCAATAGTGGAATGAACGGTTTGTGAAGTGGAAAGTACTAGGTTTGACGTCAATGTCTGTCAAATGACACAATATTACATCTTTGAATGTTCCCTACATAATTTTGTAATTGCTAAAAAGTATAATACATGATTATTCAGCTGCCATTAAGTTGATACATCAACACAAAAACACACGATTAAAGAATTTAATCATTAATAAAAAGTTTCACTTTAAACGAAATGATCCCAATGGCCACCATTATTCATCATTAACATTAAATTAGAAAGAAAATGACGGATCGCTATCACTTATATTATTTAAGAACTTATAAAACACATTATAACCATATAGGAAATTTAAAAAGTACCTCAAAAAATGCTTCACTCAGTAACGAACACGCAAATAAAAACAATTTCAAAAGTGTCAAATTGTAATGGAGACTATAACTTGCGTTTACGACATCTTTTGACACAAAGTTCACAATTTCCATCGCAAACAGATAAATATGTCTTTAATTATTCTAAAGGTGATGGAGTGAACTGTTTGGTTTAAGTGGCAAAAAGAGCGGTAATATTTCAATTAGATAGCAAATGATAATTTCTGAGATGAAATATGTACTCCATATCAGATAAGACCAACACAGGTACGCTTATCAAACAGTAAAAAAATCGTTCAAAAATCGATACACGACACAAAAGACCACTTAGCGCACGTTCGGAAACCGCTCGGAATGTTAAACGAAAAACAAACTCGCATCAATCAAAGAACGGCCATGAAATAATAGAATTTCAGAACGTCGGGCGCAGTTCAAAGAGCGCGAACGGAGAACCGCAACAGATTTTTGAAAATCAAATAGTAGAAAAAAAGTAAAAGGGAGTATGCGAACATGACTAATATCTGGCACAAAGTACGTGTCGATAACTCGACGGAAACAAAAGGAGTGCTCGCATCGGGGGAAGGAATTTAAAAATGGAACGAGGCGCGTTGTGGGAATGCCAGTTTGAATTTGGAATCTTCGCTTTGATGTACGAATGACGTTTCGCGTTCGTTTTTCCAAATGTCATAATAACTTTTGCGGACATTACTTTTCTTTCGTTCACTCTAGTATTCGAGTTTGCAAATGTCGGTGTTAGTCGGCTTTATTGCTAAGCAGAACAGGTTTTCTATAATTAATCAATTAATTATCTATTACAGTGTTTGTTCATTGAGCGTATTGAGTTCATAAAATGGATTGTGAATGAGGCAGTTTTTCTTATATTCTAAAAAAGTATGTTTACATAATTGCTTATTATCATATTAATTTGTCATCGCGCACTCATTTAATCAAGACATAAGTATAAACGCAGGTGGAGTAGGGCAAAAAGCAAAAAACGTTGTCTCCCTACATTTTCTGTTCGCATGTGAATAAATTAAGTTAGTAAGTCGAAAAAACCAAACCGCCGAACTAAAAGGCATCGATTGAATGAGAGTTGGAAACTTTTTTGTCACGAAACGGTTTTTATCAATGCACGATAGATTTTTACTGTTCGCTTTTTATACTTTAGCAAGGTTGTATTTGCTTTTAGACTGCGCAAAAATAAATCTTAAATCGAGGCAGTAGGGGTGATTTGTGAAAATGCTTATATTTGTTTGTTTATTATCATTTCTTCGATGTATTTTCGAAGTTTTACGCCTGTGAGGGTAATAGAGTTTTAATGTGAGGTGGGAGCTTCAGTAAGTTTTGCAAATGTATATAAAATGTGAATATATTATTTTAGTAACGAATATTTTGGCGATTTATTGGCTACGAAATAAGTTTCAAAATAAAACCCAAGTAATAGTATTGCCGCTTCATGCTACTAAGAATTCTAAAAAACCATTCGATTTCCAAAATTGTATATTAAAAATGCAATCACATTTTTCAAATTTCGTATTCATAAACACAATTTTAAAAATAGAACGCAAATTTATTTTTCAAAAATAGAACATTATTTAAATATAATAAACGGCGCATCGGAGTGGTAACAGAAGTCGATAATCTCTGTAAGTATTTACGGGCGGCAGTAAAAACGTTGGCGGTCATGTCGCGAGCAGTTTTGTGAAGCACCTGTCTTGTTCCTACAATGTGATCGTAAACGTTGCTTCGTTTGGGATGCACGCGAACTGATCTTGGGGGAGTTTCGGTTTTATTGACTGGGAATTTTGGGGGTTAGCATATATAGATTTTTTTTATAGGAATCACAATACTAAGGAAAGATTACACGAAGAACTACTAAGTATAGCTGGAAAATGATATTATTATAAATAGGTTTTAGTGGGGGGTCAGGACTGGATATGTGACTGGACTGTTGTGTGTATTTATTGGGTGTATTTATTTAAATTACTTTTAGGGGTATTAAAAACATGCAATGTCACGCTGCAAACTAATTATGAAACGTTCGCGAGCTTCTATTTATCCCAAAACTAAACACAATATTCCAAAATTATGAAATGTAATTTCCTAACACCGGCTACTCGTAACTATCGAGACTTGAGCACCGAGGGCAATTTCACCAAACGGATAATTTACAATTCTAATTTACAGTTAATTTGTTAAGATTTATATTATAATAGGACGATATAATATGGCAGTTGACGGAAAAAATAAAGTTGTTAAAATCGAGTCGAATGGAGGGAGGCGCGTACTAGTGGCCGGCACGCGACTTGCCTCGGATAAGAATCGATGACAAACTTACTGTTACCGATACTTTAATAATGACAATTCAGGAATAAAACAAAATAACCCCTAATACATGGGATATAAGACCGAAAGTCTTGCAAAGTTTATGAATTGAACAGCAAATAAACTTGCCAACCACCCCGAGACGTTCGATTGACGACGGCCACGTTTTAAATTTCGAACATTTGAGTCATTTGATATATTTTTTATTTCGTTTCATAGTGCACAGTTATATTATCAAAATTTTTATAAAATTTGAATTTATTATTATAACTACCGGTATTTTTTAAAACCTGTGAAAACGAAATAATTTTACTTGAGTATTAGTGCACATGCTTTTGTTACCTCTTTCATAAATATTACTGGCCATAACATTTGCCTATATTTCATTTTTCAATTAACTCGGTTCTTATTTCAAATTGCATTTTTAGAACGCTTGACATTAAGCCCTGTTCAGGCAGAACACTTTTTCATTTCACAATCTATTGTCGGAGGCAATTTAATATCGTGGCATAGACAACCATAATTTTCCTGTCCGTGTAATTCAATAGACAATAGTGATGTAATTGAATAGTGAAGTGCCAATAGGTTAACTGGCGTGGTGTTGCCCGCCGATATCTACATCTGGCCACCCCTAATGAATATTAACTTATAACCCACAATGACTTAGTGTTTCGTGTGACTCATACAAAATGGAATAGTTTTAATATGCATACGATAAATATTTGTCATGTATAAATGATTCTATGAATATTTATCACGGCGTTCTTTTTTATATCGAAGGGATATAAAACGTATGTAGGCTATTGATTCTTTAATGTTGATTAATTAGTTTAAAAAAGGATATTGCGATAATGATGTTCGCATTTGTTTAGTAGCAGCGTTTACGGGCGTTAAGGGTTCTGAGTTCGATTCCTTTGTCGGTTAATATACTGGGCTCATTTTCCATGTGTTTTCTTTGATTAAGATTAATTCTGTTTAACTTTTATAAATGGGATTCTCGGGATGTTAAACCAATTTTGTGATAAGCAGTGACTCCTACGGATTGTTGGAAATACTGCAAGAGGAGCTGTCTGTCTGCTGTCCAGCAGTGTATTTTCCATTGCTAAAGCTGATCAGATAGCAGTTCAAAGTATTATATTTTTTTTATAATTTCCTCGATTTCTACAGACACTCAATTGGCTGTTGGAACGAATCCAGTTTCTGAATTGAATGAATGAATCAATATGGAATATTATTCAATAACTAAAATTGTGTCTGTGTCATGCTCAGCCATTTGTAAATATAATTAACTTATTTGTCATTGTTAAATATTCATCGCTTATACAGAATTTCGTATACCTACACGAGAAATATCGATTCTGTCGAATGGTGAGACATAATTGTCTATCGTCAATCGATAATTTATTTTGACGGCATAGCCTTTACTTGGTGCAGTGCTGTTGGTTTAGCAAGACAATAAAATAAATTTCATTCATTGTAATGTTAAATAATCTTATGCGTATAAATCACAATCTTCTACCATTATTTACTAATCCTGCAATTATATAAAATCAGAAAAATCCATTTTTACACGTCCAAAGATTAACGCCCAAATACTCCAATGCCATTTAAATATTAAGTTGAACTTAACTACCCACCTCCCACTTAATAAGTACCTACATTAAAGCGGGACTTTCGTACTTAAGTGCAACATAATATTTAAGTGGCGTTTAAGGATTCGGGCGTTAGCCTATTGACTAAAATCGCCTACACAAACACAAACTAGACCATGAAAATATTTAAAAAAAGAAAGCCGTATTCCAACTCGACTAATTAACCCGAATCGATTCGTACAATCGACTAATCGATGGCAAGGCGGGGAGCGTTCGTGCCGCCGCGTAATCCTGTTTGCATATCGGCCGCACGAAACTCCCGCACTTATCATGTTTATTGATTGACACGCTAGTAATTCACCCCTTGCCAACCCTCGGCGACCACCTTCGACCCCGTGGTGTACGGAGTAGGATGTCGCGGAAATGACCAGGAAAAAAAAAGAATAGTGATGTCAAACCTTAGCCAAGTCAGACAATTTACAGCATAATTACTGTAACTAACTAAGATATCCAATATGTGATACTGTACCTAATTATTATCACAATTAGAACCAACCATTGAATCACACTGCACACATCATGGTTTGTGATTTGGTGGAGACAACGGCCTTGTCCATAGACAGTTTTAAAACCTATTTTAGCTATCGAAGGTTTTGTCTTCTTCGCTCAAACTGAATTCAAACGTCATTCGAAAGGGACAAAACATTCGATAATTAAAATAGGTTTTAAATATGTCTATGAATAAAGCTGTAAGTTTAAATGTTTCTTAGTCGATATTGCCTAACACACTGTACCTAGTGAATTTTACTATCCAATTAAAGTACTGATAAGGAAAGACGATTAACTTCCAAACGAGTTAGTCGATTTAATTGCTTCTCTATACACCACGTTCGAAATATAAATCCTCAAATATTGAAACAAAGACAACGCATAGCCCGTACAATTCCATTCCTACTAACAATAATCAACTAAAACCCGCCACATCGTGTGGTTTGCACGGCACCACACAAATTTACAAGTCTTGACGTTCAGTTCTTTGTTTGAGGTGGCGATAAGTTCGTTTTTACGTGTTCTCCCATTGTGTTCCACCTGGATTTACGTTCGCCGACAATTACTTTTAATAATTTAAACGCTATCTTTTGTATAGTTTAGGTATATGCAGGTGATTTGCGGGTTTAGAGTGAAATGGGTGATTTTCAATTCTTATTAAGTGGCTTAAACTTTAAGGGTGCCAAAATAGGTTTTTGAAAGAGAATGAAAGGTTCAGTTCACTATAATTTCCATGTGGGTTTGTGTTATTTTTTTTTAACTTTGACAATGTTAGACAAGTATCACGAAAATCTTGCCTATTTTTGCTTAAAGAATGACACAATCTATAATCTAGTCTAGTGTATAATCTATGTAAGCCAAAGTTAGAAGAAACTATCTTACCAATATACATGCATTAAGATGCCATGGTTCATACCTAAATTATAGTTACTTACCGACTTAAATCTAATTTAAGCAAGACCGGTAAATAAAATATAGATGACGCGTTTGAAATTACAATAAAAATTTGAAAATTGTGAATATAATAGAAACCTATTCCACATTATCGGAAACTCCGCAAAACAATGTTTTCAGTATCACGCGAATCGCTACACCGAACAATAGTCCACGTATTGATATACAGCCGATGCCAACAATCAATCAAAAGTTTTAGATTGAAGTCAATCCGGATTGGTTTCTACTTTTCGATTGGTCGAATATCTTGTTGCCAATAAACAAAACAGGCGACAGTCGATTGCCTCTGTTGATAGATTGAAAACAATCGGTTCCCTCTTGACAATTTAGTTTGACGCAGAATATTTCATTGCATATTTATGCACATTCAGCATTTTGTAAATAAATAATTTGTGAAAAACAAAAATTAACGTTAGAAATAATAATAATTGCAATAAAAACAATTCAATTTATCCCAATTATATAGATTTTTACAGAATTGTTGTGTTTCTGGCCACTGAAAAATAATATATCCAGTAAACAATGACTTATCACTTGTCATTCTAATAGAAATATTAAGAGAATATTGTGGAGAAAATTGCGAAATGTGATTGAACATTTCCGTGGAAAGTGATCACTGCCGCCCATGAACATCCACTACGATTGAATCGGGAGGAGAGCGAGAAGGCCATAGCCTGCCCATTCATACTGAGTCATGGCTGATAGCAGCGTGGCTCTACAACTTCCCATGATCAAAATTTGATTCCCTTTTCTATTATTTTTATTATTTCTATTATTATTGTAAATTGTGAGTAATAAAGAATATTTCATTATAAATGTGTTTTCACAAACACACTGAACAATTAAATAAAAATACAACTATGAAATTAAGAAACATATCATAACAGAAATCATATTTATCAAAGTAAAACAAAAAATATCAATTCGTTCAAGATAAAATATACACAACAATACAATAATTTAGATCTAACTGAAGAAATCATTAATCAATGTTGTGTCATCTTCATCTACATTCGTTTCTACTTTCTAGTTTCATTGCTGTTGGCAAATCTGCATGAATAATCCGTGGAAATTCTCGGATTGCAATATTGGATTGTTTTGAACAATCCATCCAAACGTCAACACTGATAATTGTTTATTGGCAAGCCTAAACTGTCATTTTCATACAGAGGACAATCCACAAGCAGGGATTGGCCCTCCCAAAAGTAGATTGTTTTTTTAGATAGTTTTTTTCCCTACTGAGATTGATTATTGGCAAGCTATAATCAGAAAAAAGATTGAGCTGTCAATGTCAAACAGCAAATTTTGGATTGGGATTGATTGTTGGCATCGGCTGATAGTCGATACCATTGTGAAGCTGTCAATTTTCCTTCACCGAACCTATCGCGAACATCAAACTACAGCCAAATTAGTTTAGACACGAAAACGCCGGCCCGATTGTCTTTAACACAATACAATCGAAAAAGAAACCTTGCGCTATTACATTACACTTTTTCTTTTTCAGGAGCAGAACACGCGAACTCGACTAAAAGAACAATCGGTCTGGCATGACACTGGCTGGTGAGAAATAATCGATTGTGCTATAATCGATAAATTAGAACTGGTCGAAAATTTGACTCAACAATTGAATTTGAAAAAAGAATGTGTTCGAAATTGGGGTGTGTGTTCGGTGCGCGCGGGTGACGTCGTCAGTATGAGCCGGGAGTGAGCGCGGCTCGGACGGATGCACCCGACGGGCGCGGCCAGCCTGCCCGCCGCACCCGAGGCGGAGGTGCAAGCTATGCACTCAATGGACTGGCTCTTCAAGAAGGAGAGGATATATTTACTCGCGCAGTTTTGGCAACAGGTGAGGATAGTCTTCGACATAGTAGTAGTTATAACTCCAGGATTCCAGTATTCATTCCAGAAATAATTCTACCAGAAGATACATGAAATCAATCTCAAATCTACTCTGAGGATTTCCGTATCCAACAGTCAGAATGCTCACATAAATAAGTTTTCACCAACACCCAAGTATTCAAATATGAACAGTAAAGATAAGATCTTACCCTTCCAATCAAACCTTGTATCAAACAACAAAATCAATTAACAGTTCGCGATCATAACCGTAGTTAGGAACCCGGACATGACTCGAATATGATGACCGGATGTATCGAGGTATTTTAGAAGGGGAAGGAAACTTTGGTAAGATCGTCTTAACCGGTCTCACTAAGCGCTTTAAAGGGCTGCGGTTGAGGTGTTATTAAATTAAGAAGTAATTAGGAGCTGTAAGAACTCTGTTAAGTTAAATACAGTTTCAACTAAAATGTGATGTGGAGGGCAAAATCTAAGGTTTTTTTTATACATGTCCTATGAACACACTAATAATTATGGATCACACTTCTATATTTCTAATCGTTTAATAGATCAATATTGCACTCCATTAACTCCAATATAAGACTTAATTCCAACCTCGTAATATAAATCACTGCTAATCAACCAAGATTAGTCTTTAAGTCGATTGGAAGTCCAACAATAACTGCCTTATTCATGCATAGATTTAAAAGCTATTTTAGTTATCGATTGTTTTGACTTGTTCGCTCAAACTGAATTCTAAGGTCGTTCGAAAGACACAAAACATTCGATAACTAAAATATATTTTAAATCTATATGCATACATAAACTCACGCCTTTATCCCCGAAGGGGTAGGCAGAGGCGCCACCAGGACACCAACATTTCGCCTTGTATGTTCCGTCCCACGATGTGATAGGTGGCGAGCCTATCGCCATATCGGGCACAAATTTCTGACTCCGGAGTAATATTGAATAGAAAAATCCAATATCACTTTGCCCGACCCGGGACTCGAACCCGAGACGTCAGCTTCGTAACCGTACCGTAATACAACTACGCCACCGAGGCAGTCTTTTAAATCTGTCTATGAATAAGGTATAGGTATAATAAGTCTTAGTCTATACTTCATACCAAATAATATTCGTCTCAAAATTGATTAGAAGTCCAAACAGTCTGTAAATAGGTACCACAAGACGCACCAACATCCTCTGACCTTACCTTCGTAATTGATACTGATCTTTGATACAATGCCGACGTATTTTTCTAGTTAAGGCTGAGGAAACGAATTCGTCGCCATTTTTCCTGTTGAGTAACCAAACCATGTAAATTGACATAATTCATTTATTGGGATCATTTGAGAATTGAACAACAAACTGAATTCAAGTAAAAAAAATACTTTTAAAATGCCAATTGACCTTCGATTTTTTAAGTAACGAATTTTATAAATTACAACACATTTAACAAGCACATAACCAAACATAATAAGATGTTTCTAGATAAATAAACCAATGAAAATATTTATAGATGATGATATACGTTGCCTTAATAAAACTTGAAAACAATAGACCAGGGTTAATTATTAGAATAGATCAACACAGATAATCACGGGTTTTATGTAGCCATGGAAATATTAAAATATTACACCAATTAATATTTTATTACAACTTATGTATAAATTTGTATCCTCACGGATTCCGACCAACGTTTTGGATGGAAAATCCGTCATTTCCATGCAAAGATGTAAGCATTTCGGGCTTGGTTTGTAAAGCCAACATAATTGTTTCGACCAGCGAGACATTACCACCCTTACTTGACTTGTCATCAGATTATAATCATCAAGCATCCTTGTATGGGTTTCAGAAATTCCCCGACAATTTAATCACACAGCACCCACACTGCAAACAAATATATCGATGACAAACAATAGCCTTTCCGATAAACGCTCACTTCCCCGTCCAATTACAACTAAGCAAACAGGCAGTATGAGGATATTACCATAAATCCTACATATTCATTTAAAGAAATCAACACTGACAGAAAGTGTCGTTGCGACGCGCGTGTGCTGCTAATGAGTGCAATTGACTAATGTCAGATTGACAGGTGAGCGGGGTGCGTGTCATAGATCAGCGATTGTCTATGGATGGAACGGAGACAGACATGGAGTAACTTGTTCCTTTTTTGAATTTGAAATTGGAGCTCTTGGTGTTGAGGCTGTATGTGAAGAGGACTTTGGTAAATGCAGTGTTATGAAAACTCATGTAGTTTTGAGAGTTGCTGAAACAGGTCTACACTTATCCGAATTATTCACATTAACATTTAAACGTTTTTTTCATTAAATTTATAACAATACAAAACAATGATTATTGTATCAATGTTAAGCTTAAATTTGACTACTAATCTTGCCTACATTATCAAAAATTTGATACCCAAAAAATGTACCAAAACCTAATAAATCAAGAAATATTTAACACAATGCGACTTGGTAAGATATGTAGAATAGCAGACATTAGCGACAAATTACAAACAATGGAGTGCCATATTAAACCAGTATGTCCAATAAATATTCATGGTGGCTTCGTGGAAGCGGAGCCGATGGGCCGGCCGATACGCGTTCGGTGCCCGCGCGATACTATTGTTGGCTACTGCGCATTGATTAGCCACTACGATTGAATAAACTGAATATTTCTCGATATTTGTACATATTGTTTATTGTTAGATGCACTTGTGGTTAGGGAGTGAAACTTGTTAATATTATTTGCTGAAAGGGAATGCAAATGCAAATAATACCGATATATATTTTACCAATTTTTGGGTCATGAAGATTAAAGGATAAATTGAAACTGACAAGATAAAAGCACCTATTGAAAGCCTATGTCTAGCAGTAATAAATAAATAAGTCACATACATAGTCCTGACCCCACACTAAGATCAATTCAATCTTGTGTCGTGGGTAGCAGAAACTACGAGACTTATTGATCTAACCAACACCTAGACCCGAAACAAATACCTGTGGATCACACAAACATTTGCTTCGGTGCGGGGATCGAACCCACGGCCTCGTGCTTCCCAGCCGGCGTCTAACCAATTGCATCACGGAGGCTGTCTGCTCTGCTGTACACTAAACATGATCATTAAAAATAATATACATATGTCGACAAATACAAGAAGGACAATAGGACAGGCAAACTGAAAAGACTGCACTACTATTTTAGCTATCGAATGTTTTGTCTTCGTCGCTCAAACTGAATTCTAAAATCGTTCGAAAGGTACAAAACATCCGATCATCGAATTAGGTTTTAAATCTGTTTATGAATAAGGCCGAAAGACGTATTACCCGTCACAGTGACCCACGCAATGACGTGTTCTGAGTACACCTGTGTTTATCCTTCAAGCATACTTGTCTCACCCGGCGGGACTTACACATATATTTTATTCTAAACCTCCAAGGTCACACACACAAACAAACGCTCCCATAAGAAGATATTACACAAATCTCCACCAATAAAAGTATCACTTCATTGGCCAATACAACGATAAACAATCCCATACAAAACGCAACTAAACGCACCATTAGCATATCTAAGCGGCCCGTGCTGGGAATAAGTTATCGATGTAGCGAAATAAGGACGTTCCGATGCATCGATGCGCTCGTATTAGCATGTTTAACTCGCAACGGGAATATCTTGGAATAATATCGATTTGGCTCTTGACGATTGTGCGTTTAGTTTTCCGAGAAAATCACTATTGGTTATCGGGACATGGTCAGATGAACTGTTCTAGAATTAATATCAAGAATATGGAATGTTTGTACTAGTTAAAAAACTAGTCTGTCTCTCTTTATTTAATAACTATGTAGATGTCCTTACGACAATATTGTTATCTTTTAAAAGTTATAATAAATATACCTGACGGTCACACGTCGACCAAACCGCGCAGTGTGATGTCTTGTGCTGTAGATATTGGAAACTATAAGATTCTTTGGCCTAGCAACACAAAGATCCTAAAAAAGTATTTATATCAATCAGACCTCTCGTTACACAGCCGGCTTCTTAACTTATAGCACCACAGATTTTCTACTTAATCACATGGCTTAAAAGTCCGTCGATTTTTTAAGACCTCAATCCTACAATCCCATCTCATCTACACAGATCCTTGCAAGAGAAATGAAACAAACAATTACGACCATCATTATCTAGTTATAAAAGCTATATAATTGTCCGTCTGTGCGTACAATTAACCGCTGGTGCATGATTATGTTTTCAATTATAGTTTCTATCGCGAGGATGTCGATTCCGCGTAATCGATTGACGTTTGCGTTGTAAAACTGCTTGGGTTTGGCAGAGGCGGATTTAGGAAGCTGCAGCGGGGTTGTAACCCACAAATGTCTTTCATAAATGTAGCAAATATAAGGGAGTTGTGACCTAACGATGGCCAACATTTTTTGATAAAGATACCATGTTTACTTTTAATATAATCATGTCGACACGGGCCTTCTCTATTATTAACAAAAGATTGAGCTTAGTTCTTTACTCTGGTCTAGCGGCACTTGGTAAGCTATATCTTGGCAATTACATTTAAGAACTCTCTGAAATGCAGATTTCTCACAATGGTTGCCACCTATTTTACTATCTACGAAAAAAACTATATCAAATACTCTATTTAAATTGCAGTGCAGTTACTAAGAGACTTACTATTAAAAAAACGGCTCATGTAAGCACGTCTGGGCTCTAAAGGATGCACTTGTCACCGCCTAGTGGGGGGTCAAGCCTCCCTCAAATACCCCCTATCCCGCTATCAAAACCAATAGCAATAAATGGCCCATTAGCCACCCATCTCGCCGAGCGCACGGCGCTTACGCGAAACTAACAATTAACATCAATAAACATCGCAAACGTTTTTATTGTGCCGTAATTGAATATCGGCAGTTGCTTCGATTGGATTCTGTGATGGCGTCGATTATTGCACTGTAAATTCCATATCACATGGGAATATTTCCCACTGATGAGCCGCCTTAGTCCAGCACAGGCCAAGAGGCTTAATGGCTGCTACTGCCAAAAACAATCTTCTTAGACTATCAGCTTAATGCAAATTTTGATTGAAACTCGCATCTCGCGTCAATCTAGTAACTAAATAAAGAAACACTTTACCTACTGAGCAACGAGCCTCACTGTTTTTTTTTTAGTATGGACATGAGCAATCAGAAATCCGACCGCAAGAAATACATTGTTAAAGTTTAGAGAACTACCCGCAAACTACACAACAGTCATACGCCTCCTCACTGAATAAAGAAATAAAACCAACGCGCCAATTCGAGAATAACTTTTAAACCCGAAAATTTAAATTTGGAACCCTTGCCGAACGTTAATTAGTGATGTGCAGCGCGTCACCGCAAACATCCGAGTGCGGCAATTAATCGACTCGATCCGATGGTATCGGCGCGGATCGTAAAAAGAGCATTTCCCTACGGAAAGTATGCGATCGGTTCCCACAGCCTTGACGTCCCAAATATGTGTCCCGGTTGAACGCAAAAAATTGCTCTCCCATACCTATGGCATTGAAAGGTCGGATGGACTAGCGATTTTTAAATACTTCACGTGTGGTTTTATTGCGAGAAATTTGCTTTCGAAAATTTCGGGTCTTCATTGCCAATCTTCAATGGAGTCATTTGTTTTGCATTATGAATCATATTAAACAAGTCGATACTTAAATGCTTCTAAATTATCTAATTATCACAAAAAAGCAAAACTAAGAATATCTGTAATCGAGGATTCACTGCACGCAGACGCATCCCTAACAAAAAACTTAACCTGTATTTAAAAATCGATTGCAACCAAAAAATTGTCACTGACAAATGATTCGAACGCCTTGCGGTTGAAATTACGAATTCAAATCTTCGTATTCCGAACAAAAAGCACCATTAACGGTCGGTTGTTACCTTTTTTCGGTTGTCGATGATTTTCGGCGCTAATCGTGTTTTTTGTCGATACGTTCGAGGTTAATCGATGCATCGGCCGCGCTAATTCGATTTGCGCCCCACCCACCTCAACTACGAGTGGGCGGGACTATCGATACTAGCGCGATCATTACTCGATGCCTAGTCGCTTCACTATGGCCGATAATTACCAACGCACGATATTTCCACTAAACAATTATCCATATCCAACATACGACTGATTTCTAATTTGGAACGTTTCATCTTTTAAAAAAAGAACAACCAATAGGTACATATTTGAAAATGCAACCAACCTCAATACAAAACAAAAAAAAACCTTTACGAAAATTAAGTAAACAGGAAAATCGAATACGCGTTCCTTCTTTAAATCTACATAAGCTTGGATACAAAGAAGCAATGGTCATTACTACAATTTTGAATGTTAAAAAAACTAAATAGAAGCGTAAAATCGAACGTCCGACCGCGAACCATAAATGAATGGATGTCACGCTCGCTCCTTTATTATTTAATAATAGCAGCGATGGACAAAAAACATGGATAAGATTAACTGTAGCTCGTGACTCCGCTTGGATTATGATATTATAATTTCACTTCGCTTTTTGCTATTACTATACAATGTAAATCTGTTATGACTATATATCCCACTGATGGGTATGCGTTTCCTCTACTATTGAGACGATTAGTACAGCCATGGCCTAATCTCTAATGTCTTTTAAATTGTTATACTTAGGTTTACGATATTACCCAAATCAAAGGAAGCGCTAATTACCTATAATTACATACAATCGAATCAATCTATGACATTATCAAATTGACCCTAAGTACATGCTTTCAAAATCCCAAAAAAATCAGATAATTAATAAAAATGGTCCTTCGAGCCACGAACAGACCTCCTCAATCCAACAGTTTTCGAGAATCGATTGCGGCTGATGACCGCAAGAATCATCCGAACAAATCATCAACCGCTGATGGTTTTTTAATGATATTTTTCACAATCGGCCCGATCATTGACGGTTGTTAGGTATAGACACTGCCTCGAGACACGAATGTTCACTTACATGCTAATGTATGCTAATTTGTACCTTAATTCGAGTGTATAGAGTCTACAATTCAGAGAATCAGGTGTGGGAATCATTTTTCTATATAATGTATTGGAATGAGAAGGGATTTGCGTGTATTAATTTTGACGCGTTCTGATGTTTGAACGCAAAACTGTTATTTGTGAATGTTCAGGAGATTATTGTTGTCTGTAGCGCGTTATGGACTTAAAATTGAGTCATAAGGACATCCAATTGACATTATAATAAAATGTGAAGACGAAAGACGAAGAAAATATCAAGAACCAGCGTCTTTATGCGAGGTTGTTACCGAAACATAAATAAAATTTCACCGGATTGTGTTTCTACACTCAATATGGAGGATAGCAATACAAATTGCAACTTACATAGAAATTAGTATCAGTAAATAAGTAAATAATTGTTAAAGTGTGCACAACCTTGATTGCCATATCCACACTTTTTTGTTTTCCTAACAGTTTATCAAAGAGCCAGGTGACGTCATAGGGTACGTACTCAAGGATTAAAAGTTACAGCAATTATTGAGTAGGTATGTAGGATGTAGCATTGTTTATCCAAAGGTCAAGGAAATCATTGAACTTTCAAAACTTTCTGGATTACATATTATAAATACAATTTTCATAGACATACTTCATAAATATATGTATCTTTTATAGGTTATATTTTTAAAAAACGTAACATCAAATTAAAATTCATACCAATTAAAGTAACCTCACACCTTTCATTAAAAATAAAGTGACATTTGACAAAGAGACGGCCAGTTTGATTAGTGTTCTATTGCCCAATATTTGACACAATTAAAAAAAATAAACATCCATAAACATTGTAAAGAAATGTTCGTTAATTAAATATTTGAAAACGGAACGCAGGTGCGTTTGATTATCGATTCACGATAACATTCGAATAATTAATATTCAAATTTCGAACACGTTTATATTATGAACCAACGGCTCAATTCGGACAGTTAGTGGACTAGCGACTTTAGCCGGGTTCGGTTGGTAATTATAATATTACAGTTATGCATTAAATTGAATAATATACTTGAATTAATAAAGATGTTCAATATCATTGCAATGGCCAATGTGCTGGATTGATCCAGTATAAATTGAAATTAAAATGTTTTAAAGCAGTTTATAATATTTTATACGAATCCCGTCACAGTAATGTATCATAATCAAGTACTATTTATTTATTCAATACCTATTAGAAATAAAAGTAAGGTAAAGAGGATTGAGAAACAAAAACAACTTCATAAGTAGGCGCCCATAAAATTTGCGTCCAATAATTAAATACGTCTAGAATTTTCACAGCACGACAAATGCATGCCGGACTTAAACACTGAGCAATTACTTAAAATTCAAAGCTCTTTAGCATTATTCAATACACAGACATTAAACCATTATTTTCACCGACACAAACAAACGACGCTCCTTCATGCCCGCACATAAATCGACCATCCTTATAATCGATTATCGATAATTAATCGACTCGCGTGGATATCGATACGAATGCCAGTGTCGCGTGATTTACGATCGCATTACGTTAAGCGACACTAAAACGATGTCGCACAACTTAAAAGGTTAATTGGGAACGTCTTTACGCCCGAAATAACCAATCGTAAAGTTTTACTGCGGGCGATATCGGCCGGTGATAAATACTCGAACGGATAATGTATGATAATATTGGGATTTACTCGGCGCGCTGTGACATTTTGTCGAGTACATTCATACTATTTTTACTGCGCGTGAGGTCTGTTGCTTAGCACGATTGTACTGTAATAGGTACTGAAATGTTATTATAACTAGCATTACAATATTAAATTAACTAAGTCAAATATGAGAAGCGTAAGGTTGAAATATAGTCTATTTAAATTTTTGGTTCTTCGAGCACCCATATAAATATTGACGTAAACCAAAAGTTTGATTCATACAAAGATACCAAAAATACTTTAAGAATAGACAATATTTTTAACTTTTGCGTCTAAAACTCGGCTCTTTAGTCTCTGCCTTCAAATTCCGCCTACAAAAGTTTTGACCCCTTCTTCCATTCCTATTCCTTACAAACAATGACGTCACTCGACATTTACCCAAACCCAAACTCAATCCATTTAATACAAAGTAATAAAATCATACATCTGACATTTATTCATATTAAACTCAAATTATTCACCAAATACATATAAATCTTGCAAAATTTACCGACGAACACAAATTCCGCTTAAAAACTAAATTCTATACAAAAATGAGCTGTATTACAATGCAATAAGGGATACACTACGTGTAAAAGTAAGTCGTAAGTTTGTGAGGGAAATGTTTCCATAGATTGGAATCAAAATACTGGTCTTGGTAGAGTAAATATGAACATAATTTCTTAAGTTTTAGGGCCAACAAAATGGCGGGGTATTGACAGAATTATTTTATTTGTAATTACTTAGGTAACCTAAACCATTAAGTGATAGTAATCGTAGGTTTTGAATCATACTGATCTATTTAGTATTTTTTCGTACTTCTTAAGACATGCAACGTAGTTTATAGGAGTAATGTACAACGTACTTTATGTATTCAAAACACATGTAGGTGTTTCTTTCTTTTCCTTAACACCTATAGAAGTCTCCGGAAAAATGTCAGTCACAATTTTCCACATTTTTAAAAGCTTTTATTATAAATTTCCTGTGATAAGATGCGTCCCAAAAATAATGAAATTAGGCAGGCGACCAATCGTTTAATAGCCTAAATAATTTAAAATTAATAAATACCCAGTGGTGCAAGACAAGGGCAGATAAAAGTTACTTGGTAAAGAAATTCTTCGACACACTAAAGATAAAAAGAGATATGAAATTACTCATAAACCTAACTAAAAATTACAAATTCAGCAAACGCTCAACCACAGGTATCTTAACATCAGGACTTTCCTTGTTACCTAAGCCCTAACTGTATTTCCTGAGTTTGAGCTATTCACCAGGCAATGACACATCGTTAGTGTTGTATGAAAGGAGGAAACTATTGTGATTGCCAAGAATTGACTTTTGGTCCTTTGAGCCGGATGTTGGTGTTACATAATATTTTTGATTTAATTAAAGGATTGGATAAATATAGGAATATATTATTTTATTGTTTGAAATGTCTGGAAATAAATATGTAGAGAAATAAGTGGTATAGCCTCCTTAAAAACCGTACATATTAATCTTCCAGCTTGACCAATAAAGGCTTACAGAAATTATACTTTCCTCTTCTGTTGTGTTTCCTATATCCAAATTCTATCTCCGCTTATATATTATTATAATAGATAATCCTTAAGTAATACAAAAACTGATAAATAATCTGAAAATCTTTTTAAAGGGACTTTTTGGCCTCAAATTTGCGTTCAACTAGTCATAAACAATTATTGCTTAATTTTTTGTCTGTCATTAAAAATCACTTTCCTCAGCTAAATCTTGGCGCCTACAACATAAAATATGCTGAAAAAACAAGATGCGTTTCATAATTGAGTTATTTTCCGCCATCGACACATTCCTGTGCGTTACAATATCGAACATTCTAATTTAAGACGTTACGACTGTTCGCCTGCGTTCCGGAGAAATCATCTTCATTCGAAATTCGAATACACTACGCAATGTATACTGGCAATATTGGGGTAGTTGGTTCATTCAAATTTTTGAGTACATTGCGCTGTGAAAACTGCTCTGTTCTTTAACAAACATGAATAATAATGTAGCAAATAATAATTTATTTAGCCAAAGTTAATCACAAAACATTTTTCCTTAACACTTGAGAGGTCATTTATAATTATTAACAGTATAATTTCACATGTTTGGTCAAACTATAAATATCTTGTCTGTCTCCCAGGTATGACCACGTATCGTCTGGCAGGCTTTTATCTCGTTTACCTACGTAGGCAGTTTCAAAAATATATACTTATCCTTGTACCTTTGCCGTAGAAAACTGATTTATACCTAAGCGAAAATACCGTCAATTTCCTTATGATTTTCACGAACGAAGTTATATGTTAGTACCTTATTCCACAATCTATAAACGCTACTACTATCAATGGACGACTGATTTATTCTAGTTTAAATACCAAAACACTCACATTATTGATTTAAAGCATTTACATTAAGAGGGACGAAAATGTCTGAGAACATTCCGTTTTAAATTTAACGATGTAATTTTTAACGTTTTCCCGATGCCACGAGTCGAATAATTGGCGGGAATCAGTGAAAAGAAAACCTATTAGTCTTCATTAAAGAAATACTTTTTCTATTGAAAGAGCAATTCTTCAATGTACGTCGCTGTTTGGTAGCAGGTATGTGATGCTTTTTAAAGAGTCCTCGGTTCGATGACAAGTTTATAAAAAGTGTTGCGTTTATTTGGAAAATGTGTAGTTTCATTTTGTTGCAAAGTAATTAGGATGTTTTAGTCGTATCAATAAAGAAATGACAAATAAATTAATATTTTTGATACTAATTACATAAGACTATATTACAAACCTAGTAAAATATTTTCTCAGAATTTTTTTTCTTGATACAGTAATGTCCACCCTACTTTTCGCGATAAACGGTTTTGTATATAAATAGTATGTTATTTTAGTTAAAACACATAACGTAATGAGTTCTATAAATATTTTTTACGCATTATCTTCACTCTCACCCACTTGGCACGAGGTTTGGTTAAATGCTTTGTTTTGTATTATAAAAACAATAATTTACTTTTAAAACATCTAAATACTAGAATTTAAACAATTTTTACATGCAACTTTTGAAGTAATATCACTAAGAAGCGTGGCTAGAATGGAAACGGTTTTTCTCATTTTCCTGATGGAAGATTAAATAATATGTAAATCATGATTTAAATCTGAATTATTCAAATATTACAAAATCTGACTAAAAGAACCCAAGACTCTACGGTACTTAGCGCATGCTATTACTAGACATGTTAATAAATAAACACCATTGAAAATATGTTATCCTTGAACATACTAATAATACTTCTACTACTATACAAATTACCTTCCAATGCAATCGAAACTATACCGACTTTATTTTAGAAATCTTTATAATTTTTCAGTTCAAAATCCACATGCATACAAGATTGTCGGATGAAAATACGAGATTTTTTCATATAGCACACTAGCCGTAAATAAACGGTTCTTTTCCAATCAAACGAGCATTCGAAATACGAAACGAAAACGAAAAAAAAACGTTCTAAATTTAAAATCGTAGATATCCCCCCTCTGATTCGATAGAGTTCGATTTTCAAACGCGCGTTCCGAAATAGCGCGCGACAGCTGACAAAGTACGACATCGTGCGCCCGCGCCTGTGTGTGACTGACTGTACGTAAGTGTGTGTGTATGTGCGTGCGTGTGAGTGTGTGTGCGTGCTTTTTTATTACCTCCATCGTGTTTATGAACACTTTATGAGTTTTTATAGATTTTATTTTCTAATCTGTAAGACGAGTCGCGTTCGCGATCGGATGCGTTACCGCTCAGCTATATTTACGATCTGTTCGCGCTTTATTTGTTTTACGATTGTCGTCGGTTTTGAAAAGTTTTTCTTTTTGTATTCGTCGCGATTTTTTCCGACTTTCTTACATATTTTTTTGTTTTGTTTTTGTACGTTTGGCTGAATGACGAGATTCCTTTGCCACATTACGAGTGATTTTTCGTAAATTATAGATGCTATTAATTATTGTTAATTTTGTGTGCCTTTTCACGCCTTTTGCTGAATGATTCAAGGAATAAAATTCAATTTAAACATTTGCCGATGTTATTTTATCGTTTCATATGTCTCAGACATAAGCCAATTATTTTACGATTGAAAATTATCGTTCATCGGAAATTATCACTTCGCAGTCCATCTCGCGCTACGTTAATGAGACCTAAAGATTACTTAAACGCTAGAAATTACCATTTACTAATTAAAATCCGTTGATACTGCTTATTAAATGGCTGATATCATGTCCAGTTTATATGAAAAGCAATAAATACAAGTGCGTATCGATACATCTGAGATTAGTGCGATACGAAGTCCAGGTATCGAGAACTTGCTCCGTACGTAAAAACGCAGCAACTCCGATTTCATCGATTAGCCATAAAATTCCTTTTTATCGATTTGATTTATCCATTTTATCTGAAGTAAGACTAAGCATTAATGCTTTTAAAATAAAGAATCATCTACTTTACATTTAGAAGCCAAAACATATATCTTTACGAATTAAGTACGAAGTATTGGTAATAGTAATAAACAACAAGATAACAAAGTATACGTAAACCAGTCACAAACTATATAAACTATAAACAAAACGGCATCAATAAAAATGTAGTACCAACCTAATAACATAAATAGCCAGGCATACAAAGAAAAACCGGTTAATATACAAACTGATAGAGCAATAAGGTATCGGAGCCTACATATTTAAGACACCAAGCGACGAATAGACAAACGAGTAAAATATTTAAATAATTCATCGAATTTCCATAAAACGATACTCAATAAAGAAACACGACTTCCGAACGCCATACAAAATTACCGTCACACGATCGCCTCAAAATAGCTTCCAACTTGAAACCAATCAATGCGTACAAAAAATAGGCTCTTTCTAAAGGTCTTTCAATTAATCGTATAGAAAAT
The DNA here is from genome assembly GCA_949752805.1 of Deilephila elpenor. Classification (NCBI taxonomy): domain Eukaryota; kingdom Metazoa; phylum Arthropoda; class Insecta; order Lepidoptera; family Sphingidae; genus Deilephila; species Deilephila elpenor. The sequence goes on from OX457115.1 coordinate 10,983,456, forward strand.
AAGCAATATCCGTTTCGATAAACGAGGTCACTTATCGAATAAATCTATATTCGATTTTGAATTCGGTATTCAAATTACCGATCGGGTTGCTCGCGCTAACGTCTCATTGAGAATACTGGTTGAAAAGAAAAACGCTCTTAAAAGAAGCTCCTGTTTGAATTAAGAACGGAAATCAACCGTCGCGGCCGCTTGTTCCAAGTGTGAAAGGATCGATTCGAAATTCAAAAAGGCCTTCTGTTTTCCAGCCAGCACGCTTATTGACATGTTGCGTGTTTTGTTTTTTATAATAAAAAAACAAAACTATTGTCTTTCAATGATGACATTTGCATGCGTTCGGAAACGCGTTGAATAAATTACGGTGGTTTTTTGTCCGGGCTTATTTAATAAAAAAAGCTGACCACATTTTTTACACTGATTATTATTTTTTCAACAGTCATTTGTGTGCTGTCTATGGAGCAAAGATTTCTTCTTTGTCACGAATGCCTTGATACTAAAACACAAGATTCTTGTAACCCAATACGGTTCCCGAGGGATTACACAATTTAAATACAAAATGTCGTCCAATTTAGTGAGTTTTTTCAACAACTAATAAAATAATATTTTATTGTTTAGAGGCACATAATGAAGTGGAGTCGGCCATTCGGCTTCCCATCGCCGGCTCATAAAAATGGCGATAAAAATCGTTATGTATCGATCACACACAAGTAAACTATTTTATTGTGTTTTTATAGTTATTTATAGTGTTATAAAATCTTTTTATTTAATGTCCCCGATACTTGAGTTCTTGTTTTGATAATTAACGTTATTTTTTTATTGGAATCGTGGGCAGAGCTAAGAGATGCTGCGGTGATCTATAATGAATTTCAATATTAATAACTTTGTTAATAGCCTTTACGTTAAATAACTATCGCATTATTATCGAGCTTATGTTTCTTAATTTGTGGAATTATGTAACCTTTTTTATCGAATCTGATTCAGGTTTTCGCATAATTATATTGTTGTTTTACATTCATTAAGACACACGTGTGTGCTGTGTGTATACTTCTCAATGTTATATCAAATCCTTGAAATTGTCTGCGCGTGTGCCTACTTTAAAATATTATATTGAGTTTCATCAGGCAATCAGTTTGGACCATATTCTTCAAAATTTTGGGACGATTCCTAAGCCGAGTTTTTTTTTTTATAAGGAATTTGAGTGAACTTGTTTTTGCGGGGCTGTTATTTAATATCACAAATAGCATTAGAGAACAATTGTTTAATTATCGCGCTGACTCTACAAATTGCTGAAATCACTTAATAATGTATTAGCATCGGAATGAGTGACATTTTATCAGATAACCTTCGTAAGATTTCAAAACAATCCAAAAGGTAACACATTACAATTTCACAACGCTATAATTTGAAAATCAAATAAAAATCCACAAATATACGTTTAACATTATCAAAAGCAACGTTTATGTCAGTTATAAAATAAATTCAAACGTCGTAAAACAATATTAATGTTATTTGAATTAATTTTACGAGCAAACCCGCATCGGGGCCTTGTGTAAAAATCCTGCCCGAGCCTCCTTATCTCCACATAATTAGTTTTATTGAGAATTTTCTCGATTATTATAGAGATGTAATCAATGAAGTTTGATATTAGATAGATGGGTAGAAAAATCATAACCATTATAAATAATTATTTTTTAATAAAATATATTAACTGAACTTTGTTTGCTTTCTTCCAGGTAAATAAATTTTCTTCGTCGTAAGATATACCGTAAGTATAGCTAAAGTCTTGAATTAGTTATAAAACTTAATAATATGAGGATGAGTGAGATAACTGAGATCCATAGAAAGTGCGATATAAACAGAAACTTCTGGTTGTACTGCCATTGTCTATATCCAGACAATACTAAACAATAAGAGACAGACTGCCAACCCATCCGCCATTAAAAAAGTTCATGAAGTTCCAAACTCAAAATTGAAATCTCTTTTAATAACCCGCCAAAACACGTATCAATTTCAAACAGTGAACACGACAAACAATTGACAATAAGAGAAATCGATAACACCCGAAGCCGCGGAAGGAACAAAACAAAGGCCAGAGACAATTTTTCAACTTTGGAACGCGCCGGATGAATTTTGAATTTGGAACAAAACGAGATCGAAATGCCCCCAACTTCGGCGTTTGCTTGCCGCGCGTGAAAATTAATTATTAATTTGTTACCATTGGCCACGTCTCCGGCTGCAGGGACGTGTGCCCATTTTGTCTATGCTACGTTGTTGTTTTTTCTTTTAATTTATTTTTTTAACGGTTCAATGGTGGCAAAGGTAATTTGTATCAATTATTGCTTCGTGCTTTTTATTTGTACTTCATTCGACCATCGCATTCTGTTGTACAGGGCATTTTTTTCTCTTTTATGTCTTGCACATATAATTTGAATGCTACTTTGTATTGTTTATAGTAAAAAGCTTAACATAAATATAACATGCGAAACTTTTATGGTGGTAAAAGTGACATACACAGAATATAAAGGGGGGAGAAAAGTAAAAAAAGTCCATACGAAGTGGGTAGAGTCAATTTAGCGATCCCGGCGGTATTGTAAAAACATCAAAAGAATGGTTTAATAGTAGTTCGGAAGGGAAACCGACGCGTTATATTGACTCGGTGTGTGATCTACACTTAACAGGGTGATACAAGGGATGCTTTTACTTTTGTTTTTTTTTCTATTTTTAAATCAACGGTATCGGTGACAGATATAATGCCTAAAATAATTTGTTACATTTAGAACTGTACTTAATTATTAGAGCTACTAAAATAACTGATGTATTATGTCAAAATTTTCTAAAAAACACCATTAAAATAATTTGGACACGAATTTTATTTCACTGTCAAAAACATTTGTTTTTGACAATTAAAATAAAGCTTATGATACTGTCAACAAAAATGTTGTGAACCATGTCAACATTTCTAGCCAATTTGTCTATGGTCAGTGATCGTACAAAACAGAACATCCTCTACACAGGATGTGCAGTTGTAAAATTGATTAGCATCGACATGACCATATTTAGTGTATCGGTGGATATTAAATGTTAAAATGCTAAATGGGTCCTCATGTTAGCACTTCACTGGGACCACCGTGAAAAAACACGCCAAAAAAATTTACCTGTCATTTTAATATATCAATAGGCAAATGCCATGCCCTTTTTCTATTCATTTATACATTTTATCCTTAAATTTGGGAACCATGTATACAACTCTGTCTACGTCGTTCGAAATTGTTGAATAAAAAAATTAATAGACTAGAAATAGTAGCAAACTGAAGTAAAACATACATTCTATTATAGTAAATAAAAAACAAGACCAATACATAAAAAAAGAAAAAAATGACAACTTTTCACCCCAACACGTCGTCCCAATCTAATCTCACCACAAGCCACAATAGCTAACAAATTGAAACAAGCGAACGCGATCGAAACTTTCCAGATTCGACGAGTTCTATCCGTTGTTTACAAGGAGGAGGAAAAACTTGGCCCTCGCACAGGTAAAGAGGTGCTTAGAGATTTTTTGCAAACGGATCACGTCTGCGCGGCGTTAAGTGAGACGTCACCCCGCCGCGCGGAAATCTTGTACTTTATCGGTTTTGGATGCGGCCCGTTTCGAAACATTCCATTTTTAAAACTTAAAAGCTATCAGATTGAATTGTCGTGTTGTTTGGTTTATTGATTTTTAAATTTAGAATCTTTGAATTTGGAACACTAGTAGTCCGATAGTAGATTCTGATTCGAATGTCATTTTCGAATTCCATATCGATTACGCAATCGTTTCGCGAAACAAAACAGCAGCGAGAAGATATTAGGGTCACATTCTATTTTTATGTTCCTTGCTCATATGGTCGGTTGCAGAGTCGTGCATGCGCGTCCTCTCCGTTGTTCGCCTATTATCCGATAATGCCTATCAATCTGTTTTGATTGAATAATCAATCGTTAGCCAATTGAACTCGATTCGCCTCCGACCGGGACTGTCGCTCTGGGAACGTGTGTTCGCTACATCAATTCATAACTGAACTGTCTTAAAATTGAACGCAATGTTTATGAATTTCTTGAAAATGTAGAACAGCTATTTTGTAAATGTAAGATGAAGAGAATAGATGGCATCTTGCAAACTATATTTGGTCTCTATAATTGCATTTTTCTTTATAAACAACCGTAATACCTAAATAAACTTGTTCTGTTATGTAAAAGCGCTTATATCGAATTTTGATATCTCCAATATAATAAAATCCATTTCACCATATAAATAGTCCAGAAATAAACCACGCGTCCACTTCCCGCGTGTCACCACGGCGGCCGCAAGTAGGAGCAACGAATTTATAGTCCCGATACAAATTACATTTTATAGCTTCTTTTTTCAAAATCCACCAAAATTTACGATTTAAGACGATTATGTGATCTTTTTAATTATTTTTCCGTCCAATATTCGATTTTAAATCGATTGGGGAATAGTCCGGCACTAAATTTTTACGATCACATAAAAACGTGACTTATTTCGGTGTGCCTTAGTCCAGGAACTCAGAAACGTTCCCTACACCGCGACAGATACAACTTATTTATGACGTTTTAAAACTAAACGATAGTTTTAAACATGTAGATATAACAAATTGATGATTTTTTTATAGTTTATGAAAATGGAGTCGTAAAATGGTGATTATAATATTGGTGAATCTTGTCGTTAAAATTGTTTTGTAATGGAGATTGCTTCATCGGCCCGAGGCTTAGAACATTAGTATCGATAAATCACGATTATTGTTATTTGTAGTGACAGGTCTTAAAGTACCTGAAAGCCTATTAATACATTTGTTTGATACCATTAAAATTTACTTTACCTACCCGGATTTTGTATTAAACCAAAAATTGGATATCCTTATTTCTACAATTTTACGGAATCAGCTTATGTTCTCTTATAAATATTAACCGATACAATTAAGCCCACCTCGAATTTGAATTTGCACTAGCTAGTCCCGGAACGCCACACTTACGTGGGCCACTATAAGTTTTAAACCTGGCCACTATCCGGACCGATACGAAAATTCTTACGCCAAATCTACCACTCATTATGGTTTTATTCCCGATGACAATCTCACCACCAACTAATAAAATATTTATTTGCAACTGCAATTAGCAATTTCACCATTAAATAAAAATTCATCGACTCGAAGTACCAGGAGCCCACAAACGCAAGGAGATCTACGACACATGGTACAATTACACGAAATCAATAATCAATTACACAATATGGCGGTACAATTTTTGCCCAATAAATAATTACAAGAGTTAAAAAACCGATTTGAGGTACCAGGAGCCCTCAAACGCAAGGAGATCTACGACACATGGTACAATTACACGAAATCACTAATCGCGGTACTTCTCTCCGGGATTCCTGCCAAGGACATTGTCGGCGCGGCGATGTGAGCGATTCGCAACATTTTAATTGTCAAAATTGCATTCGGATCGCTTTGACGAAGCCGCCTGGGAAACGGACGTTCCCACTTCGAGAAAATTATAAAATCTTTTCGAAAGTGAGGTTGGATTTGGATTTGTGCAATGTTTGCTGTGTCAATCTGAGGTTATTTTTTTAAATTTAGTAAAAGGCGAAGGCATTGATTTTTATCATCGATGGTTGTCAAAATTAATTAACGGCTGTTTAAAAACTATTTATATTTAAATATAAATTTATTTATCCTCATATAGCTTCATCACTGTGCATAGACTTGCATATATATAAAAAAAAAACAAACACAGTAACCCTGATCCTTTTTGGTGAACGAAAAATGTTATTTTACGAAACATAGTTTACCTATAAAGTAATTCAACTTAATAAGCCTTTTTTTCGAAACGCACGCTCATAGGCCCCCCAGCCCATATCCTAAGGGAGATAGAAAAATCTCAAAGACCTTACACAAATCAAACACGGTACGATTCGAATCCAATGCACAAGTGTGTGAGCGGCGCTGCGGCCGTGACCTCAGCGAGGGGCGGCCTGCTGTTGCTAATACAAAATATTGACTGCATGTATTGTGTTTTTCTTTGATAAATATACAAACATAAACTCACGCCTTTTTCCTAGGTGTAGGCAGAGGTCAGGACACCCTCATTTCGCCTAGTATGCTCCGTCCAGCAATGTGATAGGGGGTGAGCCTATCGCCATACCAGCACAAATTTCTGATTCAGTACTGATAATGAATAGAAAAATCCAATATCACACGGCGCGACCCTGGATTCGAACCCGAGACCTCAGTTTTATAATCGTACCGTAATACAACTACGCCACCGAAGGAAGAAATGTAAAAATTAATCCAAATTCGCGATAAAATCCGTAAAAATAGTTTTATTTCAATGTGTAGCATTCGCGTAAATCTAAGAAACCAGTATACAACAATTATGAAATGCTGTTTGTTTAAATTAAAAGCGAAAGTAATTGTTTTAGATAGAGTTGACAAGAGCACAAACTATTTACAACAATAATTTAATTAAAGTTTATACACTACATTAAATGCCATTAAAATGTATTCGTCAAAACGACTACAACCAATTAACAATTTAAAAAGATATGAATAACATAACGCATGCTAATAATTGACGCATTAGGACTTTTTTATATTTCCGCTAATATTATGTTAAATATATTAATTTTATACAATACAAAAGATTTCCTTAACATTTTTTATATACGATTTAAATAGTTTATTACACAAGGAATAAAATTAGGTTGAATTTATATAAATGTTAAAATATATTTGCATTTTGTTCCTCGTCGAACAAACGAAGGTATACATCAGGTTTAGAAGCATCTAACAATAATTAAACCATTCCAGGAAATTCAGGATCATCAGAAACGTTACAGTGCAGTTGTTACCGACTAAGCTAAGGTCAAATATCAATAAATAAATTGTAAGTCATAGTCACATTGTCCTAGTGCGAGTCGGCGGACTTCACGTTATGTAGAAATTCTAATAAAGATAAATAACTAAATAAATACACCCAACAGTCACATACATAGTCCTGACCCCACTGATCGCAGTTTGTGTCGTGGGTATCAGAAACTACGAGAGACTTTTCGGTCTCCCAAACACCCAGACCCGAAACAAATACCTGTGGATCACACAAATATTTGTTTCAGTGCGAGGATCGAAGATATCTATAGGTTAGTTATTAAATTATAATCAAAAACAATATTATCACATCCGAGAAATATGAAAACAAATTCAAAATCAATCCTAACCAAAACACCATTATAATTAACTAGTAGGATACACATCGAAATTATTGTACTTAATAAACAAATTCGGAGATATCGACATCCAACCGCATCCAAACATAAATAGTCGAGATAATGACATAAATGTCGAACGCGTGAGAATCGGCTCCACCTGTGGCGTTCGATTCCTTCCTAGAAGTATTTTTTACTCGGCCCTAATAGCCGCCCGGTCGACATCGTCGTTTTTTGTACGATCGTTTGCTACTGAAATATCGAATGGCTTTTATTCCCAGATTGGAATAAATTGGTTATTAAAAGACTAGTGGCGACGGCGAACGGTGATTCGAAATTCAAATCTTTGCGTTATCTGCACGTTGTTTCAATGATGTTTTTTCATTTCTTCGATATCGTTGTAAAAGGCTTTTGTACAAAATATTGCAGATTACAAGCTTATATTGTTCGCGTTTGGTTAACAAACTGTATTATATCATTATTGCTTTCATAATATCATATATTTTACAACTTTGTTGTGGTTTGAATAAGGACAATTACATCACGCGCTGTATGGCAACCCTTTCAATACTCAAAAAGAAAACGTGACCTATAGAAGAGTTTTTATTTCGAAATGGTGCGGCACATTGGAACAAAGCGATAGGAAGCCGCGCAAGTTGATAATGTAAAACAATACTAAACAATTACTTGGCAAGTTTACACGGCCGACCATTATGGCACCTACAAAAGCACAAGAGCTCAATATCAACCGTGACTGCGAGTGTACTGCAAAAAGGTTTTTATTCCGACGCGGCTATCGCGCGCCGCACCGCTTTTTGTACGAATGCCGATCGCTCTACGTGACGTTCCCACAGGTTCGACTGTCGACTTACCCGTCGACTTATCGGAATAAGGCGGCCGAATCAAGGCGTTCTTTTCGCGAATTAGCGAATCACCTGTCTAATTACCCGGCGGTTTTTGAATTTGGAATCCGTTTTCGGTTTTCGAAATTTGAAATTTTGGAATGAGTTTTAGATTGAATTGATTTCTATTCATCTGTCTGGTTATTCGAAAATTGAATTTGAATTAATTTGATTCGGTACATGATATTTTGAAATCGAGGAAATATGAATTTCAATCCTATTATATTACGTAGATATATAAAGTAAAGCATGTGAAGCCTTCCTACACTATAAAATAATGCGTAAATTTTATAGCTTATTAAATCGTCATCTAACCCTATTTTTTCCAAACAAGCCCTCGCCAAAAATCGCATTACACTCTCAAAATCCGCCAAAGCTCATAAAATCACTTATAAACCAAAGTAGCATTAGCATGACAATCGTGTAGAAATGTGTGCATTGTACGATTGACAATGTGACAAATCGCGGGCGATCCTACAAAGTGCCCTTTCGCATGCAAATATCGCCGCATTCTTCGGTGATTTTTTCGCCCCGGTGTGAAACTTCCGCCCATTTTCCCGCTCAACGCACATCCGGCGGGGGCGGAATCCGCCGTTCGGAAATCGGATGATACGTCTATTCGCGACCCTCGCGATTGATTCTCGAACGAAGTTGATTTTTATTCTGTTTTTGAAAATTTGAATATGGAATGTTTGGAAGTGCAATGGGTGTGTTAAGCGATGAGTTAATCATTACGGGTACAATCCGACGCCGAGAAAAATATATGTATGATAAAAATCGAATGTAAGTTATGTGGCACAGTAAATTCATAATTCTAATAAGCGTATTCTACGGAATACTGTACTCTGTATTTATTGGATATACATATCTTCTCCTGCCTATCTTTACCCCACAATCCCGTGGGGTAGGCGCAAGTAGGCCATTATTACAAGTATGAAAATAAACTCATAGTAAATAAAGAAATTACATTCAGTTTATATTGGAAGTCAATCCAAGAATAACCGATGTCTGGCGCCGGCTGCGCTCGCTTACTGTCAGTCAGCAGGTTTGATTCCCGCCACCTGTTGTTGCCAAAGTCTTCTATTACTGAGCCATTAGCTCGATATTTAATACCCGTTTTAATGGTTTTTAAATTTATTGCTATCTAAAGTGTAAATCTTTTATTTACAGAATACTTCGTTGTAAAGTATAAAAGTGATCACACAAGCATTTTGGAGGCGTGGTGCAGTGGTTAAAGAGATGAGAATAGGAAGGTAGTGGGTTGGATTCAAACACGCGTATTTGATAAGTACTATTACATATATATCTGGGAATAATATAGAGTTGTCCTACCCAGGAAAGAACCTGCTACTACCAACTAATACGTGTTAATCAATAAACTATACTCATTAAGGATCAAATTAAGAGATTAAAGCGAGTAAAGCCGCATACGAAACTCAGTCGTACGGAGCTAATTAACGCATTCGCAAACAAAAACATTTTAAACTGCAATTAGTAGTACCTTGACCATTATCACACATCACACTCAGAAATCAACTTTACCACCCTCACGACACAGCTCATAATCCTTTACATATACGAAAAGACAACGGGCAATATTAATGAGCCAAGCCAAACTCGACTTTGATACCGAAGAGGCAAGGTGTATAGTCAATTGCAGCGGGTGACGTAAGAAACTGGCGTCGTCCAAACAAAAGGGTATAACTGAACAATAAAATACTTTTGGTCAACCGCAACTCAATAAATACTTGGTATCGGTTTGAGGCAAGTTGGCCGGACGTCCGCCCTCCAACCCGCGCACCCCCGCACCCTAGGGGTTGTTATTTATAGTTTTGGGATAATGTTGATTTAATATCAAATGTGTTACAATATGAATAGATGGCAGTTGATAATGTCTATCACAGTAACAAACAGAGCTATGTATAGTTGAATACTTTGAAGAATACGCAACGAGTTTACTTTTTTTTGCCTACACAATTTGTATCATATATACGTGTTGCCGGTTTTCAAAAAAGGAGAGGTAAAGGAAGTAAGAAGACATGTAAAGAGTATTGGAATACGACAATCTAATGTCCATTTCTTTGAGACCGTTTTCTACAGATGTCCAATGTACCTACAATATTGTTCTACTTTATACTCTCAAATCCTAACATTTAGAGTCTTTTCATGCGTTTCAGTTAATAATAAGTAGAATTTGATTCATGCCAATTGTCTCGGCAAGTGTAACAAAGCGCATCCTTCTAATTACTGTGAGTCATTCGGATTTTACAGTGGCAATAAGAGTCTTAAACGGAGCAATGTGATACAGTCATATGTGTCAATATTTACTTGCGAGAGGTTTCTTAAATGTTTATTTTGACATATAGGGTAAAAAATATGCGGTGTTTTGTCTTTAGTCAATAAAGGAAAGTAATAAAGGCCTTTTTCCTATACACAGATTTTTTAATAATGTCCAGACTTTTTTAAAAGAACATGGTTTTTTATTAGATTCAAAGTTATCATGCTATTACAAGATCATCTTAACATCTACCTATGTTTTCCAATGTTCTAATCAATATAAACTTTCATTATACCTTTTAGATCAGGGCATATTTATCACACATAAGCCTAGTGATCCTAGATTTTAACACACATAAATATATTTCAGAAAGAACAATAAACCACCAAAGAACTGAACCGAACAATAAATTGACAATTAAATTCAAAACATAAACACAATAAGCCACATAACCATAACACAATCCACACATCAACCAATACGTCGACCAGACAAGTTATTTTCCAAAATTTCGAAGTCGTTTTGTTAGCATGCAATATTCAAAGCAGGAGGGTGAGAGGTCCTTTAAATAATAGACGAGAGGGTCGAAGGGCGAGAAAAGTCTGCCCGCAGCCTCCATCGGTTGGCGCGATCGACCATTCTCTATTGAACTCTCAACTATTGTAATTGGTAAAGTTACTTCGGAGCGGCCATTTGTGCAGTTTTGAGGCAATTTTTGAATGTGTATGATGATGAGTATTAAATGTAGGTTTAAAAGGATATTAGTGCATATCAACTTATTAATCAATTTATTTTAGTGACTCATCGTTATTGTGGATGTAATCATAATCAAAAACTGTAGGATATTTCTAAACTAGAAGCCTTTTAAATTACATTACACCAATATTGAGACAAGGAGTGTTTCAATCCATTTCTGATATCTATTCTATCTCAAGAACAAATTGCAACGTATTGATTAAGACAGTTACTATTATATCCATGTTAGGTTTTAATTAATCATGAATTATCACAACTAAAGCCTCTTGTTGCGTTTACAAGCCTCGCCACCTTTGACCATTCATTTAATGGTCCTAATCGCCCATAATAAACTACAAAAGGCCAACCGGAGGTCAGGGATCATTGGTTATAAGTTAAAGATGTTGTAGTGGACCGGTCAAGAGGTGTTTTATTGGGATGATCCCGGATTAACATGGTATCCTGTCACGGGCCAACGCGTTAATTAGGGTGCGATAGTTGTCTAACCGAAGGTTATTTTAACAGACAATGGATTAACTGTTTATTATCTTTGAGCTGCTGATCAGTTAGTCATTTTGTCAATTGTATATTTAATGGAGTTTCAATTGTTTGAAAGTGGATATTATTCAACTTAATATTAGGCACCAATATTTTTCTTGGTATTAATCATACTGTTATAAATATGAATATTTTTTATTTAGTATGTCCTTTCAGGCAGCAACAAAGCAAAGAATTAATATTCATATTTTTGGTAGATTATCTCAAAGTTATTGTTACTTTCTGGGAAGTGCTTAAGAATTTATTTTTTCAACAAAACCAATTTATTTCCATAACATATTCCCTATGTATTGCTATATACTTTACACATACTTCTAACCTAGTAACATAATTATAGCATCTATAGGATCAACCCAAAAAACATTTTCAGTATTCAGATCAAGGTCATCTACTCTAAAAATAATTCTACCAATCCAAGAAGCTCATAGTCCGCCAACCCGCACTAAACCAGCGTTGCGGACTATATTGTCTAACCCCTCTCAATCGTTCCCTCGTTTGTAGAGGAGGCCCGTGCCCTGCAGTGGGACGTATATGAGCTGATACAGTACAGAATACAAGAAGCTCATATGACCACAGCGTCTTTCCTTATACAGAAGGTACACGACATACCATTAGAATTTTAAACCACCTACAGAGCTTCCGTGTGTAATATAGTACGTAACTTATATGTAAGTGTGCGCCCTTAGCATTTTAATCTTCATTAGCGGTGTATCACACCTTAGTTTGTTCAGCAATTTGTATGAGAAATATTGTATCCTGTTTGTTATCTAAAGGTAGTTTTATAGTAATATCTTTGAAAATATGTTGTATTGGTTGGAATGAAGTATCTTGTTCCTCTCAAAGTGCGATGTACTATTTGAAAATAATTTATATCTTTTAGTTACAAAAATATCATGCAAAATATAAGATTGTCTCTGATTACTCCACTTAGTTAACTCACTGAAACATGATGAGGTTCAATTATATGAAAAGGAGTTTAAATTAGTATAGTTAGAGTTTGCAAAAGTGGTTATCGAAACCCACAAATAAATTCAGTTCTTTCTTGATTACCATTATTATTCTTAAGCTATTTTTACAATAACAACTATTAGTAAGTATCATTTGATGTATTGACATTACGCCCCAAAACGTATAAAAACTCCTAATCGGTCCTTGAGCTAGTTTCTATCCTATTATAGCTCTCAACAATTTCTTTACAACTGTCCCCTAAAGAAAACAAAATCCAAACAAACTCCAATATAAACTAGGCCAGATTGAATAAAAAGCTAATCCCAAGACATCTATTGATCTCATTCATCGATCCCCGCACAAAAGGCTGAATACTGTGTAACGGACGAAACTATCCTGCAAAGTAAATTCAAACCTTATGTTGTTATTGTAGAGTTGAATTTAGAAGACCTGTCATTTAACACGTGCAATCTGTTTACAAAAGGTTAGCGGATATCGCTTATTAATGTTATGACTGAAACCGTCTATTGCCAATAAAGATGATTGAGTTAGCTCTAGATAGTACTTGTTTGATAGCCGTTTGAGTTAGATTTTACTGAAGATATTAAGGTTAGATTTCAATGAGGCTTATAATTCTATGCTAATCTTTACGACAGGCAAGACGTAAACTAAGGAAGGGCGAGGATGCGATTGTGCTGAAGCTATGTTCGTATTATCAAATGTATTTATTTTAGGTCTGTCTGTATATAGTTTTTGACATCTATAACGCAAGACACGTATGTTATTCCAAGGCCAAGACTTTGAATGACTATTGGGTGTATAATAGAACAATGTACATATTTCCAGCTCCTCCTATCATTTTACTATTCAATTAATTTATTTGCGGGTTAAACTGCCTCGGTGGCATAGTTGTACTTCGGTACGATTACAAAGTTGAGGTCTCGAGTTCGAATCCCGGGTCGGGTAGTGATATTGGATTTTTCTATTCATTATTAGCCCGGAGTCAGGAATTTGTGCCCGATATAGCGATAGGCTTGCCCCCTATCACATCGTGAGACGGAACATACAAGGCGATATGTGGGTGTCCTAGTGGCGCCTCTGCCTACCCCTTCTGGGATAAAGGCGTGAGTTTATGTATGTATGTAGAAACAACTTATACCTTACCTGAGACTCACTAAGCCGTATTGCTCGGTGCGTAAAAATGCGTACCGCTGTTGATGGCTCCGGTGTGAGGGCGGGATGTTCTGTTTATCATCTGTATTTATTAGTTAAGATACGTATTTACATGTTACATGAGTAGATATTACAGCACAGTATTCCAAACATAAGGAATTTTAATAGCCTTTTATTTTAACTTCTTATCACTAGAAAGAAGGAACTCCAGCGGATTATAATCATAGTAAGCAGTACTAGAATCACAACCTTTTATTTCTCAGCCAACGCGGTAAAGAGCTCGTCAAATTGTTTTAAATACTACTTTCTTAATATTCTGCTTACCGTAAAATTTAATTTTATTTGACCCACAGTCATATTATAATCCAGTACCCGTTTTATTCAGAGAAATATAAACATTTTGCACTATATCTTTACGTACTTTTTAAAGCAACCTTCAAGATATCTATCACATAAAAAATAACTTTTAAAATGAAGTCATTAAATAATTCTAGCTATCCAACTACACCGCCCTTAAAACCTGATTCCCATTCGTCGAAACATCAAAACGACATTTGTCGAACTAATAAAAAAATACTAGAACATTCAATTGTTTATGAAAAAAAAATCAAAATCCATTCCACATATGTATCATAACATCAAACAATGTACAAAAAAATCTTAATACCCGTGACGTAAACTAATAAAAACTCCCTCAAATAAACACGACGCCATCAATACGGTTAATTAAACGAAATATAAACTAAGATTCATAACAAAAATAAATTCATGCCGTATTACAGGATTGAGACGCCACGTGTATCCAAATGTTATTTCTGGTTAATATAAATAACTAACACAAATAAAAATGTTGAAATTATGCGTTTTATGAGTTACAACGTTCTACCTGTGAGGCGACGGAGTATTGAGCTTTATGACTGTGTGACATTCAATATTAGTACTGAGAATATTAATTCTAGTATTTAAATTCTAGTACCCAAAATTCGTGGAAGTAAATGAAGAATTGAACCTAGTACCTAGAAGTTGAGAATATGTTGTTACTAAACCGTTGGTAGTATTATAGTTTGTTTGATAATGTCCTTGAAACGCGCGATAAGATAACAAAATCCGTTCAATGAAGACTGTATAATCTGTAATTCCTTCGCACGATAAAATATCACTATTGCAGAACATTATGTAGCACCATACTAAAACTTCGATTAAATCCCAAAGAGTATTCACGCAAAACCAGAAACTATTTACTCAAAACAAAACACATCGCGCCATCTGTGTTTTATAAACGAAAACTAACATATATGTCACGTAAATTGATTGGAAACATCTGCCATATCGTTCTACACTTCTAGTTACATTCTGTACTAAAACAATTCAATTACACAAAGTACTAGGACAACAAGAATCGTTACGATTTATTCTTAATAAAATTTATACAGCTGATAAGAAAGAATGCGCGGACATGCGGTGTTCATCTCGGCGCGACCTGCGCCGGTGACAAGGACACGCATACGTGAGAACCATCGGTTAGAGCGGGACGGAAACATCTCCAATAACACGTCAATACATTCTTGGCCGCGCGCACACGCTAGTAACGACCGTAATGCGATGGGGATAAAGTCGAATATCGCGTGCATTTCTTAATGGAAAACCGATACCACATCAATATACTACTCATCGGCCAACAAGTCAGAACGAGATTTGGCCTCAAAGGCATAAGGTTCATATTGCTATCGAAAAGGTCGGGTAAGAAGGCGTGCTCCGATATCTTTAAGATAGGGCGTTCGAAACCGATCGAACTCCGATATAGAGACGTTATTGGAAAAACACCTCTATAGAATGAGGGAGAGGTTAGCCTCACAAGGCGTTCCCTCCCGCAGACACGCCCAAGTCTTATATGGAAAAATGAGGAGTGACTTTTTTATATCCCTCGATCGTCTCGCAATAGCGAGATAAGAAATTGTAATTCTTTGATATTGTACTTATATATTTTTTTTATCGTTCTGATACTGTTTGCACGTTATCTCTGATAATCGAGTTAATTTCGTCTTTTATTTACAGGTACGTTAGGATGCTGTGTCTGTTTGAGGTAAATTGATTTATCTACGCATTTATACTAAAGAATTTTATCACTTCAATTATCTGCGCGGCTTTTTGCCTCCGCTTCGACTTGGCGCTTTAAATACTGCAGCTATTGAAGGCCCATTTTTACTAACAGGTAGAAAATTACAATCATTTGTAGACTAGTTGAATGGCAGGAATAATATTAAAGTACGATAAACATCAACGTGACCGCTTGTAATCTGACGGCCGACATATTGGCTGTCAACGTTGGTACGTGAATAGCTCGCTTTAAACATTTAAATAGCGAATGCAAAAAATAATTTCACAATACGAACGCAAATCAAGCGCGTTCCGTTAATTCGTATTGAATTACTCCGGTGGTGTTCTAGAACAATTCTAAAATTAAAAACAAAACAAACAATCGTAACTGCTATAGGTAAATCGAATAAGTCTCGATTCAATCCAGTTGGAGTCCGGAGCACAATTAAAAAATAAAATAAAAACGATCGAAACAAATGAAGTGAAAGAGCTCGATTAACGATTTTGAAAGGAACGAACGTTCATTATGCGTACGGATTTTAAAACAATAAGGGCATTCAGCCATTGGCTCGTTTGAATGTGGAACGTGATGGACAGTTGTACGGAACCAGCCAGAATTTACACGGTTATACAAGGCATAAGTCAGGTTAGAATTCTAAATTCTAAATTTCAAATTCGGAATTAAATGACCTTCGATTAGAACATACACATAGAAGCATTCATATCCAAAATGACGCGCAAGCGAGAAGGAGACAACACGAATATGCGGCCAACAGTCCTGTAGTATAAGTTTTGATTAATTTTAATAGACATTTGCCAAGTCCATGCCTTATATGGATACACAGCATTTTGAAATTGCAAATTATCTTTAAAAACACAAAATAATTCATACATTATTGTATTTAATAACAAAATAGTGTTTTTATAGGTTCTTTGACTGGAGATTACTTTGGAAAAGTGTAGCGTGACAGAACCAGTAAAGGCATTAACACCTAACCATGGTAATATACTGGTATAGGTACAGTCTTTTGTATATGTCTAGTTATATTTTAGTAGCAAACTGTGCATAATAAACGATATATACAAGTGCTGAAAATCCCTAGGTTATAAGTAGAGGGTGATTTTTTCCAATTGCTTCTCAGTCCAATTCTAACAGTGAGGTGCGTACTTACAAATTTCAAGGTTATGAGCGTTGATACCGTCATCGTTTCGATTTCAGCCTCTTTATATTTAACTAGCGTATCAGCCCGGCTTCGCCCGGGTGCATCAACAACATATTATAGTTTTCACAACGCACGCGAAGTAACGAATATTTTAGTGAATTATTTTACACCTTTGGTTACATTATTGGAGTTTTAGTAAGGATCCCTAATTATTTTTTAATATTGTATCCTGTGTCACCCGAAGATAGTGTAACTTCCCGACAGTGAAAGAATTTTTCAAATCGGTTCAGTAGTTTTGGAGCCTATTCAGTGCAAACAAACAAACAAACAATCAAATATTTCCTCTTTATAACATTAGTATAGATTACAAGCTTATCTATGTCATCTGATATTGGTTCATTGTTTGATATTATTAAATTGCACATACCATTAAGTGCTAGTAGTCACTATACCATGCTAATAAAAAATATAAAAACACTTTTAAAAATTCTCGATGTGTCCCGGTTTTTTTGTCCGTTTATTTCTGTACCTGTGTCAAATATTCATTTGATTAAAACACTTGATTGACACGGATCGCGGGTAACGTGTATCGGAACGCTTTAAAAGGTCGGATTCGAACCCGCTTCCGCTGAATTAGGCTGATTTAATAATGATTTTTTTTCACATTGGGTTATTGGTCTAGAGTCTAGACAGATAACATTGAATGAGGGTGTGGGTCCTAGATTGAGAACAGATACAACGATATCTAATTAAAAGGAGTTTTTGGATTATAAAAAAAACCAGGTCTATACAAAGAACACTATGTATCTGTACTGTAGGTTTGTGTTGGTAAATATAAATCTAGATTACTTTGATCCAAACGGAAATGCAAACAAGTTGCATCAAAACACCTTAAACTTGTAAATAACGTATGCCTGTGGTATGCCCTTAAAGGTTTCTCACGGCTAATTAACTTTAACCTCTCTATACAATAATACGACCTCTAAAAATAACTTTACTTAACTTATAATTATTAAACAACTTACTTAATCAATATCAAAGAACATAAATATCACCATGTATATATAAAATTACAATAAAAGGCTTTCAAATAAAAACTACAAGGTAATTTGTTCGAATTGTTTCGTCTGGCAACACCGTTCCCTAAACGCGGCAACCCCGTCCGAGGGCCGGCCCGCAATTTGGCTCGTACAGTGATTGATACAGCCGATACATCACTAAAGGAGTTTTTCTATGAAAAATTGCTATAATCGACTTAAAAACTCATTAGGAACAAGACAAAGAACCGACCGACATTCGTCTAATTCGTGCTCCCCGATCGAAACGAATCTTTAACGTTACACGCCGCCATTTTTTGTTATTTTGTATCGAATGCATAACGTTTAATCACAGTTTTTTTGGTAATTAGTATCGTTGGAGCGATACTTTTCGTATCATGATATTATATTAACGTCAAATGTAGGTATAATGGGGCCAAAAATATTTAGGTCACCCATGGCAATAATTCTAAATTATGATAACATTTAAAAACGTTTGTAAAGTCTAGCCTAAAGCTACAAAATATGCAAGGTACATTCATCCCACAGGATTAATTATAAAGCCGAACCCACGATCAAAAACAACCTTTGTACTAATGTATGGAGGGCCGGAGCGGCGCACATGTCTCGCGTCACCGACGTCACATTCATTAATGGTGACAGAACAGGAAATAGTCATAAAGAATGCGCCCCGCACAAAAATCATAAACAAGAATTAATAATAATTAAAAATAAAAAACGTTCCAAATTTGAATACGCCCGTGAGGGGACAACGAAAAAAGTTCGATCACAATGAGTTTTAATTCAAAAATAGAACGTTGGAAAAAAGTGTTCGCCGTCACCATTGAAATTAAACGACAAGATAATTTTTGAATATGGATCGCGGTGTATTTGAATAAGTGTTACATTAATATTCTTTTGTGATAATTTCGAATTCGGAACGCCCACGGCGCGCCATTGTCTCGCGAGTTATTGGCTCATTACGCGACGTGTAGCTTTGTTTTCATTTGAATTTTTGATTTGGTATCGATCGAGATCAATTCGATCTATCCATGAGTCTCACCCATCATTCCTATAATGCTATATTACTTAAATTTTCTATTTGGAATCTAATTGTTATCAATGCAAGTTGATGGCAACTACACGTAGTTGTTTTAAACACAATCGATCAATTAAATCTGCATACATTACACTGGCCACACACAAAAGGTACAACAAAAAAACACATATGTATCAGAATGACAAAAATATCAAAAAACAAGATCTAATCGACACCAACTTCCGTATTACCTACAGTTTTGTATGGAATCGCGATGCTCACGCACAAAGGAGCGAAATGATATATTTGAACAATAAGAAAGCTTCGCCCACGTGCGGTGGGACAGATGTGCTCACAAATTACGTATGCTAATGTGTGTTGTAATCCTTCCGTCGGACCTCCTGCGTCACCTCTCGCGGTATAATCGATCGATTATGAATGCGGGCGATGAATCGACTTAGTTTCGACAATAGACTCGCTTTGTCTCGTCTCAGACTACGTTGACTGATGGCAGATTTAACAACAATTACTCTTGCTGAAGTGATGTGAAAATTATGTATAGCGATTGCTATCGCGGCTCGACTGTTTCCAAGTGAGCGCGACATGAGAGATCTGTACAATATCTCACATACAATGTTTTATATGAAACAAGACGGTTCGTAGTCATAACTACTGTTTGCTTACCAATATTACTTGAGTACAAAGCCTTGTTTCATTTGTAGCAAATTGATTATAAAGAAATCGCATAAATATTCATTTAAAATTAATAGACATTGTATTAATATAGGTTATTTGGATAAAATGACCACCAAGCCTTCACATCGTTCATTTCAGCGTTCTGAAATTTATCTTCGTAATCAAGTATGGCTTTATGAGCAAACTTCACATTTCAATAAAGTGCAGTACGAATTCGGCGTCATTATTCGCATTCCAATTTCAAACTTCACTCAAGTTCTATTTTTAAATTCGAAAGGACGTTCGAAATGAGAAATTAGTAGCTCAATATTTCGGCGTGTGTTAACCGTTGACCGAGCGATATGAAAGGGAACGTCAAAAGTGAACCAACGAATCCGCGCGACATTACCTCTAATCATGTTTTATGAGTTTTTACCGCGAAATAGACGCCCGCTCCTCCCCGGGCGGTTGACACGTATTGCCGTTAAAAGTTGAATTTGCGAAATATTACTTTTGTACGCCCAATACTGACATTTATTTGTTGTACTGGTATCGAACGCCTTCCCCTTTGTAATAACCTCATCC
This sequence comes from Deilephila elpenor, assembly GCA_949752805.1. Classification (NCBI taxonomy): domain Eukaryota; kingdom Metazoa; phylum Arthropoda; class Insecta; order Lepidoptera; family Sphingidae; genus Deilephila; species Deilephila elpenor. The sequence continues at coordinate 11,003,901 of OX457115.1, forward strand.
CTCGGGAAATAAAATTCTGGGACAAAATTGACAAGATTTCGAGGCCGAATATCAAAATCGTTAAAGCAAATCTGACTTAATGAGAAACAGACCAACTAATATTTATTTAAAAATAACGCACCTTTGTTTATTTCGGACAGGAAATATTGAATGGTATACACACGCAACATACTAAGCAAATTCTGCGAAAAAAGTTGACAAAGAATTCAACTAAACAAACATTTGATCAAACATTGAATATTGGCCACAAGCGTCCAACTGGCAACTGCTAAGTGATACATGCACGTACAAACGTCATTTGCATGTAGCGCTCTATTACGAGCCATTATCGTAAATTTCCGTTCAATATAATAACAGCGCGTTGTGTCCGCTAAACAAAATTTTATCAATAGAAACGTTGCGATATTTCGTTTGAAATTAGAATCAGTACCGTTTCCGCTTCCGTTCGATGTTTGAACTGACGAGTATGAATTAAGAACGCGTTCAGTTCCAATGATAACGGCCAGTATTGAGAATGCATATGACGTTCTATATTTAAATTGTTGTTCTAAATATGAAAATTGTTTGATAATGTAATTACATAAGTGGGTGGTTTAAGTTAGATAATGTTATTGGAAACTAGTTGATAAACGTTATAGGATATGTTTTAAACAATGGGATGTAATAATCAGCATCCTGTTGCGCTAAGAAATCGGTTGCTTGCTCTAGCGTTCTCTGCACAGATGCAATATTCCTTTATGCCGATATTATATTTAATGTAAATTTTGATGATGTTCATCAACTGCTGTCCAGTACACAGAATAAACAAATTATTGCCATTGACGCAACCACGCGTATTACAGCTGCATAACCTTTAAAAATTAATCCTCTATATAATATTGCTCATCCATTATACAAAACAATAACGTTTTAAAAACCACCTGAACCTGTATGAATTATTTTTCGTTTTCGGAAACAGATAGCGGGGGCGCAGGCAATAACCATTATAAGCTCGCCGAGGGCCGTTGGCGAAGTTTCCTTTTCAATAACGCGTCTAATATTCAAATTAGAGCCACTAACGCGAAGTACTGCGATACATCATCGAAGCTAATCAGATTTTTTCCTCCGTAGGAAACGCTCTCTCGAATGTTTTTGGCCATTATAGGGCTGGATAATTTAATGGCGTTTTTTAAGAATCGGATTTATATTACTGTGCGTTTCTTTTCATTATCGCTCAGGAAGGCTGTTTGTCAATTACATTTCTGCGTGTATTGTATGGCTTAATTTCGTGGCAACTATGGTTTAGAATGTCAGAGATAATATATTTTGTACTATTTTATAACACAAAAACTACGCTTTAATTTCAAAAGTGGAACGCACTCAACTCCAGAACATAAATTCTAACTTTGAATATCACGTTCAAAAAGACATTCGAAATTCAAATCCATCCAATAAGGTAACACAATAAATCATGGCGCATGCACACGGTTCAATCTCTCGCAGCTCATCTGATATTAACGAACAGCAATAAGAGCATCGGCAGGGCGAAGTCTCCCGCCTAATCCCACCGCGCGTTACTTGGCCAACTCTCAATACACAGCGCCATAAAAAGCGACATAAAAAATAATTTAAATTGCTCTTACACTGAGTCGCTATCGCTCAGGACATTTGCATACTAAAATAATGCAAAAATCTATGCGCGGAACGCACGGTGCGCGCGTTCCCCTTGCACTACGAGTTCCTTGTTTGGTGTAAAATAAATTGGTGCTGATGCTCGATGGAAGGCAAAAATGAAATGTAGGTTATAAGGTTGACAGGCTATTTAACAAGGTATGTGGTTGCTAGATAGCTGCTTGCTACAATTCAAGTTGGAATCCTATAAAGAAGGCGTATGTTCATCTGTGTCTTAGTGATTTTCCTCTTATTGATTAAGACGAATAAGTACGGTATCGTCATAAATTAACGTCTACATTCTATATTTAGGAGGTTCTGCTTTGGGTATATTAAAATAATTTGCAATCATGTACTATGATTTTCAATATTTTATCTGACATCAGTAACCACGCAACTCATCGTATTTTTAATTCATAAATAATTTTAATGTATTATGAATACTAATAAGATTTTTCATTGTGTTTTCGTACATTTAGCGCAAATGTCTACGTCATAAGCCTCTATCAGCAATCAGCATTTTTGTATATATTATTAAACTCATATTAACCGAATACATATATACAAATTTGACTATAAAACATTGTAATAAAATAGTAAGCTTTTTTTATTGTTGTCATTTTAATTCCCATTTTAACTTTTAATTTAGGAAATTAGGCACAATTGCATTTAATTAAAATAATCGTACGTCACTACATTCAGGTACAGTGAACAAAAATATGTTTAAAGTTTGAGCAGCCTATTTATTACCTACGTAAGCAGGTGAGTTGGCGAGCCGCCCGATAATAAACGGCTGACTCTCGTGGACTTAGCAGTACATTATAGAGCACACTCAATGTATACAATATACACAGTTCTGCATCTAGAATAAGTCACTGAATCAATACACCAAAGACTTTGGAAATGCTTAAGCCTAAGTAAATACCATCCTTTCTAAAGACGTATCCGTCATTTCAGTGCAGCAACCGAGCAAACATCGGATAACAATGAAAACACTCTCCAACATTAAACGCGCGAGCAAAGAAATTTTTATATGTTATTTTTTTCTCTTGTTTTGAAATATGCACGCCGTTAGGTTATTTATTGCCCCCACAGAGGTTATATTTCGGGAAGTAATGAGGTTCGGTTGGAGGGCAATTTGAATGTGCGTAGATTGAGTCGTTGGGCCACCCCCGAGGTTCCCCTAGGAGTCTCGATCACGCATGAAACGATTAAAGAGGTGTCGATAAATTGGCTGGAAGTTTAAAGAAAAATGAAAACGTGACTTTTTCGTGAGAAAAGCTTGGGAATCGATCCTTGAAACGCAGCTATTGTGTTCTATGTTACAGTAAATCAACATAGGACTCAGCTGATAGTAAGCAATGTATGAATAATCTATAGCTTGGGTCATAGATTGCCAGTTTCTGAATGAAGGGAGAAAAAAGGGACAAGATAAAGTAGGGATTATTGAAACTCTCGTAATCTCACTCACCCAATAAAACATGACAGTTAAGCAGTCGCTTTATAATGATTTTCTTTGAGCCTTCAGTATCACCCAAGTCAACTGGCCCTTCAATAAGTTAATGCACTGGGTATCACTTTTAAGGTTCGGAAACCTTACTTTCTAATGCTCACGAGATAAGGCACGATGAGGTTAGGACATTTAAATTACTTTATCAATATTCCTATCCCGCTCTAGGATAGCGTGGTGGACTATATGGCCTAACTCCTCTCAATCGTACTCTCGATTGTAGAGGAGGCCCGTGCCCTGCAGTGGGACGTATATGGGCTAATACAGTACAGTATACAAGAAGCTCATATGACCACAGCGTCTATATAGGCTGATACAGTATTTCTATCTATCATAACCTCAAATCAAATCAAATACTTTTATTGTGGACATACGTTTACATAAGCTGTTAAATTTTGTTCATCTGTACAACTATGGCCCGCCAAATTGGCATACAATAATATAAAAATACCTACAATAATTACTACAAAGCTAGTTAACATTGAGAGAGAAAATAATAATAATAAGTCCAAACATAAAAAATATAATTATGTAGTAGTAGAAACGAATGAGTCTTGTAAGTAATCTTGTATTGAATACTAGCATTTATCTGCAAGGAGTGTATTTATATATTGTGTACTGTATTTATATCCTCACTTCCTACATAATGAAAACATAAAAACCATCGCTAATGTATTAATTAACAATTTCTTCAAACAAAGCCACAGTACCCTTCGAAACGTACCCTTCGTACGAGAATTAATTACCAACATTAACGGACAACCGGGCGGCCAAACGTATCATATTAACATACGAATAAATATTAGTAATATAAAAAAATTAAGATGTCTGTTGGTCAAGTCTTTGGTCGAATAAAACATAAAAGAATGGAATGGATAACTTAACCTATTTTAACACAGTAACGTCTTTCACCTGGTTAGTACCTATGGTTTTGATTTTTTAGTTCCTGATCTGTCCAATAGATGGTGTTGTTACATATATTCGATGGCGTTACGGTTCCTTTATTCAGTTGGGATAGTCAACTTTATTCTTTACCATAATAAACGTTACTCATAAAGGCGGACTGATATATTCCCGTACGGGAATCGAACCCACATCGAATGCCGCAGAAAGCTAACTTATTAACCGCTGCGTTAATTGGTGTTCAAATTTTAACCATCTATTGAAACTCCGACATTTACAAAAAGCACTCAAAACCACAGGTAAAAGTTAGTATGTATAAATTCAGCAACCGATACAGACGAGCGGTCACCCGACCGCTAGATCACGAATCTGATAATGAGCGGTTATAAAAACGCATTATTCACAATAATTTATAATTATTTTTAATTAAACAGCGTTAAGTGTACCGTGACGGGGTCAACGCACGGTTTTTGGCCGAATCATTAACATTTACGTTCGAATTTGAAAAAAAAGATAATGTCTATGGCCAGAAGAAATTTCGACCAATTAAAGTTTTATTAGTGCATGTACGATAGTCATTATAAGAGAATTACTATTCCAAAATAAAACATGGAATAATGTAATACCTAGAACTTTAGTATTGAGGATCCTAAACCAGTAACATTAGACAACCTGTTTTCAACCAATCAACAACGAGCATCTACAAAATAGAAATAAATTCTAATTACAAATGTTTACTCATTAGCATAGTCCACTAGAACTTCTTTGTTTTATTTGAAAAAAGAACACTAAAAGAGCAATGACATTCCTATACAACTGTCAGTTTGAACTTTATTACCAAAAATAATATTGTAAGTCCCTACAGATATTAGGAAATATTCCTATTGCAAAATCCCTCAGTATCTTTAAAGTCAGTTAGTAAAATATCTTAAATGTTGATTCAAGCAATATTAATAATGTATTTTAAACACAATCGTCTTCACTCTTTCTATATTAGTGGTCAATTTATGAAGTTAACCTTAATTCCCTGCCTTCAAAGAATGAACAAAAATACGTTAACTCATTAGCATGCAACAGTACACCTTGAATCGTTCAAATAAAAAGAAACAATATATTAAATGGAAAGGAGTTATATTTTGAAAATGTACCATTAACGAAAATCATCGATTTTATCAAGACGGTAATTAAGCGCGTGGAACGTTCTCCAAGCCATTGCGCTAACAGAAAAAAAAACAATTCGAATACATTTTAAATTATTGTTTACGGCCAACAATTACTTCGGATGATTCTAAATTCAAATTGCACTAATCCAGATAGCGGACGATCGTGAAGCTCATTCATTGGCCAAAACAATCACATTTTCTCATAAAAACTAGAGCATCGACTTTTACCGAATTTCGGCGCTGCGTCTATAGAAATTAGATCGAATTTCACATACACTCAAAATGGTAATTAATTAAAAAATTAACTAAAACATTACCAAATTCCTACGGAGTCAACGAATCGTGCATCGGACGTGTGAGATAGTGCCTTGTTTTAACTGCCATTGTTTTTTTTATTATGACGTTCCGTTACACGAAATAATTTTTCACAATTACCTTTTTTTATTGATGAACATTAAACTGATAAAGTCGCGTTCCGTTACACGTACCATATTTTCTAATTAGGGGGATTGACCAAAAAAATCGCGAATATATTAATAACATGTTTTACTCTTTTATGCGTAATTGAACGGAAGTTGTTAAAGAATACTTAAATTGTAATTATTTTCAATTTTCTACATCCTGCTGTGTGAATATCCAAACTTAAAATTTGTAACCGACATTTAAGTTTCTTCTTCGAATTGTTATTCGGATTCCTAAAGAATCGATTCAAATGTCAGTACTGAGCAAATACTACCAATACAAATAAACTTTTTTTTATCGGCATCGGCATTCGTCGAGATGCCATTAAAAAATTAAATTGTGTCTATATCGACCATGTGAACGATCCAAATATGCAAATGCAAGGAATATTCAATCACGCGTAAAAATAATAAATCAGATTCGAACCCTGCACCGCGGGCTTTCTCACATACTCCAAGACATTAAAGCATTAATATGCAAATAATTAATTCGTGACATATATAGGTTAAACCAGTTTCCACCCTTTATTTTTTCCACCCCTTATCTTTGACCTTTTATCTTTCTTACCTTTAATCTTTGATTTATCCCCGATCGATATGAATATGTTAATTTCGGAAAATAATTACTGGCGGGTCGAAGTTCGAGTTTTTCTACTTAATATGTGAATAGTAATTAGGTATGTATTCTCACGGGGTTAATATTCGGGGTTTGGTATTATTGATTTGATAAAACCAGAAAAACCTGATTTTTGTAACGAATATATTTTTAAGGAATATTTCCTCCCAAATTGAATGAGGAATTTAAATGAATAAATCACCTTTTTCGGATAACCATCATTTGAGTCTTTATTAATTCAAGAAATAAAAACAGAAATACTGCAAAACTTAGTTCCTATTAAACACGCAGCACTGCCAAAACTAGAAACAAAATATTATTGTAGTACTATTATAAATTCTAAACCCGTATATACGCATCTTAAAAAATATTTCTGCAGTCGCAAAACGTATTATATTCTCAACCTATAAATCGCAAAAACACAAAACTACAATAAGATGACATAAAAAAATCCTTTAACAACTATAAAAAAAATATGTGTCAGTAAATCACAATCAAATGAATTCAAAATATGACGTATTGATCGAACCAACTGAGGAATTAATGCGCTCCACAAAGAACTTAACCCTAAAGAAATCTTACGGAGGGTTATTGAAAGGCGCATCGCATTTAACCCGTTGTGAAGATTGATACGATTTCGATACTAAATATCGTGGTACAATAGGCCTGGATCATTAGCATATGCAAGACATATGCAAATTCGAAGGAAGTATGGGAATGGGTTATCTCGCGATGCGCGTTACAGTTAGTCGCTCGCGCGCATTCGTAGTGATAGCGTCAACAATTTTGACTAGCGACGTCGGACGCTGATTCGAAATTTAAATTAGGAATCGGAATAAGTTTTACAAGTTCCTTTTTTAAATATTTATGTACTATGTAATCTTGTTAATGTTTTTTTTTTGTCTGTGTTATTATGGACTTGTTTTAATTTGTGTGTTTTCGGAAAATTAACTTTGTGTTATGAATGAATATTGTGACAGATTCAACATATTTTATGTTGACATTATGAAAATTAGAAGTTTTTACCATGAGGTGAGTTTGTATTCCTGCTTTTCCCTTAACACAAATTATTGTTTTTTTTTTAATATTTAGATATTTATCTAACAACGTTTCTTTAATATTTTCCTTATACAAGTGCAAATTCAACACATCCAAAAATTTCCAAAAACATTAATTTCTTAAAATCATTTTTCCCACAAATCAGCAAACAAAACAAAAAGAGGCAAAAACCCCACGATACATCACATCTCCGTTAATTAAAAGAGGTAAATTAGCAAAGACTTTTCTTTTAGCTGTAAAGTTACAGTTTACAGCTACAACTAGTGTGGATTCTTTCAATTCTAGTTACCTGTAATTACGAAATCGCATTGGGTAAATATTGTCGGGATTTTGCCTTTTTTTTGCTCTTTTGGTGGTTTTGAAAATGATTTTTAGAAACTTTTTTTTAATATTGTTACGACAATGCACCATACAAGCAACTATAAAGATCTTTGGTAATCATACTAATTGAAACAGCTTATTGATTATGTATAATGTGATAGCATCTCGGTCGAACAGATCAATTGGTACTGCAGTCTTAAGAACCTACAAGATTCTACCATTTTTAAAGACGTTTTACAAATACACGAAGATTTAACAAGAAATTAAATACATATGTTTTTGGCGATATATTTAGAGCACTTTTAAAAGCATTTTATAATTAGGTATAGATTGAAATATCAGCTACGAATAATGAATCCAACATCCGGAAACGAGATAAAATTCCAGCACTCAAATTAAATTTGAGTATTGATACTGCTTTGCCTAAATTAGTATATAAAATTATTTACACCATTTTTTACCGCTCACTTTTCTGCGGACGGTACACGCATTAAAATTGATCAACACATAACGACGTTATCCACATAATACGGACCCTCCTCAGCGGTCACTTCGACAGCGGAGGCCAACCTTTAACCCCCTTCCCCCCGTCCTCCCCTCGCCTAATTTTCAACCCACTTTTTACATCAATGTTTTTCTATACCCCATGTAAGTACGGATAAGTGAAAGGGGAGGGTGGGGTATCAAAACATCTACCGTATCAGCTGGACCCAAGTTTTAGTGAAAGGGATTAGCTAATATAAGGAAGGGCGTCATGGGACGTTTTTATATCGGGCCCAAATTAGAAAGTTTGGTTTTGGCGTGATGTTGCGGATTTTCGTGAGTGATATGTGCTTTAAAATTTATAAATAATAGACTTAGAACGCACTCAAAATGAAGGAAGAGTATAGAAATGTCTTACGGACGGATGAGAGGACATACAAAATTGTATCTTGATTCAATTACATAATTGGGAATACCAGAATTACTTTCTAATAAGATACTATGAATACAAAGCTTCTGCTTTAAAATCCTTGTATTCAGGTCTTGAATTTCATTTCCATAGAAACTCAATCGATTTCTGAACAAGAAATATTTGCACTAAACACGTAATCAAATCCATCATTTTTAATTTATTACCCGCTATAATTACTGTACATTATAATTCAAGACAACGTAGAACCAATTCAAAATAAACCTATATCGCCACCAAAAACATCACAAAAGAAAACATCTACATTACCCGTATCATCAACCCGTCCAAAAATTACCCTCAAAATCATCCCCATAATGCTTATTTAAAAATTTTCCATACGTATTAATTCCTTAATATTGACGCGGTCGGGAAGGGTGGAAAGGGGAGAAAGGGGGTGAGGGGGCGAGATAACGGGAGACATAAAACGTAGGAGATCGCTAATTCATCATAAGTTAAAGGGTTTTTATGTACAGGACGCTCGGCGCTTTGTACGGTGCGCAAAAAAGTCACCGAGGGCTATTAATTAGATTTTATGAATCGAGAATGGAGATAGTAACAGCGATGGTACAGCTAAGATAATACCTTTGTTAAATATAATTGTAATTAAAAATTGCTTAAGTTTACATTATTTACAAATTACAACTTTAACTATTACATCTACAGACTGCTATGAGATACTACTGTCAAATACTTTATAAAATAATAAACTGTTGATTTTCTTCAACTTCTTAAGAGTGGTTACTTAATTAATAAATAGGTATTCTTTCTTTAATTTCTTTTGTGACAAAATCGTATCAATTTTTAAACATAGTTGTAAAAAGCATTTAAATAATTTTAGTACTGACCCATGAACAGTCATACAAAAACCAATCTTATTCCCTGACAACAAAGCATATTTCTAAAACTGACTTCAAAAACTGTCCCGCTCATAATCAAATAAGCAACAATAACTCGATCAATACATTGTAATTGCATTATTATTTTGTTTCGAACCGGGAAGGGTAACGTAGATGCGATTAGACGCCAACTTTTAACTAAACACGATTAATTGTGATTCGGAGTTACGGCAATGGATGCGTGGACGGTTAAGACAATTACTGAGTTGAATTTTGTTTTGCAAATCGATTTATTTAAAGTAAAGATGGTATAGAAGGCTACAAGGGTAAATAAAAAGATTTTGATGTAGCTGAAACAATTTGGCATATGAGTAATGATAAAGAGACTACAGATATCCAATGAGATTACTGTTACAATTAAAACATTAGTTATAGGAGAAGGAAAATCAAGATACCAAGACATAATGATAAATATGACGTGAGAAGTACGTGTAGTATGGAAACTACATTAAAAACGATTACAGCAGCTTTATCTAACTTTAATTATGTAAGAAAAGTCAGAAAAGTAGCTTTACTAAATCTGATGATAAAAATATTGCTGTACCAGACAAGTCTATAGACAAATTGCGACTCACCCTTCAAAATATTGTACTGTTTCATAAATCTAATAAGAAAATAAGACGCGAATGTCAAGACAGTTGAACATTAAGCAATACCTAGTACTTTACTAAGTAGCAGTAAAAGTCTAGACACAACATCTCAATTATCAATAGATTAATTGGCAAGGAATTAAAAGCAAGATAATTTTCATCCGCTCCCGGCAGCCGGCACACATCCCTTAAAGTTAAATCAATTAGGGGCTGTTTTAAAATCGTCCTAGAGGACGCTGAGGGTACAGGGGGTAGAAAAACTTCTAACGAATGTCCTCCGAACCCTTTTTAATCAATTAATTACACAATTCGCGCACATTGTTCGTGGTACGTGTGTCTTTATCAACGAATGGAGTGATCAAATTTCGGCAACTTGGATCTTGGATTTCGTTCGAATTGCTTAATACGTCTTCTTTCATGCTTAGTCATGTTTATGAAGTCCATTATGGGTCGATTTGAGTCACCCTAATTTTAGATTTTAGTCTATCTTGTTAAATCTAATATTTCTGAGTGAAGAATTTGCTTAATCAGTTAAATTAATCAACTACTAATTAAGTAACCTAAGGTAATCATGCTGTTTAAATAAGGTTCTAACCATCCACGTTGACGAGAAAGTTACAGGTTCTGTAACTTGATCTTTATTTTTATCCCGACATTTACAATGAACAAACCCACCATTTCATAACCGTCTGGCCCAAACAAAAAGCTGTACGTTTCGAAGAAAACCGTAAACTCGATTACGTCTATCGAAATGCGCAAAATCAAAAGTCCCTTCCCCCCCCCCTCACCTGTACCGAAGAAATAATTAAAAGGCTTCTTCGAACTTCATTGCCATGCTTATTTGTAACTCTTGATTTTGACGGCGAAACTTCAGCCGTGTCTGTCGCGCCGTGTTTAACTTCCAACTTGTTAATTCACTTTAATTTATAATTAAAGACTTATCGGTGATTATCCTGTATTTATAGACGTAGATGTATTTATAAATATTAAGAGGTTGAAGTAGGTCGGTAGGAACAGAAAGTTCTGATTAAACTGAATCGTTTAGTTTCAAAGCCAATGTGTGTGAATTCCAAATTGTTCGTAAGATTCGATGATAAACCCTGAGGTATCAAGATAGAAGCATCTGAAAGCACTTCACAAGAATTTGAAGGGTATGTGGATCATACGGTCTTAACGTTCTCCCTCAATGTGTGCATGTAATTTTTATTTTAGTCTTGTAATATAGATTCCAATTATTTACTTATTACAATATCAAAAACCTTTTTGATCTTTCCGAAACTATCCTATTTCATTCTACCTTCCATCCTTATTTGAAGTCACCCATTTTTTTTTGTAACATAAAAAAACCATCATGTGTCAAATCTTCCACACATATTTCGACCTACAAGACATGAACAAAGGGGTAGGCAGAGCTCAAGCCACACGTCTCAATCACCTTTCACCCGTGTTAAATTAATTACCACCCTTGCAAAAACTTGACAATATTAAACTCGCGCGTGTTCGGCTAACATCGGCAATTTCCGCCTAATGCCTCAGCCCGATGGAGCCTTTTATTGGCACGTTATTAGCTCAGCTTTTATCTTCGCGGAGACGCTTTAAACGCCACAGATCATTTTCATTAAAATCTGTGTCAATTGTGCCTAAATTTACTGAGGTTCTGGGAGGAATTTGAATGGTGAGTCTTATTGGAGTGCTAAAATTCTAGGAATACAGAGTATTAGTCAGTTTTCTGGTATCACACCCACGCAAATCTGAGAAATGATAAGATTAGTCTGGTTGTAAATTATTTTTAGAGACTACTTGTTATTTGAAAAGATCCTGTCATATTTGTAAGAATTTTCCTCATAAAAATTCTTGAGATAATCTCTTTTCACAATAAATCCTACCTTAGACGTAATATTCCAATACTATTCACAAATCATACAAAAATATTAAAACCTAATTTTCTTCACTTATGACAAAACTAGACCAACCAAAAAAACCAATACCATTCTTTGCCGACTGTTAAAAACCTAAACATCAGATTATACCTACGTGCCCCCTCTATTATTAAATCAAGTGTACCTAATCTATGTAGGCAGGGGAGGTGTTATTGGCAACTACCGATGCTTTTATCACGAGAAGCGTGAAGCGCAAACCGACATCCAACATATATTAATATGCCTTTGAGGGCTATATTGAACATTTTACGCGCTTCCCTCGAAGGGATGCGCGCTTTATTAGCACTAAGTCGTTCGCCTAATTGTCTGCTCGATACTTTATATTTTTAACAGTATGGAAGTCTTTTTAAGGTGTAACGATGTCTTACTAAGTGGTTTTATTTATAGAAATTAAGTAATAAGTATGTAATTTTGATTTTTATCTTTTTAAACACGCTAATTTATAGCATTTGGTTTTGATAAAACGATCAAAGATCATGTTACGTGAATCCTACGTGCGTATGATTAGAGTACGCAGAAAAAATACTTTATTGTCGACACAACTTAATTTTTGTCCTAAAATATAACCGTTCTACATAACAAAACATACACATAACACTTCATTCCACTTAAATCATTATCGCAGTAAAACATATTCCGCGAACTATCACATCAAATCCACACAACTGACACATGTAGCAGTTTTACAAAACGAAATGTCATTTAATTTTAAATTCCGAATCAAAGATGGCACCGGTCCAAGATGGCGGACGACGCGCGCGCATCAAAATCAATGGCCCGATCGCCCATTCACCTCGTGTCAGCGATCAATCAGACCTGCGTCATTAGCCGTGTCTTTGCTGAACTGGATATAGATATGCCAAAATGGACCAACCTGCGAATATTGACTACTCGTCTACCAAAATAGTTAGTATATACATCTTAGTACCTACCGCTAAAGAAAAATTATGTACTAGTCAATCCACACATGGAAAATCCAAAAAAAATCTAAATATATTTTTTGTAAAATTCAGATGGTCCATTTTGGCATAACTGTATCCAACTATAGACATTTAACCCCTTCACTTACGATCGTTGTATTTTTTCCCTTTTTAGCAGATAATTTGAATTTGGAACACGTTTTTTGTTTTTATTAATAATATTTTAAACCATAAACGCAATTTTCCCGAATTCAACTTGGTCCATTTTGGCATAACCAGGTCCAAGTATAGACATCTGACCCCCTTCGTATGCCAATCGATGTGTCTTAATGCTGTTTTTTTGTAGCAATTTGGATTACGGAAGATGTGAAAGGTTAATGATCATTATCGAGGAAATCTTTAGCAGCCATCGATCTTCTATTTGCGGTGTTTGGCTTGTTGGTTGTGTTGAGTGGCTACCGTCGGCCGTGCTTGTTTTGTGACTGAAGCTCTGTAACAGTGCAGGATATATCGAAGTGCGTAGATCTAATTTGTAGATCGCAGTGCGATCAGTGCGATCGACTAAGAAATAAAAAATAAATAAAAAAAAAGTTTATTGCCTTAAAATTAACAAATAATACAACAAATTTAAGCAAACATAACATTACCGAAAGACAAAAGGAAATGACTCAGCGTATGCTGACCGAAACTATAGTTTAGATCAGCGCTGGTTTTCAGCTGTCCTAAGATGATATTGGTTGCCTAAATCTTTTCTAATTATATGTTATCGGATTTTGTCTTTAAAGTTTTCTTAAGTTTTTATAATGAGTAGAAACATATTATGCATTACTTCTAAAATAAGATCTTTTTAACAGACTTTTCAGTCATGTTGCAAAACTTTGGCTTATAATTTTGCAACTGTCCGACAATTCTTTCAGGACTAAGTATGCGACATTACCATTAATGCTAAGTACATTCGTGTACTTTAATAAAATTAGTTATTCTCAATACTTCGTAAATTTCCCTGGTCACGGGCCACGCCACAACCTTCCGTCACTCCAGTGATTAAGGCCCCAAGCTCGCGTTTAGACAACATTTAACATGACTCATTAAGATGTTTATCTATTTCGCATGCATTGTTAAAGTACAGTTACTGCAAGATAATATTAGAACGGTTTTAGAACGGCCAAAGCATTGTTTTTAACTATTGGTTTAAGTCTGTCGCTTCTGTAATTTATTGCTTAATTTAAATTTTTACTTAACGTCCGGGGTAACTGTTTGGATTATTAATTTGAATTTAATTATATATGTAGATTTTAGTGAATCAAATGTATCTTGAAGTAATAACTCTCATAATAAAACGGTTTATTTTATTCATAATTTTCCTCGATCCAGAACAAAGGTCATTGGGGCCGAAAGGTTCTGGATAGGAGGCCACGGATAGGAAAGCGAAGTGTCGGACGCCCGCCTGCAAGATGGAAGGACGACCTGGTTAAGGTTGCAGGAAGTTGCTGGATGCAGGCCGCTTCCAACTGGTCGAAGTGGAGATCCTTGGGAAGGCCTATGTTCAGCAGTGTACTTCCTGAGGCTTAAAAGACAGATAGAAAAACAAAGATACCATGATTGACATCGGAAAATAACACTTAATTCAGTGGTCCCAAGATGGCTTATCGTATAACTAGCTAAATTTGTACACGTCACATATACTTTCCACCAAAATTATTGTAAAACGAACAATCCAAAACAAATAACACAGCCAATAAACAATCGCAGCCACGCTTTGGCAAACTTTTGTAACGAGGAACGAGTGTGGCGGGCAACTTCGACGATCACCTGCGTAGGGGGACTGTTGTGGATACGGGGACGGGATAGAACCTAGGTACGTGGGGCTGGGTTGAGTTCTTAGGTAAGGAAATTTAGTCAGAGTAAAGCTCGAAAACATTCACAAAATCGAATATAATGCCAATAGCTTAAAGTTAGTAGATGAGTGAATAATGTTTATGGACAATTCTAATAAGCTTAGCGGAAAATTTATTTCCGTTTTTACGTAATACAGAAATCGGTTATTCATATTTTGTACCAGGGTATAATAAACACAGGAATATTATACTATAATTACAACACATTAACACCTCATTCCATTTCCAAATTCCATTAAAATTCGATATTTAAAATATAAAACATCACACAAAATTGCAGACTGAAAGAAAATCCCACCATACCTATTTAACATACCCTACTCGAAGTTCAAAGACAAAGCACATAAGAGCGGACAGTACCTACTTGTACCGCATGCAAATCGCCTCAAATGCACATTTACATCGCAATTGTTATTTACTTTATAGTAAATTGGTCATTTTATTTTGATTTTTTGCGTCGCTCGTTAGGTTTGGAACGAGACTCATTTTATTGCACCTATTTGCATTTTATCTATACTTCTCGAACGTGGAAGATACAATTGTCTGCTTTGATAAGGTTGTATAACGGGTGTGGTTGATTTTAAGAATTAGCTTTGTTCTTAGTGTTTTATATGTGGATGTGAAATGTAAATGTTTTTAGATCTTAATAAATTGCAGGTTGCTCATTTTGCATATTACTAATTTACTTTAAAATACAAATCAACATGTAGGTATTTCACATAAGACATTCTCTGTAAAACAATTGACTACAATTTAACAATTTATTTGCGTTATTTATAATAACATCTGCATCTAATTTTCCATAATACCTACTCCAAAGAAACCCACAATTCACAAATCATCTAAGAGACATATAACCTTTAGGCATATTTTTATTTTCCTTATTCCCTTCATAATCTATGGAAGCAGGTGCTGCTTGGGTTCTACCAAGGCCGCGTGCGACGCTAACTCAATATCAGAACGAATGCAATACGACAAGAAGTTAGTTTATTTCGGACTCAGAGGGCAGTGTAATGGAACCTTGCTTTGGAGCTTAAGACTTGGTGAAAAGGGTACATGCAGCCTGTTGATAGCTATGTTTGAGATGGACCTCACTATGGCCTGATAAAAATTTTTTTGGTGTGACTAATTTTACGATATCGAATACGAAAATATTCAATAAATATTATTGAGGATAAAATAATTGAGTGGGTAATCGTAATGTAAATGTAATATTAGACAGCCTAGAATGCATCAATAATTTAAAACTACTTCAACATTCAAGGAATACTTTTTCAGTTTTTAGTATCGAATGCGGAATAATATTTCATTTATAACAATAAAAGTTACTCTAATACACAATTACATTATTCCAAAGCATACTCTTTGATGCGTAAATAAGAACAAAACACAAGTACCAAAACACGAAAACATAATTCCGAACATTAACCCTCCAACAACCACCGCTCGGTACAAACAGCCCATTGTAACAATTCCAAACAAAATCGAACATCCTAAAATTAACGAAAACACACGAAATTCAAATGTGGAACGGCGGAATCACCAATCGGATTATCGTCCTACACGTAAGAGACGAGAACTCTTACCCCTTTTGCGACGTGGGGGAGGCGGCGCAGGGGGTGGATTCATTAGTAAATTAGAAAGCGGATGAGTCCAAAGTTAGGAAAATTCAATATCTAATAATGATCAAGATACCTGTCTATTGGCGAGCTGTAACTTGCCGCGCGGAGCACTCGTCAAATCTACTTTGTTCCAAATTGAATTATATAGTTTGCCGATTGGATTCCGTTTGCGTTCCGTTTTGTTTGCCACTTTGAGGTTCTCGGTGGGTTTGTATGGCTTTCGATGACCCTTTCCGCTGTCACGTATCGATGGATGTTAAAAGATTGGTTGGGGTTTGTGTGACTGAAAAGGTGGCTTTGGTTTAAAGTTATTTCTATAAATAGTTTGCTTTTGATATTCGATTTAACTTAAAAGTGGATTAAACTTGGGATAATATTTAAAAAAAATGGTCTACAGCATTTTTGCATAAATAGCCCCACAAACTTTAATACGAAATGAAAAAGCTTTCAATAATTAATTCGTACAACGTCTCAATCGCTCCAAACTCTCGTTTACCTTTGAAAATGAACGTGTAATCAAATTACTGTGTGATATTAGAAAAAAAATCGTATCGCCGTCGATACACACTCAAGGTGGGGGCACTTAATCTCTCAGTGTCAGTTTTAATTTGCTCCTCGCCTCCTATTACCTTCCAAGAGTTTTATTTTTGATGTTTATTTAGCCGACGACGCGGAGGAAACGCGTTTCGACAGGCTACGTACGAAAAAATTAAGTTTTGCTGATGAAATTTGAAAAATACCGTCGGCTCCGATACTCGAGTGCTTTGCTTGCGAAGTCTTTGAAGTAATTTTAAAAAGGTGGTGTGTTGTGCTATTAATAGACGAATCTTTTACCTAATGCATTTTGGGAATATCAAGCGTTATAGTAATTGAATTTGAGATCATTATTAGAAGAAAACTATAGAAAAATGTTAAGTAGGAACAATTGAGTCACCTTACGGTCATGAACATTTATCTTAGATTTATTTACCCACCTTTAGGAACATTATTATGATAATAACCATATTATAAAACCCTCAATCATAATCAAACAAAACTTTTCGAATAAACCCCTTGCTTTTAGCAAAACGTTCGATATTCAAACAAATTCCTTTTTTGAAATAAAAAGCGACCGTTTAATAATATAAAAGTAGACAAACACGTGAATGGGTAAATATTACCAGACAATGGTCGGTGGGACCGCGCGTAAGACGGGAGGGTTGGGCGCAGACAACAGATATCAATATAAATAAAGTTAACCAAAAATTTGTAGACATCACAACGCACAGAAAGACCTTTCAATTATAAAAACGGAGATATTCATGTAATCGAAAGGCGAAGGTGTGTGACTGGTAGTTTATATCTACCCTAACGAGATCATGACGTCAGAGTTCATATCATGTGATCGAATTATGATTTATGGATATTTTATTCACGTGCCTACTGAAAAATCTTCGAACAAATTGGTTTAACATAAACTAAGTTTATACGAAAAATACGCAATTTGGAAGAAATAGTCGTGCCAACTACCCTACCTAGTAAATCTTAAGACGTTTTATTTATTGGGTAAACTATACTGTGATAAGTATTTCGTTAAAACATAAAATATTCCAAAAATTGTTAGTTGTTCGCATCTAATCGTTGCTACGCCCCCACGTTGTTCAGTAGACCGATATACAATCCCGTAAGCCGAAAACCGATTTTCTGTTAATGCCTTTAATTTTGTCTCCGTTTTAAAAGAGTATTAATAATGTTCCAACAGGCTTAGATATGCCTTTGTTTATTATTTCATCATTTACGCTTTTGCAAGGGGAATCAGGATATATCCTATTAAAAGGTAAATCTACCAATATCATATATTTAGTACTTTGATTTATCGCAAACAAACTAAAACTAACACAGATTTAGCAGCCCCTAAACTAATATGAAATACCGCATTAAATTAAATTCCTGTCAATCCTCCTTCGTGTAACCAACTTATATGAATCAATAACTTTAAATCTCAAGGCAAAAACGCCTACAACATTGCACAATTAATTCACATAAATACAGCAAACAATTAGTCCGTGGTATTGACAGCGGCTAAGCTGCCCGCCGGTACCAAAACAAAAAACGCCCAAAGCCCCACGTGCCCAAGGAGACCCTTTATCATATTTATTTTATTTCAATTCACGAATTTAATCCTTTTCCATTAATTAGAGACCGCTGGTGTGGCGGGGTCAGAGGGACCCCTTGCGAGTGCGAGTTAATTTTTCTTCCAAGCGTCGGGCGCAGGGTTGAGGCACACACGCGTGGTTTTCATTATGTATTCGAATTTCGAATGTGTTGATGGAGATGGATTTTGAATTTGGAACGTGTCTTAGTTTTTGAATTTGAAATAATTTGATGAATGTTCGGTGTTACAGATTTTGAATTTGGAACGTTGTGGTAAAAATAGTTCGGTCGTAAATTTTTCAAGTTTGGAACAATTTCATAATGACTTGTTTTATCTTCATTATCTCTAGCCACAATATTATCGCCCATTGAAATATTCTCCCAAGGAAACCTTCACAAAACCAAACAAAATCGTACAAAACATACGAAACCATGACTAATTCCCACAACAGTTATGTACAATAACCGTAACACCCAAAATGTGACTGGTATCAGATGATCCACGCCCGCATACAGCGTTGTTTCAACCACAGGTCTATGTTAAATGGCCATTTATAATTAGAATTAAGTTTACGTCCAATTATTATGATACGATGTATGAGATAAAGAAGTGAATAAAGATCGTCCGATGCCTAAAATTAAAAATGTATTTTGATAATTAAGCGGAAACGCGCTTTGTAAGCAAAGGGGACGTGACGTCAAAGCGGCTTTTACTTCACGATTTATATACTCAATGGATAGGCTTTAACAGTACATTAACTGTAGAAGTATATATACGTGTATGTATACATATAAAAAGATAATACATTTTCTATTGCAATTCTATAAAGGAGAAGAAACTTTAGGTGTCATAAAAAGCAGATCTAAAACGAGACATTTGGTTCGGTGCAGGGTTCGAACCCAACAGGTCTTAGTTCATAGCCGGTATGTTAACCAAGCCACGGCGGTTGATTGAAATAACCACGAAAAATTCGACTGCCCATTCATTTGGCAATTTCCCATGATTATTCAAAATGACATATCAAAAGTATAATTTAAGTGGAACGGCCAAAAGCAATTGTTACAATATTTACGAACAATTAGAAAGTAGAAAGTCGAAACTCATTAAAACATTTTAAAGAAAATAATCATTTTAATACAAACATTTGAATTGTGTGAAAAATAATTGTTAATGAGAAGTATTTTGAGCATTGCGATCATTTCACATGATTATATGAATGGTCGAGTGGTTTGATCAACGGACTCCACTAGCGGGTGAAGTTTCTCAGAGAATTTAACTTTACTGTCAATATATATGAATATCAAACTACGCCGTACGTTTCACAATGAGTAGACAAAGACAAATATATTGAAATTACTGTTCATCTTAGAGCAGGAATCGAACCTATGGCATCTCACTACAAACCGAAACTATCTGGAAATTTCATTTATAGTGTTTTTATAACATAAGGAACAAACTCCCAACACAAAAAACGCCTCTAGCGTCCGTCCGAAGAACTAATACTTTAATACAAAAAAAATACATAGCTACAATCATGATTGCTGGTGGTACTTTTCAATTTATACAGATTCAAATTTCATAAATAGAACAAAAACAAAACAAATCCTTTAAGACTCTTCTATAATCAAATTAGTTCGCAATTCAAATCTCGATCGGCAAACATTTAAACCCGACAAAAGGCAAACGGAGCGGGAATTGATAGATTCAAATCAATAGAGCGGAGTGGAGCACCGAAGACGCTACGACAATAGAGTTAACTGGCTGAAAGGCTTCGGAACTTTCATTTGTATTTATATATATGACAGCCTCCGTGGCGCAGTTGGTTAGACGCCGGCTGTGAAACGAGAGGCTGCGGGTTCGATCCCCGCACCGAAACAAATGTTTGTGTGATCCACAGGTATTTGTTTCGGGTCTGGGTGTTTGTGGGACCGAAAAGTCTCTCGTAGTTTCTGATACCCACGACACAAGACTCAGTGTGGGGTCAGAACTATGTATGTGACTGTTGGGTGTATTTATTTATTATTATATTTATATTAACACAGTACATTACGTTCAGAAACAATATAAGTATATACAAATATGATAAATGTGATTACCATAAAATAATCCTTTGTCAATATTTTTGTTGTAAATGTTCCGAATTTGTTGCTTTTAAATATTACAAGATCATGCAAAAATATCGAACCCTAATATCAAAAATCTAAGTCGTTCGTTGGTTTTAAATTAGAATGTGTCTATTTTCAGATCGGCTCACCGATTTACATATTTATTTAGACTTATCATAATCATAGACTGGATGCATAAAGCAGCAGACCGGGCTCTGTGGCGTAGTTTGGGAGAGACCTTTGTCAAGCAGTGGACTGCAACGGGCTGATGATGATGATGATAATGATGATCACAAACTTAACCTGTCACACAGCTTGGGACAGAAACAAACTCACCATAATATGGTGTCACTTGTAGCATATCTATATATTAAAAAATACTGGTGTTGCCTTGTAAATATATGTACACCATAAAATATTAAATTATAATTTTAATATACTTTAAAAAATAATTACATGTTACACATTATAACGCACATTAAAATTTGGAACACAATTAAAATAATAAAACCTTTGTAGTATACTTCATAATTCATAGACGAGCGGTTAAAAAACTTTCCAAAATGGTATAATAGAGTAATTAATTAGATTAAAACCGCACGGTACATAATCCAAAATATCGTTGATTTTCATCGAGAAACTTGTACGTTTGAAATTGCGTACGCTGATGCGTGAGGCGCAGGTTCTGTGCACACGAGCGGGGAAATAACGCTCGTCTATAAGACTTTCAATACAGTCGCAAACCATAATAGTACGAAGAATAAAAATTACTTTTAAATGTTTTATATCTGTACGCAACTTTAAGAAAATTGAAATCAATAGTTTGTTATAGGTAAAGATATGCATAATTCTTTATACATATCGTTAGTATTGGAAACTATAAAATAAAGTA
Source organism: Deilephila elpenor (assembly GCA_949752805.1). NCBI lineage: Eukaryota > Metazoa > Arthropoda > Insecta > Lepidoptera > Sphingidae > Deilephila > Deilephila elpenor. The sequence goes on from OX457115.1 coordinate 11,025,536, forward strand.
ATGGCATAATGTTTACTGTACCCAAATTGATATTTGTCTCACATAAAAGAATCGAATCTTCTTTTTAAACCTGTATTAAGTTCAAGAACTTTAAGTTCAATACGCTCACTATGAAGGTGTAAGTCAAATAGCATTATCAATCATAGAAATTCTTATCATTATTAAATACAGAAAAATAATCCCACTGTCACTCCACAAAAAACAATTCATCAAATTGCAACCGAAACAGGCGCACGCAACCGCCCGTCTGCACCGCACCTAAATCGATCCACGCATATCATAACATTGTAGCCGATGCTATCTACGCACACGGGCGTGCAGCGACACGCGCGCGCGACTCCGCTTTTTACAAGCGTTTTTTTAACTTTCTGCCAACTAATGAATCATTAGTAAAATTCTGCTCGCTTCTGATGTACGGCGATAAAACCGCGCATACACTATTTATATCAACAGAAATATATTTTCATGGGACATGACGATGGACGTTAAAATTCCGTATGAGTTAATGAGTTTGTAAAATTTCGCGTAATTATATTTTAATTCATGAATTATATAGGGAAGCTACGTTGCCTTGGTTACTAGAGAAATATGAAGCTAATGATTATTACACTCATTCTTTACAGTAATTTTATAATCTAAAAATTATGTATAGCAATAACTTAGGCAAAGATACTATCTAACACTGATTCTAGAAGTAGATAAATACATTCTATACATCATCCACCATAAAATCCTCTTTTAAATAAAACCACATATTAAAAATGAATTTTCTCCTTGTTCCAGAGAGCCACACTGGCCGAAAAGGAAGTGACTACACTAAAAGAACAGCTGGCTACAACCAGTCCTACCCCACTGCAGGCCACGGTGCCGGCCAAGACCAATGGCTCGCACATAGAACCCACCAGGGACCAGGCCACGGAAACCAGGATAGACACATACAGCCCAGAGATCAAGGACGAGAAACGCCACTCCCCAGGTATTGATGAGGAAATAGAGCAGAAGATGGAAATGGCTGCGACTGGCAGAAGCAACAGTAATTCCTCTAGAAGCAGCCCGGTGGTCCAGGGGAGTAACTTGGAGAGCGAGCTCGTTGCCAAGGAGAAAGAGGTAAGGAATCTTTCTTTAGCTACGTGATATTAACATAAATTCCACTGGAGAAAGCACAGACTATGGATATCCAATTGGCGATCCTGACATATCACTTTCTGAATTTATCCATGCTTCCTTGTCGGTTCAGGATTCTAACCTGACCCTTGTTTAAAATGCCATCGATTTGGTTGAGGTAGGTTCGACGGGGATCGGACTCTTGCATTCACGCTCGCCTCGTGTATCATTTTTCTGGATGTGTCTAAATATAGTGTTCCGTAGGGGATCGTACAATTGAAGGTCTTTTAAATTGCATTTGGAATCTTGGAGCGGTTGGATATGTGTAATGGAGCTCTCTATCGAGTTAAAAATATATATAACGGTGTAGCCTTGACTATACTTGTGTCTGTAGATCAGTTGTCGTCTCTCTGAAAACGATTATCTTTGACTTAGGATGCACTTCAGTTTAAAGATCTGCTTGCTAGATGCCGGTCACTCTTCACTTTAACACACAATTCACGCTGACCCAGAAAATCGACAAATCCTCACTATTGATAGATAAGAAACGATACCGTGTATTTTAATATCTCACATAGCAAATATGAATTACCCTGAATTTCAACCTTAAACGGTGACGGATAAATAATCATAGTATCTGTATCAGCCCGTATACGTCCCTCTGCAGGGCATAGGCCTCTTCTACAATCGAGGGTATGATTGGGTTAGGCCATATAGCAACGCAAATGAGTCACACTTGGAGTTCAGCCTGTGTTCGACATAATTCCGTTTTTCGTATCACTTATAATCAGCTGCACTACATCCTAGTAATGGCAGGCAACCTTCAAGTGTTCCCCCACAGGTCAACAGTTAACTGCATCTGGGAGGATGCGTATCGAACGTTACGTACGATCAATAAATCAATTACGTGCGCGGGGGCATCACTGAATTGGATTTGACAGTTAGCTGGATGTAGAGAGGTGGTACTTCTGTATCGATATACTTGATTACAAATGTGTAGACATACAAAAGAAATCATGTTTTGTCAGAGCGTCAACGTGTCTGGCTGCAAAATGTGGTGAGTTTTGAATTGATTGAAATAGTTAGTTGATAGAGCGAAATTTTGTGACAGTAGGCATTATTTATGGGTATCAACATTTAGGGTAATAAGTAATACACACATACATACATGTACATAAACTTACGCCTTTTCCCAGAAGGGGTAGGCAGAGCTGCTACCAGGACACTGACATTTTACCTTGTATGCTCCATCCCACAATGTGATAGGAGGCGAGCCTTTCGCGATATCGGGCACAAATTCCTGACTCCAGGCTGATAATGAATAGAAAAATCCAATATCGCATTGCTCGACCCGGGATTCCAACCCGAAGACTCAGCTTTGTAATCGTACCGTCGTACAACTCTGCCTCTACCTACCGCTTCTAGGAAAAAGAAGTGAAGTTCATGTATGTATATCATACAGTATCCGCAATCGACAAACTATCGACACAGCGTATCGGCGCGTCCCCTCCCTACCGAAGGGAAACAGGATACATTCAATGAAATGATTGATCGGTACCGAACGAACGGTAATCCTCTTATAAATATCACTGTTTATGAGACTCCGCGAGACACTAGGCAATTATTTTACACACCTACATTGTCCTCGTTGTCTTGCCGCTTAAGGATTCTATTATAGACGACGCGGCGTTTGGAATTGAAAGATTTAAGATGAGTATAAAAATATTTTGGAATTCAGCTGGGAGGGTATTTGTAAATTCGTGGATAGTGACCACCATAGTGGTAAGCCGTCGAAGTGACACACGAATGTGTCACGTTTTGGGTTCATTCTGTGCATATGACACAATCAGGCATTGACTTATATTCTACCGATAGACGAGACGCGTCATAGAAATAAAATGCCCCCGTATTTTAAAAGCACACTGCAATATTACATCACTTACCTGATATTTTATTAAAATATTGAAACTGCAGACGATTTGTTTTCGGTTTGACAGCGAAATATCAAATTAAATTACATTTAAACGTATGCGATAAGGCGTACTGCACTGTCACTGTCACGAAGCAAACTGATTCATGTGTGGTGCATGCACCGCAAGTAGGTGAGACACATTTTGCGTACTGAACGTCTTATCTAGTGTAACATTGATACCGATGCTATCAGGCCTGTATAAATGATCCAACCGGTGAGAGACCTTAGCTTCGTGAATACCCTACCAGTAGGCTTATTCACGTAATTAAATAAGTTCAGTTGCAGTGCTGTTGCAGTTAAGTTTCGATCAAAACGGCCCTTTTCGTATTCTCGTAATTTAGACAACCGCTGTCAGATACGCTCGCGTCAAGTTCGCGTCACGCGAGCGCTTTAGCGTGTTCTACGGCTGCGCGTTTTATACATGCGTGATTCAGATCGCAACTTGATTGGTATTTACCTATTCATTTGACGTCTCCAATTACAATTTAGTCCAACCAACGTGCAGCACATGCGCAGTTTATGCATATCTTACGCGCAGCTAAACAATTACAAGAATACCATTTTGACGTACCTACGTACCATTAAGACGTAAACCTAATCGAAACTGCATCGAAACTTGATCGGCGTGTCAATAAATTACGTGAATTAGCCTACTGGGCTTTATTACATTTACCATAATGTATCGTGGTCACTTCGTCGTGCCAATATACCAATATAAAATTAGGTATATTATATCCGATAAAAATGAATTCAAGGTGTGTCTGCCCATATACCATAGACAAATCATGTATTTTCAACTCGCTCATTTTATTTAATCAGCCATTACGCGGTCCCGTTCGGAAGTCGAACCCACGTCACTAAATTCAATTCATTGTCTTGCATTAATGAAGTGAAGGAGGTTAGGCTATTGTTGTAAAGAAAGGAACGAAAGAATAAAGCCTAATAATTGTGAAGAAATGCAATTAACGCCTATGTCTTTGCCAACAGTATGCAGCAAAAAATATAAAAAAAATAAAAGTTGAAATTTTAGATTCTATTCCCTTTTACGTAATGACATGACGTCGGAAATGTTCGGACGTCATGAAATAAACTTCGATATTTGCCTAATTACACTAAACGTTATTTCATTTATTTGTAGTTATAATCTTAAATACAAAATATTCTTAAACAGATATAACCAAAACAGAAAATTATTTTAGTTATTAACAAAAATATGGCTATAGAAGCTGCACATCTAGGTCGCAAATCTTAATCTAATCTGAGACCTAAGTGTCAGCTGACAGTTAGTGATGTTGCGTGTTCGTATCGATGTGGACTGACGTTTAAATTGAATTCACTTGTAAAGATAATTGAAATGCCGTGTTTCAGCAATTGGGTTAAAAAAATTAAGAAATTTCCCGTTTTGTTTTCACGTTTGAGTGATTTAGTCGTGTTCTTTAATTGCCAAAAATAACAATCCGTTTTTGTGTCGGTTTGTTTCCGTTTGAGTCACTGTGCGAGTTTTTCTTCGAATATAAATGCATTTTATATATTGACTGCCGCACAAGTATTTACACACTTCACCTACAAGATCACAAACGAACTAACTTTTACTTACATCCCAGCAAAAGAAGTAAATTAAACCACAAAAATTTCACCCACGTACACACCAATTTAATAATAAATACCCACACATTTAACCTAATAATTCACCTGACACCAAAACCAATAAAACATCACAAAAACACTCAAAAAGCCAACTCTATAACATCCAAATCGGATGAGTAAGTCGATAAGCGGGCCGCCCACCAATCGATCAATATATCGATACATTCAATTAATCGTAACTCGGCCGAGCGCAACACTAATTGGTGGTAATGGCGAGGCGAGTGTCACACACGCCCACGACTAAGGCCAGTTAAAATACCATTTGGTATGGTCAAAGACCTTTAACTCTCGTTATTGGATGATAAACTATATTCCAGTTAGTGGGTGATTTACCCGCATTAGGAATATAGAAATTCTTGCACTATATCTAGTTATTTCTAGGCAAGGTTAGATTTATTCTTAGGTACTTATATTAGCGGTAGGATTTTGATTAAATGACGGCATTACAAGCCTTCTAAGAATATGGTGGAACAAGTGACCTATGATTTCTTTCGCAATACGCGTTTCGAGCTATGTATATACAAACTTCTTTCATGGAACCCTTAGTCGCATAGGTTTCTTTAAGATATTTTCATTTACTATGAAAATACACGTAAAAACCAGATATAAATCTTAAGACCTAATGTAACAACTAACAAGTCTCCATGTATATAGAAAATAATAAACACAAACGCACAATGAATTCAAAATCGTAATCTCATTAAGCATCGGAATTTTCTCTTTGCAATCTACAATCTGCATACAAGATCCACAAAAAGTAACATTGGTGGAATCAAAACCTGGTATAAAGGGCATTTTTTCAGCGGCGCGCGTGAATGCAAAAATGCATTCGCTCCCATTGAATGGCTAATGTATTGAATCTCCAAATTTAAAGCGATGAGAGCTTTGCAAAGCTCATTGTGAGCTTTTCACCTTCCTTCAGTCGGATTTCGCTGAAAGATAGCGTTTTTATCACGTATTTGCTGAGCGCATTAATTTTTTAGTGCTTTTTGTACGGGTATGTAATCATGTTTTATTATGGATAAATTATTAAGGATTGGTGATTAATTGATTATTAATTGAGGGATACATTAAATGAACTGTGGAAATCAATAAACATTTCATTATGTACTTATGAAAATTAATTAAAAGGTTTCACCACTTCCATATTTTTAAGCCACAGAAAATCCTTTACTGAGAACTGTATTCATCAGTTTCCTTACCAACCTTTTGTGATAACAAAACAAACAACATCAAAAACCAATCACAACAAATCAAGCAACAAATTTTAAGAAAAAAAAAACAAAAAAGTTTAAACAAAAAGGTTCGATATTTAAAAATTCCTTTGTCCGTTAACCTTTAATGCACACAATAAATAAAATAAAGTTTACACAAGGAGGCCGTATTGCGAGGTGCAAGGGACAAAAAGTTTGGAACACGGCAAGCGGGCACAAAGACACCTCTCTTTTTGATTGTTCGCCAATTTTCGTTGAATCGAACAATTTTTCGCGCTCCGCAGTGGTCGAAAGTTGTCGACGATTGGTTCTTAGGGCTGATACTGTGGTGATCGGTGGATTTTTTGAATTTGCTATAGAATTGTATTGTGTTGAATGAGTAAGTAAATTCCCATTCTTAGTACTTTTTCCTACCTCAGTTTGCAGTTGGAAAGAATAAAAAGAGTATTTTGTTGTTTTTAACTTGAAGCGAATTAGATGATATGTTTATCAAAATAAACAATTATAAATAGGTTTAGAGCAAAAGAAGTATTTTAATTCACATAAGTATGTACACAAATGTAATTTGTAAAAATTACAAAAAATATTTCAACTATGAACAGTAAATCAATCAAAGAAAAAATTATAAAGTTATCAAAAATGAATTCATTTTAAAATCACAAACAAAATACCCAAAATCTAAAAACAAATTTCCATCTGCAGCCCTATACAAAATCAAACTTTTCCACCGTTTTTCCCTTTTTCTTTGGATTTTAATTAACTTAGCCAAAGGGCTGTACCAAGTACCCAGTGTTATTTCGACTTGATGACATTCGATGGAGCACTTCGGCCGAAGTTTTCCGATTTGCGACAAAATAAGTTTTTGATTTGATCAAAAAGAAATTTTAGTTGAAAGATGGAACGATCCGGGTTTTTTGCTCCGGGGAATTAAAGGGTTCCGCTGTTGGGACAGTTAATTTGCGTGATTTTGATAATTGGAGTAATGGTGAGAAACATTTCCTGAGTAGATTTTGATAGGGAACTTACTGAAGCTTGAGACAGTGTTTTTTTTTGGAAATATCTTATTTGACGAATGTTTATTTTTAGAATAGAGAACTCAGACCTCCAGAACAGAGACTGTATCCCTTACCCCCGAATATTCAAACGTCACTTAAATATTATGTGGGACTTTACTACGTAAGTCCCGCTTAAATGTATGGGTTAAGTGGGACGTGGGTTGTTAAGTGCAACTTAATATTTAAATGACGTTTGAGTATTCGGGGGTTACATATTATGATTTAAATTAATATAAATGGAATAGGATGAAATAAGTTATTCTGTTAATCCTGTATCTTTGCTTAGTTCGCTCCGACGGTCCAAGTTAAGCGCACAGTGCAATGAAATCAGTTACAAAACCATTACATGAAGAAATACATCAAAAATGTCAGCCACTGATACAGCGCATTGTAAACCAGAATACATCTGTGAGCACAGATTATGTCAGTTTTACGAGCCAATAAAAAGAATTGTATTGTTCTCAGTTCTTTTGTGATTTCAAAAGAAAATTTCCAGCAATTATAAAAAACGTGTTTATAAATAGATTAATAACACCTGGTAAACATATCCACACGGGCGTTAAATAGAATTACCTACAATTTAATAAACACGCGGCATAAATCATAAAAATCTTTTTTTGGTTAGTACTTTCATCTCGGCCAGAGATGGCGTTGGTTGTAAATCTCGATTTAATGTCACTCGCGCGCGCAACATGAAAGAATGACGATGCTATTTTAGTGAATACCAAAAGGAAAACACTCGAAATTAGTTTATGACGACTGTCTGTCGTTCGATTTATTTTAATTTTGTTATTTTCGTCGGCGGGAGCGCGTTACTCTTATTAAGCTGATACGGGCAGATGTGTTTCGTTGCTTGACAAATGGTGATTCGGATGGGTTATGGACCAATTTAGAGATTATTGACGTTTATCGATGGCCGCCGCTCACGTGGATTCCTGGAACGCGGCCCTAATGAACGGCTGCGCTGTTTGTCTCGCCTCCACTAATATAAATCAGAGCATTTGTTCTCGACTGCAGTAATACTGAATAAGTTAACTGAGATTATAAAAATAAATCGTGGATTATCAAGAGTTATTGATGTTAGATAAATAGATGAGATTACAAGACACATAAACTAGGTAGGCAGAGGTGTCTTAAATGCCACCCACAGTTAACGAATTTATTTCCGATCCAAAATGACAGATGAACACTCACTTAAAGTGGGGTGTCTGAGATTAGAATGAAACACAGAAGCATACAGTTCACAAAATACTCGAACAACTTCACCTATCAACGCAATTCGTTTAGATATAGACGATGCTGACAATAACATTCCAAAATCTTTCAACAAGCAAATAATTTATAAGCCCAAAAATGCACATCTTAAATCCGAAGTACGATACACACGACCTTTAGGCAGAAATTACGGCATCAATCAAAGAGAAAGTAGGTGCTCACAAGAGGCAATCAGCCGTCGAACCAGCCCTATCATCACGCACGCTGATTTCACTACACAAAAAATACTAGAGCGTGCTGTGAGAATTCGGAGGTGGTGTCTGTATGTATAATGTAAGATGGTGATAAGAGGCTAAGAAACTTTGGAAAAATAACTGACAAGACATATCAGATATTACTGATAGAAAATTACCAGTCGTTTGGATAATGACGCAAATCACTAGCATATGAAAATCAAATTGATTTAGAATTGTCTCGTGCTACTTTATCCACTGACTGCCTCGGTGGCGTAGTTGTATCATGGTATGGTTACAAAGCTGAGGTCTCGGGTTCGAGTCCCGGGTCGGGCAAAGTGATATTGGGATTTTCTATTCATTATCAGTCCGGAGTCAGGAATTTGTGCCCGATATGGCGATAGGCTCGCCCCCTATCACATCGTGGGACGGAACATACAAGGCGAAATGTGGGTGTCCTGGTGGCGCCTCTGCCTACCCCTTCGGGGATAAAGGCGTGAGTTTATGTATGTATGTACTTCATCCACTAATCTGTCTAGACTAAGATGTATAGAATCTTAAGTAATTAATTTTGTATCATACTCGATTCGATCAATCAATGATAAAAATTAAAACACTTTTTAGAACGTATAAAAAGACGAATTTTTTTAAGACTTGCAAGGTAACAAAGTAACAGATGGAGGAATCATTCTAAATTAACACAGCATCCACAAGTCCTTTCACCGATCTATTGATTGTAAAGGAGTCCCTAGCCGAGCAGTTGGCGAGTATGTGCTGAAACAGTAAAACAAAATATACACGAAATACAAAATAAAAGACGCCACTAAACAGAACATAGAAGAAACACACAAGACAGATCTGGAGGCAAACCCGCGCGCTCCCACGCGTGTAGCCAAGAGCCCAGTAATTGCAGTCGAAACACGCGAACACATGAAAGCAAATGTCAAACTAACATATTTATTTCCAAGTATTGAACCGGGGGCAGAATTTCTCAGAACGACCGATGTAAACAGTCTCGTGTCGATGATGAAAGAGATCTGAATCTTTGTACGTTGTTGATTGGTCTAAAATTAGTTGGGATTGAAAAAACACGTCATAACGATGTTTTGTGTAATGACATCGGCTCTGACAGTGTGGCAACTTCCTGAGGGTAGTCTTTGAAGCTTAGATTGATGATCATTGAGAACTAGGTTGGGATGATTCACGTGTGAAGATTTTTTAAAGACTATGGGGGAAGTAAGTGACGATTTTTTTGCAAAATGGGATATTCTTCAAGTCATTTCGTCAGAAAGCGATAATTATATTTAAAATCTGCTGCTTTAAAGGGGGGAGATGTGAATTTAAAAATATACTACAAATAAAACCTTTTTTCGATAAAATTCAAATAAATATAATCTAACAAATTTGAAATAATTCAAACAGAAACGAACAAATCCCTACACGAAACCACCACTTGAACCACAAACAAAAAAGTCTGACAAAACCCCGAAAGAACCAGAAGCCGCAATAAACCCGGCAATGTATCTTTAATAAGCTCATAATTAACTAAAACGAACGCGACGCCGACGGATTCGTGCCGGTGTATTTATAGACTCCTCCCGTCGATACCGTCCGCTTGATAGATTCATAGCAACGGACATCAAAGGCGAAACATTAATCATAACTCGCATCAATCGCCGGGGTATGTTTTACTTTTTGTTGTACAACGTTAAAAATGCGACACGCCGTCTTTGCGGCTTTTTGTTTGTTTTCAGGGTTTTTTTTGTCTATTGACGTGGGCTGTGGACACCTCAAGTGATGCTAGCTCGGGTATGTGTGGTAATTTTTTAAATTACGGATATGTTTTGTATAGAATTGTAGATAGATAAACAATTAGATTTTAAAGTGAGATCATAAATAGTAGATAATAAACTAGAAATCATTGATGCTAACTACAATTTTATTTTTACTACCAATAATATTAGAATTGAACCTTGTTTATAGCAAATATAAAGTCGATCATGCTTATTGTGATGAACTAGTACCTGTTTTTGCACAAATAGTAATTACTATATCTCTTAGAACTATTATAATTGTTTTGCAAACTATTTCTACTTCTTAGAACTGTTCATTATATTTCGAAAATGGCACATTTGTAGACGAATGGAGCTAAATTTGTAACGATGACTTTACATAACAATGTTGAAGATATTAAAAGCACGAAATTAATTTTTATTTCTTTTTGTTGTCTCGACAAAATGACTTCATCTGATGGTATATGCTGTCCAGATAAAGTATCGACTGACGATCTCTCATTATTCGACGTAATTATATCAGGATTTTCAATTCCCACAAATCTATCAGACCCTACAGTTGATAAATCACTAAAAATGATAAATAGAGGTGAAACAACTAACACTGAAGCGTATAAAATAGACGAATCTAAACAAATTGCACCTAGAACACCTGTCGCGGGATTCTTTCAACATAAGATAAAACAGAACTGTTTTGTAGTGGAAATTGGCGGCGATATGTCATAATAAATGGGCTGTGGAGGGAAAAGAGATCTGGATACGAACATCAGTGGACGTGATGCAAAGATACACGGAATTAGTCTCGGGGCTAATCGAGCGTTGCAAGTTTTTAAAATTTCGACCTTGGCGCGGAAGATCGGAATCGCTCTTGTATATAAATAAAAGGGAGTAATTAGTGAAAGAATATATTTCAAATGTAGATGAATGATAGTTGACAAGCGATCAGTGGTAGCTTATGAAAGACCAATATGAGTAGACAGACTATTCAAATTGATAAACACCTTTAAAAGGCAGAATAAAATTTGAGATATTTTTAATTTGTATTATTTTCCAAGTCGAAAGCCTGATTTAAAAAGCTAAGATCGTAAGTAATTATGCAATATGCCGTTACTGAAAATCTAAACTTCACATCGACAGCATATAAAGCGGAGACGTTGCGCCATCAACCTCGCCTGTCAAAACAATCATTTGATCTCAACTTAGCCCTAGTTCCAGGGCCTTCCGACTAGAAACACGTAAAACAGCAAGTGATAATTACGCGTCTGCTTCCAGTTTTATGTTCATACCGTCTGCTGAATGTTTACAAACACGTATCTCACAGGTTTTTATTTAATGCTAACTATGAATTATTATATCATCAAAGTCGTGTATTTTTGTACTTTTGTTAATTCATCCTCATATTATCGACTGTGGCGCGTCATTCGCATTTCGCTGCGATCAATACGCATGTATTTCTAATTTTAAAAATTCCTCATGTATTTTTAATTTAATTTGTTCGTTTTAAATTTCGCCGGAGTTTATGAAATACGTAAGGAATTTTATGTTTAAATCATTATTTGTATTATATTCATGTTTAGTTCTGTCGTATCAACATTTCAAAAATATATTGTAACGCGTATTAGTAATTTACTATGAAATATTGCAGCATAAATATTACAAATTTCGGAACAGATGTTCAAATCATTACAAGGTTTCCGAGTCAATTTCCTTATACTTCATGAATTACCTGAAATAACATTTTTCCTTGAATGACACACGATGTTAATAAATCATTTTCGTGCACATCTCGTTTTATCTATTATTCAAATATTTTAATTTGATTTCGTTAGGATCCTGAGCTCAACGCGTCATGTGTGACTCACAGACAAACAGTCGAGCCGACATGACTGATATGTGTACATAATGATGTCATTGGACTCCGCATATTCAAATTTCTGTCGAAACAATTAACTGGCAATCTTGTTACAGTATTCGCTATCTATTCTATAGAGTGAAGAAGATTGCGCATATTTTTTGAGAATTTCGCAATGTAATTATAGAGATAAAATGTTTCTTTCATTATTGTGATTTGTCCATCTATCGGCTGTGAACTGTGAGGTTCTGAACTCGATTAACAAGCCATAGAAATCACGGTGTGGGAGTTTTTTGATAACACGATGCCCAGAACTATAATTTTACACACGACATGGCGATAGGGTCCTCCCTTACACATTTGAGACGGAGATAAGCACAGCAGACATTAAGTTGCACTAGTATGTTTGCCTACCCTTCAAGAATAAAGGCATAAACTTATACAGGGTATATCAAGACCGCGACCGAAAACGAAGCCAGGTGGTAGTATTAGTGACTTCAGACACAATGCAAGTAAAAATTTCACAAAAAAAATCGACAACTTCTTTTTATAATTTTTTACTTATCGTCGTATTTGGGTGATATATACATAGTTTTCCTAAAATAATGATGTACACCTCTTCATTTTTAAACACGCAATGGTACCTAAGGGTTTAAATTGGTATTATCGCATAAACTAGGTATTTACCACCAAAACACGACGACTTTTAAAAAAATCTAAAAAAATATCTGTGACCGTTTCGGTGAATTTTTTATTTGCATCGTGTTTTGGACCACTAAAACTACCATCTGGCTTCGTTTTCGGTCGCAGTCTTGAGATACCCTGTATACAATAAAATATTCGTAATATTAGCCTCCATAATTGAACCCTCTATCGCAGCCGAGGTTTTAAGCACTCTCACTCATTACAAGAGTTGATGTGTTAATGAGCGTTTAAAACGGAACAATTTCATCGGCGAATGCGAGGATCCGCGACCAAATCGCAACAGATGCTGATTATTAAACACAAAGAAGTTTTGATTCGCAAAAATAAACAAAACGTATATCGCGAATATTTTGAATCTCGAATTTTGAATTAAACGATGACTCATCGCCTCACCGCAAATGTTTAATTAAATTAATTTTAATTTGTGAATTTAATAAATAAAAATGTGAAACTAATTAACTTGTGTATTTTGAATTAAATTAATTTAATCGCTAACGTTAATCTCAGTGTACGTGTTATTGAGCGGAGTGACTCGATTGCCAAAACATCTGTGTTATTAAGGCAGTTTGATTGCTTCATGTTTTATGTATAGGCGCGGTATTAGTTCGTAAGGCATCAATAATAATTAGAAATTACTGTGATTGTACCTTGGAGTACTGCTGTGTTAAGGACATATTAAAAGATCAAAGATTTATTGAGGTTGATATTTCTATAACTTGTCAGTAGAGCGATAGTCTAGTGGAGGGTGGAATTGACTAGCAAGGTCCCGGGTTCAAATCACAGGCAACCATCTATTTATACGTAATTTATTACCAACATGATATGAAAAAACTGGGTATGTATAAAGTCTTTGGCACAGTAAAAGCATCCAACTTACTATAAGACAAAATCACAGAAAGTAATATTAATTAATTATGATTAACATAACAAGCAGTTGGTGACTAAATATCCATGGATGCGTCATAAATTAATTCTTATGAATCTTTTAATGAAGAACGCATTGTAATCACAATGTCAATAATGTAGGTTCGCAAATATCCTCATTATCTGTACAGTCATCAGTAACACGCCTATTTATGTGTGAAGCATTCTTATTTTCAGCCAAGCTTTTCTAGAAAATACGATGTTAATTTTTGCTTTAATACCAATATTTTAATTATTGATATGTTTTAAATAATTTTAAATAAGACTAATATTATCAGTCTATGTTTCTTACTTTAAGACCCATTGGCCAACATTTCCAGCCAATAAATGTATAACATCTAGGCATATCTTGCGTATAAAGTTGGCCCAACACTGGCTGTTGGACTATTGGATCAAATGTAACAATGAGTAACTGAATATCTCTTATCTCTCAACTATACTCACCTTTTTATCTTACTAAATGTTACATCGTTTAATTATAGTAAAAACCGATCTGGGAATTCCAACAGGAAAGGCCGATTATTTTTCACGTTATAAAAGAGTTATTAAAATTATATTACTTTGTAGATTTTGTTTAAATAAGATATGGTTTTCTCCTTTTTATAATTGCCTTAAAATGTGACTAGGATGATGTAAGCCCAGTATTATTTATAATATCGGTTTAATTCAAAATGATGCCGTCTTACTCGAAATGGAATACAGAAGTACACAGACTGAACCCAATCACAATCGATTACTTGAATCATGATTACTATTGAAATAAAACTATTTTTCTACGGATTTTATCGCGATTTGGTTTAATTTTTACATATTTTAACTTCCCGACATTTCGATTGCTTTACAGCTTTCGTGGTCACGGGGCTGACTGAATCTAAGAAACCACCATTATTACTAGTGTTGCACTATCGTATAAAATGGTCGCAATCCATCAGATAAGAAACTCAGTTAATAAAGTTATCATAAAAATTGAACCCAGCACCCCACGAATCTCGGCAATACTCGTACTATCACTAAACTAATGACGCAAGGTCAAATGTTATTGTAAACGATAAAACAATCAAAACATATTACTATCTGAAATTATTACGCGATGTTTCAAACTCATTTTGCAAACTAATGTAAAGTAAAACTACATTAGCAATTATGTACCTTGTTCCTGTGTGATAAAGTTTAATTTTGTTTAGAGCGTATATTAATTTTCTTTATTAAAGTATTTTATACCTTGTGCATAATACTAATAGAGTTAATTTTGCATATAACTTATGTAGGGGTAAGCACGTGTATTGAATATTCATTGTAAGAACTAATTATGACTTAAAGTCGAGACATAAAAAGATTAATTGATAGCTTAATATGGTTTAATAAAAAGTCTTTACCTTGAGACTTACGAAATAAATATTAACAAATAAACCAACTTTTTAACAGCAAATGCCAAATTCTATCTACACTTACATTTACCTAATAGTAGTTATTTTGTCATGGCAGTAAATAAAAGATAAATTTAACATATAGAGGGACCTAGTGACTTCAAGGCTAATGGACCCAGAACCCTTTCAATAAACTGGATAAGATAGAACGAATCCAATTGCTCGGAATGGATTGACTGTTGATTGAATGATTGATTGTACATTGATTGATGGGAATTTGATAAGCAATTGGAATGGTGTAAATTAATGCATCGCTTTTATTTTATTGCCTTGTCTAGTAGCTTGGGACTAGGAATGGTGTTTCAGGTTCGATTAGCTAGTTTTTAGTGTTGTATTTCTAATGATTATATACGCATCGCTGAGCTCATGAACCTTCTAATATTGAGGACAATTGAGACGGGTTAGGCTAACCAACACGACGGCTCATTGTGATTTGTGGATTCTATCGTTTACAGAAAAACATCCTCTTTCAATCTTGATTGGGTTTGATTCCCAAGTCAGTCTACATTACGTCAAATCTTTGCATCATGAATATCACATACTTTCATATATTTTTACTGGAAGAAAATTCTTCTAAAAGCAGTATTCATGTGTTTTCACTCTTAATTCTTAAAAACTATGCTACAATCAATACATGATGAGTAAATTCACAGAAATCTATAAAACAAGAACAATATTGTCAGCACGAACACTGGACAAAACTGTTCGATAACGAACAAACAACAACCCAAATTAATCTATATTACATTATACTCGGAAACTGACAAAGGATGCTTTGTCGATGCCTCGTGCTTATTGAATACAAGTTATAGGTTCGTTTCCTGTGTAGGACAATTAAAGACATTACAGACGCAATACTTGATGTGACTGATGGGTGTAATTATTTATTGGGTATATACTTACGACCTTATCCATAGATAGATTAAAAACCTATTATAGATATTGAATGTTTTGCCCCTTTCGAACGACTTATGCTTGTAATTTGAGCGAAGACAAAACACTCGATTACTAAAATTAGTTTTAAAACTGTATGAATAAGATAGTTATTGATTAGTCATATAAGATCACGCGTGTACTCCCAGACCGGTGGGCAGAGGCATTAGTGTCACATAAAGTAAGCTGAGCTTATTTCCATCCCGAGATGCAATAGGTCTTATCACCATACCGGGCACAAATTACAATCCCTATCAACTAATATGAGAATTCCTAAAAAATCTCATACAAACTGGAACCCTTTTAATGTCATTATTACTTATAAATCTTCTTGGCTTAAAAATAATAGTCTTATAAGAAAATACACTTAAAAACATAACATTTTCCTCCATCTTTCTCAATTAAATGTCTGAATGGAAACGATTAAAATCCGTCCGGAACACTCGGAACTATTGTTCTTATAATGAAATGCATAAAATCAATCAATTAAGAAGTTTCCGCAGTTCCCAATCTCGCTCCCTTGCCCCTCGCCCCCTCTCGCCACACAATGGAAAAATATTAATAAAAAACACAGCTTCTAAACAATAGGTGTTGTTAATTTACTCATTAAGAATTCACGGGGTGTTCGCCCCCCGGGTGGTTGGCGTAGCCCCCCATTTGCAACATTAATATTGATACCCTTTTATGAAATACGTAATTTCGGCCCACTTAATTTGAGCAAAAATATGAGTCGATGTGTATAAGAGCTATGTGGAGTTAGATTATTCTATAGATATTCGTCTGTTTATTTACTTCGCCATTTCGATGTTCATCTCGCCTGTAAAACAGCCAGTGATACAAAAAATAAATAAAAAAACATAAAACTAATATCAATAGTAAATCGATTGACTAAGAACAGCTGGACGCCTCACAATATCCGTATTATGAATAGATAACAGTGTATTCATACAATACTGCTATTCAATTTTAAACTGTAACTCAAAGGTATAGAGTTGGAAATTCAATGGATATTATAGGTGGGTGACAGCAAAGTCCAGCGGTGTGCTTCGAAAAGCCACTGAATGGTTTGTTAGGAACCGGTTCAAACCGGTTACAACCCTCGGACACGTGGTCACTTGGTTTTGTCATTCAATAAAAGTAGTAATCAGTTTTTTTTTGTCACATTGTATGTAAAAATCAATGATTTATCCCCTTTTTGTGCTTACACCTGGTGATAAAGGTCTTAAGGTCGAATTAGAACTGGAGTCCTTTTTAAAATTTCGCATTTAATCACATACGACTATTGTTCGAAATTCAAATGACACGTGGCTATTTTAATGTATCGTTTGTTGCTGTAATAAAATTATTTTTGTTTATTTCTTTTTTTGAATTTTTAAATACGGTACGTAATTTTATTCGGGGCACTGATACTTTGAGCCGTTCTGATACAAGCTTTAAAAAAGTATATTGATTGCCAGCGATAAATAAAATAGAAAATTTGTTTTTAAGTAACAATACAATATCATAAAATTCTTTCTCCATAATATCGAAGTGTAAGTAATATAGGTAACTTAAAACTGGTGGCAAGGTTATTATAATAACAAAGGGCGAATGTAAAAAGCGATCCGTTTGTTTCGGCGAGAAATATTAATATTAACGATATCGCGCACAATGAAGTGTTGATGGAAAAAAAAAACGCGAAAAAACAATTAAATGTGAAATTTATGCGCAAGATTCCTTTGTCTTTGTGGTGCTCAATCAAGGGTCCGTGCATTGTAGGCTCTTTGAGGGGTGTATCGGGACCTTTGAATTTGAATGTGGCGTCAAAACTGCACTTGAGGTGACGTCATGAAAAAATAAGAAATGTTATTATTCGGAAACACCGTGTATTGGAAAACTGTTAAAATTTAAAGTTCAATAAGGTACCTAAGTTAATACGTGCTCTAGCAAGTTAAGTTCAAATTATAGCTTTGTTATGATGAGACAGTCTAAATTAGGCCAGATTTTATTTGGAGAATGTTTCTGATTATAATGTTATGATATGGTTAAGGTCGATGGAAGTCGCTGGATGCTGGCCGCTTTCAACAGGTCTATCTGTCGATCTATACGGGAGGCCTATATTCAGCAGTGGACTTCCTGTGGCTGAAGAGAGAGAGAGAGAGAGATGTCGGTCTACCAAGCTGACCTAATAGTGATAACAATATTTAAACCTTTTGAAGTCTCCATTAAGACTCTCCGGTAATCTTTCCTCACGACATTTTCTTTCACCGATAAATTAGTAATGATCAATATGTAACACATGACCTCAAATGACGCAGATGCATACACGTGTAATTTAGGCACGTCCGGATAATCGAATGTGAGACAATCAGTTCGGTTCGGTTCATCGGCCGCTGTTATCAGCGCGGGTCAATATTTGGCGTTACTTTATGAATTTTTAGTTTAGCGAACTCTGCGGTATCGCGGGGGCAGTGGGTGTCAAACTTTGTTGTAATAACAATATTGTAGTAGTAAAAAAACTACAATTGTATATTAATTTCATAGTAGAATTCAAGCAATGTTCAATTCAGAGCAGGCTTTACTAATTATTTAAGCTTGAAATCTAAGAATGATGTTATTGTTTACTCACATTACTACTAAATAAAAAAACAAACATGTAAAATAAAAACTAAGCGCTCCAAAATTTATTCTGAAAAGTTTAGAAAGCAATTCACTTCGTTTTTACCTAGAGTTATATTTGAATTGACAAATCAATGCCAGTTAAATCGGCTAAATCAGATAAAATCGTTCAGAATTCTCACCTATACAAAAAGTTTGTTTTAAAAATAATACAAGTAATTAAACTTTCTTACAAACTTTGAGCACCTCCCCTGATCGATTCGTTTTAAAATAACATTAGTAGCGATAAACAATTGGACATAATGGTGATTTTTTTAACAATTTAACATATCTGTGCTGACGTTTGGCGATAGTGGTCCGCTTCCGTCGCAGCGAGATAGTCGCTATGAATCGAATGTGGCGTATTAGTGGTACGTGCGATAACGGATTTTTAATTCGGATATAATTTCGGTGAGTTTTTATAGTTAATTTAAAAAAAATGGTTCTTTTTGTTGCGACTTCATGAATATGCTAAAGCTTAAAGTGATAGTGAATAAAAGTAGTAAAATGCCAAGGCTACAAATTAAGAAAACTCAAATTAATTGTCCCCCTTCCTACATAATAAAAAATACAAAAATAGTAAAAGTAAAGGTCTTGCAAAGTAAATAAACTGGTGTTTTTCTTCTAAATTCTTTTTAATCACTCATTATAATCGAGTACTAAATCTCCATAACTTCTTATAGTTTCTTAGAGAAATATCTATTCTAATATGTATTCTTTTGTATAGGTAAGTGATAAACTGCGGGATCAAACAGCCCCATCGATTTAAAACAACCTTTCGACAACACTTATCGAAATTCAATTAAACAACAAACAATGGCGGATTGTGTTTATAGTTATGCAACGTTGAAACAAAACATTTCCTTGTACCGTCCTTTCGGAAGACATTAAACAATTTACCTAATGTCTCCGCAAAGTTCCAATCAAAAACCAACTTTACACCCCGAACATAAGATTGAAAACCGCTGGACAATGAAAAGCTTTTCCCGGCGAGCTTTCTGCACGCGATTGTGACCTCTATTGAATATAGTGTGGGAGTGCTTTCCATCGGTTTTCCTATGCCTGGGGTGATTAATTAGAACGACATTCGTATCCAATCCATCGGAATAGTCGGGATAGTGAGCTATCTAATGCATTGTCGTTAATTTAATGCGACTATTTATGACAAATGGGAATTAGGCACTGAAAGCTTGATACAAGGTTTAAGTTGATCGATGTAAACAGGAGATAGGGGTGGAATTGGGGAGGAATCGGTGAATTTAATCGTGACATTTGGGGATGTAGTAATACTTTGTATAATTAATTATAAGAAATCATGGTTAATTTGAGTGTATGTTCATTGTAAACTTAAATCATTATGGCTCAACTTCGACACAAATATTATTTAAATTTTCTATTTTCTTTTCCCAAATTTCTTTCATAATTTTTGAATACTACTGCAACATAACCTCAACCACACATGTTCAATAAAACAGTCCCAGTTCCATATCAAACGACAAACGTTACCCGATAATAATAATAAAAAAATCAACGTATTAAAGAAGTAAATTGCTCGTCGCGGAATCGAACTCCATTATCCACGGCACGACACGAAAGGACCGCCATTTTGCACGGTGAATTGGCTACAAGTTGTTGGAAATTACTGCTGATTGGCTCAGACAAACCGCGCATTTTTATATTATACATGATAGATCGTCGTAGGAATACGTTTATACGTACATAGATGTACCAGAAGTCCTATATTAGATCTAAGATATAGGTTCAATCCCCCGGTCTGTCAAAATAAATAAAATATAAATACACCCAACAGTCACATACATCCCGACCCCACACTATATTCGAGTCTTGTGTCGTGGGTATCAGGAACTGCGAGAGACTTTTTGGTCTCACAAACACCCAGACCCGATAGACCGACCAGACACTTGTGGTTCACACAAACATTTGTCTCGGTGCGGAGATCGAACCCGCGGCCACTCGTTTCACAACCGGCGTCTAACCAACAGCGCCATGGAGGCCGTCAAAACATTGGGTGCCTGAAGATCTATAATTACTCGAGGAGATATTCCAAAGCAAGTATATAAAAATTATGCGATATAAGTATATGTACGCATAGAAAACATCTTCCACGATAGACAAAACTCGTGGGTTAAGTCTATGTAAATGCTCTTTCAAAGTGTCAATAACGAGAGATCAGGTTCTCTAGCCAGTTAATAATCTATCAGAACTGCAATTACAATAATATGAAAATGCTAATAAAAGAAGAAAATATTGGGGTCTATTTTCGAGTTGCACAACTAATTATCTTAGTATGTTGCAATATAACCAAAGACTTGTTTGTCCGAGATACAAATTGACATCAATCAAGCCCAGTTTTCATCCACCACACTCTTGAAGCCTTAAGAAACTCCCTTAACTTCCCAAACGAAATTAAACCATAGAACCGATACAATTAAATACAAGAAGATTCCTACTAATGCTAAGACGAATGTTGCGTAAAATCGAAGCCGCACCCCGCGCCCCCACCCCGTCTCACCCCTTAGCTCTTTAGGGACGTCTGATTTACGATTTGTGGTAGCTGAGGGTTTTGTTTTTTTATTTTGTTTATAAAATACCAATTGAGGGATAGTGTTGGGAGAAGATGGTAAGGGCTGGAGTCGTATAGATAAAAAAACAAAAAAATGGTAATTTGATATTGCCTATACAGGGTAGTGAGTTCGATTATTAGGCTAAATTGTATAGCGTAGGTAATTTAATTTCAAAAGTATTGAATTGGACTTTTAAATAAGCACCACCGACACCAATAAATAATTTATATACACTTTTAACCTCTAGAATTTATTCAAGCATAATTTCCATCATCCCATAATAGGTCAGATGGACCAATACCTATTAAAATTAAGAACTGATCCAAACATACATTTAACAAAAGTTGACACAGCGTCACAACATATGCAAATAATTAAAACAAAACAAAATAAATTACACACAAACAGAAACAAAACACACGCACCCCTAGCATACGTTCGTTTTCTTTCTCTAATTGATAATTCTTCCATCCCTCATCGGGGCGGTACAATAATACAATTAATTCCCTTATGCGAGCCTACTTATAAATTTCTTACGCGCAACCCTTCTTAAGATGTCTTTACATTTGCTGAAAACCGCGCGGTTTCGTTTTAACGTTTGTATGTGGAATTAAATTGGTGTATGTAAAGTATAAGTAAGAAAAATTTGAATGTGTTTGAATAAAATATGTGGCAAGAAGTGTGCGTACGATAATTATGGTACGACAAATGGTTATTGTAAAATGTATGGACATAATTGTTGAATTATAGATTGCAAATTATAAATTAATTAAACAATGACATAAAATTGACAGTCATTTCCGATAAGCGAATATGTATTGATTGGTTAGTACTAACAATTAACGACGTCAACGAATTTTATTAAAATCTCGATATGAGATGGCACCCTTGAACTAAGATGCCAGATGTATAGCAGTTAGATGTTGAAACAAATGCAGATTCACGAATGAATTAGCGCTTATCAAATACTTATAGGCTGAAATAATTTCTGACGAAAGATTAAATATCTGTTGCTTTTTGACGCTCTATCTGGATGATATTATGCTTACAATTAGTATGATTCCTTTCCTGAGCTGGAATATAAAAATTGTTTTTTTTTTATATAAAAAAAGATATCCTTCACCCGTCCGTTTTCCCGTCAAGTGTGCACGCACCTGTATATTCCGTGTTGTGTGTCGCCCTCAGACACCGGAGCGGCTGTAATTGCTCAAACAAATTCGTAACGCTTATCCTTTGTCTCTTATTATACTCGGATGCCGAGAGCCGGTGTATACGCCTTTTTACCTTTATATTTTGCATCGACTGATGTTTTAGATCCGATGATATTTTGTGTGATGGGAGCACAAAATTAAATGAGACTTTAGACGGCTTCATGCATCTATAACATTTTGGTTACCATGGTTATTATGTAATGAATTAATCAGGTAAAATTATTATTAGAAGTTGTATTTGAACTCCACACCTCACGTCACGCAGCGATGAGGCAATATATATGAATGATGAGACGTATTGCAAAACAATTTCAATTATAGTTCATTGAAAATTTTTAACATAGGTACACTTTAGATATTTCATTCAAAACAAAACACTACGAATTTAAAAACCCGGAATTCGGTCCAAAATACCCCGATTAATCCATCAATAAATATAAAAGACGTCTAACCGTCGCAGTCCGCAGAAACGATAATAGTACTTTACAAATCGCGGGGCAGACGGGCCCAGTCTCCCCGCTTTCCAGATGGTTACATCTTAACCCCCACCTCCCCTGGTGCATTTAAATATCGTTTGGAACAAACACAATTCATTCCTATCTAATGAGCTTCGTACTGGTTCAATCTGGATTTGTACTAGGGAATTATTTTATGTAATATTGTATTACATTGTCTAGAACATTATATAGTAAATAGGTTCTATATACGTAGATACTTTACAGTTTCAATTATTAAATCGGGGAGTCAAGCAAAAAGCATGTTTTGTCTTGGTATGCATTTAACACATGTATCAAAAACTATAAGATTTTTCGTCACCCCAAATAGACCACCATAAAATATAATATGTGTCTAAGTGTGGAATTGAATCCGCAGTCTTCTATTTTACCACCCACTACTACGTACCTACACCTCCCCTCCACCATACATGTTAAGATTACTCTATATTTTTGAATTATTATAATTAATTATTAATTCATTTGTTCCAGGTAAGACGCAACATTTACCATCCATCTGAAACAAGGTACACGAAATAAGGACTTCTTATTAGGCAAAGACACCATCCATATTCCTAACTCTCATTGGCAACAAAAACTTTCTATACCTCTATCACAGCTCTCAACAAATTAAAACTGAAGATTAACAATGCATTAAACCACTCAGTCACAAATGGTCTGTATTTGTCAATTGTTAAACCAACCGATTACTGTTAAATCGTTCGGTAATCTCGAAACGTCAAACGATTAAACCGAATCGCGTGACTTTGAAAAAGGAGCCATTTTTAAAAACGTTTTATCGGCTGTCAGTCGGTTTGATAAGTTGAAAGTAGTTATTGACTGCGGGCTAATGTATCTATGGATAGTTTTTTAATTTATACAACTTATATTAATTGGGCTTTCGTGTATAAGAAAATATACTGGACTGTACACTCTAAGTACCCTTGCCTATAGAGCTATTAAAATGCATAACTTCACTAATTATTATTAAACTAGACTGAATATTTGATATTTCAATTAGTTTTGCCAACATTCGAAATTCGATTTTTTATGTCCAATACATTTGAGGGAAACTGTTTAATCTAATTACCTCTGCCAATATTCCAAACAATAATCATCTCCAAATTGTTTTTATTTTCCATGCAAGTGTCTTAGCCCATACTCGAAATTCAAACTTGACTTAGCTTTTTAATCTCACAAATACTCGAGCCAGGGCAAAAAAAAAACAAAATCAATAACGTCTCGAGACATAACGAGTTGTGAACGGGTTATTAATTCTGCTATTGTATTATAATTGTTATTTTTTTTATTTTTTAACGGCCAGAATATGTAGATGGCGTGCTTAAATCTTTCTTTTATTGACAGTTTATGGTTCGGAAACTGGTAACGACTTAGATACGATCCGATACGCCAGTTATGATTGCCAAGCCTACTTTTCGTTAGGGTGAGATGAAACAAAGTAACAAATCTTAAGATAAAATATTATTTCTTTGGAGCATTCTTTATACTTCGCGCAGTAGCAGAAAACAATGTTAATAGCTATAAATAACGGTACGAAATAGCTTATTAAATAACGAATATACATATCATAATCAAGTAGCTATTCCGAATATATCGATGTCGTCAACTCGATGACATAAATCACGCAACAAAGGGAACATTTACACACACCGCGCGAACGCTGCGTTCTATTAAACGTTATTAATGAACGCTAACCGGTTAATGGATAATCAATGTAAGATCATAATGAGTTGCCGAAATTAAACCAGGGGAGTTAAAAACGATATACAATATGGATTCTTTACATGTAGATTATTAAAAAAAAATGTTCCTCTAGTAGCTTAGAGAATATACTTCAAGACTATCCATGACCAATGCCTTTATTTGTATGTACAAAATACGTTTAAATATATACTTATATTTCTTAATAATAATCCAAAAATCACAAATCCAACATCAGATTTTAACATTAAACAGTAATTACACATTACAAAAGTAACATACGGGCATCGAACCCGTACCCCCGTCAATATTTTGTTACACATTCAACCCTAACAAAAACGGGGCACTTTTGTAACACGCCAACGGTATTTCGCAAAATTCACCACTACCCACATTTCAATGATTAATTATACACATTTATTAGTAAAATATAGTCGATTGTATAACAGGGGTGGAGAAGGGTTAGTTCTGCGTGTGTGCTTATCATTAATATTTATAACGTTATGCATACATTGCCTAAGATTGATTAGTGAAGAAAAAGGACCGTTATTTTAGGAGTTACTTTTTAATTGGCAAGTGTAAAACCTTTTTCATGTTTTATTTACCGTATTTTTATGATATATCGCGTTCGATTTTCGAAAATATGAAATTAGAATACAATTTCTGACTTGTATTCCATTTTTAAATTAAATCTTTTTTATTTTCTTGCCTTATATCAAATACCCCCTGATTAATGCGAAATGCGGAGGATTTAAAGCGGAAGTACCTGCGAAACATAACACAAGTACATTTTAAAATTATACGTATAAAACAAGATAACAATCGTTAATTGTGAATGCCGAAAAGCGAGACTTTAAACGCGAAAATGCGAGTGTGAAAACTACAGGGTGTTCCGTGTCAAGCAACGCCGGGCGTCACGCGAACCCATCCTAAACGGTGTTCCAACTGCGAGACACAGTGCTAGTTTCAGCAATAATTTGTGCTACGAAATTTACTGTGTCTGTTTTGTACACTGTGTTTACTCTGTGTGCCTTGGTGGAACAGCCTAAATGTTATCAAAGTTT
This sequence comes from Deilephila elpenor, assembly GCA_949752805.1. Classification (NCBI taxonomy): domain Eukaryota; kingdom Metazoa; phylum Arthropoda; class Insecta; order Lepidoptera; family Sphingidae; genus Deilephila; species Deilephila elpenor. The sequence continues at coordinate 11,051,323 of OX457115.1, forward strand.
AGTATTTAGGATTCGCTAAATAATCGGCTGTTGCATGTCGTATGATAATAAAGTGCATTGTGGCATTTAAATGGGAATAGGTTGAAGTGATTTTGATGTATGTGTTTTGAACTAGATCGTGGGTTCGATTACCAAAGAAGACAAGGTTGATACTAGACATTATTTTGGAAGTTTTTCTCGTAAAAGTAATATTTGTCACACATATTTTAACAAAATAAATTCATACGTTTGAAAATAAAATTATGGGTAAATTGAGGAAACAGTTATCAATGAAAATGCGTTCTTTAGTATGCTTTTAAATCAATACAAACTAAAATATTTTCCCAACGCAAAACCGACTCCACAATCTCAAAACATGTCGCAATATGACACAACGTTAATACACTATGTACGAGATTCAACCCTCTCGTAATATTTTAAATTCACCCCTTTCGATATCGCACCCCTTGCGCGCTGATCAATCGATTGGCTTCTGACCACCCTCTATTATTTACCGATAGAGACATCTCTATATAGATAAAGGCTATGTGTCTCGTGTGTGACTCATGACTATGTATCAATATGGAAAATGGTGATGTGAGTTTAGATGAGGATCTTAAGAAAATTGGAAAATTTACGACGCACAATATATTTTATGAAGTCGTACTTACTACAATAGTTTAAGAAAAAAAACCAATCATTAAGTCGTGGATTCTACAACCGGGGCATATCGATGATCACTTTTCTTTAAGATGTTCTATTATTACAGTGTAAGAGCGATCACTATTGAGCGTAACATAGGAAAAAAACTTTTGCAAGTAGATTGAAATAAAATATTTTTTACGGATTTTATCGCGGATTTGGTTTAATTTGTACATTTTTAACTTGAATTAGTTTTATTTCAATGTGTTACATTCGCGTAAATGTAAGAAACCATTTTGCCAGTACATTTCAAAATGTCTAAACGAAGCTGTGTTTCTTGCATGACGATTCAAAGTAATATCTTAATATTATTTGAGAAAATATTTTTATTTTGATCAGTAAAACTTTATTTTACTTCCTTCATATGCCTCTACTTCATGCCATCTAGGTAACATCTGCCACAATTTTCAACTCTTGCAATTGCAAATGACGTCACCAGTGACACTAAGAAGCGACAATAACAAATCAAATAAATCAATACAGGGGTGTGTTGACCCTCGTGCACCCCTCACGCACACTCCCAGACTTCGATAGGGTTTCAATAGGTCATGATTTTTGCCCCATCTCAAAATTTGGTCCCCAGAGCACACACCCTTTACATTAAACTTGTTACATAAGGAATTAAAACTACCCCCATGGGCTTGGCGCATTTAGTTTTAACTTCATCCCTGTCTGTCAAGGGGGAGCGGATTTTGTGTTTTTATATAGTGTCCTTATGTACAATCAATGTTGGATTTAGATATCAAGCCACTGATGGTAAAAGAATCAAGATAACACGAAAATTTTGTGTGTCAATTCTTACCATAATCCAATTTCAGACTTTCTCCGTTTTTGAAACAAAACCACGTGATCATCATCATCTTCAACCAGAAGAATTTCTCAGCCAATTATAGATCTTGAGTGGCAAGCCCAATCTACCTAATGTGCATTGTAAACCCAAAACCTTAAAGCAGGATATCTAGACTAGATTCAAACAAAAAACGAAATATTCAAAATCTATAACTGCTACATTCAAATATCTAAATTCTTCTAAATATCCTGCAATCGGTAAGTATCAATTTTAATTAAAGCTTGTGACGGGAAGCAAAACGTTCGTGTTTTGGCCTCTCCAATACATCTAAAAGAGAACTCGTGTGTTTTTTTTTTAAATAAAACGGACCGATATGAATATGCGTTAGCACGAATCGTGTCGCCCTGCGGATAATATTGAGGATCAAGTTATAAGACACAGCGATTTTGAGCCTTAAATGAAGATTTTGGGCACTAAGTTTCCGATCATTATATATAATTTTAGGTGGAATTTAAGTGTTTTTAATACAGAAATAAAAGTAATACACTATATTAGACATAAAACAGATTGAAAATCTGAAAAATAAACACTTCACAACAGTTTTATGTCTTTTTTATACAAATTTTGCCATTATTTTGTATTATAAAAACAGGTTTTTCTATTTACCAAACCAAATATGTTTAAGGAAATAAAAATTTAGTACTTATATCCCATCCTCCCATCCCTCGCCATCCCGTCCCTTGCGCCACCACCAAGGAGTCCCTCATCCAGTTCAACTTGTATCGAAAGGGTTAATTCCGGGGGTTGCAGACGTCGCGATTACCGCCCGGCCGATACGTTGAGCTATCGGACGCTTTTTATCTGCGCCTTTTATTGCTCGTTATGATATACGCGTTTGGAAATATTTTTGTAGTATTTAAAAAGAAAATTGATGGGGTTTTGCTTGTCTTTGGTTTTAAGGGTCCTGATGGTTGGCTGAGTAGTGTGACGTCATAAGTTTGTGTTGAGCTAAAAGTTAATAAAAACACTCTGAGTTTCGTTTTTATTACTTGCACACGTTTCTAAATTCTTGCTTATATACAAAAAAACGTCTATATTTATGTAAATATTTTTACTTCACCTACAATTTCCACACACAAATATTGTATCACGCACGCGTAACAGGAAAAAACAAATTAAAATAACAAAAAATTGCGAAATCATAAAAACTATTGAAAGATCGCCAGGTACGTTGCGCTTGACAGACGCGGCCGGTGCTGCGCCCGTCAACTGTCATTACCCACCTGTCAAATGTCATTATGTCACCGCCGCGATTGAAACGTCGCGCCAGTGACAGACTTTATTAATATTACGTTGACATTACTACCGGGGTTAAAAATATATGAAATACTGATATGCAAACGAAAACGGATTGACCAAAATTGTGATTCAAAATTCTGTAACGGTTAAGATTAGTCAGTCATAAAATCTTTCTGCAACGTGCATAGTACATTTAACACAAATCGTATGCTTTAATAGGATGAAGGTTAGAAGAAGACAAGGATAATACTTCAAACCCACATAAAGAGGCCAGGAATAATTTATTTCTACCTTCACAAAGAACTATCAGAAAAGACACGAAATTTTCGCACAATCCAAGCTCACTCATACTTCATAGCACTAATGTATAAATTAATTAAAATTTTCTAACAAGACCCAATTCCGCACCAATACGAATTGGAATAAACAAACATTATTCAAAAGACATCATTACGCCTGCGAGCGATGGGCCAAATTAATTTTGAATTTCGAAGAACAAAAAATTACGCCAGATTCCCGCAAACAATACGCTGGGAAACCTTACGTTGTGTGTCCTTATTAATTATCCAACATCAGGGAAGATTGAAAAACATCTGAATACTGAATATCATCATTAATTAAATGGGAATCGTTTTTTTTTTGTAGAACAATTGACGATAAAATTTTCCACACCCATGGACTAGAGCAATCGATTCGTTTATGATTATAGACGAAAATAGTTGGTAGGTTAACCAAAACTGCAGGTAAAAATGAAATGAGAGCGGGAAGTAGACGGATATTCGGGCTTAATTTATGGCTTGTGTTGCTCTTCAAGACCATTTCGAAACACCTAAAATAACTAAGATTTAAACCTATATTACAGTAACGTAAATATAAAATTTCGTCATTTATAACCTCCAATATCGGTCTAAACACACACAACCCTCCGCAGCGTAGACGCACTCGAAATTTTAAACAAAACTCATGCATATTTATAAACTAAATATGTATATTATTTCGTCTGAGGGGTCTTAATAACAGATATTCAATCAAAAAGCACCCCTTCTTCTGTCCGGTGTCTTTCGATGCACCCTCGCGTATTGATTGGTGTTTTGGTGTCAGAAACTGCTCACGCGAAACCTGAATACGAATGTTGATTAGTAATATTTAGTAATTTTTGTTTGGTATTTGAACGGTTTTAGGCGATGATTAAATTATTCTAGGAAGGTTTGTTAAGTTTTAATATATGAAGTAGGGACAACAGCCTGTCAATTTATTTGGTCGTATTTTGGAACTTAAGACTAGTTTCATCATCACACCGATGGGGTATGTAAGCATGGAATTAAAACTCTTTGTGGCAATTTATGAAACTAATAACTAAGTAGCATATAGATAAGCAACCCTAAAAAACGTCGCAATGTTCTTATTTTGACAGATTCAAGACAGTTTACGACTCATATAACAGATATATTACTTAAACCAACTGTCCCACAATTCGCATTCCCAATCAATTTCACCAAACATTAATTCATACATTCACATCCCAATCAGAAACACATTTCGAACAAAAACCCGGGCCCTAACGTGAGCAGTAATATTGTCGTAGTCGGTACAATTAAAAACTGGTGTAACCATCGCGCCAACAAAACAAAAGGCGCGGCCAGACATTGAAAAATATAAAAAAACGACGAGAAACATATAACGCATCAGTGAATCGTAGAATTTAAACAGTATCGCGTATGAACCGGCCGGGAGGCGCACAAGATTCTTGCTCCGGCATCTGAAATATTAATGTATGGAAAAAGTTATTGGTAGGGCATGAGTTTATTGTGGCCTACTAACATTCTTACTAGGTACGTATAGTGTCAATAGATTGATAAATAATTTGTATTTCACAATGCCCCAATCCAATATACGAATATTCATGTGCAGCGGTGATCAGTCACTATTCAGTACCTTAGTTGCATAATATTAGGCATCTATCTATCTATGCTATAAAGAAAAAAATATGTCACACATAGTCTATTTATTTTCAGGACCAAATTTTTATTCAGAACTATGACTCCCCAATAGAAACATTAGTCTTAGCCACTTTTGGAGCCCATAAAGTAAGTGTAACAGTAGCAGGCTCCTAGACAACGCGGTATAAATCTTGGCCGGTGTCGGTGGTGTGAGTCTGTCTGGACAAACCTACGTACGATATATTTTAAATTATTTCCCCTTTGATACGAAATGATAATTTCGTTCACAACATTCTGCGGGCAGCGTCTACAAAAAAATATATTTAGTTTCAATTTTACCTTCGATTCATGCAGGGTTTTACGAATAACCTGAATGATTTGTTATTTTCGATTTGAGTTATTAACTTTTTTTGTTTTATATTAGATGTATTTATTATATCAATATATCATGCAATCAAAGTATATTAACATTTGTGTTAGTAGAAATTAAGTACTTAAAACGAAGTGTTGAAAGCCAGCCTACGTGTACGATAAAATCCATTCGCGGTTCGTTGACCTTCCACAGTATTTGAGACTTATAAAACAATTATTCAACTTACCTGTCTGAAGGACGGTGACCCTGAAACATCTGATTCAGAAGTGTGTTTACGAGTTAAATAGTTGTTCTTCATTTGAATTCAGTTCGAAATTTCGTATTGGTGTTCGATTTTCTAATCATTACATAGACAATAATTCTTTGTTATTTATTTATACATTGCGTGATGGTAAATGCAATATTTACTTCTGTAAGACGTATCTGCTCTTTACAATTGTGTCATGTTGCTCAAAACTACACATTGGCGTGGGTCCCTACGGCGAATTAAACCCATTGTGTCGTAGTTAGCTAACAGCTATCCTATCATCAACATCTCCATTCCTCACATACACAAATCTACTCTACAGCTAAATATTGCCTAAACACTAAAGTTCCCAGCATTCTCGTCTAAGCACGTGTTCCGCACTCAATATCTAAAGAAGCCCATCCCAAATCACGCACCGAATAGGAAAATCAAAAATACCTAAGTGACAGAGAGTTGAGCGAGTCGGGAAAGTTTCGCGCAGGCTTTGTTCCGTGCAATCACACGGCATTGTAAGGATACGATGCGCCCGTACACTCCTCGTTTTGCCAACCGTACTCTGATTTTCGAACCGCTTTGATCCAAAAACTTTTAAGCATCTATTTTGACGTGGTATATTGCATTTCGGCGCTAGTTTAATACGTTATTTGTTTACAAGTTGTGCGGCATCGGTGTATTAAATTTGAAAGGATATTTTGATATTTTAGCGGGATTAATGTTTGGTTTACAGTCTGCGCAATTTCTCTTATTGACGTGTGGTTTGCAGATTTACATTTAAATGTGAGTTTGTTTACACCTCACTGTTGGGCACAGATCTACTCCTATCAATCTATCTATGTAGTTGACAGATTTTCCCAAAAAAAAATAGAAATGAATGTTTGTATATTCTAATTTGCAACTGGTCGCACCAAAAATTCCAAAATCCGTATTAAAATATCTGCAAAAATATATCAGTGAGTCACTGCGTAAAGTCCGAACAAAAGGCGAACCTTTTTCCCCATAAAACATGTTCAATTTGCATTCGTACTGGAGTTAAAACTTCAGCTGGCAATACCAATAAATGTTATACCAAGTAACGTGCCCCAATCGGGCCAATAACACTCGGCTCCTAGTCACCACTCATTGTGAAATCTCACCCCACGTACTTACCCCTCGGGGCGAAAAAATAATAAATTATTTTAGTTAGTATGCAAATAAGCACGGACCGATATTTTAAGCTACACCCCATTGGAAATGTGATTTTTTTCTTTTGTATCTATTCTTTATGGTTCGGAAGAATGTAATTACATCGCGTTGCGTTTCTTTTTTGCGCCGAATACAACTGCGATTTAGTTTATGGTATTTTTATTTAACTCCTTCCAGGCGGGAGAGCATTTCCTTCGCCAAATGGCGACGTGAAAAACACAGCGTGCGCTCTTGACATTTGTTTCACACAGTTATTCTGAAAAACAAACTACAACTGAACAAAAGTTTCATAAATTAACATTCAATATATTTTTATTTTATTATTCTATGATATTTAAAAAATAATGATGTATAACCCACGCATAAAACTCTTCTATTTTTGCTCATATTTTAAAATTCAAACATCGAACATGCGAATCATAGACAAAACTTTTATTCTTAATTCAAATAAAGAACGGCCATTCGTAATTTGAATAAGCTGCCATTAAAATATCGCGATGCACATCGACCCTTCAACTTTAATCTAGATCTTGCGTCGTGCGTGTATGTGTGTGTCTGTTTGTGTGTGAGGGGTGATTGTGTGCGACAGGGCGATGATATTTAATTCGTAGGGTAGAATTTCTCATCGATTTTAATTTTATGCACGCATCCCGTCTCGGGCTTGTATTATTTGTTTTTTATGTAAATATTGCCGATCTCTTATTCAGACGAGTGGCGTCCGTTTTGAGGTTATTTTTTTATACTGAATATATTTAGACTTGGAGATATGCCGATAATGGATTTTAAATTTCATTTTGTCGATTTATTTTGCGGAAAATTGTTTTGGTGCGTCGCGGTTGCATTCTGTTTTTAAACAACGCGGGCGGGAGACTAAGCGACTGGGGTGGAACTTTTAAGTGTTTTTGTAAAATACTTTTCAATATCCATGACTTATTTCTTCATTTACTTTGCTAGATTAAAGATTTATGTATGGTTTTTGTGTCATATTTAGAAGAAACGTTCAAGACACGTAAGTAAAGAGTAAATGCGATGACTCGGCGTTTCAAAGCTCAGTATATTAAAATGAGAATACCATATCGAAAATAATATATTCATCCATCAGCTCAACTTCCCAGATCCCGAGCCTCGGTCGAGCGAAGCATAATGAACTCATCCGGCGTTACCTGTCGATATACCCGCCATAAACCGCTACCCGCAAAATTAATACCGCCCTTAGCCACGTCAAAAATCATTATATTTTATGGTCGGTCCGAAATAAATGACGCCTATACGATGCCAGAGGAAAGTTTATATTCAAATTTCACTCAGTCCGTCGGTCCGGCATCTCTAAGGATCAATTTACATATTTTCACAGGTTTCCACGTTACGCTTAACGTTATGTGCGCTAGTTTAATACTTTCGCCATTTACTGTGCGCACGTGTTCCGATATTTGCCTTTCCTTTGCCTATTTAAGTATACAATTTAAAAGACTGGCTCTTGTAATAAATAAAACATATTACACCTATTTTACATTGTGTTCCAATTTTAAAAGTTTAGTAACCGTAGTTAAGTTAAGTAATACGTAGCTGGTCGTACCTTATTGTATTGCTCAGATTAAGCGAATTCACAGTATTCGAATTTTGAAAAATTCAATTAAGTGCTAGTTTTCTTCTAGCAAAGACAAAAGCATTTCCATTTTCAAATAAACGGTTCTTTGTCCATATATGATGATAAACAAGTCTATGCAACATGCATATTTATACAAGCGGGTTTCTCAAGCACAGATAACACTGTTTTGTATTTAATTTAAAAATATTAGTCATAGTGTATTCATCTCCCTGATGATTTAATTATATTCATTCATATATTCAATACGATGTCTTAGATAAAAAGCTTTATGTAATTAACTTCTAGTTTGTTGGCTAGTTAACTTGTTTCTTCTAACCCCACATATAACCAACAGTACTATCCAAACTATCGACTAGTGCAAATTTATCTTGCCGAAACAATTATGTTCAAAATGGCTCTCCAAAAGAGGAGTTAAAAGGTCTTACACGGTCGGCAATGCACGAGTGACACTTCTGGTGTTTCAGACGTCTATAGGCTATGGTGACTCCTTACCATATTACGGGCCTTAGGATTGTTAACTTCCGTAGTTGTATAAAAGAGTTATAAAAAAATAAAACTCCCAACTTAGAGCTCAATTAGCCCCACTCATACAAACAACAAAACACACAGTTTTTGCACCCAATTCCTGTGCAAACGTTGTTTTTCCTCCACAAGGAGTCCCTTTGACAAGCACACCGTTATAATTACACGTGAACGTTTTTGAACAAATATAAATTCCAATTAATTCTAACATACAAAATGGTGGCAAACGTTTTAACGCTACAAAATGGCGGCCGCCGCAAATTAATTGTTCGCGGCGACATGTCAAAAATAAGTTGACGTCACACGGCGGTTACAATTAACGTAATGATGGCTGTTTTTTGGCTGTACTGTAATTTTGTTTATTTAGTGATGTCTTGGATCGATTGAGATAAGGCAAAACAAAATATACAGTCCATTGTGTTCCATAACTAAGAAATTATGAACGAAATCATTTCAGTATCGTAAAGTCAGGCACTGAAGAAACTTATTGAAGCTTATAATAACTTCAAAATACTAAATGAAACGCAACTCTTCCTCATCATTCCTTTTGCAATAACAAAACACATTAAATCGCCAACTACGAAACCCTTACCGCACTAAAATGGAACACAAAATCAATTCCGGACGCAAATTAAGAACATTAATATTACAAAATTTGATTATCCCATAAAAGATTTCCATCCATAAAACTCCATAGTTACCATAGTGTACCAAATGTACGAATTAGGTACCCTTTTGATCGTCTACGAGCCCCCTTCCTCCCCGCAACCCTCCCCACCGCCGATCCCCTCCCCGCCTGCCATTCATTTTCATAATAAAATCGTAACAAACGGCGCAGGTAACAAAATATGGAGAGAGAATCGAAATTTATGCGAACGCAATGTTATTTATGTGGAAACTTGAGATTTTGCGAGATTGTGGCGGGACCGTGATCTAGTGGAGATGAGGATCGGCCGGTACGTGTCGAACGACCTTTGTTTTGTACTCATAATTTAGGAAAACATATAAAACCTTACACATTTCTGTCATTATCTATAGAAAAAGAAAATATAAAAATTCAATCCGCAAATTGAAAAAACGAACTACATAATTACACATTTCAAAACGCATTCCATATTTGAAATATGAAATTCGAAATTCAAAACTAAAGCCGTTTAAAAAATAAAACCCCTTTCCAACCAGCATCCTCACCTTCTTACCTCGAGGCCCCAATCAATCTGTCTGTATGAGATACAGCCTCTAAAATCTAACTATTGTTCACGAATAGGGAAATTTCCATTTGGATTTATTCATTTGTCTAACTATTGTCGGTCGCCTTCCTATTTCGTATAATTGTTTCGCTGCAGTATTTCGGCTTTAATGTATTGAAATTATTTTTGGAGGTTTCAGGGTTTAGCATTAATATTGTTACGTCTAGACGGTGTTGGTGTGTTTTGTATTTTTTAATGCTTTGAGGGTTTTCTAATTGTTTGGTCTTCATAAGTGAAATAATGATGGGATTATCGCTGTATTTAAAACAGTGTTTTTTGCTTTATGCCATACTAAAACAATACAATCTACTAGAAATTTATTATAATGTTTCTTTAATATTGTAATATTATTTTATTTTCATACCAGAAGATGCAATTTCATAGCTTAACGATTGATTAAGTATCGGCTTGCTAAATAAGACAACAACAAAAACGTTGGAACTTGGAAACAACATTTTAAACCCATCAATTCTAAATTCGAAAATTCAATTTTCGAATCCTATAATTCGATTTATGAAATCCATAGACCAATAAGTCCCGTTTCGCGCACAATCCGCACCCGCCATTGTAATAATTTTAACGACAAATTCCGATAAGAATCGGCGACGCAACAAACGCAATTTTCATAGATATAGCTCAATTAACAATTGGTTTCAATCGTGAAGACATTCTGGATAATAAAGTAACACCCCACGCACCCCCGGGGGTGGCTCCAGGCAATCTTATTTCTGTTTGTAATATTGCGGTGTCAATTTCGCATATTGAAGTGTGAGCGCGAATATGGAGGCGTTCGAATCTATATTGTCTATGGATTTGTTTTGTCTATGCTTTGAGTTTGTCAAGGAGTTCTGTTTCGGGGATTTGTTTTATCATATATACATTTGTGCTCCTGTTTTTGCGTACATTAACTGTTATGGTGATTTGGGCTTGACTTTTATTGATGACGAAAATTGATGACCTTCTTTTCAATCGATGACATTAAAATATCAAATAATAAAAATCTCAACAAAACAATTTATTTTCAAACACTCACCACCAAACCAAACAACTCAAAACATATTGACACAACGCAAACAATCAGTTATTCCAATTATAAAAACTACCCTTAGAATCAACCCTAAAAAATCTGCAAAACCCGATTGTGGTTCAACAAAAAAAAACCTCACCCCACAGAATCATTGATATCAATCAATATTCAGGCGTGATCAATAGACTATAGAGGAGCCCTAATAAGCGACCCTCTATTTTGTCTATGGTGTATAAAGTTGTCCATTATCGGTTTTTTAATCTATTACCGATTCCGAATTGATATTTACGGTTATTGGATGACAGACCGATTTATTGAAATGAGTTTATTTGTATTTAAATTGGGTTTGATGTATTTTGAATGTATTATTTTGTTACCAATTGAATGTGTCAATCAACATTGGTTAAGCAATGGTTATTTTATTAGTTTTTCATGCTTTTAATCTTTTAAATAAAATTAATTAGGTTAAACCATCATTTGCAGAATTGGATTCCCATATTGGGACATTACTTATGTGGATATTTCAATTCCAAAAATGTGATAAGCGGAAATTTAGTTTCCAAAACGATTTGTAAGCGAAAATAAGTCCGATATTCTAGAAATTAATTCTAAAAAAAGCATTTATTATTATTTTAATAATTCGTCACTTAACTATTCCGACAACAACAATTGAATTCTTAGTAACAACAACACAAACCCACAAAAACTCCGAAATCTTAGATCCATTAATCCGTCCGTAACGTATGTAGGTGATCGTCGACAAACAATAGAGGGTGGGCGGGGGTGAAACGGGGTGGTTTTTAGAATTAATTCGTTCGTAAAATCGTCTCATACAGATAAGAATGGTAACAAGCATCGACAAATTGATTGTAGGAACGCCTTGTAGGGGCTTTCTGTTTGATGGAGAGGCCTCTTATGAATTTTAGGATGTGTGTGATTTGTTTGAAGGTATGTTTATGTGTGTGTATATCTAAAAATTGTATTCGTTTTAAAGGGTTAGATATTCAGTTGCTTGGTCGCATTTTCTTGATGGATCGAAAAAGGTTAGAACGAAATACCACTTTAAGGATAGCGTTCTGTATTGAGAACAATAAGTTCTAAGCTTACAATTCTTTATATCGTTAATAATCGCATTTTTTAAAATGTGAATCGTTAAAATTAAGAACTGTTGAATTGAAACCAACGACCAACCTAAAGTTATATTTTGTTGTTCTTTCGCAATCAAATTAACTTACTCATGACGTAGCCTTAACAGACAGCAGACCTCTACCACACCATTTTTTTTTAACAACAGTCTTCCATCAAAAAGGTTGTACTACGCAAAATTACGCCCAAAAACAATAGAACACAAAACGATATTCAAATATGGCGGGAGAAGCGCGAATTGTTACAGAATAATGGTATTTATATGGTACATTGGTTCCAGGGGAAATCACTCGCGGAATCGGCCGTAACGTCTGCCGGGGAGCGCCTTACGTCTTCTCTGTAATATGATAACGAGGGTAGACGCGACACTTTTGTACGCAACTTGATTATTAATTGAATGGCAGCTGGCGACTTTTTGTCGTGCGATTGTTTCTCGGATTACGTTGGGTTCCGAACTAAATAATACTTCTACCATGCTTGATATTGATACTTCAATGTAAAGTTTATTAAAACATAATACATGTGGTTAATGAAACGGTAAGATACCCCATATTACACATCCCTTTAACCTTAGATTTTGGCTCGCCCCACACCAGCCTTACCTGCGATATTATTTCATTGTTTTACACATAATACATTGCCAACTAAAACATCCCTTTAGAGCCAACAAAGCATAAACCTAGCTACTACAAATGTAACGCAACAAAAAGTCGTCGTATTACTTTAACACAACAAAAAGTCGCGCTCAAATCTCAAAGTCTGCTCGCACCACGACACAAGCAAGTATTGAAAGGGCGAATAAGGGGAGAAGATGATTTGGAATATTAAACATTCACATTTATTAGTTTGTCCTCCACGTACCACCGTAAACGGGGGTAGTTCCACAACTTAGGAAAGTGTGTTAACGAATTCACCCTCCGTAGTCGATTTCCGCTAATGTGTCGTACTTTTAGTCGATTTTAACTATTCGATTGAACTTTAAACTGCGTTAGAGTTTAGCTCTGAGGTTTAGCTGAGGTTAAATGTTGTTTTAATGTTGGGTGTACTGAATTAATTTTTTCTGCTATTGCTGTTTTGTAAATACAACGACTGATACAGGATTATAGATTAAATTGAACTACATTTAGTAATAATGTGCATCCTTACCTTGTTAACTCCGTCTAGTGATTTTTATACCTGTAAAATATTGGTTAATTATTTTACGAATAAAATACGCGCAACATTGCCTATCAACTTCCTTCAAAATCCATACTGATATCATACTTTTACAGAATTCCAGTTTAATAATTATACATCACAAAGACAAGGCTAATTACTCCTACGAAAAATATAGTCAAAGGCGCCTATTCTTAATCGATCAAGCCGAAAAAAAAGGAAAATTGGCACCGTATGATGTCAGATAAGTAGGGGGGGTGGGGTGGCACAAAGGCCGCTATCGGAAGGAAAACGAAGGGGTAATGCGGGCGTAAGATGAGCACAGGCCCAATCAGGGACACTCCCTTGACATAGGGTTGTCACTTTTAGGTAAGTACTAAAATATTTGGACAAGAGATAAGTTGAAAAGTGATTTGTTATTTGATAGTATAGGCATGTAGTACTTTTAATGGCTTATTAAAGTGCACTTCATCTGTTGGTAAGTCCAGCGCTCTCCAGAGTGCCATCTGGCGACAGACATTTCTCTCTTGTTGTTATACCTATAATAATGTCAGTTTGAATACAATTGCTTTAATATGTCCTGCGTAAAGGACATTTGTAAAAATATTGTTTGAGAAATATCACTCTAAATAATTACCTATCAAGCACGTAGGGCCCGGTGCTAACAAAGAAAGTTTAGTTTATTAACATTTTCTTTTTACTATAAAATTTAGTATCAAAAGCTTAAACTTATTAAAATATTTTTTTGAAGACAGCATAAGTATTAATCATTCTTAATAAAAAATATATTTACCCACAACCGACAACCCTAGCATCGGTACTTTTGCATATTCACTACAAGTCACGCTCGGCTACATTTTTGCAAGCCATACGACCCTAAACAACCCTTTGGCTGCGACGTATTGATCCCGCATCAGTTATCAACCCTCGTCCCCTGTAATAAGGGTGGAATTAACGAGCATTTATCTCTTACGTACTTTTAAAGATCATATTTGCTGTTTTGAGATCCTTCGAATGGAATGAATATTTGATATGAAAAACTGTTCATATGAAGTTATAACCATTATATAACCATAATTCCTAGAAAATTTACCAATGCGTCAACCATTATTATAATGAAAAAAAAGATTGATGAATAAGATATAAAATAAAAGACATTTGGCTATTACAGGACTATTAAGAGTAAAAAAGGAGTAAAGAATTTCTTTCTTAAGATCATTAAGTTTTAATCTATCTCAACAATCCAAACATTACAACAAAGCCACTTGTCAACTTCCGGACAGACAGGAGTCCAGACTCCAGACTAGTCTTTAAAACCGACATGAACCCAAAAAGACCAATAACCTTAAAGCCCAGTCATATAATTATAATGTTTGCGTTAAAATAAATTGACGAAAAAACTCTCGCTCGCGCGCCATTAAAATTTCATAGTATTTAATTACATTAAAAAATAGACCAAAGACGCCGACTGCGAGCGGTCTGTCTGTACTACAATTTTAACAACGATTATGGATAAGTAGTAGCTACATGTCTCTGTGTTTGTAAAGGGCGATAACACTTTACCTACGTGTCGAAATAGGATCGCTTTATGTCATTAAGTTAACAAGAAATCTGTGTCTAATGGAATAAAAAAAAAACAAAAATGTCTTGGGCACCGTAGTAAAGTCTAATTTTTGAAATATTCATCGCAATGTTTATTGACTGTAATTATTAGGTCCACACAAAAACCTCAATAATTGAAAAAAAATTAACTGCACAAATGCTGCAACTCTTTCAATATGTATTTATCTACCAAACCGTGTAACACCTCATGGGTAGAAAATTGATACAAATTACGATGTTATGTAAGCAAGGTATGCTTGGTTTAAAGTTACTTAGCTTACTCTTAACTCCTTGTTCTGTTGCTTAGGCACTACAACTAGAAAGAAAGCCATACTCATAATAATATCTCAAGAAAATCATAATTAAATTAAATAAATACACCCAACAGTCACATACATAGTCCTGACCCCACACTAAAATATCTATTCTTATGTCGTGGGATATCAGAAACTGCGAGAGACTTTTCGGTCTCGCGAACACCTAGACCCGAAACAAATACCTGTCGATTACACATACATTTGTTTTTTACAAATTACCACTTATGTGTTTTATACTCGCATAAAGCCTTGACAAAACGTACATAAACCGTAGTCTATAAACACATAGCGAAGAATCAATCGCGTTAAACACCGAGGCAGGAGGTTAGTGTTTCTATTGTGCGGCCCTCATTACAGGTCGCGAATGGATGTAATTTGCGGCCATTGTTACACACTTCAACGAGTGCTCATTTGTTAATGACCGTTTATTAGCATCGACGAGTTGCCTTCGTCTCATAGTGCTATTGATTTAAATCAACTACATCTGTGTACGTAAGTAATAATGATACATGGCTTTATCAAATTAATATGAGAGAAAAAAAATCGAATAATGCAAGAACACTATTCTGCTTACACGTAAATAAATAATTGGCCAAAACACGTGATGATTTTTATCCCATAATTAATTGAAAATAAACTCGTCGGTAGAAAAAAAGTCAGTAGTGCAATTCCAATTAATAAAGCTTGTTTTGAGCTAAGAATATTCTAGTTAAGATTACATTTTCAAAGAATTAAAATCACAAGAATTCAGATCATACATCAAAGAAATAACAAGGAACACAACTCAAAATGGCCACATCTCTAGCGCAGAAGCGTTCGCCTCTTCACGTTCCATTTACTTTATAATTTTAATCTCAATCATGTTAAATTATAATAATTGCATCAACGTTTAATAACTGCGGTTCATTACACGCGTTCGCCTTCACGTTTGAGGAATTATTTCTAGAAAACAGCCAGCCTACTTCGCAAAAAGCTTAATTATTGTCAGTATAGCGTGGTTCGCATCGCGCGGATATCTTACGGGCCTTCTATGAGACGCGCGGCACGTAGGCATTAGTGCCGCCGTCAAATACGCACCATCTGTTTTATACTTTAATCTATGATACTGCATGCTTGTTTAAATATTGCAAATTCTTTGTCCGATATAAAATTGAATGAGCCATTTATCTTTGTAGCGCGGTTTTTGCGTTGATGCGTTTAATTGTGGTTCGATTGGGTATTAATAAAATAATTTTCAACGTACTTTTACACTATTTTCTCGCCTATAATTAATAGAAATTCCCTCATGATTATTTCGTATAAAGACAAAAATTCAATATACTAATGAGGGATAATGAAAAAGATACACTTTGCAAAGAAACGGCGGAATTCAATATGAAACATTAGTTGGCCGGGAGTTTTCTAATTAGACTGAGTACACAACCGAAATAAAGCATTTAGGAGATGTGCAAACAGTATGAAGGAGGGGACATCGCGCAGATGCACAATGTTACTGGAAACGTTAGTAGACTTTAATCTACACTTATAAAATACATATTATACTATATTTTTTGTGCTGCATCTTACTTCGGATAAAACACAATCGTATAATGTGGGTGTTGTTAGTGAAACGTCTAACTATTATTAGAAAAATCAAGGTGTCTACATAGGTTGAAATTAAAATTACGAAAAATATTGTAACTAAAATTTTATAATAAATGTACGCGAAAATAATGAATTAAAGTACCTACTGAAATGTCTTACAACACAATAACTTCATTATGAATAAAATGCGTAAAAAAAACTACGCTCAAATTACACCCAAATGTACGTGCAAGACACATTCAGTACATATAATTCAGGGTTAACCCGTATGCAAGCTCAAAGCAAATACTACTACAAGACGAATGCAAAAATATGTACTTTTGGGACATGAACGAAAGGGTTAAATATAGGGGTAGAGTTAATCAGGAGGGTTGCCACTCCGCCGTTTTCGGATAAGCTATCGTGATCACTGAATGTGAAATTAAAGGAAAATGACGTTTCGATTTCAAGACTGACCAAAAATTAGGCAGCGACGAAAATTTTATGTTATGGCAATTAACTTTATTTTTTAAATACACTTTAAATTGTAATTAACTTCAAACCAGTTTTATTTATAAGGTACTAATAGGTACATAATGACCAAATAATAAGACGACTTTGCATGATTTAACAAATCATATTAAACCCATAATTTCGATTTGAGTCCAGCCATCAATAAGTATAATCGAGTGTCAATACCAATTTTGTATGAACTTAATTAATATATTTCAATTACCGCGTTTCTAAAATCCGAATACATTCAATCACTTTTATAACAAACAATATCAAAACACACTATTATCCATTCGATTCCAAAACAACATCAGATGACAATAATACTCAACGAGTGAACATTGGAACGAGGTCGAATGACGCAACGGATCCTACTAGGACCATTAATCTCCGGCTGCAAATGGGTCTGGAATATTAAACTACTGCTTCTAGCTTAGCAAAACAAATGTTGAGACCAGGTCTCTTGGAGATAAGTTCGATGTATGCTGGTAAAGAAAGTAAGAGGGAAAATAGAAAAATGTCCGGAAGAGGTAGATGTCGGTAGATGGTTTATGTGGTCTGCAGCTATCAAATGTATTGGAGTCATTCGATAGTAAAATAAAAGTAATTTGCATAAAGATGTACAATTAATTCCTGGGTATAATAAATAGTTTTGACAATGATATGACAGAGGAAAAGACGGAAGAATTGTTAGACGATCAAAATTACCGATAAAAATGCAGCAACAAAATTATGACTTCACATCAGTTTTTAAAAGCTCCATTCCAATCAACCAGATAAGACATAGCAAGCTAAAATTTCAATTCTAAAAAGCATTTCAAATAGAATAAAAAAATAATCAAACCCAACCTCAAAATTGGCGTAAAAGATGGCAACAAAACGATAGCGGGCGTCGAAAATAAATTAAAATAATTACGGCGAATGCAGTCGGGGCAAGGCTGCTAGATCAGCTGGTTCACACGAACAGTGACGTTTGCTACTCCGCCGTTTTGTAAAAAATTGGCAACTGGAAAATTTGTAGCGTTTACGTTAAATGTTATTATTAATATTGTGTTTGGATTTAACGCTGAAGCATGTTCTAAGGCAACCATATTTTAATCTTTAGTTCTCTCCAATTTCAATTTAAATGTGGATCTTAAATATTAGAGGTCATCCTATAATTGAAAAAGCATGCAGAAGGGGACACCCCAACACCGTATGTATATTGAATGTGTGATTAGTAACAACAAAATCATTGAGCTTTCATCAATGTCCTTTACAAAAGCACAAAGGTAATCGGTGGTCTCACCACGAAGGTTTATAAATTGTTAAGATAATGAAAATGTTAAATTATACAAAAACATACTGCAATGTTTACGATAACTCTCAGCCTTGTCACGTTAAATGTGCAAATTACACTGATTTACTGTGGCGAAATTATACGCTAGCAGCGTATCATTTAAAAATCAGCTGCATGTTTCCATAGAAAAATTGCATGGCCCAATAGCGAGGAGTTATCCTCTACGAATAAATATGGTTAAAATTGCATTATTTTTTTTTAATTTTGTTCCTTGTTTATATTTCTCTTCTTTGAATTTTTGGGCCTTGAGGATGTGTGTTCAAGCTAGAAGTAAATATTTTCGAAAAATGTTCTGTATTAGGAATGCTAATTTCATTTCATATTACAGTTATCTTCCTCCTCTAGTACCATAGATTTTATGGAGTTAATTCCATCGTAGGATATAATATAGATTATAGATAGGATATATCATCATCATCATCAGCCCTTCTGCGTCCAGTGCTGGACATAGGCCTCTCTTTAAATACCACAACGCTTTCAGAATTGCTGCCTACAATTTTATTAGTTCCCTAAGCGATAAAATAAATACGCGCGGTTTATCAGTAACTCCATAATTACAACAATTCTATGCCACTAAAATTCACCCACGTTGCATGCAATTTTAATTGCACAGCCGAATTTAGTATTTTTTTCAACACCCACCCCAGGCAGTTATTCAAAATAATCTAGGCTAGATATCAGGCCGAAAACGCCCGGCCTCATGATCTATAGCCTTTTACAACGTGAAATAACTATTCCACTAATTTTCTTTTAATCCCAAATGACTTTGGATGGGCGGCTATTTTCGCCGTGAAAATTAGTTTCGACCTAATTTTATATGGAATTTTATTTAGATAACAACTTTAAAGCTAATTGATTGAAAGTGTACCATAACCCTTAATACATTAAGAGTGATTACAAAGATTGGCATCAATTTCAATAATGAAAAACTAAATCATTCAACGATAACAACAGACAAAACAAAAGCAGAATCTGCACAAATCAACTGTCAGGAAATTAAACAAGAGAAACGAATAAAATCGCCAAAACTGAAACAGATCGACACACGTTAACTTACCTCAGCGCCAACAAAGACATCAAACGCTGCACGTCAATCCAGAAAACGAAAAGGATCGAAAACTCATCAAATTCTCCAACTAATAGGAGCAACAAACAATACGGGCTGACAATACATCACAAAGTGTACGACAAGTATGGGAAAGGGCATAATACGCCATTTCGGCCGTCATAAAGCAGGATTCGTGTGGACGATCTGTCAAACTGGCCAAACACGAACCTCGCCCGTCCGCGATATTAGCCGACGAATTTTAAAAGGGGAAGCACTGACGTAATACGGGGAGCTACTGCGAAATGTTTTAAATCGGTAAAATATAATCTTAAAATCATAAACGGTCGAAAAGTTGATAAATATTAATCTGCAAGCTTGGGAGTCAGTGATACCACAAAAGGTATATATTAATTCGATTGTTGTTACAAACATTTTAGTGTAATTAAAGTTGTAGTCTGATATTAACTTAATAACAGAAAAACTAATTATTTCACGTAGGATATGGTTACACTTCCTAGCCTTTTTATAATATCCGTTAATTACACCATCAATAATTACAATTAAGAAAGCCATCATTAGGTGCTTATATGCCATCAAAATTCTATATCCAGTTGCGTACATTATATGAAAATATCATTGCATTTCGTAGTAGCGTCCCGGCACAGACGGCTTGCCCGAGCAATGCCAACAGTAGAAAACAAAAAGACGTTGGCAAAGCTTGCGCGTTAGACTCTGCTACTTTTTGCATCGACACGGACTCGGATTCCGGCGTGGGGGTACTAGTAATATGATTTCGGTGGCAGGATATTCGGAGTGACTGGATAACGATGATAATAGCCATAGAGATTCAGGATGTTGACATATCTTCTATGATAGACAAGATAACCAATCTGGTTAACACTGCATTTACCATCAGGCGTTAAGACACTTTATATTGCTTCTTTTTGTTATTATACTAGGCTATAAGACGCAGCGTGGTAGACTGAAACATTTATATGACCCTAGAATATATTCGAAAGGGTTGATGTCAGGCCGCCGACGGTAAAATTTTAAACCTTATCATTAAGGCAAATACAAACGTAAAATTTTAAGCGAAAATCTAAATATTTTCCATCTGCCCACCGAAACGGGGGTCATTTCCCCCTCAATAGAGTATGTATGTCCATACATTTTTGCTGCAGTTGGTTGACATAAAACGCTGAATGTGATTGACCGCTCGCAGACGTCCACTATCCGATTCTCGTTTTACCAAACATTACGCCGGCTCGTCATTGTATGAATTAAAAGGGTTAAAACGGATGCCATCAAAATATTTTAATAGTTTGTAGTGATGCGATGATCGGTGTGTCGATAGATTTAAAGCCCCTTATGTGTGTTAATATTGATTTTATTTACGTAATTATCAGTCATGTGCTGCTTCATTTTTTTTATTAATGACGCGGACTCAATTTTTAGAAGATTGATTCTCTTTTCTGAGAACCGATTATGTTTGTAATAATGTCAATTTAATAAGAGAAGGTAATTTGCATTACACTGTTACGAAACTATCCTGAGTCACTTGATTTATTGACTCGATTTATAACAGAATTGGCTGACATCCATAACAGGCTAAGTTTAATGTACGTTGCATCTCAAAACTGTAAAAAGTCTAGTTCACAATCATATATCATCTAGACTCATATGTTGCTACATCGTAATACATACTTCTTCTTCTTCCACCTTGCAATAATCCCGGCAATTGCCAGGTCCGCCTACCGAATAAGCTTCCTCCACTTAAATATTGTAATACATACTATTCCCATCGAAATCACCGCACACCCGTAAAAAGCCTTATTACCATCGATAAATCTATTAAACAATTTAATCCCCGTCGCATTTCAAAAACATTATCATTTAAACCGCAGCCGCGTTCTATTTGACAGCTGTCAGCAGTCACCTGTCATCTGTCATCAATCATTACGTCATTGCGAGTGTTGCCAGCGAAAAATAACAAATGACGTGTGAAGCGCGCGCCTGCAGACTTGCAGTTCGGACGTCAATTTGCTTTTGACACGTGCAAATATGGCCGCTCGGCGCGAAAAACTGCCGCGGAAACTTGTCTATGGAGTTTTGATGCGATGACAGTTGATTTTAGGATTTTAGTGATGTTGCTGCTGTTTGGCGATCTTTACTATCGATAGAATGTTAAATTAGTGTGAGTTTTATGTTGCTCGCAATATCAATTCTTCTCAACGATGTTACAGATTTAATGAGATGAAATATCAATTTATTTGACACAATCCCATCATAGTCTTTACGTATATGCTGTTTAATCAAATTAATACTTACAAATAGCACTTTTATATCTAAAGGCATGCTATAAATGTATAGTCTCATTAAAATTAGTTCAGTCAAAATAAACTATAACAACGCAAGCAAAACTCCTTTTTCGGTTAAATCAATAGTCACAACTATGCTATCTGGCTTCCACTGCAATAACTTATATTCAAAGACAATGACAAAGGCAGGGCACGACTCATGTTCGCTATCTACAAATTCCATCGACAAGCGATAGCCCCTAACTACCCATAGACAAACGCAAATCAAACCGCTCAGACGTTCGGCTCCGTAGACAACAAAATGAAGCAATTATAAGTTGCGAAGCTCATTTATTGCTTGTCTATGCTTTTCAGTTATAAAACCGAATGGCGGAGCAAGTTTCCGTCGCGTTGGTTTCGCTTTTATGACACAAAATATATTGTTTTTATATCTTTTTGTATTGTACCTGTTTAGTGTTTGGTGTTTCTCTATGGTGTGTTATTGTTTATGTATATTTGTGTTATGATTCTCGAAGCATTTGGTGCTGTAAATCTTTTGTCTATTGCTGTATTGGATTATTTTATAGCTTTTATAGAATCTTAAATCTATTTCAATGAATCAAATGAGGGTTTTTTTAGAAAGTGATCATGATATCATAACTTTGGTCTACTAAATCGTTGTTCAAGAAAATTTACCCACATTCAAACTAAAATATCTCAAAAACTATACAACCGATTTACGTAAAATTTTCACATCCAAAAAGCTTGTACTTTAGGCTACCTCATACAACAAATTTACGACAAACAAAACCTTGCTTCGTAGTAGATAGTTACAAAATGGAAACTATGTAAAAACTCGCTCACTATGCATCAAACGTTGACGTAGGCCACGTACGTCTTCGCAAACACTTATCAGCATTACTTCGCATTCTTTTAGCGGTCCCTTCGCACGATGCAAATAGTGTCGCGCGGCCACCATAAATAACAGACTAACGTCTCCGGTTCCTTATCAACTGGTTCGATTAAAACTCTGTAATTTATGGTACGGCACGCAGTTTTATGGCTGAAATTTAATGTCACGTATGAAAGATCTTTTGATAGGTCTAAGGACATAGTTTTCCTTACATTAAACCTAGCCTAAAACCCTAAAAGTCGCTGGAAAGAATTCCGCGTTTAATTTTCTGTGGGTTTATCAAAATTGTGTTGTTTACTTTCGTTTAAGTTTTCACTTAGCTAGATAAGATCGCTGAGTTCACAATTAAGCACCTTACATTTCAGCTCGATATATTACGTATACTTAAGAATGCCATTTAAATGAGCATCAACTCTTTACAACTCACTAACATTACAATTATGCCAACATAACAATAACAACTAGCAGAATCACCAGATCTCGAAAGGGCAAACGCTGCCGACCATGAAACAGCCGGCCCTAATCACAAAGTTAAGGTTTTAAATCCGCAACAGTTTTTTGAGCTTGCTAATGGAGGGCGTGGGAGTACAATCTGCAATTAAACTAAAAATGTGGTCGTAGTCCAATAAAAAGCCGAAACTGTGACGGCCGGTGGTCGAAACATAATTGTCCGCGGCAATCGTAGGTAATTGTTAGGGCTGCAGCGACCCTTGCGAAGGAACCCTTGGGTTTGGTGCAAGTTGGCAATTTTCAGATGAAAATGGGATGGAAATCCTTTTATATTCAGAGGCCAAAGCTGAAAAAGGATTATAAGTGTGAAAGTACCACTACTTTCACGAATCTCCTCATGTATTCTCGTCGCCCTTGACTAAGGTTTCAAAAATAGGTATTCAATTAGGATTTCTGACCATAATTCGGAGGTTAAATAGAGAATATTATTTTAGGTATATAAAAACCTTCATGTTTAACTTCGGCTAAAGTTAATATATCCACCGGCTTCTAAACTGCTACCAGTAAATTGGACTGTGCTTACAAAAGAAATCATCAGAATGTAATGATTTTCTTCAATTAGTCCATCCTTCGTCATGTACTATAGCGTTCTTTTCGCTCCAAAGCCCTGATCTATCCACCACGCTTTCCGCTACATCCTGTACCCTACACCCTTGTTAATAGCGGTCAGAGGGAGCGGAATTAAGACAATCATTAGTCGCGGTGCTGTCCCATCCTAACACTTTTTACGCATGGGACCTGTGTTTTTACACCCATGTTATGGCTGTCAGTTTAAAATCGAGGGCAATTGGGGGTCATGGTACACTGGACATTATGGAATGTACTTCTTAATTAAGGTGTGTAAAGGGTTTATTTAAGTTTCGTTTGATGTGTGTAGATTTTGAGGTCCTGTGTTAAGTTCAAATGAGCTTCGCGTGTCACAAATATATGTTATTGTGTTAAAATGTACCTCTGAAATATTTCTTATTAGAGAACGAAAAATATGTGCATGTGTGTAGGTGTACCAATAAGTTTTGTGAAGGCACTTGGACCATCTGCATATTAATCCAAATTTAAATTGGCAATTTTCGCAAGCAATATGAATGGGCCATTTAAACAGAATCTTTACATCAATCATAAAATATTGAAGTAGAGTTTTACACCAATTTTCCTTAATTTCTTTCATTTAATCGTACAATAGATATAAAGCTAATTGATGGTAATAAGCAATTCAAACATATCACGAAATATCACATGATTACAAGACAAATATAAAGTAATTGTTTATAAATGCGGGCAAATTGCGACATTTTACAATGCGTCATAAAAATGGATCAAAAACTAATGAAACAGAGATTTACAACTCTGTTTTCGATGTTAAACGTGTTGTCTTAATGATAATATTTAAATTGGTATCTAGAATTATCAGTGGTTATTATTACGTATGAAATAATTTAATAATATACCCAATAGTCATTCAGGCAGACCTGATAATACATTGTAAGGTATTGTGTCGTGATTTTCACTACTAAAATACGTCAATGAAATGTAAATATTGATAGACTTATACATACATACATAAACTGACGCCTTTATCTCCGAAGGGGTAGGCAGAGGCGCCACCAGGACACCCACATTTCGCCTTGTATATTCAGTCCCGCGATGTGACAGGGGGCGAGCCTATCGCCATATCGGGCACAAATTCCTGACTCCGGGCTGATAATGAATAGTAAAATCCAATATCACTTTGCCCGACCCGGGACTCGAACCCGAGACCTCAGCTTTGTAACCGTACCGTAATACAACTACGCCACCGAGGCAGTCCAGGCAAGATAGACTTATAACAATTAATAAATGAAGTAAGGAAAGTATCAAATAACCATACAAGAAATAATTAACGAATGATTAAGTATAAGTAAGCGTTAAACATCGACACGTGTAATTTTTTGCGGTAGTTATGTCATTGTCAGTTTTATTTAATATTTATATAAATATTTAATTACAATGGAACGGAAATAAAGGATAGGTAATTACAATTTAATAATAACGACTTATAATTTAAATACGATTCTTATGACGAGGGTATTAGAAACTACAATAGCATTTTATGCCCACAAAATCTTTTTATACACGAAACATTTTTTCTAAGTAAAAGGTTGAAACCTGATTTTAAGCAAAAAAAATATTAATAAAGCAGTAAATCATGTTAGTAGACTATAAAAGCAAGTTCAAGGGAAATAATCATTAATTAAGTCTAAACTCCTGCTTAAAAACGACACGTGTAATTTTTTTATGGGATATTTACGTAATTTTATTAATTAATACAAAATATACTTATCATATTATGAGTATCTATTGTGATGATTTTCTTCAAATTGTAATTTACATTTTTTAACAATACACCAGTTAAATATGCTTTATTTGGTTTTTCTATTCATTATCAGCCCGGAGTCAGAAAGTGCCCGATATGGCGATAGGCTCGCCCCCTATCATATCGTGGGACGGAACATACAAGGCGAAATTTGGGTGTCCTGGTGGCGCCTCTGCCTACCCCTTCTGGTATAAAGGCGTGAATTTATGTAAAACGGAATATAGACGGAACTTGAAACACGACGTGAATTATTTTGACGGATTTTCCACCATTGTGTCCCTTGGTCGCTATCCTATACGAATCCTGCCATCAAGTTCTCTTACAATTATTTACAATTCCATTAAACCCGTCTCCACCTGACCGTACAATGTTAAAAATCCCCACCATTCTAAAGGCAAATTACAGGTACCATTTCCGTTCGACAATTGACGATCCGTTCATAAAATCAGCACATGTCATAACACTTCGATTCCATTGTCACCGGCTGCTGTTTCATTTGGAACTCTATGTTTATCTCGTTAAGGTTGTGTATCGGTTTGCGGAGTTTATTATAGGTGTGCAGACGTGTTATTTGCCGACCTTCGGAAGATATCAATTGTACTGGGGAGCCGGCGCTGGTCCGTGAAGATGTTTATCATACCAAGATGGATGTGACGGAAATTGCACTTGTATGACTCATGCTTATATACCGAGGATCTGATTGGGTTTTTTTACAGTAGATACTTGTTTATTATTTGTTATATAAACATTCAACAATATAGTAGTACCATCTAAAGATGTCATGAAAATTTACGGAATTGCTGTGTGACTGACGTGAAAATTGTTTTATTATTATTGAAGCATTTTCGTAGTCTTGTTTAATAATGGGGTGACAAGTAACTTGGTCAAAATGCTCTATGTTTAAAGTAAATACGATAAAGATATAAACCAATATAAAATGGCCTTCAAAATAAATTAATTTTTAGCAACCAACTTTAACCAACCACAGCCTACATAATTTGTGGCAAACTAGATACATCCCAATATTGGGCAGGAGAACCCATCAACGTTACATAACCCATAAATTTTATTCTATTTTATTGCAATAAAGCTGCATTGAGCTCAATAAATTATAAATACCAGCAGATGACGCCATCTTCATATAAACCTCACATCACAAAAATAAAGACAATAAACTTTATTTTTTATTATCTATATTCTTATCAGACATCTCCGCATAATTATTTTAATTAGATCAATCTCGCATCGTACATCGTACATTTTGAACGCTCTGCAAATATTTTACAATATCTTATCACACGTTCATAAAACATTATTGTTTCATAAAGAAAAGTAGGTTATTTTGGGAGAGAAATAAGATTAAATGTCTACTTTAGACATGATAAGTATGAGCTGCACATGTAAAATGAGCATGAGTTCTTTTTAGCATCGATAGGGGACGCTGTACAGACCAATACAATAATGTGTACGTTGTCCAATATTATTTTCGGGTCGGCGACTGAAAAAGCTCTCATGAATCCTAGCAATACGCATATCGAACACTCAATACTAAATATATGTTTACTTACAATGAAAAAAATATCAAGATATAGGCTCTAAGTAGTCAAAAATTAGTTGAAATGCCGTTCACTGGCAACTACTTATTTAATATTCATTACGTCACAACTTCCCCTAGTCAAATTAAACCTACTAATATTTTTATTACTATGACGCACTAACAGTAATTATTTATATGCGTCATACTTCGAAGGTCCTTTTTAATTAATATATGACGGATCCAAACTCATCATTTGGCTCTCACATATTAATTACATTTTGAATTTAAAATTAATTTGCATTTTATATAAATTTGTTCAATATTTTGTTGATTCATCTTGCTCATTGATAAAAAAATATTTTAAATATAAAATATTTTCCTTATAAGAGTACCTACACAAAACTTTTTAATATTTAACATTATATTCGCCATCAAAATTGTCCAACCAAAACGCTCAAACCTTATAATTTCAATAGCTACTTTATTTTTAAATTGATTGATCCTATGTATAGCAACAATAATTTAAGGATTTAACTCTACATAATCTACTTTAACAGAGTCTATATGAGCTGTATCATCATCAACATTACCTTAGAGACTTCTGTTGAATCTTTATCTGAATCTATATCAGCCCACATACTTCTCACTGCAGGGCACGGGCCTCCTCTACAATCGAGAGTACGATTGAGAGGGGTTAGACCACATAGTCCACCATTTTTACTGTTGAAAACTTCCTCCGAATCTCAATTAACTGCATCTTCTTTCCCTAATACACTCAACAGTGCAGCAATGACTTATAAACCTTTGTCTTCCACAGATCGCTCAACTAGTAGAAGACGTGCGAAGTCTCCAAGCGTCGCTTTCAGCGCTGCAGGAAGCGCATGCGCAACAGCTACAGCGGCTGCAAGAGAGGCTGGAGGAGAAGAAACAGCACATCGCCAGGCTAGAGGCCAGGCTGGACACGCAGCGGGACTACGAAGATATGAAACGAGAGATCAGGTAAGAATGGCTGTTTTTTTCTTATTGCGATGAATAAAAACGAGCATGCCATTCGATGGTAAGCGATACAACCGCTCATAGACAGTATCAAAACCAATAACACTATGAATTACACAGCAAAGCTTGGCACTCCACTGCGCTTGCCTTCCTGAGACATAAGATGTTAAGTCTCATTATGTCCAGTATTTACTCTGGCTTCAATGTGTGTTTTTGGTGGTGTTGATGAAATCTTTAGGCATTCGAAAGGGTAGGACATATCTTTGAAAATAATTCAAAGTAAAAGAACGTAAAGCAATAAGCAATCTACTGTCGCAAAAGCATCCCAATAATTAAATAATTGACATACTGAGGATGCTGTAAACAATACGTGTAGAAGAAATTGTTCAGAATGATATTAAATCTATTGTCTAATAAATAATTGTTGCCATTAGATGTTTCATCTACTTAACACTATTCTCATAATCATGTGAAGTAATAATGCGTGTCAGTTTTATCATCATAATAAAACTTTTAAGAACTAATTTCCGAGTGACTAATTACGTCCGGTCCTTCTTGAAGTGGATTAAATTGGTTTTGCAACAAATAGCTTAACGGTTATCCAGCACACCAACCTTTACTAATAAGTGTATCTTTCTTAAAAGCCTCTAGAAAATTCTCATACACACGCCACAACATCTGACGATAAACATTCGATATAATAGTGAAACTACACTGTCACTTTCATTACTAACGTGTGCTTCTACCTCTGTCATCTCTACTCTTTCAAACTCAGTACTTAAAAAGCTTGCTCTAAATTCGTAATTATAGGGTTGTCTGTTCGATGTATCTAATAGTTATTAATCTACAATTTCACTTTCATTAACATGTGTTTTTTCCTCTTTCATCTCTCTTACAACCGCAGTACTAAAATCAAATGCAGTGATCACACCAAGTCGGTCATCCAACACCTTGTTTTCTCAGCTTGCGTTAAGTGTAAAGAGTTAATCACACTGTTTACTGAGCGTTTCCTCCGAAACTCTTTTACATCACCGTTAATTGTTTTTGAAAGCAATTGAGACGTTGGTTCGTTGACAGCGGCCTTTTAAGATGTTTTCAGTTCAACTTGAGATTTTTGTGCTGTGTCTATCTTGTTTGTTTTGATGTGGCAGGGATCCAAAGAGACTTCGGGATTTGGGAAAATAATCCTTCTCGGTTGTGATATATTATGTGGAGTCATACAGAATTGTCTAACTGACCTTTATACAGTCATTTGTTGTTGAGATCTTTCTTCGCATTATGAAGCGTCTGGTTACATAGGGATGATTTATTGTAGACTCTTAGTCATTGATTCAAGGTTTCACTCACTTATTTATAGCTGGCTTATTTACCTAACATAGTGTTGTAGGTGAATTACACATAAAAACAACATCACATTAATGTTTTTCAATTGCTCCTTTTTTATCTCGTATTATAATTTCACAATTATCTAATACCTAAATTAAAAAAAAACACCACCTCCAAAATTAATCCAGGAAATTTCCACTCCACGGTAATACCCTCCTGCCATCCCATCCCGGACATGTCCCCGTAGGAGAATGCAAAGCCTCCACAAACACTCATGAACCCGGCGCCACCTTATCAGTCACCGGCTAAGCAAACCGACAGAGAAAGCAAAGCTTATCATTTACTTAACAAGTTTAATCAAGTTTATCAGTCACGTTTGTATAAAGCTGCGATTTAATTTATGGTTTAGTATTTAATGTGCATTCTGTACCTTACCTACTGTACCTAACCACTTAGGTATAGTTATTTATTGCAACATGTTTTGTAAATACAATACTTCTTAAAGTCCTTACTTTGGAAAGAATAGCCATTGATTCTAGGGCTTGAAATATCGCCTGTTTTAACCCTAGTCAAATTATGACTTTGGGAACCATAGTGTTTGGTGTCAAATATATCGTTCTATTCGCTAAGTAAAGTATGTTAGCGTATGAACCAAGATTCTCTCGCTTTATGACTATGTACTGCCTCTTTAAATATTTACATCATCATCATCATCAGCCCGTTGCAGTCCACTGCTGGACATAGGCCATATATTTAGATAATATTATTTATAATAATACTCTGATATAAAATGACGGTAGAAGAACAATGCCCATTTTTTCAAATCCATTTATCAAAGAACTGATACTTAGTCAAAACCAAATAGTTTAATACACAAAAAAACGTAATTTATCTTTTTAACTCTATCTTTTCACGCTAACCATACAACTTTCTCATACCCATACACAATAAAAATATAAAATTAAAAAAATACACCCAACAATCACATTCATAGTCCTGAACCCACTCTAAGATCCACTCTTGTGTAGTGTATAAGAAACTACGAGAGACATTTCGTTCTCACAAACACCCAGAGCCGAAACAAAATGGATCAAACATTTGTCTCGATGCGGGGATCGAATCCGCGACCTCTAGTTTCACATCCGGCGTCTAACCATCTGCGCCACGGAGGCTGTCAAGGTGTGTACACCGATATAACTATACCTACATGACTGCCTCGGTGGCGTAGTTGTACTACGGTACGATTACAAAGCTGAGGTCTTGGGTTCGAATCCCAGGTCAGGCAAAATGATATTGGGTTTTTCTAGTCATTATCAGTCCGCAGTCAGGAATTTGTGCCCGATATGGCGATAGGCTCGACTCCTACATCATGGGACGGAACATACAAGGCGAAATGTGGGTGCCCTGAGGCGCCTTTGCCTACCGCTTCTGAGATAAAGGCGTGATGTTATGTATGTATGTATGTATAACTATAGTAACATTATCCAACGATATCTTCTAGGCCATTTCCTAAGTTCCTCGACCACTATCAAGGCTTATACATCATTGTTTCCCAACCCAGCAAACAAACTAATCTATCTCAAACACGAGGTGAACAACCTGATACGTTATCAAGTTTATTACCACGTGCTGTGATGAAAACTTTTCTTCCACTAGTCTTTTATATTAAAAGATTGTGACCCAATCTTTATCACCTTAAACTTTTATTTAATTAGAAGATATCATAAATTAATCGCGATTAACGGAAAGCCAACCCTTCACTTTCTATACAAAATTGTTTGTTTTTCTAACCCTTATGTGGCGCGGCGGGTACATCAGGCCCCGAATGTTTTTGTGATATTTTTTATTTTTTTCTCGTCACAAGCCCACTACATGTAGCAAGTGTACGCTAAACGGTTCAGATAAGGAATTTAGCGTTCCGAGTGTGTATCGATTGCTCCCTGAGAAATTGTTTTTTTACGTTTCCTGTCACAGTGGGAAATATAAATAGTCACGATAATTCATTCATACATTTAAAAGCCCGATCCAGGACTCCCTGGGTTTGTAGGTAGATGGGGTAGACTAGATCGTCTGCTTGTTTTACGCATTTGGGGTTAATAAAATTGTAATTAGTCGCTTCGAAATTTTATTTAAATGTTCACATTTGTAACTTAGAGGGACATACATATTTAGTATTTCAATCGTACTCTGTCGTCAAAGTTACGAAAACTATAAATATGATCAGATATGCTATAACGGTGAAGGAAAACATCGTAAGGAAACCTGCATATTTGCGATTTCGAAGAATTTCTACGGTATGTAAAATCCGCCAACCCGCACTAGGCCAGCGTGGTATATGGCCTAACCCCTCTCAATCGTACTCTCGATTGTAGAGGAGTCCTTGCCCTGCAGTGAGACATAAATGCTATATTAACACCGTAGTAATCTTTAAAATTTTAATAACGATATAATTACCTCTTACAAAATATAGCATAAAAGGAACAATTTTATCCTTATACCAGTGAATGAGCATGTTCCCACAGGCTAATCGCTCAGGAAGCGATCAGTCAACATCGAGATAAGCCTGATGAAATCGATTAGCACGTCGCCTGATAACGATTATTGTTCTACAAATTAAGAACAGGTGCCTAGGCGGGTCGGATATTAAAATATTAACATTGTTTTAACAATTTACATCTTATCGATAGTAATGCAGTTATATATTTTTGAAGTTTGGCTTATAATTTTAAGAGAATGAGTTGTGTATAAGTCTTGGGAGTGTTTTAATGTTTTTTTTATTTCAAGCATTAATTCTGGCACATTGTGTAAAGGAAGACAACAGTTCAATAACATTGAAATATTAAAAATACTAAAGTAAACTATATCTATATATCAGCCCATATACGTCCCACTGCAGGGCACGGGCCTACTCTACAATCGAGAGAATCGATTAAGAGTGGTTAGGCCATATAGTCCACCACGCTGGCCTAGTGCGGGTTGGCGGACTTACATACCGTAGAAATTCTTTAAAATCGCTACGGTATGCAGGTTTCCTCACGATGTTTTCCTTCACCGTTAAAGTGCGTGGTGATTGACTATCAATACACACATAACTCCGAAAAGTCAGAGGTGTGCCCTGGGATTTGAACCCGCGACCACCGTGAACATGTAGGCAGCCGCGTCTGGTCCGTTACCAACAGGCCACCACGCACTTTTTAAAGTAAACTAGGCTTCTAAAATTTCAAATTATAAAATATCACTGCCCGACCCGGGATTCGAATCG
The DNA here is from genome assembly GCA_949752805.1 of Deilephila elpenor. Lineage (NCBI taxonomy): Eukaryota > Metazoa > Arthropoda > Insecta > Lepidoptera > Sphingidae > Deilephila > Deilephila elpenor. The sequence goes on from OX457115.1 coordinate 11,084,117, forward strand.
GAGACCTCAGTTTTGTAATAGCACCGTAGTAAAATTACGCCACCAAGGCAGACCAGAAAAAAACTAAAACCAAAAAAAACACCAACATTCCGTACACCTGTCCCATCCCAAATAAATTCAAGATTCAAAGAGGCCGAACTGTAAAACCAATGTTTTCCCTACTTCGTGTTGACACGGGACATCAAAGGGCTGCCATCAAACAGTGACATTAAACGTCTTATCATAACAACGATAAACTTTTGGTGCTTTTTTGAACTATTGAAGGGTTAACGACGGGAAATCGGCAGCGAGTTTCGCGTCGCATCTGGAGTATAAAATTAGCATTTTATATAAATAAATAAAAAATGGAGAATGTTAAGGTAAAACTTGTGTGGATGACAAAAGACCTGAAATGCTAGAAAGGTTGAAAATATAGAGTTATTTATTTATGTTTTAATAGATATGAGCACTGCATGATACACTTACATATATAAATACATATTATATAGTTTGCATAAAACGTCTTGCAAAGATCACGATAACCGTAAAAATTATATCAATTTTTGGAAACTAAAAAGGCATAAAAACATGCTATGTTGTTAAAGACTTAATATTTTATCGATATTCTATAACAAAGTTACTTAATCACTAGCAAAAACAAAATTATTAATCCTATATCCGTTATTTCAACCGAATTCAATAACCATTGCTCATAAAACCCGCTAATCACATCACGCACTAAAAACAGCAATAGATATAAAATCGTAAACATTTGCTACATTATAACAATCATTTCCGACACGAGGAGAGTCGTAAAAACTACACACGACACAATCCGATGACATATTATCGAAACTCACGACACCGATACAAATATAAACGAAAAACACACGTACAATTCAATTATTGTGCGACACGCGAATCGGAACATTTGTCGACGTTCCCATGATCGACCTCTTCACAAAGGAACTAAGCCTCTAAGATATAGGAGCCACCTTCGGTTTATTGCTTATTTATTCCCGGTTCCGAAGTCGGGATTAAGTTATAGCCAGCCTCCGAAGATTAAAGCTTAATGGAGGGCGGAATGGATTGATTTCTGAACGAAATTAATACTTTAAACCGCTCTGGGGTAATACTCAGAATTGCTGGTGGTATAATATCAACGAGATACAGCATTACGTACTTGAAAACTCTCTCGAATGCATTAACCAGGTGTATTGTTTTCTTGTCGCGCCAGTAAAAAAGATAAGATTCCCAGAGTTGATTAATTCAAAAAAATCAGTGTTGACGCGTCGGAAATTAAAAAAGGCAAATAATGGATAGGTTATCTCGTGTTTAATTAGTCTGTGCACACTCGATTTACATATTACGACGAACTAACCTCTGTTTACGCTTATATATCAATAAGAGGGTATCATGGACACCTGGCACCATTTACTTAGGCCTGTTTGCTTTACATTTAACGAAAGTTGATCCTCATTTCTGTCACACACCAAATTATCAAGTAATCTGTGTTCCTACATTTTTTGAGTAAACGCTGTGAGGTTTTTAGTGTTGTTGACACACGCGGGGCCAATGAGAGCGGGGTTCGAGTACCTGTGGCGACGCGGTCGGTTGAACGATGCGTATCGTTTGCTTATTGACCGATTGATCGCGATTGGTCAGCGGAGAGTGGGCGGAGTTATCGGCGATGACGATTGATATCTTGGGTCATCGTCATTGAGTCGTGAGGCGGCCGCGCGCCCACTGACCGCTAATCCGACTATTTAAATACAAGTTATGCGCTCTAAAACGTGTGATGTACCGACGTCGGGACGCGCCGGTTAATTCGCAAGCCGCCAAGAACTCAAAAGGAATTCCTAATTTGCTAATCAATATGGAAGCATCCTTTTACAGTTACCCTATAGAAATATGTCTTTGAAATTGGCGAAGGGGTGGAAATTTCAACCCCCGTTGGAACGGGAAACGATCAATCAAAATTTGTCGGAAATTTTAAATGTTTAAATGTGAAATATTTGCTTGTACGTCTTTGAATGAGTACAAATGATTTTCGTTCGTGTCTCGAGTTTGTAAACGGTTTTATATGTACTAAACAAGAACACAAACAGTGCATCTTATTGTTGGGTGATGTAATCGAGGTAATCTCATATTATTTCTTATAAAATTATATCCTACTTTTACTAAACATTTACTACACTTGTACAAATACCATATTTTAGTTCAAAGTATGTTTGATGTTTATTGCTTTTTATATTTGAGTTAAAAACCATCTTAAGTCTGATATTAATTATCAGTTATTTCATCCGCATATTAATTATTAGTTACTAAGTACTCATGTTATTCGTTAACATATTAACAAGCCGAAGTTCATCTAATAATAACACCAGTATTAAGATCACCAAAATTCAATCCCAAAAACCAGATTACAAAGGCCTTCAAAACATAAAAACATCGCTCATCAAACTAATGAAATATTAATTAATTTCCTAAGAAAACACGTGTGATTATATATTAACGTGTTGTTTGCAGCATCGGTTACACAGCGCGCCATTAAATATTCATACAGTATGTGCTTTAAAACTGAAGCCTTTTGGCCGAGACAAAGATGCTTTTAAGCTCGCCTAAAGACAAAAGGAATAGAGTCGGCTGATATATTTTTATCTTACGATTTTTTGGTAATACAACATGAAAAACTATTTATTTGTGAAACAGTAAGAAGTCTTCAATTGATTAATATCGTTGTTATATATATTAAATAACATACAAAATATATAGGTTGTATATATAAACTGCTCGAAATAAGATGCGTAATTTTCGCCATTTGATTCTACGTTAAATAGTAAAACTAAGTTATCCTTAACATTGGAATAAAATTCGTGTATCAGTATTTGGCTATTTATCTGTAATGGCAAATACCGAAAACTATATAAATATACAGCAATATATAAAAAAATATGAAAATACACAGCTAACTAACAATTCTACAAAAAACATTGTTTAAATATTTGTATAAGTTTGTCGTCTCCATAGTTTTTCCCGACAGGATCTGTTAAAACACTGCCTCACCCACTTTCGTACTTCGCAAATTGCAACTGTGTCATCAAACTTTGTACTTACGTCATAAGACTTTATCCTCTCTACATCATCGGGTAGAAACGGATAATTAAACCATTATTAAAAACTGAATCGAGATGAGGTAGATTGAAAATGCTTCGGGTGTTTTAGATTATGTATTAGAAAATTAATAACTCTAGTTATGTGTAGTTAGGGAACATAATCTATTGGCGTTTGTAAAAATATTACTGAACAAAACGCATTAAATATATAGAAATACAGCGAAATAATAATGTATTTCTAGAGAAAATAATTAGACTTTTTTGTTGTTATACCAGCACTCATACATTTCTATTAATTGCTGTGGTCTCTAAAAACTCTAAAACCAATATCAAAACTATTTCTCTAATATAAACTAGCATATTCTAAAAGCAATGAAAACCACCATTAAACATTTGAAAGCGAATAATACTAATGTATATTAATGCTACGGAAATAAATCGATTAAGCCACAATCGACTAAAATGCTCTTATGAGAATTGCCACCTGCGAGCGAGCAGCGCTAAACAATACACGACCAATTTCGAAAGCACCATTTAAACTTCGAACGGAGAGGTGAAACAGCCATCTAAATTCGGTAGTGTTACCAATCGACTACTTAATTGGAGTTACATTAGTATGTAATTAAGGTGCAAGGGTTATTATAACCCCTTCGAGGGGGTTGCCACCCGTTGCGGGATGAAGGTGCAAAGATTGTTAGATTTTGGCTTACGAGATTAAATCGACTAAGTTATTGGATTGTGTTCGATTTTTGAAATTATGATTCGTCTGCGGTTGTTTATTTTTTAATTAATAGAATTTGAAAAAGGAATGTTTAGTTTTTAAATCGTAATTGTGAGCTTTAGATCAAATCTGGCTGGAAATTCTGTTTATAATCTATTACACAGCGTAATAAAGTCGGTGTGGTCACAAACAAATTGTCTATGCCACAAATTTATTAAATCCCCATAAAGCAGGTTACACAGTGCGTAATCAGTGATAAAATACAAAGGGCCTTATCTCCTAATAGCCGTGAGGTACCCTTCATTTGGCCCGATCTCAATAAATTTATGAAAGGAGTATAGCCAATAAGGGTACCGGCGCACATTCCATTAATTAAAATATTTAATTAATTCACCTGAAATGGTTTTAATCAATTCGCTGTGACTCAATTTATAAGGGAGGGTGGCCGATGTGGAATTTGCAATAGTTTTTATGATTACAACTGAATATAAATTATTATTAATACTATCGATTACCCTTACATATATCAAAGATATAATTGACAAATGACTTGATAAAAATTGCAGGATGTTTTTACTTCTCTTATATTTTTTACTTTAGAAATTCATAATTAGAACTTCGGGATGCACGATTGAATTTTGTTGTTTGTTGCAGCATGCTTCGTTCGCTCGACCTGGGTGCGGGCGAGAGGTCTCTGGAGCGCAAGCCGGACCCTCTGCGGTCGCCCGCCGCGCCCGTGCGGGAGGAGAGGAACTCCGCCGAGAGGGAACGCAGCACCGAGCGCCGAGACACAGGTACGTCCACCTCACTCAACCAGTAGACTCTTGAGGCATGCGTAACTCCTAGTAGCACTCCAATTGGTCAAGTTGTAACTCAAGGCGGTTCAAATGAAGCGAATTCATTTGAACCGGCTGGAAAACCTTTGTGGAAAACTCGCCACCCGACTCCGATCAAGACTCCCAGGAGCATTGGTCGGAGCGGCGCGGCAGCTTGTCGTGGTGGCGTGTCGTATGTCGCGTTACTGTGTATGTCCGTAGCTAGTACGTGTTCGCTTATCTCTCGCGAGTCCCGACGCAGCGCCGAGCGCAGGACGCGGACCATTCCAGTTTCCCACCACCCAGCCATGCAGGTCACGGACGCGCGTAACCGTTCCAAACGCAAAAAAACAACACATCTGAACTAATGCGAGATGACAAACGCCGCGCGCGCACTTAACATTCGCACGTCGTACTGCTGCGACGCTTACGTGCGTACGCCGGCCCCGCACCCCGCGACCCTCCCCCGCCCCGCCACCCGCCAGCCCGTCCCGCCCCGGCGCCGGCACCGCCGAGCTCCCGTAACCGTGCTCTCACCGCAGGTGGCGAGGAATGGCCGAGCACTCCCCCGCCGCTGAACAACAACACCACGCACCACAACAACAACGGGCCCGCGTCGCTGCCGTTGCCTCCGCCGAGCCCGTTCCGCTTCGAGGAGCACCGGCCCTACAGGTTCGCGGAGGATATGGGCCCGCTGCCGCCCGGCGCGCTGGTGGGCCGCCTGGGAGACTCGCTCATACCCAAGGGGGACCCGATGGAGGCGCGCCTGCAGGAGATGCTCCGGTACAACATGGACAAGTATGCGAACAGCAACCTGGACACGCTGCACATCAGCCGGAAGGTGCGGGAACTGCTGTCAGTGCACAACATAGGCCAGAGGCTGTTCGCCAAGTACGTGCTGGGGCTGTCGCAGGGCACGGTGTCAGAGCTGCTGTCCAAGCCCAAGCCCTGGGACAAGCTCACGGAGAAGGGCCGTGACTCATACAGGAAAATGCACGCGTGGGCCTGCGACGAGGCCGCCATCATGCTCCTCAAGTCTCTGATCCCTAAAAAAGGTACATTTATTCAACGCTTATTTGTCTTGTTGTGCTGGATGGACTCGCGACTGTTGTGAACAACACTTAACTTCAGCAGATTATTCTCTTGTACAATTGTTGTAAAATGTAGCTCCCTGTCGACACCACCAACTATAAATAACCTCTTCAATAGCACAAAATCCATATGGTCTTCTAGTCATTTCTGCTCAGACTTTAATCGTTTTTACTTCAACATTCCCATATATTTACTTTCTACTAGACCTCACATCATCCTAAATATTTCAAAGATGTCCCACAACTTCATACACTTAAAAGTGCTCCAAGGAATTTCTTTGAAAATACCCTTACATTCCCATCAGGCCGGCGGCAAATATTTTTCACTAGAAAATCAATCAAACGCCGACATTGGCCTCTGTTAATACCACGCATTATTACCGCCATAATTTCCGAACCCTTTAACTCAATCTTCCGAGCGAGTTGCCGCTTATCGCTTGTCAGGCCACCTGACAATGGCTCTCATCAATCACGGAGGTGAATGCGAGATAGCACGGCAGATTTCAGTAGCCCCCACAACGATGCCGCCTCACGATCTTGTGCTGTTTTTTAAATTTGCCAATTTTCACGTCGATCGGAGACATTACTGGCCTTTTGTGATGTTTTCTTTGCTTTAAAATGTAGTTTAAAAGTGCGTCCAAGGTTTGTACTTTGTAGGTGATTATTGGCCGTTTGCAAGATAATAATTTTGTGTCTGGTCCCCACCTTTGACACACACACCTTTGTCACACTCGTGTGACAAAAATATTGTTGAATATTTTTACAGAAAAATATGATTTTTCAAGCACGATATACATAGTTACTGCACTCGTTATTTCTCGATATTTTTACACGAATGAAGTAACACGTTTTAACATAAACATCGTTTGTTTCGGTCGTCATAATTTTAAGTCAGTTATTCGATTTAAATCGAATTGAATCGAATGCACTACGTAACTATATAATTTTTAAACTAGTATTCCACACTTATTATTTTAGCACATATTTGTTTTAATTTTTATTTGTATCCTAAACCTTGTCCCAGTTTCGTCCCGGACCTATCCTTGAATCCAGTCGCGTGCAACTGATTCCCGTTACTGGAGAATAGTTTAAAGTTCCATGGACACATGCAATGCTCACATTTTTAATAAGTTGTCTATGGTGAGTTTAAGGACACATTTATTATTCCTTATTTGAAATTGGAATTTAAAAAATATTTATTTTTATTCCCAAGGCAGGCGTAATTAAAAATTATCACAGATTTAAAACATAGGTTTCGAAAATACATTGTTTCGTACAATTCGTTCAATTAAAAGAGTTCATAAAGACGGACCGTTTCAAAATAGGGCAAAAGTGTATGGACGGAACAATGGAGGAGTAAGCGGACACGCAACTAGCGCCGGTTCATACAACGACCACTTTCCACAGAGGACATCTCGCGCCATTGTTACGTGTTGTCTCTGCATTAGCATAGACAACGGTGTTTTTATTTTTGATTATGAATAGGCAAAGGCACCTCTGTTCAGCTTAGGTTTTATTTTTGAATATGTGCTTAAGGTCAGTTTCGATTGACGCATAGATATCTCAAACAAAAATGTTTAGTGACGTAAATAATATTTAACAAAGGATTGTTTCTACACCGCTTAATTCGAAATACTGTCATTAAATTGTATCAAATTAAACTGAATTATTTTACGACTAAATTAAGATTATTCAAATAAGACGTAGTCACGGACAAATTGAAAAAGATTAGAACACATATTCATATGACAACAAATTATTTTATCTCATTTTTTAGCCTTAATTAGGTATGTCTATAGCGATAAAGGGATAGCCGACAAAAATGACTCCGTGTAATTTACGCCAAAAATTCTAAAAGACTACATTAACAAGAAAATAACATAAATCTGGCGGACAAAGCGAGTACCCCGTTTCTACCCCGTTTGTACCCCGTTTCTACCCCATCGATACCGCACACAAATAGATTGCATTACAGATACCATTGTCTTTCCTGCTTTGTGCATGCGAATACATTTCTTTGTCTACAAGGTTTTTATAAAAAATACTACGAACTTGAATGAAATGGCTGGAGTATGCAAATCAGACGTTGTGGCGTTGTGGTTGCTGAGAATACGACGATGTTCCCATTTGGGTTCAATTAGACGCGAAAATACAGTCAAATGTAGGATATGTCTTGGGCGTAGGATAAGTTTTAGAAAAAAATATTTATTTTATTATATTTATGCTTTATACATACTTTGTATAAAGGCAGACCTAATGACTGAGGCATTCTTTCCCAGTCAACCTTTGGGTGTTGCAAAGAAATCTAATTAGGCGCATATACAACATAATCATACTAAAATTTTAAAAAATACGCGAAACGTAATATATATGAAAAGAATATATATTTTATATGGGTTGTTTATATTAGTATATAGATACATATATAAATCTACATAATTATATACAAAATTAAATAGGTATTATATAGGTATACTACTATAAATACTAAAATTATCCTGCCTATTTATTTAGGAAAAGTTGTCGAACTTTTGCTTTAAATGCCAAACGAGTCCCAGACGACCAGATTTCAAGGAGCAGTACGTTCCACAGAAGTATAGACTGAAAAAGGATGTCTCTGTACATAATTACACGGAACTTATTGTTAATCAACTTGTCTTAGTGCGTGTATTGAACCCGCGGCCTTCACATATTTTGAACAGAGACGGTGGTTGGCAATTCAACATCTTTTTAGATTGTTCTTTGTCACTTCCTTGCCTTAAGAAGAACGAGCCTAAAGACCACTGATAATTAATCAATAAACAATTTTGTAATAATATTATTTTATGAGCCTAGTCGCAGCACCTGTGAACTGTAATGTCTTAGGTTCGATTCTAGAAATAAAAAAAAATGTGTGTGTGTATTAGTGTACACACGTAAGAAGTGAAACTTCTTTATGACATCATTTTTCGAAAAATGATCTATTTACAAATTTACAGAATTGGTAAAATAAAGCTAAATGAAATAAAGTTTAAGTTTAGGAGGGGGGAAATTTTTGAGGGAATTTGGGATTTCTATCGGGGCCAATTTGTAGCCCTCACCGAGACGGTTCCGAGGATACCAAGCTCGGTGGGTCCACGACCTTTATTGGCCGAGATAGGTTTAGGGGGGGTGAGGTAAAAATTGTAGGTGGGGGTAGGGGCGGGGGGGGGTTAGGATTCGTGGGGGGGCTATTGGGCACCTTAAAATATTTTTGGGTGGGGAAAGTTGTGGAGGGGGAATTCGGGAATTCTGTTGGGGCAAGATTGTAGGCCTCACCGAGCCGGTTCTAATGAACCCAGGGTCGATGGGTCTACGATGGATATTGGCGGAGATAGGAATAGGGGGGTGAGGTAAAAATTTTAGGTGGGGGTAGGGGCGGGGGGGGGGGTTTAGGTTTCGTGGTGAGGCTATTGGGCACCTTAAAATATTTTTGGGTGGGGAAAGTTGTGGAGGGGGAATTCAGGAATTCTGTTGGGGCAGGATTGTAGCCCTCACCGAGCCGGTTCCAATGAACCTAAGGTCGGTGGGTCTACGATGGATAATGCCGGAGATATGAGTAGGGGGGGTGAGGTAAATTTTTTAGGGTGAGTGTAAGCGGGGGGGGAGGTTTCGTGGGGAGGCTATTGGGCATTGTTTTGGATTTAGGGTGGGGGAAGGCCAGAGGGGGGGTAAGGATCAAATTACAAAAAAGTGGGTGGGACTTAAAATTTTGGGTGGGGCTTGGAAACGGTTGGGGGTGTGGCTTACTGAAGTGGGTACTAATTTACTAAATAAAAAAAGATGGCGCGTAACGGCAGAATGTGACGCGTAACGAAAAATTTTTTCCAACCCCGATAAAGAAGTTTCACTTCAAAAATAATTAAAACGCATGGTATGATCGTGCGCTTTTGGTTGTTTTTAATTCAAATCCATTTAAATTATTTTTTTGCTCGGAATAGGAAATTCCTATACAAGTAACACAAGTGAACGCGTAGTGTATCGCGGTGTCGAACCCGGCAACTATTATGCCTCGTAATGACAGATAATGAGCCACACGCGACGTAACTGGGCCGTGGGAAACGATCGCCAAGGAACGGACACTTGAGGGTAGTGTGTTCGAATATTGCAAATGGTTATTGATCATCGCATACGAAGTCCACAAGGTCGCCGTGTCGATCTGTAAAAATCCTTAGGAGACCTGAAATATGTCCTGCATTTAACTTGTGGCAGAAAATAATTGAAAAAAATCATCTTATAACCAACTGTTTATACCTGGTGTCGATATTGTAATTATGTAGAAAGTGGATAACAATCTTTTTGAAGTGAAACTTCTTTATCGGGGTTGGAAAAAATTTTTCGTTACGCGTCACATTCTTCCGTTACGCGCCATCTTTTTTTATTTAGTAATTTAGTACCCACTTCAGTAAGCCACACCCCCAACCGTTTCCAAGCCCCACCCAAAATTTTAAGTCCCACCCACTTTTTTGTAATTTGATCCTTATCCCCCCTCTGGCCTTCCCCCACCCTAAAAATTTTACCTCACCCCCCCCTACTCATATCTCCGGCATTATCCATCGTAGACTCACCGACCTTGGGTTCATTGGAACCGGCTCGGTGAGGGCTACAATCCTGCCCCAACAGAATTCCCGAATTCCCCCTCCACAACTTTCCCCACCCAAAAATATTTTAAGGTGCCCAATAACCTCCCCACGAAACCTAACCATCCCCCCCCCCCTACCCCCACCTAAAATTTTTACCTCACCCCCCTATTCCTATCTCGGCCAATAAAGATCGTGGACCCACCGAGCTTGGTATCCTCGGAACCGTCTCGGTGAGGGCTACAAATTGGCCCCGATAGAAATCCCAAATTCCCTCAAAAATTTCCCCCCTCCTAAACTTAAACTTTATTTAATTTAGCTTTATTTTACCAATTCTGTAAATTTGTAAATAGTAGATCATTTTTCGAAAAATGATGTCATAAAGAAGTTTCACTTCTTACGTGTGTACACTAATACACACACACATTTTTTTTAATTGAATTTACTTGACATTTGCGTTTTAGTATAAAATATAAAACTGTTAAGATCTACATATATATAAATTACACACAAGCTGTCATTTCGCAAGATATCGAAAGCACGCTTTTCGCATGACAACCGTACCATAGACACGGCACCATAATCTTTCAACCGCTCATTTAGCATAGAGCGCGTTGTTTATGCTATTCCCACGTTACACATACGAGTGCGTAATGTCCGTTGTTTGTGAAACTATTGTCTATGTGTGAACGCGCTGGACAAACTTCGATGAGTCGGGACTTTTAGTTAAAAGGTTATTTTTCTAAAGGAAATTTTTAGATAAAACAGACAATCATAATTATCCAAATTAAACTGCTAAAAATTTTCCTACCTGGGCATCGAATCCACCTAACATATCGGCCAAAACAACAGCAATTTGGCGAAATTTTTGATAAAAAAAATGCAAAATAAAACCACACACACATCGTAATTGGAACCCGCTTAAACGGAGCCGCGTTAAATGAAGTCTAAAAAACCTAATAATAGTTAATAAACGCCAGTGAACCTGCTTCTAATGAACATCGCAATTACTTGTAACACTATTACAATTCATTACAGGGAAAAAACTAATGGCTGCTGATTAATAACGCTGTATTAATATCATACTTAGAACCGAGGGGATCCGGGTGAATGGAATAGTATGGCTCGATAGGGAATATAAACATTAAAATCGCTAGTTGAAAGAGTTCCTATATGATGGACTAACTGGTTTATAAATTAATTTGATATTATGGATTCATAGGAATGGCGGCTTTTAGAAGTATTTAAAGTGTCTTTTTTCTATAGAATTAGAGTTAAAAAATACATAAATACATACATAAACTGACTCCTTTTTCCCAGAAGGGGTAGGCAGAGGTGCTACCAGGACACCCACATTTCGCCTTGTATGTTCCGTCCCACAATGTAATAGGGAGCGAGCCTTAAAAACAATTTAGACTAACTTAAAAGTGTGTATAGGATCTAATTTAATGGTTGTTGTATGTAAAAAATAGTGATATTTAAACATTTCGTCAGCTATAATCGGTGTGCCAAGAAATTACGTATGTTTAAGTCCGTGCTGATCTCAAGACTCGAATTCTTGTTAGTACTAAAATCAAGGAATACTTGGACCACTAAAATGCCACGATTTCTAACTTGCTGCTTTTTGTGTATTTCAAAAATGCCCACCTATTTGGACGTTTCGTCAGTCGTAATCACATTACTAAATTGTACTTCAAGTGGATAAAATAATCTCCAATATCATAAAAACACATATAATCTATAAAAAACTCGTTCACGTTATGCCGTGACTAAATTTAATTTTCACAAAACATATAAATCGGCAAGCCATCATCGTAAGTACTACGACGTCTCGTAAAATCGTTTTTGAAGCGCAGTTTCCGTTTAAATTCTCGTATGCCCGCTCCCAATTAAATGTGATTACCGCGCTTGTAAATATTATAGCTTTATACATCAACATGGTTCAGTGATAAAAATAATTGAACTTTAATTCTTATTTATGGCGGAATGTGTAATGAGCGCCGACTGGTGGACGGAACGCGAATTAATATCTCCACGCATTTGTCAAAAGTGACAGTTGTTACTTTTCAATTAGCTCAAGGAAGTAGTCTATACAGCCATTAAAAACGTTATTGGCAGTTTGTGATTGAGGTAGACTACGGATATATAATAAATCTGCTGTTCGGTCTATATTCAGAAGAGTATTGAAGTGCTCCTCCCACCGTCTAAGCACTTCATCTTTGGTCTTTAAAAGATTATTGCCATAAGCTGGCTTCAACGGAACTTTTATAAAACTAGTACTGCCAATAAGGTTGCGAAGTTCGTTGTAAAATTCTCCCATCTGATTACTGTCAGCAAGCCACTGTATATAATCAGCCTTGTCACGCCACCACTTATCTTTGACTTCTCTTGCGAGTTTGCGAAGATTTTGGTCACTGTTTCTTATCTGCATGTGTGTACTATTTCCTGTAATGTGATTAGCTTTATTGTGTAATATTTTTCTGTGTTTGGTTATTGCTTCAACGAGTAATTCGTTATTTTGGTCGAACCAATCTTCATTCTTTCTAACCTTTAGGCCTAAGGTGTTCATGGCCACATCTTGTATAGAAGACATTAAAGTTGTCCAGTCAGCTTCAATTACACCGGCGTCACTGGAGGGCAATAGTTTAGAGCTTAGAGTTTGCTGGTAAGCTTTCCTGACCTCACTATTTTTTAGTTTCTCCACATCCATACTGATAGGCTTTTTTCTGTTCGATCTACAGGGGCGTCGACATCGAAGTTGCAGTTTAGTAATGACTAGCCTATGATCTGTCCAACAGTGTGCACCGCGCATAACGCGGGAGATTTGGACCTGTGAGATATCTCGCTGCCTCACGATGGCATAGTCGATGAGATGCCAATGCTTTGATCTTGGGTGCATCCACGTAGTTTTGTGCTTAGCAGAGAGGCGAAACATAGTGTTTGTAACTGCTAGTTGGAATTGAGCACATAAACTAAGTAACAGCTGGCCGTTCGAGTTCATGTTGCCTACTCCATGATGGCCCAGGACTTTTGGCCAGGCTTCGTAATCGCGGCCAACTCTGGCATTAAAGTCTCCCAAAAGTAGGATGCGTTCACTATTGGGTATTTTGGAGAGACATTGCGTGAGATTGTCATAAAATTTATCTTTAATGTCATCAGATTTATCTAGCGTTGGCGCATAGATACTGATGACATTAAGGTAATTGTCACGATCCAAGTGCAGGCGCAAGGTGGTAATACGGTCCGATATGTGCACTGGAAATTCTTGGAGGCCCCTGACCATACTATTCCTGACCGCGAAACCAACTCCCGAACGTCTTGGTTCAGACGAAGTCATTCCTTTCCAGTAGAAAGTATAGCCACCGCCGTGCTCGGTCAGCTCACCTTCGTCAGGTAGGTGTGTTTCGCTGATAGCAGCCACATCGATATTGTAGCGACGAAGTTCCCGAGCAACTATAGCTGTCTTCCGTTCAGGGCAGGCACTGGTGTCACGATCCAGAAGGGTACGTACATTCCAGGCTCCAAAAATCAAGGTAGTTGTGTTGATGCTTTTATTATTCTTGCTTTTTTGTCGACCACGAGTAAAGTGATGCAGACGCAGCCGTGGTAACTACAGTCCTGAGTTTTTGGGGCGAGCATTTTTTTTTTAGAGTACCTTTTCTAACCCCCTCCCTGGCTGAGCAGGGAAAGCAGTGCTCCCCTAAATAAGGCTGCTTTGTCGCCCTGGGTGCTGCCGAGATCACTCTGTCACCCCAGCTCAGAGTGAAGACGACCACGGCGTGTACTCACACCCCCAGGGCCGCTGATGTGCAGGTCTTGGACAAAGCTCAGCTTGCATCGAAGCCAAACCTCTCTACCGCAACCTGTCGCCATCAGTCTTTACAAATCGGAGTCCTTATAAAAACATAAGCGGTCAGATACGCAGGAGATATTATAGTGCTCAGGCGCACGCGCAAACGCAAGAGCACTCTCTCGTCCGACCTCCCCTGACCCGATGGAACGGAGAACCGCTACGACCGGAGGGAGGCTAGACGCGGCAGTTTGGCAAACAATAACGAAACCCCTATTGTTGCCTTGAGGCCTTCCTGCGGATGCCTGAGAGTCTTGCCGCTGGAAGCGGACTGCTGTAAGCCAAGACACAAGTCCGAGGTATAACCGGAAAAGTTCGAGTGATGTTGTCCCCGAGCCCCCTCTTCCAGGTTTAGCCCGCGAGTCGACGCGGTTTCCGGGGTGTGGCCGCTGAAAAAACAGCTACTTGGAGCCACTGGAAGAGAGTTTATGCATTGCCGACGGATTATTTGCAGAATGTCACCATTGCTGGTCGACTGACAAATTGCAACGCGAGCAATCCACTACACCCTCCAATAATACAATGCCAATGAGCTTGATGTGACCTTGTCCCGAAGCGAAGTTGTGTCTGCCATAAAGCAGCAACAAAATAAGCGCGCGGTTGGCGTAGATTTTATACCGGGTGAACTGCTGAAATGCGGCGGTGGTGAGTTGCATTCTAAGGTCTGGGAAATGTTCGCTCGTATGTGGGAGGAGGAACAGGTCCCTAAAACTTTTAAGTTGTCTCGCATTAAAGCCCTATATAAGAACAAGGGTGACCGAGCAGATTGCAACTCATACCGAGGTATTTCACTCCTCTCAGTTCCTGGAAAAATCTTTGCTAGAGTTTTACTAAATCGACTTAAGCCACTCTCTGAACGGATCTTGCCTGAAACCCAGTTCGGGTTTCGACCCGACAGAGGAACTTGTGAGGCAATTTTTGCAGTCCGACAACTTCAGGAAAAGAGTAGGGAACAGGGCAGATACCTGTACCTCTGCTTTGTAGACCTGGAGAAGGCTTTTGATTGCATACCGCGCGAGGCTCTCTGGTTAGTCTTAGGAAAACTGGGATGCACAGAGAAGTTTGTGAGACTCCTGCGACTCCTGCACGACAACATGGAGTGCTGTGTATTCGCCGACGGCGCACAATCAAGCTTCTTCTCGGTAACCTGTGGAGTGAAGCAAGGCTGCGTCTTGGCGCCTACTTTGTTCGCCTTGTATTTCGCAGTTGTAGTCCGGGAAGTCCTTAAGTCTTCTTCTGAAGGAGTACGCATTCGATTTCGAACTGACGGCAACCTGTTCAACCTATCTAGGCTTAAAGCCAAAACTAAGGTTTCCTATGCACAGATAGTAGAAATCATGTACGCAGATGACTTGTGTTTCGTGGCAGAATCCCCAGAAAGTCTTCAGCTGCTGGTGACGAGTCTTCACGAGCAATGCTGTAAATTCGGCCTAAAGATCAGCGTCAGGAAGACCGAAGTAATGTCCCTGGATGTTAACGGTCGTGAGGCGCTGACCATTAAGCTCGACGAAGATATATTGAAGCAAGTCGGTACTTTTCGTTATTTGGGGAGCACAATAACAGCTAAGTGTGATATTGACTGCGAAATTAACAGCAGGATCGCTGCTGCGGCCGCGGCGTTTGGTAAACTGAACACCAAGATCTTTCGTTCCCATGACCTCAAGTTATGTACCAAAGTCGCTGTTTACATGGCCGTAGTTTTGCCTAACATACTCTACTCTGCAGAAACGTGGACTCCGTACCGCCGTCACATCAGACAACTTGACCGTTTCCACCTCAAATGTCTTCGTGCTATCCTTAAAATCACCTGGAGAGATCGTGTACGGAACACTGAAGTATTGAGACGAGCCAATGTAGGTGGCATTGAGTCGTACCTCATGAGGAGGCAACTTCGTTGGTGCGGTCACGTCTCGCGTATGTCTGAAGATAGGGTGGCCAAGCGTATCTTTTATTGCGAGCTACAGGAGGGCAAGCGAAAGCATGGCGGACAACTCCTGCGATATAAGGATGTGCTTAAGCGCCACATGAAGGGCTGTGACATAGATCCAACACAGTGGGAAGACCTATCATCTGACCGTGAAAAGTGGAAGTCACACGTGAAACGAAAGGTACATCATTTCGAATTGCATCGGTGTGCTGAGCTGGATGCCAAGCGAGATCGAATAAAAGCCCGACCACCAGTGGCTATTAACTATAAGTATAGGAACGGTGCTCTAACGTGTCCACAATGTGCGCGGACCTTCACCAACAAGATTGGCTATTTAAGTCATGTTAGAGCACATCACAGAGAATAGCAAAGGGGAAAAATATAAGCGATCGCCATAGCCGAAACCGGCTGGGAGGATTATTATTATTATATTTCTCTTTATTTATTTTACTATTTTTTTACATTTTTACATATATAATAAAAGTCAAAATACATATAAAAATATAAAAAAAAAGAGATTAACCCAACGATGGCGAGGCTCGAGACCCAAGCCACCGGCGGTTAGGACCCCAAAGTGAGGAACCTCCTCACTATACGTGCCGTGTCAAGCAATACTGCCTTCTGGATCTGGCTCATGACCCAACGGCCCATTGAGAGCCTCTGGAGATGTTGGTCGAGGCTCTTTGGTATCAATCCATGTGCAGAAACAACAATCGGGACAATAATTGTTGAGTCGACATCCCACAATTCAGTAACCTCGTGTGCCAAATCTAAATATTTTGACAATTTATCATTTTCTGCTTTAACGAGGTTATCGTCATGCGGAATGGTGACGTCAACAAGTATTGCCCGGCGCGCCAATCGATCTATTATCACAATATCAGGCTTATTGGCAACAATAGTCCTGTCTGTGATAACAGACCGATCCCAATAGAGCGTAGCATGACCATTTTCAAGAACTGGTTGGGGAACATACTGGTAATATGGCACTTCAGGAGTCACAAGTCCATATCGAAGAGCAATTTGCTGATGTATGATCTTGGCTACTAGATTGTGTCTATGCAAATACTCGCCGTTAGCAAGATACGAACAACCGGAGATAACATGCCTGATGGACTCGCCAGGACGGTGGCATGCCCGACAGATGTCGACGGTACCGTCCTTCAGGATGTATTTCCTATAGTTGTTCGTCTTAATAACTTCGTCCATAATTGCAAAGACAAAACCCTCAGTTTCCCCAAAGAGGTTACCGAAACGTAGCCAAGACACAGACGCTAATCGGTCCACATCAGGCCCATGGAGGGCCCGATAGAACCGACCATGCAGCTCCTTGCCCTTCCATATTTCCTCGCGATCCTTAATACCCATCACCAGAGGTTTCCGCCAGTTCTCATTCGCCAAAGAGAGCGGGGTAAATCCTTTATCTACCATCACTACAACCCCATGCATATCCACGTCGCTGTGAAGGAAATAATCCCTGAGATTGCACACCTCGCGATTATGCAGGTCCTTAGCATTAAGCATACCTCGGCCTCCGCATCTCCGCGGGATGTACAATCGCATTACTGACGAACGTGGATGGTGCATACGATGTGCAGTCAGTAGAGTTCGGACTTTACGATCCAGGGCGTCCAATTCGGTCTGAGTCCATCTGAGTATGCCGAAGGAGTACATAAGTACAGGCATAACCCAACCGTTAAAGGCGCGAATCTTGTTTCCACCTGACAAAAAACTGTTAAGTACTTTTGTCAGGCGGCTAAAGAAACGTTCCCTTATCGATTGTTTTACGTCTGCACCCCTAATACCTAGAGCTTCAGGCATACCCAGATATTTGTAGGTTTCCGTCGGCGAAAGGGATCTGAGTCTTACAGTCTCTGAGACACGTATGTCATCAGAGACCGCAACCACGCCTCGCTTTACATGGATAACCGCACATTTATCTACACCAAACTCCATATTGATTGATTTGCTAAATCTTTCAGCTATTTTTAACAACTCAATCAATTCAGATTGTTTTGATGTAAATAACTTGAGATCATCCATGTAGAGCAAGTGAGAGATAGGCTCAGACCCTCTCCGCAGACGGTAGCCTAACCCCGAATCCAACAACAGAGTACTGAGGGGATTCAGGGCCATACAAAACCACAGTGGACTCAGACTGTCACCCTGGAATATACCCCGCTTGATTTTAATCGGCTCATCATTCACCGAAGGATTGGTAGCGCCTGGATATTTAAGAACAGTTGTCCATTGTCCCATACATGCCCCAAGAAAAGTGCTCAATTTTGTATCAACTTTATACAAATCAAGCACTCTCATGAGCCATGTATGGGGCACCGAATCATATGCCTTTTTATAGTCAATCCAGGCAGCTGATAAATTCCTTCGGTTCTGACGAGCCTGTTGGCAAATGGCCATGTCAATGAGAAGGAGTTCCTTAGTACCACGGGACCCGCTCTTGCAACCTGTTTGTCCGGAATAAAGAATTTGATTAGTTGTAATATGACATTGAATTTTTGATCTAATTATCGACGAAAGTACTTTATAAATTGTGGGTAGGCATGTAATGGGTCTATAATTTTTTGGTTCCGTGGTACTACCGGATTTAAAGAGTAGGTGAGTGACACCTGTTGTCATAAATGTTGGGAGCGATCCCCCTTCAAGCGCATCCTGGAACTGTGTTGCCAATCGAGCATGCGAACTTGGAAACCATTTTAACCAGAAGTTGTGCAGACCATCTGGTCCCGGAGACTTCCAATTTTGGGTTGGACGAATCGCGGTCAGAACGTCCTCTGGACTGATTAAAATGGCCTCCATAGCCGGTATCACCTTGCAAGCTCGATCTACAACACTGAACCAGGGGGCTTCAGTGTGAGAGACAGGCGACGACCAGATATTTGTCCAGTACTCACGCATTTCATGAGCACTAGGTAGCCGCCCATCTACCACACTTTGTGGAGAATTCTCCCAGCATCTATAAACCCTCTTTTGATCACTTTGGAACATACGATTTTGTTGGAAACGATCCCATCGCCTCCTGTAGCGGCGGATGCGGTTTGCCCACGCATAGACTTTTTGTTTGTAGAAGTCTATGCGTTCCGTGACGCAAAGTCTATAATTGCGAGGACTGGTGTTAGTCCCCGAAAAAGCCTGCGCCACAAAACGCATAATCTTCGGTCTACTATTTCCTTCTTTGAAGGAAATTAGCTTGCCGATGAGAGTTCGGGCCCTGTTGATACGTTCCTCAATCCTACGCTGCCAGGCAGGCACAGCCGCAACACCTCGAGTGGCTCTACGTTCATTTGGGAAATTAACATTAGCCACACGACATGCTGCGACAGCTGCGCAGTAAAGGATCGAATGCGTATCAACAAGATCCCGACTGGACTCCAGGTATATAGGTAACATGGAGTCCAAAGCTCCCATCAGCGCCAAATTTCTTCTATGCGTTGGCAAACGCGGAAGTCGCGGTCTACAAGACGCCGACAAAGGCATGAATTCCGAAATCGCACGCTCCAAAGCCCCTCTCAGACGCTGTTCATCTTGGGGACTTACGTTGTCGTCCAAATTGTCCGTCACCTCAATAACAGCAATAGGTATTGGTGTTGGGTCTGCTGCTTGATCTCCACTGACGGGCTGGACATTGTTGTCCTGGACAACTCTTAAGTCTGTGCGCAACCGCTCAAGTGCTTCATCATCCAACAACTTACGCCGCTGAATAAATCGCACTTGATCCGACAATCGTTGGGATGATACTTCAACTGTTGGTTCCAAAGCCTGAAACAGAGACAGCATTTTAGCATTATTATTATTATTATTCTTTCTACTATTTTAATCTCGGCTGAGGAGCCGGTTAGTAAAATGCAGACGGACCTAAGTCAAGTCTGCACCTACATTGGGGTTGGGAGGGTTTCCTGGTCTGTCTGTAGAAATTTTCTAACTATGCGACAGGTATTAAGTATCACGGCTTTTTGGAGGGCAAGATACGTAAACTTCGGTAAATTAAGAGTCAATAAAGAATTATGGAGCTGTATGGGAATGACACCGGTTGTTGATAAAACTATTGGTACTATAGTTACTTTCTGAAGACGCCACATTCGAGTGACTTCTTCCTTGAGTTCTATGTATTTGGACATTTTTTCAGCTATGGTGGACTGTAAGTTGTGTGTATTTGGTACTGCAATATCTATAATGTGGGCTGATTTTTGTGTTTTATTCACAAGTATAATATCTGGTCTATTGAAGTGTATAGTTCGGTCGGTAAGTATGGCACGGTCAAAATAAAGTTTGTAGCTAGAGTTTTCTAGTATAATTTCAGGTGAGTACTTGTAGTAGGGTGTTGAGGAAGATATAAGATTATATTTAAGGGCTAGTTTCTGGTGTATGATTTTGGCCACCTGATCATGTCTATATTTGTAATCTGTTTGGACTATGGATTTACATGCGCCTGTAATATGTTGAATGGTTTCAGAGGAACTATTGCATCTTCTACATGTATCCGATATTAGATTTCGGTTTTTAATTATGTATTTCTGGTAATTCCGTGTTTCTATTGTCTGATCTTGAATAGCGACCATGAACCCTTCCGTCTCAGGAAAGAGCTCACCCCGAACGAGCCATTCGTTCGACGCATCCTTGTCGACGTTGGGTTGGCTCAAATCAAGGCGATGTCTCCCGTGCAGTGACTTCAGGGTCCACTCTCTTATTTTAACCGAGTTTTCAGTTTGGGTTTCATTTGATTGGAGGGTCATATCACGTAAATTAAGGGGTGTAAACTTATTATCATTGAATACTATGGCTTGATGTAGTGGTGAGTCATTTTGTTTACTATGGAAATAGGACCGAAGTGTAGTTATTTGTTTACTGTGCAAGTTGGATATATCAATAAGGCCTCTTCCTCCTTCTTTGCGCGGTAGTGTCTGTCTCTGAACGCATGCTCTTGGATGATGTTTCCTGTGTTTTGTCAGAGCTACATTTATATTGCGTTGGAGGTTTTTTAATTCGGATTTTGACCATCCAATCAGACCAAATGAGTATGTTAAAACCGGAACAGCGTATGTATTTATTGCCTTAAATGAGTGTTTGGAATTCAGTTGAGTATTCAATATAGAATTTATTCTGTGTTTTGTGTTTAAATATTTTTTTTTTTTTTTTTTAAATATTTGCGTTAGTTTCGTTTATAGAATTTATTCTGTGTTTAAATATTTGCGTTAGTTTCGTTTTATTATTATTATTATTAAAAACGTTATAATTTAATGTCAGTTAAATGTTAGGTATTGCTAACGTAGAGTCAATAAATAAATAACCAATAGTGCTAAATAAAAAAACCTAATTACGTTCGAATACATGCATGGAGATTTCTCCATGGCAATATTTGGACAAAGTTTGGCACTCGAGAGCGTTCCGAGCGTAGCGTGAAAATCTATTTTCAATGGGCCACTATCGGCCGAGGCAGGACACCCGAAGGCTTTATGCCCGAAGTTAAGCGCTCTCGATGCTCTCACGAACTGCAAACTCCCCTTGTAGTGCTCTTAGTTTAACGCTAAGCAAATTTTAATATTCAATTGTGCTTTTGGATGTTTGAGATTTGTTTTCGGGTCCGCGCACGAATTGGAACCGTTCTAATTAGTAATTTTACTTTGTTATTGTGTTTTTGTTCAGGCTACAAACCGTATTTCAAGAGTGTGGACTGTTCTTAAAATCAAGGCAAATTTATCATTGTTTTTTTATATCTATAAAATAGTTTATAATATTTGTAAAACCATTTCATTTTCTTTCCTCATTTAATAACTAACATTCGTATTATTTTTTAAGTTAGGACCATCACTATACTATCAATAACAATTAAATAAGGGAATACTCTTATATGGGCTAAAACATATTATCAAAAGATTTGTTCACTTGCGAGAAAGAAACGAAGCAATATTTTGGCCAATAAAAACTTCGTGTCTGTCGTCCTTCTTTTAAATTAAAATAACATTTCTATCAACACGCGGCTTTGACGCGCGTCAA
Organism: Deilephila elpenor; assembly: GCA_949752805.1. Classification (NCBI taxonomy): domain Eukaryota; kingdom Metazoa; phylum Arthropoda; class Insecta; order Lepidoptera; family Sphingidae; genus Deilephila; species Deilephila elpenor. Next base: position 11,106,226 of record OX457115.1, read on the forward strand.
TCTTAATTCGTAAGTGGAACTTTGAGATCTAAAATTCTCTTTGTCTGTCACAAACTCTTACCACTGTTTATTTGAAAGCACCTTTACACCCAGTACAATGTCTACGTATAAAACTAAAGATACATTATCAATGGCGGGTCACGTTCGGAAGCTCCGTCGCTAACGTTTAGAACAGTTTCCAACTGGAGTGTATTCGCTAATACGGACCACGTCCGACTTACAGCTCGCATTTCAACTGCCAACTTCTAATAGGATTTTCGAACGTACTTTTTTAATCTTTTTCCAAATTTAAATAAGGAAGTTTTGAAACTATAATTTTTAATTCCAAGGCAATGAACGTGGATGTATACGGTTTCAATGTACAGTCAAGGCGAATTAAATTATTGTTTAATTTTGATCGTCCGAAGCTGTCCATAGGATGCAGCTAAATTAAGTAATTGTTTCACTTTTCGGTATGAAAATGTTGATTATTATCTGAGAAAACATCGTAGAGGAAATATAGTTCTATTAATTTTATTAAGTACGATTGAACCACTTTTTTTGAGAAACTGCTCGTTGGTTAAAAATGGTTTTCCTGTTATTAAATTAAAGCTACACTTTTATTTATGTTCAAATAAAACTTAAACGAAGACCAATGCTCATAAGAATGCATCATGTCGCCATCTACCGGCTAATAGCGTAAACAAACGCATACTCCAACTGGATTGCACGCCGTACCAGACACTCAAAAATGTAAACTTCGTGTATTAAACCGCCTTAATTGAACTCATACAACATATAAAACAATAATGACCGCGACGATAACGCAATTACAGCTAACATCGCAAAGGACGTCCCCAACAAAAACGCACGCGCGGCCCACTTAGAAAGCTGTTTGAAAAACTAAATAACCGCTTAAAGCGCTTACGCAGAAATAATTCAGCGTAAAAACTTCGAAAAACAGCAAGTAATGCGCATCACAATGTACACGTAACGCCCTCTGTTGTCGAGTAGCGTAAGCTTAAGAAATTTCGCGCGGAATTCGCCCCGACCGTCGGCCGCTTTGATGGCTTCCGACGAAGCAATCAGACCACTTTAAGGGCATATTTATTATTATAATACCTTGTATTATATACTTTATATTATACCTAAACGTCTACGGTAATAACGCGAGTAATTGTTGCAAAGAAATGCGCCAACTGGACACGAGCGAGACAAAGGTATTCGATTTCTCGTTCGCACTTGTTAAGTGTCTATCCTTTTTAATTGTTTTAGCAGGGATTTTTATTGTATGACGCGTGGTATAATTGTTTAGTTTTAAATTACTTCTGCTTTCACAATTAGAGAAACGATGAAATTTTTATAATATGAACTCAGCAGATATTAATTACCCTATTTATGGAACAAATGGACTAATGCATAGACAATAGCGATTAATAAAACAATAATTAATCCAATCCATAGACATGGAATATAGACTCAACAATGAACACACAAAATTGACCATTCTTTGAAATGACACAAAACTAAAGGCAGGATGTTGTCATGTCTCTATGATCGTGAAAATACTTTAAAAATATAATTAATTCATACATCCATTGATTTATATTTAAATAAATGCTAATATTAGCCTATTTACGGCCCATCACTAGACGTGTGACCTCTACATGAGACCCGCACTAAAGCGTTTTGCATTCAATGAATTTTAGCTGAAATATAATTAGGAATCATGCATAGTTGTTAGCAAGTATCCAAAACGCTTGGACGCCACACCGCGTCCAAATATAAAACAATTAACCAACGCCTCGAGATTTCAGCGCATTACGTGTAGTGGAGCTTATAATACTCTGTATTTAGTCTAGACGAATATCACGGATGTTGTCACGTTTTCCGTTGGGCCTGCTTAGAGATTAAACGAGACACTGCCCAGTAACATCTTGTAGAGTATAATAGGCCAACCGCAATCACTGGTGATTATTTAACTGATTTTTTTGTGGTACTAAATCTTTTTCAAAATCGGTCAAACGGAAGTTGTATTTTATAAGATTAAATGGTCAATTATTGCTAAATATTTATGATGTCCTGGTATTGTAACTTTCATGATTAAAAAAAAAAACAGTGAAAGGGAATATACCTTACCCTAGAGTTGGATTATACACGACGTCTAACCTTTCTTTCTTCAAATAATCTAATAATTCTTTATTCAAAAAATCTTCCATGAGATCATCGGGACGTGTTATAGTTTTAAAAATGAAATCGAGCAAGTAACTTGCTCAACAACATCAACTGTCTTATTTTTTTTCCTTTCTTCGTCATCATTTTACATGACATACTCGTAAGTATCTTACAAATAATAGCTACATAATGTCAACAATTAACATCTTTTGTTTTGGCGCTCAGTACAGGATTCTGATATCTGCCAGCCCTGCGCGATTAAACTATCGCTCAGGCGCATACATCAGGGCAATACAACAAAATGACTGAAGCTCTCAACATTGGAACGATACGAAATTATTTCTGGACGCTATTAACCGCTTATTGTGTTAAGGACATTCTGTTTTGCGACATTATTAAGCTACCTATTCTGTTTAATTATTTAGTTCAATTTCATATGGGCCTTCACCATAAATATGAGTAAAACTTGAATAAAATGGGTGACGGCATCGAAAAAATGGCAGTGGTTTTATGAATGGAATACAGTCATGTTCTCTATCACTATTGTTTTATAGTCATCTCTTATCTATGCAGCAATCGACATCGTCACGGACAAAGTACTGACGTCAGCATTTATATCCGATAGTTTTTGACGTCATACGAATAATTACAAATCAAAATTAACCTTTAATTTTAAATTAAAGATGTAAGATTGTTAAAACAATACTTAGATGCGTCTGTTAACGTCATAGATATATTAATAAACATTTTTGTATTTTACGATTGGAAGAACAGCAGTTGGGAACTAATATTGTATGTAACCTTAAATTTTAATAGCATTAGCCATTAACAATGTTCATTGCTATCTCTTTGTGTAATTATATTACATTACAAAATGTTTTATAGAGGATTTTAAAAAGCTTTGAATTTTAATAACTTGATAATGATTACTAAATTAATTATTTTATAAAATATGCCAAAATGTATCGATCATAAATCTATAAATTTATCGCGTTCTAAATTCGCAAAATTGGCGCCAAAAACAATGACGCGCGGCCATTTTGTTAACCTCATTACAAACAACAGTTTAATAGGAAATTAAATGCATCCTGACGTATTATTCGGTTTAATTAATTGCTTGCGTTGAAACAGCAGCTTAAATCACAGCGCTGTCACACAAGATGGCCCGTTTAACCTGTCACGGGGACGCGATTTGTGTCCACCATTTTATATCTTTGCTCACTTGTCTTGCATAATTAGCGAGGATTAATGCCGGACTATGAATGACTTGGAATATTGTTGTGTTTTACTAGTAGCGAATAGCCCGGAGTTCGTGAACCAAGTACACTAGAGATACTATCGGATCCTAACGTAGAGGTAGAAAAGTAATAGTATTTTAAAATTAGTCAATATTCAAACATAACCGCACATGTAGGCCTCCCATATTTATTTGCTCAAACATTTTGAAACAATCCTCTACAACAGAAACACAAAAAGTGCTCAATCGTCAATTTCATTTGGCGATTTAGCACACCGAAATCATTTTTCATAATAAAATCGACAGCAAAACCCTTCTACTTAAGCTAGCATGTAGTCCGTCATCTGGTCAGAACATAATGGTCCTAACCCCGACAAACGCAGTCGCGTGCTGCGCCCACATCAATTCCAATCGTAATCAATAACCGAGCATGCACTGATCGCTATTAATAATACACTGCGTTCAAACAACGCCACTGTTATGCCTTTTTACTCACTGGACATGATTAGGGGAACCTGGGTTAAGATTTGAGGTTAAGTACTGGAAATGATTTTCAAAATAAGAATTATTTCTGACGGTTTTCGTGACGTCAGAAAAGACTGCGAAATTAAGTCTCAATCATTAAAATGTTTGTATGACCATCAAATATGTATTTATTTTGTTTTCGAATAAAATCGATTATAGTAAAATAATAATCGGTGTCCATAGGATTTTATAATATTAGTTATTGACGATGCTTATAAAGCCACAAATCTGCTCATTTAGAAATGTTATCGAATTATAGTCTCAATGCTGCGGCTTGCTTTATGAGTGTAACAATGAATTATTTCACTATTAATATCAATAGAAACACATTTATTTATTAAAAAAATAACAGCAAAAAAGTCTCAACATATTTACTGTATGTAGGAGTCACGACTTGCGATCCAACAGTGCGTGTCTTTTACTTTGTAAGCAGTCATTGCTACAGATAAATTATTTAATGATAAATTTAAAACTCATGACGTTCGTTATAATTTCTGGCGAAAAACACCAGCCATAAGCATGTATAGATAAATCAGGGTTTAGAATTCAATATACTCATGTAGAATAGATTGAGCACTCTTTAGAAACAGTTCAATTAAATCTAACTATAATATTTTTACTAACAAACATTCTACTGGATCTACTCTCTCAACCTTATCCTCTCATACAAACGCAAAAAAAAACAAAAATAAGAAATTAATGCTACACGTTCTTTTTTTAAAACACAAGTACAATTAAACCATAGATTAAAAATAAAAACGCAATAAAATAAGGTAACAAGTGGTTTGTAGAGTGGCGCGACGACGGGGGAATTCGGTTATTACATTAAAAAAAACTTCATCCACGCTGATATCGTTAAAAGTTGGACAGATAGCGCCGAACGATACCTGACGGTGAATATCTGTAGTCTGGCATTGTGTGAACATGTCTCTTTAGATTTCAGAAAGGATTGAAATGCTACATTTTTTTACTGGCGATTTTGGTATTAAAACTATGAATTAGCGTTTCTACATCGATACATTTTATTGATCTTACAAAAAGGCTGATAAGTTTTTGCCAGTTGTCCAAGTTTTCCAATAATATATTTTCCAATTCAAAATAACTAGGTATTTATTTATTTTTGAAAACTGTATTTATCTTCTGGTATTGTCAGCTCGATTATAAACTAAAACGTCGATTTTTAAGGTATTTTCACGTAGGCAAAACTCCGATTCCAATTCAGAAATTTCTTTTTTTTTTACCTTTCCCTGACTATGAATACGAGCATGTTAAGCGCACGGAGCGCAGTTGCCAAAATTGATTATCGAATCTAGTTACCAACTACTGACGCACGCGAAACGAGCGGTTTTTTCTCCTCTGCCCCTTCTGGGAATTGTTGCATGATCTATTTAGTGCATTGACGAAAACAGCAATTTTTTGGGTTATGTGACGTTAGTTGGGATAAAGGAAACTGTTCCATTCGGCTTATGAATTTAAGTATACGATCTGAACTTTATGAAATTTATTGGCTTTAAACATACGTAAAACCATTTGATTTTAATATATTTTGGGATCAACATAGTCTGCAAAATAATCAAAATAAAACACGTAATTATGTCAGAAAACATAATTTAGTAGTAATAAAGTTCTGATCGCGTCCAGAGATTAAAGTCTTGAAGATGCATGAAATATCTTGCGAAATCCACCGGAGACAAACATCGAACGTAATAAAACACCTTGCTACAAATATAAATGCCTTTTGATGGCGGAGGAATTGCTTCCGGATGTTAGATGTAAAATTCTTTAATAATGCCGGCTGACCCATTTCATAGAGTTTTATATTTGTTTTTAACACTTACAAAATAATATAAAACTTATATATTGTGACATTAGATCGGATTACTGGTTTAAAAACGGATTTTTATCGCATCCCATGAGTCTGCCGATTTTCCTGTCACATGCGCGATGCGATGTTTTGATGCCAATGTGCGCTTTGAAATTACTAGTGTAATTTTCGTAGTATTTAACATTTTATTACCTTGTTTTTAAATTATATAATTTACCATCTACCATCTACTCTTTTTTTTTCATATATAAGGTATCACTTCGATATCGTACATAACCTAAAAAATGTTCTATAACCTCAAAATGTTGTGAACAAAATGGCGGAAACAACAGCCAGATTAGAGATCATCTGCGCTACAGCTCAATACACAATGTATCTGTTGAGAGAACGGTGGAGCGTGGTCGGCGCTCGATTGCCGCGGAGCACGCGACGTCCACCCGCCCTCACGCAACACCAATCGACATAAACTTTCGCCGATATACTTTCTCATGTTTTGTTTGATTCACAAGGTTTAAATTGTATCCGGTGTTATCTAGACTAAGTGAGGTATGCTTTTCTATTTTCTAAGTATCGATGTGTTTTCATTTGTTTTCACGCACATCTGATCGATTCGTTTGGAGGCACGCGACTTGTTGCTCAGCTACGCAAGATGACATTCTTGTAGAGAAATATTCCTGCTTCACGTATGCCAATTTACCTATCCGATGATGAGACAGTTCAAAATCAGCTAGGAATCCTTTAAAAATGTTTGTAACTTAAATTCTAACAAAATTCCTTCCGTAAAGTTTAAACGTGACATTCCTAGAATTATAAGCGACAATTGTACATTTCATTGTCGGGACACTTAGCGCCCAATTTAGTGCGGGACGTCGGTTTATGCAACTATTCGTTGTACGCGGGATTAACAATTCAAATGTTGCAGTTTTTCCAACGGCCGTCGACACTTTCGAGCGGGCCTGACGTCCGCCGCCGCCGCCGGCCGCCATGCAAATGAGCATCGATCCACCGCTGACGTACGGAACGCGCTCTTTCTCACCCCTTTCTTACGACTACCCGCCAACTTGATTTACAATCCCGGACACACAGCACCGTTAAAACTCGACCTCCACACTTATATTACAATGGTATTTTTACAGTAATACAGTGACAGCGTAATTTAGGGCACACCGGGCCCCCACACGATCCGAACCATTTGAATATTCATACGGCGAGCAATCAATAACGGTCTCAAATAAAATAGTTTTCGCGTGCACGCACGCGATTGTAATGTCGCATAAAACAAATAATTTCTTAAGGTTTTTGTTGTTATCCCCGCATCGCGGCTCGCACTCTCGCCCGCGCCCCCGCCCCTCGCCCCGCGCCTCGGACGCGATCAAACCGACACCGATAAATTTAAAACTTCGTGACTGGATGACGTTAATTGACCGCGTAGTTTTTTTCAAAAATATCCATCAAAAATGCACATCATAATGGCGGCAATAAAAAAATGATATCGTTACATAGTTTATGGACGTTGAGATAAGAAATTACAAACGCTATGTGAACTAGATCAATAAAAATTGAATATAAAGCGTTGAAGCGCGGCGGGCGGCCATGTTGTGGTGCCGCGCGCACAAGATGGCGCGCGCGCTGTTGCGTCACGCGCTGGTGGAAATAACCTCAGTTTTTGACAATATTTCGAAGCACGTCGCGGTAATTGTCCGCGTGCCGTTTACAGAATAACAAAATGTCAGCAACAAGATCAAAGGCATTTATAGACGTGCGTTGAAATTTATCGATAGCCCGTGTGTGGAGCGGCGGAGGCGCACATACAAATTGCTACATATTATCTATCCGATTACCAAATAGATAATTTTTGCACAACGACATTTTTATGCTAAACTAGTTAAAAAAACCTTTTTGTTCGTCCGACAAGCTTCCGTTATTGGTTTCTTGGTGGCATCGCGAAGTACCGATGCTTCTATTGTGCACGGAGCCTTAGTTCATACAACACTGTCGCACGACCTTTGCTTGTTCCCTAATTAACCAATGTCCTTGGCATTGACACAAAAACCAAAATATTATGTCAACAATACGGTACATTCTTGCAATAGTTTTGTGCAATTATAATTCCGAGTGTACCAAGACAAGCTCTATATGAATCTATCAAAGAGGAAAGACACCACTTTTGTATAGTTCTTGAAGGATATCTTTTGTTCAATAACATGATCAACGTACAACCCTTCGTTGGTAAACATGTTATTATGCTCCCCGATATAGCATGCTGCTAAACACAATCCTTAGCATCTTCAAACTCCAGAAACTTCTTATACTACTGCCTAGACTTCTAACTTTTCTTTGTACCTACAGAAATACGTATGTAAATGCTTTAGAACAATTGCCTGTCTCTAGTTAATACTCTACCTGCGCTATACATATCATTACGCACAATTCTTCATTGCAGATTATTAATACTGCTTAGGAAATGCTTTCTATTAAAATTAAATTGTTTTTTTTTTTAAGTAGAGGCTGCGTAAAGTATTTTGGTTTACTGGTGATATTTCCGTCGGTCCCAAGCACACCTACAGAGGCTTTCAAGGCTTTAGGATTTATATTTTAAATTTCGAAACATTGTTTCGTCCACTTAGTCATGATACTCGAACTCATATTTCTGCCGCACTATAAAATTATGGATCCCTTCGCCAACTTAAGACTTACCCTTATGATTCTATATTCTTTATTTGTAACGCAAATCATGGGATAAAATAAAACATATCTATAGGTCAGGCCATAGTGCAACTCGCTGGCCATAGTTCAATTGGCGAAGTTCTACAAATTATTTCCGATCTCTGTCTACAGGTTTCCTTCACCGTTAATTAACTTATTGGTTATTTCATCAGAAGTTAGTAAAATAGGGCATTAGTTCTATTTAATGGATAATTTTTATACCAGATTATAAAATCTGAGCTAAACATGAGTCGGGATCGCGTGTCCAACGCCTAACACATCGGTTTAGTAAGCAGGGGCCGCGCACGGCGTACATTCTAATACCATTTGATTGGTGACCATCGGCATAGCTGTGCTTTTTACAACAAAATCGAAACACGAATATTATAGGCCTACTTTACCACGAACTTATAGGAAACGGTATGGCAGTGGCGTGTGTTTGTTGAATTATAAATAAGGGTTAGATTTCGACTGGTACATCGTATTTTTAAACTTAAAACAGAGTATGAACATAAAGACGTAATAAGTGTTGCTATGAGTATGATTCAGAGTATTTTCAAAAGGTCGATGTAGAAATCCTTGGATGAAGCCGATTTTTGGCAGTGGACTTTATTCCTGCTTCTGCAGCTAACTGCATTATTGTTCACACAATCCGTCGTTCAGCAAGAGACAAAGCCTGACTTACTACTTTTCTGTTGGTTCACATTAGGTTTTTCTTAAACAAAAGATACTCTTAAGTATCTAAACCATCTAGGGCTTTAAAAACTAAAGCACGAGAACTAATTCAACAACCATTCGGTATCATAGTGAATTGGAAATATAGTATTAAAAACATAACAAGCAAAGTCGCAGCATAAGCTAAACAGCCATATAAATTTACAATTACCTCATACGAATTCAAATTGGACGTCCACCGTACATACAGACATCAAAGATCGAGTATTACACTGGATTTGCCGTTTAAAATGTTGTCAAAGCTTCAATAGTAATAAATTTTGCAGTTTTAACAACCGTTTACTAATCAAATGAATGTAAATTGCCATTTTTAGAGTGTTTTCCGTGAAATGTGCTATCTTTTGGGTTTAAAGCCACTGTTACAAATATATTAGTAAATTATTCCATCGCTTCATCTTTATAGTATCGGCGCGACATGGTTTTATGCACATTGCCATTTTTGGAATATAATTTTAACTTTTGCTAAAATAATATATGTAGGTACTATAAGGCACTGCTATTTGTGTTTCGTAAAGTACACCTGTAGCCATTATTCTCTACAAAGCAATAACCATGCAGCGAACACAGGTCCACTAATTCTTTTAAATTATGAAAACAAATCACGTATTAAATGTTATCGTCTGTCATTACGGATATAAAGCCAACGTTATGGTCATGTAAGATCATAATCTTCAGAACTGGACGGTTTCTGAATTTATTTCCATCACGTGTCCACATTGGTCGTTAAGAATGGGAATGGGTTTATAAAAATACATGCTCTATGGTTGGACATGATCGCTATGTTTTTTTTTATTACTATTTTGTCGAATTTGGAGCGTGAGACTGGCCTGTCAACTGTCACAATTCATTATGAAATATGAAAGTGGCATGGACAATTTATTTTTCTTGTAATGTCTATCAGTCATTACGCTAAGGCAATTTAGTTGTTATGCCTGATTTAAACTGTACTTGATAGTGAGTAGAAAGCGGAATGTATTATTTTGCATAATCATGTCCAAGAAAGGTTATAATTATTTTTTTAATAAAAAAGTCAGTTAATCAAACTTTAGGTTATCTTATGTTGAACATTTTTGTAAAAACAAAGTTATTTCCTCAATTTCGTGTCACCAACGAAAATATCGCGTTTAATCATTTTTTTGATTCGCATATAAATTGCATTTAAGACGCCAATAAAACGTCGCGCGGGCATTCGAAGAAAAACACATTTGATCCATCGCTTTATGCAGTTTATTTGTGATTAATCAGAGTTGAAATTTGCACAATCCAGTGAAATCGAAAATAAATCACCACAGGAGCGGAGTAAGGGAATGTTTTTGCATAGGACTGGTAAATGAGCAAGTGACGTACTTTATAGTAAATTATCAATGCCCTTGAATACCGGCAATAGGTACTGAAGATACCATAGGTGCCCTAATATATTTGGGCGTGGAAAGAAAGTAGCAACGGTGTTAGGCCTCCTTCAATTTCCCAATCTAAATACAACAGCAATGTACCCCATCACAAAACTTTCGTACAATAATCCATCTAACTAGTAATAGTGCAGAAACTAGATATTTTCATTCGCGACGACTTTTTAATTGGAAAACACTTAATTAGGTACCCAATTTCCTTCTGCCTGCCATTATCCTTGACTTATGTAAAATTAATTTGAATTATGATTTCGGAACATACCTCCAGCTTTCTATTAACCATTTAGAAGAATTTATAAGAATAATCAAGGCATCAATTGTTAGAATTCTAAGGAGACATTGCCTAATGTGTAGTGTTTGTTAGTCACGAATGACGACGGCCGTGGTTGCCTCATCTCACAGAACTATTGACTCATCGATATTTACACTAAACCGTTTTGCGGCGTATTTTTAGAATCTCTAAACGTAATTTTATCATTTGCCGTAATAGTACGTGCTTTGGTTTAAATTATCTGTTTAGAGAAACTGACCGTGTGTTGTGGAGACGTCAAATCTTTTATGTACAGCGTAAATCGTCTTCTAATGATTGTTCTTTCATAGGATCATTACCGAATATGTTTTAAATGTAGGATTATTATAGCTCTGAATTTAATTGTATTGGTAGCAATATCTTTTCCATAGGAAGTGGAAATAAGCACTTTATGGATGGTAATTCTAAATTTTCTTTGCCTTTATGTGTTAATAAACATTGTCGCCTTCTTTTAAAATGTAAATATTTTGTACTTATTGTCTGAAAAATATTCTATACCATCGATGTCCATTTCTTAGCCCCAACTCCGGTCCAGACGTAACTTGGAACAAATAACCGAACACATTGTCGGTTTTAAAATTAAATTTAAGGACGCGATTAAACTCTTTGTGAAATCCTTAAAATTAATATGTTAATTCTCGCGCGATCCGTTTCGGGAATCGTTAAAATACCGCAAACGAGCCCCGAGTGCATTGTGATGTGTCGTATTGTTTTAAATGATCGCTTTTCTGGATCACTTAAGTGTGACACGAGTTTGTTTGATTTTATTTCTTAATCCATATCATCTTGTTGTTGGCCAAAAATCAAAAGTTCCCGGTTCAATGCTGCAGCTGATGATTTAGGCCCAAATGCATATTTCTAGGTCGGGCGAGGCAATGCATATTATCGAATGATTATTCTTCCCTAAAATTGTCAATGCTTCATATGTCTTACTGCTGTCTTTCGCTCAATATTATTTAAATTATCAGGTTGAAAATTACTCTTATCTTTTATATTATAATAGACGGTGAACGAAAGACAAAATATGTCCTTCATCATCTAGTAAACACTTTAACAAATCAATTAACAATGACGTTAGACATACGATATTACATACAGATGATTCGCAGCAAATTATTTCAGCGAATGTCGAGAAAATATCAAATGTAGTGTACTGTTGCAGCGCTTAATGCATTCATTAAACGTTCTAAAAATATAAATAGACGATTACAATTCTCATCTCGCTATTAACCGCCCCATGCGATTTTAATATTATAATTTCTTTGAACTTTAATACATATTGTACCAGATAATTTTCAAAGATCAGAGTCATTCTAAAACCATGCCACCAAACGAGCGAAACTAATTACCGCTCTTAATTAAACTAAATTTAACGAATCAACGTCTAAATACCGCCATTGTGCGGCCAGAGACAATATGTTGACAGGATGAATGGCGGCAATATGGCGGATCTCGCGTAACTCCTCTTGTTTATGGATGCGCAGGAGCAGTTTTAGGATTACAGGCTTAGCCGACGATTGGACTTTCTCATTCAAATATTATCTTGCAAGCGTTTAAATGACTCGCCTAATTTCAATTGCGACCAAATATAAAGTGTTTATTTACTACTTGGCAACATCCACTCGGGCGGCGTGAGTGTGTGGCGGCTATTAAACACTCTCGCGTTTGTCAAACGACTGTAATATATTAAAAACAATAGTAATAACGCTACTGTTGAGTGTTTCGTTTCTAATTTCCAGGATTTTGAATGATTCACGATAACCTACGTACGCGCTTTGTTTCCGTCCGTTTGACGACACATTTAAATTGTGTATAGGGTTGCCAGAAATTTACACAGCTCATCGCGAATGGATTTCGTAGTGAAACCTATAAATTTTATGATGGAATATTTTAAATTAGTCTATTAAATATCGTTTTTACGTCCATCCATACAGCAACGGCATTTGTAGAATAAGCGTCAGCCAAATGAACGTCTTACCCAACCAATTAAGATTTAGTTTCGTCTTTTCCAGTTGGGACGAAGGATGGCACTCCTGGTCCAGGGTTTGGCCGGCCAGATGGCGAGGGAGATGAGAGACTGGCACATATACTGAACGAGGCTTCCCATCTCATGAAGACTCCTACAGGACAGCCGAACAACGATGACTCGAGGAGCAATGAGGACTCCAGTTCTCCACGAACGCAATGCCCTTCACCCTTCTCAAATAAGGTACGTATGAGTTCCAAGTAAATCACTTTCGACTTCTTTTATATCAATTAATTTCGATTATGTCAATTTGCTATGTAGTTGCACAAATTATTTTACACTGCAAGGACAGTACACAATTTTTATTTCAATCGAAAAATAGATACTATATAGTTACTCGATCTGTCTAAGACTATAGACATCAGATAATTTAATTTTTTAAGAATTTTGAATGATTTTTTCTGACATCATATTTTTCCACTCCAGGACTCAAGTCAAAACCGAAGGCTCAAGAAGTACGAGAACGACGACATTCCTCAGGAGAAGGTAGTACGCATATATCAGGAGGAGCTGGCCAAGATCATGACCAGGCGTGTGGAGGACATGCGCCACAGTCGCGAGGGGTTCCCTGGGTAAGTTCCAAGTCTACATCATAATATTTATTTGCTTGAAGACAGCCCTATTTTGGATAAAACGGTGTATACACAAAATATCTCATACGACAACACTTTAAAAGCCAATGAGACTTATTTATTTGATGTAAATATATTTGTTTAATAGTTATAACAAAACTAATTTAAACGAGAACAGCAAATCTAAAACTAACATATAGCATGTTCCCACCATTTTTCAGCGGAGGCATGCCGCCACACATGGAGAGACCGCCTGAAGACATCCGCATGGCGCTGGAGGCGTACCACCGGGAGCTGGCTAAGATCCAGCCAGGGGGCAACATCCCTAACCTGCACAACTTGCCGGGCATGCCGCCCTTCCCCAATATCCTCGCGCTGCAACAACAAGCCATGCAGCAAGCCCAGAACCAGCACATGAATGGCTCCGGAGCCATCCAAGACCTCTCCCTGCCCAAGGACAAAAATGCCAAAATGAATGGAATGACTGATAGCGATAAGGATAAACCGTTGGACGCCGAGGAGGCAATACGACATGCGGGGAGTGCGTTCTCTTTAGTCAGGCCGAAGCTGGAACCAGGACAGCAGTCGACAGGCTCCTCCGCGTCCAGCCCGTTAGGAAATGCCATCTTGCCACCGGCAATAACGCCGAATGAGGACTTTAGCAGTTCAGCAGCAGCGAGCCCATTGCAGCGCATGGCTTCGATCACAAATAGTCTCATCTCCCAACCGAACAACCCTCCCCATCACCCCCCACCACAGCGGTCCATGAAGGCAGTCCTGCCTCCCATTACGCAACAGCAGTTCGACCTCTTCAACAACCTGAATACTGAGGACATAGTTCGGAGAGTGAAGGAGGCTTTAAGTCAGTACTCCATCAGCCAGCGGTTGTTTGGAGAGTCGGTACTGGGGCTTTCTCAAGGGTCTGTGAGTGATCTGTTAGCGCGGCCGAAGCCCTGGCACATGCTAACTCAGAAGGGAAGGGAGCCGTTCATCCGCATGAAGATGTTCTTGGAAGATGACAACGCTGTACACAAGCTGGTTGCGTCGCAGTACAAGATAGCGCCGGAGAAGCTGATGAGGACTGGAAACTACAGCGGAGCACCTCGTAAGTATTCATACCATAAAATAAAACGTTATAAAGGTCATAAATCAAATCTATCATGTATTACGGATTCTTTTAATTGCGAAGAATTCACACACTATTGGTAAAAATGCTCTTTCAGTATTTCTATTTAATACGCAATGAATACTTTTTCATTTCTCAAATAAATCATACATATATCGAACGAAAGATGAAAAATATAAAATATAATAAAGAAAGATACATGTATACTAATGATTTTCTTTATTGTTTACAGCATGTCCGCCAAACATGACCAAACCGATGCCGCCGACGCAGAAAATGATCTCAGACGCCACTTCTCTGCTAAGCAAAATGCAACAAGAGCAACTATTGGGCCCCGGCCATTTGGGCCACCTGGGCCAGCCGACGCCATTACTACTGACTCCTCCAGGCTTCCCTCCGCACCACGCGGTGACCCTACCCCCGCAGCACCACGACAACAACAACAAGGAAAGGAAGCCGCCGCCCCCACCTCAGCCCCACCATCAGCCGCCGGTCATGCGTAACCTGCACCAGCACATATCGCCGAGTGTCTACGAAATGGCGGCTCTGACGCAGGACCTCGACACGCAAACCATTACAACCAAAATCAAAGAAGCCCTCTTAGCCAATAATATAGGACAAAAAATCTTCGGGGAAGCCGTGCTTGGCCTTTCCCAGGGATCTGTTAGTGAGTTGTTATCGAAGCCAAAGCCTTGGCACATGCTCAGCATCAAGGGCAGAGAGCCTTTCATCAGAATGCAGCTATGGCTCAGCGATGCCCACAACATCGACCGTCTTCAAGCACTCAAAAACGAGAGACGAGAAGCCAACAAACGACGAAGATCTAGCGGTCCTGGACAAGACAACTCTTCAGACACCTCGTCAAATGACACTTCAGAATTCTACCACTCAAGTTCACCCGGCCCTACCCCAGGAGTGCCGTGCGCAAAGAAACAACGAGTTCTGTTCTCAGAGGAACAAAAGGAAGCTTTAAGACTGGCCTTCGCGTTAGACCCTTACCCTAACATGCCAACGATAGAATTTCTAGCCGCTGAACTGGGCCTTTCAACACGGACCATTACTAATTGGTTCCACAATCACCGAATGAGGCTAAAGCAGCAAGCTCCCCACGGGCTGCCTGCTGAGCCACCGGCGAGAGACCAATCATCTGCGCCCTTCGACCCAGTCCAGTTCCGCTTGCTCTTGAACCAGAGATTGCTGGAACTACAAAAAGAGCGAATGGGGTTAGCCGGTGTGCCGCTGCCCTATCCGCCATACTTTGCCGCTAACTCAAATTTAGCGGCACTCATCGGCCGCGGTCTCATCCCTCCCGGGGAAGGAGGCAAGGACCAGGCCAGCGGACTCGATTTAACGATGCCGCTGAAACGCGAGCCCGATGGCGACGATTTTGAAGACGACGATGTTGAAAGCAACCTCGGATCTGAGGACTCATTGGATGACGAATCAAAGACTGAGCCCAAAGCGGCGTCCACGCCCCACGCAGGGGGGCGGTCGAACAGGCGAAAACCGGCAGCGCCACAATGGGTCAACCCCGACTGGCAAGACGAGAAGCCACGCAACCCTGATGAGATCATCATCAACGGTGTTTGCGTGATGAGAAGCGACGACTTCAGGAGAGAGTCGGAGGAGACGGTCCGTGTGGAGCCCTCGCCGGTACCGCGGGACACGTCCCCCGCGCCCCGCACGCCGCAGACGCCACACACGCCGCGGCCGCCGCACACCCCTGACAACGTCATCCCCGAGGATAAAATCAAATCAGAAAACGATGACGACCGATGGGAATATTAACGCTTCAGTGACATTTAGTGTGTGATTACGAGAACCAGTGGATTTTCTTATGGGACATATTTATTAAAGTGATACATTAGACGTTCAGTGCAAATACTATATGAATGTAGTTAGTGTTATATTCGATTGTAAGGCCAAAGACTTTGTAAATAATCCTCTGTTAGTGTCGTTCCTCCTGAACGTGGACGACAAAAACTTGCGATACAAAAAGATGCATTTGCTTTAAATTTTTTTCTTTTATGTAATAGTACCCTGAATAGGTACAAATATCAGAGTATTAAGTTATACGGCTTTTTAAATGTAAATAAGTGTAATACCAAATTTGTCGAATATGAACGTTTGTATATATATTTAGGGTTTTCTTTTATGTAAAATATAAGCTGGTAACTTAGCCGTCATTTAATTGTTAATAGAAAAAGTTTTAAAAGTGCAATCAGATGTTAGGGTAAGCTACGTTCTAATGAACTCCAGTTAAAAGTATTATTATGTTTATAAATTAAAACCGGAGAGGTTTAAAATATTATGATTGGGTTGAGTAAGTTTTTTACTTTTTAAATTATGTTTTATCTATGGTATGTTTATATGTGCGGGACTGCTCAAGCATGTCTATTTGTGGACAGCAACGTCATGTTAGTTTCCATAGACAATATAAATTCCGTACAATTGTTTTTTATCATACATATATATTTTTAGAAAAACGTACAAATTATAAAACACAAATACGTTTAATATTTAAGCAAATATTGTATTGCTTGTGGTTATAGTTTTATTTTATTTTTAGCAATAAATTTGCTTTTAATCATATTTTTTCTTTTTGTTTTTTTTTTCTTTTCCTTTTTTATATTATTATTAGGCGTAAGAAAAAGTGTATATTGAAGGAACCACACTCCTTGCATCACTCTGTACATATTTAAAAACATTACTTAATGTAAATAAATCATACTTAGATAATAAAAAAATATATAGATAAGTAGAAAAATAGGCCCACGAATCAAAATACTTCAAAGGGTAACAAATCTTGAATAATCAAAATTAATGTCATAAAATTGTAACGATCATAGTGTTAGGCATTCAGTAACAGATAAAAAAACAATTTTACCATTGAGGAGTCTCTCTTTATAACAGTTTTAGTAAAAAAAAATCTCCATACATATCGATGTTATGTACCGAAATAGGTGATTAAGATAATATACTTTAGTCAATATAAAACCGATTAGGCTGTTTAACAGTTAATCCTTTAATTTTCTAAAGTCACAAACGTTTATATAAGTACTTTTGATCATTTTTTGAAGTTTAATCTTCTTTAAGCTACTTGCTTTTGAGAGTATTATAAAATAGATATTGTAATTGTTGTTTGGAGTGGTTGTCTCAAATATTTTTAACGTAAAAATATTTTTTGGTACCCTTTAATTAAGGGTCGGGTTCCAAAGTTAAGCCAGTACAAGTAGAATTTAATTTAACAATATTATTGAAATAAAACTATGTTATGCGGATTTTATCGCGATTTGGTTTAATTTTTTAACTTCCCGACGCGACGTTTCGATTACTTTACAGCTTTCGTGGTCACGGGGCGGACGTCGGGGAGTTAAAAAATGTAAAAATTAAACCAAATCGCGATAAAATCCGTATAAAATAGTTTTATTTCAATGTGTAACATTCGCGTAAATATAAGAAACCATTAACAATATTATTTATTAGACCATCATCACATCCCTGTGTCACTTTATAAATCAACAATTCCCTTTATATCTTAGTGATCAAAGAGAGGCGAACTAGTTGCAATGTTACCCTTAATTAAAAATATTAATAACAGTACAATTTCTACGTCGGTATTCAATTACAGATGCAAGCTTTTTAATTTTCTTTGCCTTATAATTTTTGCTCATTACATTCGGTGCCCATCAACTATTGAAGTAAATAAGTGACGTACCGAACAGTTTTCTCGACATTTTTAAACTGGCGCATGTTATCCAACGATCTATTATAAGTATGTATTTTTCAGAAAGACATTTTTAGACAGACGTTTTTAAGATTTTGTAATATTGCGAAAAGTCTCGATAAATGTAAACTAAGGAATCATAACGCAAAATAGGGAAAAACGGGTCTTCGCCGCGTTGACCAGTTGAGGTCATATTCTAGTTTTAGAAATAAATTTAAAAGAATACTTTAAGTCTTCCTTCTTTATTAAGTCTAACCATAATAATCATTTAGTTAAAGCTTTAAGTTTCATTGTTTTCTTGACCAATTTCTTCTTTAAATTGTTTTCTCGTCCTTATTAAAGGGACTAAAAAGTCTGTGTTTTTACGAAACGTATTCTTAAGACTGTAATATATGAGTTAAAAAGAGTGTCATTAAAAATATTTGGGACCCCATTCATTGGTATCTCACGCCATCATGTATTATTTATTGTTGAATCATTTTGTAGCATTATTGTGTATATACGACACGGTAGAAGATAGAATTATTAACGCGTTATCAACATTATTAATAATGGATAGAAGTAAATTATTATTATTATTAATAACATAGCGATAATTATTATTGTTCATATCATAATATTAAAGGTAACGAATGCTGAAACCATTGTCTTCTTTCTGAACAATTTCTAAAGTTATTAAAATTAAAAATAAAGAAATTGCTAATCAGTGTGTGTTTCATTGTTTATACTTAGATAATAAATACATAAATCCACCCAACAATCACATACATAGTTCTGACCCCACACTAAGATCGAGTCTCGTGCAATGGGTGTCAGAAACTACGAGAGACTTTGCGGTCTCACAAACATCCAGACCCGAAACAAATACCTGTGGATCACACAAACATTTAATGTTACAGGTCTATATAGTAATAACTTATAATAGCCAAAACTACAGTGATGTGGGATAAAATATTGTCTCAATCTACTTGTATTGACTAAAATATAAGTCATTATAATAGGGTACATGGGGGTTAAACCGTAATACAAGGATGGAAGGGGTAAGAACGTAAACTTCTACATTTTATAAGTAAGTTTACCCCAACGCACCCTATATTAGATTTTTATACTTATTGATATGAATAGGAAGGAATTTGTGCCCGATATGGCGATAGGCTCGCCCCCTCCCAAATCATGAGACGGAACATACAAGTGTGATACAAGGCAAAATGTGGGTGTCCTAGTCCTACGCCTTCTGGGTAAAAGGCGTGAGTTTATGTATGTATGTATTGACATGAAAAAGTGCTTACAAAGCACCTGATAGTAAGAGCAGTGAAGTCCAGATAGTAATCACCGAAAAGGAATAAACGCATCTCACACCGGCGACACAATAATGTCGGCCTGATCGTCATCGAAACTGGATATACGCAGGGTAAGCCGAACGCGCGACTCAGTACGGTTTTCCTCGATCGTCTTTATCCAACTATATATGAATTACCTTCTTCTAATTGTGCTAACACAAATATTTGTCCCGGTGTGGGGATCGAATTCACGGCCTCACAATTCACAGCCGGCGTCACTAACTGCGCCACGAAGGCTGTCATACTAGATGCTGTCAGATACGAGTATTTGATCGGCACAGACGATTACAGCCAGCTCAATAATGTAAAGAAACTAAAACGAGAACAATTTTAAGAATGCTTCGGCATTTACGGCCTTACACTGATTTTTTAAATAAGTTATTTTAGTTATCAAATGTTTTATCTTTTTCGCTCAAACTGAATTCTAAAGTAGTTCAAACTCAACGTCGTCGTCGTCAACGTCGACAAAACTTTCGTTAACTAACTGTATTGTACTGTATCAGCCCATATACATCCCAACTAAAATAAGTTTTAATCTGTCTATGAATAAGGCCGTTAATGTTTAGTCTAATAATAAATATAATCTTTAGGTCTTCGACTTTAGGTATTATAAAAATTTAATGAATAAAACAGCGGCGTATTTAGCTTACCTCGACATTAGCAGTTTTAACACACTGCGGGGCAGTTATTGACCTTTAAATTCAGAGGTTCTGTGCACCCATACATAAAGTGCGTGATGGCCTGTTGGTAAACGTACCAGACGCGGCTGCCAACATGTTCACGGTGATCGCGGGTTTAAATCCCAGGGCACACCTCTGACTTTTCGGTGTCATGTGTGTAATGACAGTCAATCACCACGTACTATAACGGTGAAGGAAAACATAGCGATTTGCAAGAATTTAAATGATATGTAAAAGTCCGCAAATCCGCACTAAGCCAGCGTGGTGGACTATATGGCCTAACCCCCTCTCAATCGTACTATCCATTGTAGAGGAGGTCCGTGCCTTGCAGTGGGACGTATATAGGCTGATATAGATACAGATATAGTTATCATTCGCCTAAAAACTAAAATCCATCGGGTACTCTAATCGACTTCTGTATTTGGTAAAGCGCAATTTGCACGGGGATTTCCTAACCACCATAAGATTATCGCATTCTGACAATATTTACACGACGCAATTTTTTTTATCCGTCCGATAATCGTAACTTTGAGGCGAGAAACTCTCCCCGTTTAAATGGGGCTTTATTCTTAACCTTTCGTATGCCGGACCCGCGCCGCATCAAAAATGCCCCATCTGCCGCGTTATTTTAAGCGCGCGTGTCTGTGTGTCTAGTGTTTTTCATGACATACTTTTATTATTAAAATACATACCTACATGATTCATTTAAATATATCGAATAGATAGATGTGGATACTTAATTTTAGTAAATATTTCAAATCTTTATAGCCTTTTTATTATTTTGTACAGATGTTTTTCTTTCAAGGTACCTGAATAATATATTTTTTGAAAGAAATATATGAATTAAAGATTCATTTTTAGAAGTTTCAAGCTTTTATTACGTTTAATATTGAAGTATAATATATATTCCTTACGATATGCTAAAATAATATGGCATTTTTTCAGTATAATCATCGAAAAAAGAGATTCAAAATTATTATTTATGAAACAACACGAGAGCGTAGATCTACGTTCCGGTTGACCAACTAAAGCGTAGATTTACGTTCCGGTTTAGCATTTACAGGTGTATCTAAAAATGTATCTATTACAAGGCAAAATCATAATCATTATATTTATAACTGTCGTGTTTCCTCAGTAACTAAAAAGAAAAAAGGTATAAATAAATAGCTATTAGATTCGTGAGCTGTGTCTTTCTTCTCATTTATGCACGAAAATATTATTAGTATTCGACAAAAGAACTATATGTACCTATACCTATCTCATAAACAAAAATATAAGGACACCTCAATAATCAAATTGTTTGGTATGTGCTTATATAGGTACAACACATCAGCAAATAATTAGTCTCCTTTTATCTATCGTAAGTCTGGTACTAATAATATAAACATGATCGAACGCGTAGATATGCGTTCCGGTTCCTAGTACGTCAGAATAATCTTGAACATCCTGTGAACACATCGTCTGTACGTAAGTACAACCATGACTGACAAAATAGCATTTTATTAAAAAATTACGAAAGTCAGGTCAGACTTCTGTTATTCACATATATTACACGGAAAATGTATTACCACATGACATACGCAATATACATGTGAATATATGGAACAATTAGATAAATCGAAGTTGAAAACTACAGATCCTTCATCCAGTTTGTAACCAACTTTTGCAAACCTATCAAACTTGTCGAAATATTGTTGCCGTTGGCAGTTTATATTACAATATCATCAAACACTTACCTAATGATTAAAAAACAAAGATATACTTACGATTTCTCGGTTTATTTGCCAAATAACACAATAAAAACTCAGAGCAAAGTACGCGGTACAGGTACGAACAAGTTGAATTTTCATTCAATTTTATTTCATAATTTTGATATTGAGTGAATTGTTTTAACGGCTGTTATAGATTTGTTCTATACTTAATTCACTCTTTCCGGCACTTTCACGCTATTATAGGGCTTTACTTTAATGTATTAAGGAGTACTTTCGAGTACAGTTAAAATCGCGCAGATCTACGTCCCGGCATGTGAAGCTTTAAAAAATTGGCGCGCATACCTGCGTTCCGGCATACGAAAGGTTAAGGAATGTACAGTTCAATACATTGAATTATTAGTACTAACAGAATTGTATCCAATGGCGGATATTTCTTGTCGCCGTTCGGCATTCGCGTGGTAAAGTATAATATAATAAAACACTGATATTATAACAATAAAATTTAATCACCAACAAAACAAGCATAAGCAAATTTAATCAACTTCTTCGATAACAGGTCCACTATCGCCTTGACGTGATCGAGAACCCTGCACTCCGTGAAGCTTTTTCATCGAGGGACCGCATTCTCTCACCATCTCCTTCAGTTTCTCTTCATATTCGTCTGCCTCGGCTCTCATATTACTCTCCAACCAACGCAGCATGTCTTCACATTTACGTTTAACTCTATTAGATTCGCCATCACCAAGCTTCTTCCCATATTCCTCCACAGCTTGTTTCACGCCATAAATATACGATTCTAACTTGTTCCTAGCAGTGATTCGCTCCTTCTGCCTTTCGTCTTCTTCTTTAAACTTCTCAGCATCGGAAAGCATTCTATCTATATCTGCCTGGGATAGTCTCCCTTTATCGTTCTTAATTACAATGTTCTTACTTTTTCCTGTACTGTTCTCTTTTGCTGTTACGTTGAGAATTCCGTTGGCGTCTAAATCAAAAGATACGTCGATTTGTGGAACCCCTCTAGGAGCTAGCGGTATACCTGTTAAATCGAAAGTGCCTAATAGGTTATTGTCTTTAGTCATAGCCCTTTCCCCTTCGTAAACCTGAATGGTAACAGCCGGTTGGTTGTCTGAATATGTTGTGAAAGTCTGGGAGTGCTTGCAAGGTATCTTCGCGTTCCGCTCAACGATTTTAGCCATCACTCCACCGGCTGTCTCAATGCCTAACGATAGTGGAGCAACATCCACTAAAAGCACGTCTTTTATCTTTGAATGGCGCTCTCCGCTTAATATAGCAGCTTGCACAGCCGCCCCAAAAGCCACAGCTTCATCTGGGTTTATGGACAAATTCAGCTTCTTACCATTGAAGAAGTTTTGCAACAAACTCTGTATTTTAGGTATGCGGGTTGACCCGCCTACTAAGACTATGTCGTTTATTGAACCTTTGTCTAATTTAGCATCTTTTAACGCCTTCTCCACGGGCTCTAAAGTTACTCTAAATAAGTCAGCATTAAGTTCCTCAAATCGAGCACGAGAGACGCGTGAAAAAAAGTCAATTCCTTCATACAAAGCATCAATTTCTAAAGAGGCTTCAGTGCTAGAAGATAAAGTCCTTTTCGCTCGCTCAGCGGCAGTGCGCAGACGACGAAGCGCTTTAGGATTATTCCTCAAATCTTTCTTATGTTTTCTCTTAAATTCGTCAGCCAGAAAGTTAACTAAGCGACTGTCAAAATCTTCGCCACCAAGATGCGTATCACCAGCTGTTGCTTTGACTTCAAACAGCGATCCTTCATCAATAGTAAGTATAGATACATCGAACGTACCACCTCCAAGGTCAAAAATAAGAACATTTCTCTCACCTTTAAGGTTTTTATCGAGGCCATAAGCTAAGGCTGCTGCTGTGGGTTCATTAATTATTCTAAGGACGTGTAAGCCGGCGATAGCACCGGCATCTTTAGTGGCTTGTCTTTGGGAATCGTTAAAGTAAGCTGGCACAGTAATTACAGCGTCTTTAACAGCAGAACCTATATAAGCCTCGGCTACCTCCTTCATTTTAGTGAGGACCATGCTACTAATCTCTTCAGGGGAAAAAAGTTTGGACTTGCCTTTGTACTCCACCTGAATCTTGGGTTTCCCGCCATCATTAATGACTTTGAAAGGCCAGTGTCTGATGTCTTCTTGGATTTTAGGATCATCGAATTTTCGTCCAATTAAACGCTTGGCGTCAAAAATAGTGTTGCTTGGGTTAAGTGCAACTTGATTTTTCGCTGCGTCTCCTATAAGACGCTCGGAGTCCGTAAACGCTACGTAAGAAGGCGTGGTACGGTTTCCTTGGTCGTTTGCAATAATATCCACATTACCGTGCTGCCAAACACCCACGCATGAATATGTAGTTCCTAAATCTATTCCAACCGCTGGCATTATTTTTGTATTTTCTCCTTTTTGTTCCTTATTTCTTTGTGATTTTGTTTGTCAGTTTCTGTTTATGATAAGTTCAAAATTTGAATCGTTGACATTTACTATGTGCCAGCTCCATGATACTATTTAAAATAAGTAGATATAGTCAGGATTCATTTTCATAAAACTGAATTTTGACCCTCTATATTTTATATATCCATAATTGATATGAAATGCTTTAAAACCATGTACGTCTAAAATATGAAGTGGTTAGAGTGAAATTAAAAAGAATATCGTATGGTTTTTGTCATACTGATAAGGCTGTATAATTCAATTTCCTTTACACAATCTTGATACCTATAAAAAAACTAAATTGTCAAATGTCGACTTGAATTCATATTTTGTAAACAAAACAAGAATTTCGCTAGGAAGAAAATATTTTTTGCATTTTCGTCATAACTTTTTAATTCCTTATTTCGTATGTCACATAATTACGCATTTAAACGAGAAAAAGTTGTCATTACTAAAGCGATAATTTTCATTGCGCACATAACCTACTTGACTTTAACTATTACACATTCGCATGTGCTAAAATAATTAATCATAAAAATAGTAAAATGCGGTACGCGCAGTTAGTTGTCGGTCCTGCAGGCAGTGGAAAGGTAATTATCCACCAGGAGGTATACTTTCATTTCACACAAACTGTGGAGATAAACCAAAGAATCTTCCCCAAACAACATAATATGTTGTTTAGTCATTTTTTACATAATAAATCATATGATTTGTACCTTAGTCAACTGAAAACAGTTATTTTCTTATGCCTTGCCATATAATATAACTATATCTGTCTTGTTACTATTTTGTATGATTTACACTTAATGTTCTATCATTTATAATTCAACAATTTCATCAGAAAGCATCAATAGCACAATTGAAAAAGACGCTTACTTAAGTACGAGGCGGGTAGCTGATTCCTAAACCAAGAAATATATTTATAAAACCCGCCAATATTTTACATTTCAGACCTGCATGTTGTGGCACCAAAAACTATCATACAGTTTCCGATATTAATGTCACAAGATATAGCTAATCCTATTATGGGATCTATTCATGAGTTTCTAAAATATATTTAATTAATGTGATAATTATAATTTTCAGTCCACCTACTGCTCAACAATAGTAAAACATGCTGCTGACTCTAAAAGGATAATAGAAGTTGTTAACCTGGACCCGGCAGCTGAGCACTTTGACTATGAGCCGCTGGTGGACATTAGGGAGCTGATACACCTAGACGATGCAATGGAAGATGAGGAGCTGCAGTTTGGACCCAATGGCGGACTTGTGTTCTGTATTGAGTGAGTATTTAATTATCTTAAACTAAAGAAAGAAAGTAAAGCTATGATGGGCAGTTGCCCAGAACCAGTAAATTATGGTATTATACTTGGGTATTGTTTATTGGTATAAAAATTAGAGAAATTA
The DNA here is from genome assembly GCA_949752805.1 of Deilephila elpenor. Lineage (NCBI taxonomy): Eukaryota > Metazoa > Arthropoda > Insecta > Lepidoptera > Sphingidae > Deilephila > Deilephila elpenor. Next base: position 11,132,182 of record OX457115.1, read on the forward strand.
TATTTTAAAAATAAGTCAGAACAAGTTTTAAGATGCTATATTTCTTTTGCTTTCTTCTATTAGTTAAACATCTCAAGATAGTCTCTAAAATGAATATACATAGTAACAACAGGAAAATCTTTCTACTAAAAACTAGTAGATAAAAATAATAAAACCTTAAATAATGTAATTTTCAGAACCCTGCTAGAGAACTGTGACTGGCTGGAAGAACAGTTAGGAGATGTTGATGACGACTACATTCTATTCGACTGTCCTGGGCAGATAGAGTTGTACACACACCTGCCCGTGATGAGGAGGCTCGTGGACCAGCTCCAAAAGTGGAACTTCAGGATATGTGTGGTGTTCATGGTGGACTCGCAGTTCATGATTGATGGAGCTAAGTTTTTGTCAGGTTGGTTTTGGATTTGACAAGCAAGTTAAAAGAATGGGTGTTAAATATTATTCCGTGATAGTAATAAATAACAAGTTACAGTAATGTACCCGCATGATTTCCTATATATCTATACGCGGGATTATATTTATATTTTAACCCAGTCACACCGCGAGTTAATTACGCGCCAATTTTTCCACCTGCTATTGGTTATTTCGTGTGCGTCACCTACGTAAATACTGATTGCCATCAATTAGACATGTCTACAGTTTTGTACAATATTATAGATAATCACGTAATCACATTGAGGACTTTGTCAAGTGTAATGAAATATAACATAACGAGGATAACATGAATTATAAAAAACAAATTGTTTCCTATTTTCAGGCACAATGGCGGCACTCAGTGTGATGGTAAATTTGGAGCTGCCTCATGTAAATATACTAACGAAGATGGACCTTCTTACTAAGACAGCAAGAAATCACATCGACAGGTATATATTATTCTCACCCCGTATAGTACTGATTTAAGTAAAACGATTTAATATTCGACTCTCTGGACGGTATTATGCTTACCATCAGGTGTATAGTCACTTTGTCGGAGCAGTTTAAAAAATACTACTAGCGCCCTGAGCAAGATTGGTAGGGCACCGTGAGTAAGACTGCTGTAAAGTCCTACAATTACCATTAAAACCCGTGCAAAAAAATCATAAAACTGGGCTTATGTCGCTCTTTCAATTCTGGCGCCGTGGAGGCGGGGCGGTCGCCCGGTGGCGCCATACCTAATGCTGCTTCTGTCTTAACGTCCTTCGTTCGATCTGTTGTCATTAATAAAAAAATATTTCGGAACTGGGTAGATACAACAATATTTTTGTTGAGTGGCGCGTAAAGTCCCTGACACGGCTTAATGTCCATGATTTACTTTTAATTTATAGATTGATTAAAAAAAACCTCTAAAATTGGTATCCTGAAATATTGGATATAATTTACTGGACAGTAAATTTCTCAATGAAGGTGTGCGTAGGAAATAGATGCAAACGCCGTGAATCGAAGTTCACGCATACGAAATACATTTCATCTAACTTACCGAAATCTCGCAGACACTGGAAACAAAAACATAAAGCACTACACATTACACAACACTTGACACACTAGACAAACCACAACACAACACGAAATTATACACTATCCCGCCCACACATCACTGCAACTCCTGTAAGTCCAGATCAACAGCACGCAACAAGTTCACACCGAACACCACAGCCGAAAACTGAAGCTGCCGGAATTTCAAAAAGACATTAGCTTTACTTTATATACGCGAAAATTTTAACGCGGCGCGGTGGCAGAGCCCGTGCCATGCATACGGAAGCTAACACGAGAATCACAACAGAGTACAGATGCAATGAAAACACAAACTAAGACAAATCTACCCTCACTTGTATTAAATTAGCGAAAAAAACTCAACTATAAAAATTAATTGAAATTACAACTAAGCTTTACAAACGAATTGTTGTTATTTACTTATAAAAGTAATGCGTTGCCGGATATTTTTTTGATATAATGCCGCCAAAGGAACAAAAGGTTCAATTGAGCGGAAGTGACTTGCAGTGGCGGCGGAAGATCAAAGTTTTATGAACACGAGATACATTTTGCGATGCTGCTTTATAGCGCAAGAAAACTATTGCAGTCTTATTACAGACACTTAGCTATAATTTTATTAAAATCTTTATCGGTCATGGCTCATGGTTTATAATAGTCCCAAAGTATTTAGTTTTGAAGCGCGCAGTACTGCGCGGCTCCGGAAATGCTTGGCTTCTTTCGTTTTTACTATGTCCAGTAATAACTTTCATCTGCTGAGGTTGATAAATAATAATTATTTTCTTTTTATTTAATTTGAAGCTATGGAATATTAATGTAATAACTGATTTCAATGTTTTATTCCCGTTCTTTTCTGGCGAAAACATCCTTGTGAACTGGGTGGTAGAGAAAAAAAAGTAGCCGAATCTAAATTATGTATAACATTTTAAAGATAGAACAAAGTATTTTCATTTTCCATTATTTATATTCTCTTTTCAGTTACTTAGATCCAGATCCTCACATTCTGCTCACAGACATGAGAAATGCGAAATCAAAATGGCACGAAAAATACGCAAAACTTACAGAGGCCATTGGTCAAGTCATAGAGAACTTCAGCCTGGTGCGGTTCTACCCGCTCAACATCAAGGACGAGGAGAGCATAGACAACATCCTGCTCACCATAGACAACATCATACAATACGGAGAGGACGCTGATGTCAAGATAAAGGACTTTGATGAACCGGACCCTGAAGAAGATGGTGGCGAATAAATATTTTTTTTGTAATGATACTTTCTTTTTATTTAACGAATTTGCTTTACACTGCGCATACCCCATCAGACACACATTAATGTACCATTTTAATTATAACTTCTTTAGATCTATGAAATAAGCGACTACATAGCCATATGTTAAGTATACCCCACCAATGAGTATGGATGAACAAAAAAAAATGGCATTTCAATATAATTAACTTTATTCCACAAACATAAAACTTCCTACTACCGTGTATATTTAAAATACATTATACTAAATAACACTCGATGGCTCAACTCTGAGAGTAACAAACAAATAGTTTAAATGCAAGACTAAAGCCTAAATTCCTTTTAAACATAGAAAAGGCCCATGCTTAGCACTGGGACGTCCGTAATATAATGGTTGACATTTTTATTGTTCAACTGTTATTTCCAATAATCAAATGATTTGCCATAAGATTGATTGGATCTACATCACAATATGAGGGTTGTGGATCAAATTGTCAGTCTAGATACATACTTAATAATAAACTAAGTTATGAAGTAAAATTATGTTTTACAGTCTAAATAAGTTAACATTGTACCCTGGTGGTACAAGACAGGTGGAGATGATTTTACATTCGTAATATTCATACATTACTCTCAGAAGTTGAGGTACAATATCACTAAAATACAATACTTTGCAGTGAGCTAAAGGCTTACAAAGCCTTAAGAAACCCCTAATAATAGAGAAATGCATTGGTATTGTTGCAAATATTTACAATTACTTTCTTTCATTGACATTCAGCTGAATTATTTTTATGGTTATTTAAAGATAACAATAACATGACTATAAAGCATATTTTACAATGAAAAAAATTATCCAGGTTAAAATGTTTACATTCACACAAAAATCGTACAAGTTTTACACATTTTATTTCATCCGAAAATTCAAAATTATCTTATTAAATTATGCCATCCGACAATTTTGACGCATTTCATAACATTTATGAAAACAAAACAATGTGTGCGTATGCCCCAGTCAACGTATCAATTTAGTCATTATTTTCGTTCATATCTTTACATTACACAGAACCTTGCCTTCACAACACCTAGTCACAATAATACACAACATTCAAAAATATTTATCAATTCTATTGCAATATTCTTTCTTAGCCATTATCATAACACACTATCACTAATTTAGAAGAGGCAAATCACAATTACGTTAACATTTGCATAATATAATCTGTTACATGTGTATACATAACTATACTTGTATATAATATGCTATATTATATTAAGCGTCATAGTTATATCATTGCGTTGTATTGCTCACTAAATTTACAATTTTTGGAAACCATACTTTGTTTAGCCAATAAGCGGCTAGGCTGGACATATGTCTCCTTATTGTTTGAATTTAAAGCCCCATTTACAAGGTGAGTTTCTGGCCTCGAAGATACGATTATCGTCAGGATGTAAAAAAGTTGCATAATGTAAAAATTTATCACAACACGATAATCTATGGCGGTTATGTCATGCGATCATCGCATACGATTCTCGCCGCGAGAAACTCTCCCGGTGTAAATGGCGCTCTAGACATATCCATTCTAGTTTTTAGTCATTCAATTGTTTTTATAATGCGAGGATTTAATTCCATAAGCATATTGCCCTAAAGGCTATCATTCTTGAACCTTTCTATAGACCTTTAAATGGGGCCTTCCCTATACGGTTTCCCCCTTCCGGCTTCGCTTGGAGTTCCGGAAAGGAACTCACAAAATCCAGCTATTAATTCCTATTTCTTATTAAATCTTAATATCATACAACAATATAAAATAGATGTAGAACTACGAATATTGCTCCGTTCGCATCACATAAATTTGAACTATATTATACAGGGTTAGGTTACTGTGAAATTTTTGACACATTCAAGGAATTAAGGGCCGAATTTTTGTGCTTTATATTATGTTAAATATTTGAGAAATGAGGCGCAAAGATATCTGCATATAGTTTTAGCATTTTTACAGACATAATATACTTTATTTACATAATATTCTTATATAATGGTTTTTTTAGATTTACGCGAATGTTACACATTGAAATAAAACTATTTTATACGGATTTTATCGCGATTTGGTTTAATTTTTACATTTTTTTAACTCCCCGACGTCCGCCCCGTGACCACGAAAGCTGTAAAGTAATCGAAACGTCGAGAAGTTAAAAAATGTAAAAATTAAACCAAATCGCGATAAAATCCGTATAAAATAGTTTTATTTCAATATTCTTATATGTAAACGCTATCACGTGACGTCTAACAGCTATTGCTTATCGTTCTCTTTATTTACATTCATACTTGTACATTCAAATTATTTATTCCGTCCAATATCACTATTTTTTTTTTTTCATTTTACCTAGATTATGTGAAAATAATTAGAGTTTAATTAAACTCAAAAGGCATTTCTGGAAAATATTATGCATGTATAATGCATCACCAAAAAATCACACACAACTTGGACAGAAAATTATTTTCTGTAAATCTGTCTTGAAAAAATAGAAACATTTGTTTAATTATATTCAAGGTACATATAAAGGCCCCTGCATCAATAAAAGTCAGTTCACATTGGAACTTCGCTACACAAAGCATCAATATATTATATGAACTATATATTTTATCTGGGCAGTATACTTTTATAATGGTCTAGCCTTAAAATACAGCAATAAAAATAAATATTATTATACTTTTCTTACAAATACTCATATTAGTCATAATCGTGTTTACGAGCGTTTACCGCATAACTTATTTAGGAACTGGACATTGTCCTACAACACATATTGTGGTCATCTCATTACATTTACGTACAGCACATTCAAGATACCAAATTATAAATGTAATTAAAATACCTTCCCCTCAAATAAATATTTTTATCCGACCTTATAATTAAGTCCAATATAATAGAGATGATTTAAATCTGGGTAGATGTTTAGATTTATATTTTTGTATCTTGGGCATGGCATAGGCAAAATGTTTTGGCATTAGCTTTACAAAATTGACTGCTCTAGAAAGGGACCGAATGATGCAGCAGTGTGTATCTGAAGAATGAAACTTACTATTTTATTATCTCATTCAAAATCAGTGACTCCACGAAAATTCTACAGTAATATTCATAAGTCTCAGGTAGTTTCTCTCTCTTACATTTTTTCATCTTATTTACTTCAAAACTGTATATGAAACAGTTCTATCTCCATAGCTTTTAATTTTAAATGTCTTAAATTATACATCATCAATATATTCCATTATTCAAATAAAAAAGGCACTAATAGTTCAAAGCAATAAATGTGATATTATTAACAAATGACAATAGGAAGATTGATTACATAAAAGTAGACAATTCAAATGTACACATATTATATTCTTAGTTAACTATCACTTACTTCAACAGGGAAAACATAATGGAGAAACCTGCATACCTAAGATTTCTCCACAAAACTTCACTTTGAAAATTCTTGGAAATTTATCAACCAGAATTAGGACAGGTTACTTCTCGTAATAATATAGGATACCTGTGGCTTGTAGTGGTAGATATATTATGGAGTAGTGAGAAGCACAGTGTGAAAAGATTACGCAAAAATAAAAACAAACTAAATTCGCCACTGAAAGGAGTAATAAAAGTAACATATCAATGACTCCCAAAGGGGTCACATTCATATAGTTCACTCCCGAGTTATTTATTATACTGGATGTACGAATAAAATTATAAATATTATGAAGTACGTAGGAATAGAAAACGAAATGATACAGTTGGACATATGGGGCAAATCTAAACAAGTATTAAATTCACTAAGTAATTTGCTACCTAATCCAAACTGTTAATCACAGAAATTAAATATATGATAGAATTTAAGAATGTGGCGAATTTAGTAAGTAATTTTTATTTAGATAGCCTCCGTGGCGTAGTTAGTTAGACGCCGACTATGAAACAAGAGGCTGCGGGTATGATCCCCGTACCGAGACAAATCTTTGTGAGGCTCACATTCACAAGTACTTGTGTCTGGGTTGTGAGATCGAAAAGAATCGTAGTTTTTGATACCACACACGACTTAATTAATCTTAATGTGGGAGCAGGACTATGTATGTGACTGTTGGGTGTATTTATTTATCTACCCTATCTCAACTCTGCAGACATTACTGACCATTAGCATAATAGATACACTTGGTGGATTATAAGAGGTCTTGGTCGTCACTGTCGTGCGCGGCGAGGTGGTCGGTGATGCAGAACACGTACATGAGGCAGCCGAACTGCAGCAGCGCGCCGTGCGGCACCAGCGCCGAGCCCTCCCACGCGCCCGCCGCGCCGCCCGCCGCCGCGCACGCGCACCCGCCCGCCTGCACCGCCCTGCCAGTACATCTACTTTAATACTAGCCTTGGATTCATTACTAAGGGTGAGCACACGATACAATTTAAAAACAATTATTTGTAATATGATGGACTATATGGCCTAACCCCTCTCAATTGTACTCTCGATTGTACAGGAGGCTTGTGCCCTGCAGTGGGACATAGCTATATTTATTCTAGCACGGCATAGTGACTGCATTGGTAGTAAGTGCTAATGCCGTCCAGATAGAGTATCGAATGGTATCAGACTGTAGTCTCATAACATTCGATACATTCATGGCGACCGCTGAGATGCTTCTTCACGCTACGGCGGAAGGACCCAGTATTATAGGAAGGAGGGAACACGAATGTCATAGGGTCCTAAATTTAACACTAATAAGAGGTTAAATAAGTTGTAATACACTAACTTGAGTGCCCTATCGTTCTTGGGCGGGTGTGTCCTATTGATAAGTTCTCTCAACGCGGCAGCGCGGCGCTCCGCGTCGTCAGCGGCGTCCGAACCATCCACGTTATGCGGGGGACCATCTCCGGGCGCGGATAGGGAGGCGTCGCACGTGTACACGACTCCGTTTACGCGAGTACCGTACTCTGAGTAGTTGATCAGCTCGAAGTGTCCGCTCACCTGTGACAAATAAATAATTAAAACTTCGTAATTGCAACTAATCTTTCAATTACCCTAATTTCATTCACACCAGCAAATTACATTTTCCTGGAGTAATGTTTCCATGTGAATATTGTCACTGCCAGTTCGTCGATTTTATTTCTATTACAAGTTATGAAATATTCTAATATTCATATTCTATTAGGGTCCTTTCCTTCTTCCCCCATTTTTCCTTTTCTCCCCCACATTTGTAGACCAGCAACGCCAGATCGACTCAGATATTGTGAATTTATACGCACCTCATCCATAAATATAACAGCATGGTTCCTAGACACGCGACGGCACTGCGAGGCGTCGAGGCGCACGTCGCAGCCGCTGTCGGCGCCCACCCATAGTGATGATAAGCGCATTGGTATGGGGCGACCCAGCCCGTCGCCTAGCCCGTTCCTGTAACGCATTTATAGTTAACTAGCTATTGTGGTTGTTTGTGTGGTTTAATTTATTATTAATTTATTTAGTTTATTGGCTTACTGAATTACAGATGATTTTTTAGCTTTATTCAAAATTGTGAAAATTACATTATTGTTCTTTCAATACGAAAAATCTAAAATTTTAGTACTTCCATATTATAATATTTTACCATTGCTTCTCCTCCACAAATGATCCTTAAGAAAAGATCTTGTAATTTTCGTTATTTTTTCATGAAAAGTAGTTATGATTTTAATGTTCAAGTTCCTTTTAAAAATACCGAAAATACATAAGCTGGAACTGATATACGGCACACTTGCATGTTTCACTATGACAGGCTTTGCGGCATTGCGTTTTGATGATTGTATCTCAATGGTCAATGACTTAATTTCACGTAATTTACTTGAATACATACTTGGCAGGTCTCTTGACAGCACAGAGCGCCGCCCTGACCGCGGCATCAGCGAGCGTATTCCGCGGGTGCGCTCGTTGGTGCGCGTGCGCCGGCTCGCTCTGCCGCGGCGGCGCGCCCAGCACCAGCGCGGCGATGCGCTCTCTGTCGGCGCGGGACAGCAGCTGCGACGGCAGCGCCACGTGGCGGAAGCCGTGGCGGGCGAGCCGCGCGCGGTCCACGCCGCGCCGCACCGCGCGCGCCGCCGCCGCCGACAGCCGCACGCGCCGCCACCGACCCACCGCCTGCTCGCCCCACGCCACCTGACGAGTCACACATACATGATACACACATTCCACTCGTATTCATAACAACTGCTATCACCTTGTGTACACTTACGGCCTTATTCCATTATTAAAACCCATTTTAGTTATCGAATGTTTTGTCTCTTTCGCTCAAACTGAATTCTAAAGTCGTTCGAAAGGGACAAAACATTCGATAACTAAAATAAATTCAATCTGTCTATGAATAAGGCTGTAAATCAATAAATACTATTACAATAAATCAACACATAAATCCCTCCTCACCTGCTGTAACCTCTGCCAGGCCAGCAACTTGACCAGTCCCTCATCCAGCTTCTTCAGCTGCTCATCAGCCACCGCCAGCAGCTCCTCGACCTGTCCATCGGGGCGGAACTCCAGCCTCTCACTGCGGCCTCGTTTGCGTGGACTACACTCCTCGCTCATCTTGCGCCGCTTCACTGCTGGCGTGTGGTACTCGTAGTCGTCGTCCGACATCTCGCTTGATGACTCCGACGCTGATTCCACCTGGATTGAAAGATATTTTTATACGCTGTTGGTATAATAACCATTTTGACAGCCTCCGTGACGCAGTTGGTTAGACGCTGAGAAATGAAAGACCGCGGGTTCGATCCCCGTAGCGAGACAAATATTTGTATGAACCACAAGTACTTGTATCAGGTCTGGATGTTTGTGAGACCGATATGTCTCTCGTAGTTTATGATATGATAAAAATGATAATCAATAAACTATGCACAGCATAATATCTATGGAAATAATGCAACTTTTTTTATGATAACCACACACATATTACATCTAATAAAACAACAGATGTATGAGCCCCTATTAACATGAAAAATATTGATAGGGTAACAAGTGGGTATGAGATTAAATAAATAAAAATAAATACACCCAATAGTCCTGTACATAGTCCTGACCCCACACTAAGATCAAGTTTTGTGTCATGGGAACTACGAGAGACTGTTCATTCTCACAACACCCAGACCCGAAACAAATATCTGTAGTTCACACAAACATTTGTCTCGGTGTGGGGATCGATTGTTGCGACAATACTATTTACCTTTGGTGAGGGAGGTTGTTCCATATGCTCCTCCTTGGCCCCGCACTCTCCTTCGTTGGTGTAAGTGGGACACTCCATGTTCATGCATATTGTGTACTTGGGTCCGTCTTCATCTTCCTCGTATACGCCACTTTGTTTCAGATTTCTCAGTACTATAAAAAATGAGGGTTATATTCACCATTCATTTTACATAGGATAAGGTTGTGAAGACTACCATAGTCTGCCTGACCATGGGACCTAAATGTGCGACAGACCATGCAACCTCGGTATCTGCTGCGTACATCAATAAAAACTGTTAACATAGTGCGAGTGCGTGTACACGTGCGTGCGTATGTGTGCGTGCGTGTGCGTGCGTACAACGTACCATTCTTGCAGCGCACGTACTCGCGGCGGCTAGGCAGCAGCGGCGGCGGGTGCTGGTAGTGGTGGCGCACCATGTCCGGCACCACCACGCGCTCGCGACACCCCACCGCCACCTTCATCCTGCGACAATAATACTTCTTTACAAACGTACATTAACTAACTACAGCATCCGATAATATTTCATGTTGAAAAATAAACATTTCGATAGCCTCTGTGGTGCAGCTGGGTACAAAACGATCCCTGCAGCGAGATAAATATTTGTATGACACAAATATTCTGTGCATTTCCGTATTACTGGATTTGTTTCCTCGATCGAGCAAACTCACAATGACTTAATTCAGAAACTTTTATTATTCCAGAGTGAATAACCTCTCAAAACATTGCGTAAAATAGTCGAAGTTAAATCATTCTGCAAATATATGTACATATTACATACAATACATGTTGCACTATTGTTGCATTATTAATTGCACATATTTATTGTACTGTACCTGAAAGCTGGTCGAGCCTTTCTCGCGCGCCTGATAAAGTCAATCTTTATAGCGTGTTGATCGACGGGCCCCGAGAACTTGTCCCACAGAGCCACGCGTTCAGTCGCCGATATTGAGTTCACCAGCTTCCAATCCTGTTACAAACACCAAACAATAATTAAGAGTATTAGTTATTATTTGTTGTAATATTCACGTTTATTTAATGAAATAGAAGTTATAAATTTTCTTTTTAATGCCACACACTATGAGTGAATTGGGTAGTCAAATAAACTGTTTACATAGGGAAAGGGCAAAAAATAATTTATTCCTTCATATCTGTTACAATATTGTATTGTAAAATTTTAATGTTATGGTGTCGTTAGTAATGTGAAAAAAATAAAATGATGTTCAAATTGCTTCTTAAATTTCCAAAACCTTAGTAATAGCAGGGATGTTTAAGTATTACGGCTTAAATGATGTAAGGTGTTTTTTACTTACAATATACTGTTCTACATGGTTAGGGCACATCCATCTTCCTGTTGGTAAGGCTGTCAGTGGTGGGTCCAAACAATCCTGCAATTAAATGAAGGAATAAAATACGTTTACTTTTGCAACCTGTAGAATTCAGTACATTCTAGATTGAATACTCCAGGGGACTATTATCTATCCGAGGGAAAACCCAATAGTCCCCAGTCAATCTGCCAGTGTCACTGGCTCTCCAACTAAACACGCTTGCGTTTTTGGAAATCGAAATAGGTCGGATGGCTAATATCTTTCGGTGGCCATTCCACAGATCTGGAATGCGCGGTGCTAGAAGCATCCTGGTCTTGGCCTTTGTGATTTCGTGGCGCAATAGATTGACTGGTTGCACGGTTAGTGCTTAACGAGTTTTGGTGTTTCAGTCAGAGTACAGTATGGTTGGGTGTGGTTACCTGGTGGAAGAGCAGCGGGCAGTAGTCGCACTGCAGCAGCGGCGCTTGCTTGCACGTGGCGCCGCACGCGTAGCAACTCTTGGCGGGGAGCGGTACACAGCCCCAAGCATCCACCGTTACTAGAGATGCGTTGCCGTTCTTACTGCCTTCTATAAAACATTATGTTTGTATCATAGTATTGTACTGTTAAACAAAGGTACCACAACTAATCTGAACTAACTGGAATACATACATAGATAAAACAGGACAATTTGAAGATGATATGGCAGGATCAAACAAGATTCTTCGTCTATGCCTACATCTATGGGGTACTGATTCACTTTTAAAATACTAAATTTAATTTTAATATCAACACTAAATAATATTATGTCCAGTAAGTTACACATGTTATTTTTAATGCTAACTAGGACTTACTAGAATTAAACATCAACTAAAATAGGTTTTACATATTATGTCTATGAATAAGGCCTATTGAATTTATAATCACCTTTCTCAGTCCCAGGGAATATGCAAGGTATCCTCATCTCCCTAGGGAGTTCAAACTGCCGTGGGTTCATGATCTTAGCTGCATTCACCAGGATCTCCATTGGAGTCAGCTCTTTCTCCTCTTTGTCTTTTTCCTTCTCCTTCTCTCTCTCCTGTTCCGGTTCTTTCTTAATTTCTTCTTCTTCATCTTTGCTTTTCTTTTTGGAGTTGGTTCGATTGTTTCGTAGCAATCTGGTGAAAGTTAAGTAATTTTTTAACTCATTCGCTAAGAAAACATTCTGAAGGTATTAATGTGTAATAGTTTCTTAGATTTACGCGAATGTTACACATTGAAATAAAACTAATTTTACGGATTTTATCGCAGGTTCGGTTTAAATTATACATTTATTAATTTCCCTATTTTTCGCTCACTTTGTAGCTTTCATGGGGTGGACTGAGGTATTAGTCATCTGCTCAGTGAATGTTACAAAAGCTCATTTAACAATTATTCAAATTATAAAGTAAGTTTAAAAGTTAATTATAAATAATTTTATTTCAATGGTATTATTGTTGCCAGTCAATTGGACAGTTGTTGAATTTAGTAATTGATAGAGGTTGGGTATGTTGATAAGGATTATTATGTGTAATCTTTTGTACAACAGTTATTTTTATTTAATAAATTGACTATGCCCTTGAATGAAGGAAACCTATTTAGCCATTAATATGGTCATTTAATGCTAAAATATGTCTGCACTACAAACACAAACAATATTAACCCGATTAACATTTACTATAATGCTTACCTAGACTTCTTCTCACTATCAGATTTACAGTCAGCTGGGGACTGTGCCCTGCTACTCCTAGAACTCGCAGGCTTGTTGTCATCAGAAGCGCGACACTCACGACACAACCACAGACCAGCTGGGATGTCATTCTCGTCTAACGGTGGATCACTGTAACATTTTCACATTCATGTTAAGATAATAAAGCAAGTTTTGTAAGGAATTAACATGTCACAAATGCGATATTTGCAATTAACAATTTGATAGAAAGTTATATGGATAGATTGGTCATACGGTTGGGCTTAGATAATCCGAACTCATTGTAGTCCATGGTATCCATGGTAATCCACTTCCCTTCTTTGTGGGGAAATTTGTTGTGCTGATCAAAGAATATTTCAAACCATTGATAAATTGTACTACAATTTTAATATTTGAACAATTGTAATACCAGCTACTGCCTATGTTGTTTTCGATAACTCAATTTCTATGTTACATATTATCTTCCCATTCAAACTAACATTTTATTTTAAATATAATCCTATACTAAATTATATGGTGTGCTACCAGTGCATTTGGGAGCCTATTCAACTGAAAATAAAATGTTTTTAATAGAATCAATTAGATATAAAACTCATTTAATAGTTTGTGTTCGCTAAATAAAAACATGATTTATGTATTCTAGATCCATATTTAAATACATCAATATCATAATTAAGTACTATTGTACTACAATAAAAACGAAGAGCATTATCTTGTGCTTATATAATAATGTAAACAAATGAATTATTGCTAATATACCTATGTTTGTTTCCATAAAGTTACTCACTAGCAACCGAGATGAAAGCTGGCGGGGCAGCGGTCGCAGCAGATGAGATCTCCGCCCTCGCCACACGCGTCGCAGGAATCGTGGTTGTGCCCCTTTCCAGGCCTCTTGTAGTAAGGATGCTGGGGCTTTTTAGGCTTCTGAGAATTCAAGTCCTCGTCCGGCGGCTTTATTAACGCCTTTATAAGCTATAAAACATACACACAAGCTCGTCAGTACGATAATGTGCACACAGGGCCCTGCTACCATAACCCAGCATAAAATGGCGCCACGGGCCAAACATTACTGGCCGATACAAATGAACAAATAACTCTCTAAACTCATCTCACCGGCATCAAGCCACCCGAAGTGTCCAAATCGTAGCCGACGTTAGACATTTTAACACTTTTAAATAACTAAAACTACTATTTTTAAACTAAAAAAACTTCAAATAAGTAAGCACAAAAAAGTGGAAACAAAGTTGGTTAATAGTTATTTAAACCACTTTTACACGGGTTTACGGACACATTATCTACAAAGGATATATTGCACTGTTAAAATTATTAAATTTCAGCGTGATTTGAGGATTATCAAAGCCAAAATTAATTTAAATAATTTGAACAGAACGGGGTACCGATACAAGCAAGACCGATTTACGACAAAAATGGCCGCTAGATGTCGAGTTTCCAATTAGTAGTAAAAGTTAGTATTTCTAGCATAGTATAAAGTGTCAACTAAAGAATTTTCATATGAATAGCGAAGTTATTATTACTCTGTATGCTATTAATACATTTTATATGTTCCCAAATATTTCGTTATGGAACAGAATAACTGTCAACAGTATTGAAACGATTTGACAATTGGCAATAGGCTAACCAAAAAAAAAAACATGCTGTTTTTATACTATTTTTAGTACATTAAAATAAATATTCAAATAAAAATATTTTTTTTTTATTATTCACACACAAACCAATGTGGTGACACAAACCAATGTGGTGACACATTGGTTTGTTACGTAGTTATTATCAACACCAAAATAAAACAAAATATTAGTATTAAATGTGTGATTTGTGAATAATATATATATTTTTTTAATTTTAGACAAAATAATTAATAATTATTATGTAACTCGCAAAATTATTATTTTTTCATTCATATAAAGTAGACTACCCCAATACGTAAACAATAATAATAGTAACTCTACTCCTCTTCCTTGTGTCGATTTCCCAATGCTGGGGTTCGTGATTCATCAGGGAAATAATACTTCGCACACGATGTTTTGGTCTGGCTTAAACACACTCAACACTGAAATTAATTTATTTATGGATCTTATATACCAGAGCGTGGTGGATGGCCTGTTGTTAACGAACCAGACGAGGCTGCCTACATGTTCACACCTGGTGGTTGCGGATTCAAATCCCAAGGCACATCTCTGAATTTTTGAAGTCATGTGTCTATTGATAGTCAATCACCACGCACTTTAACGGCGAAGGAAAACATCGTGAGGAAACCTGCTGACGGTAATGATTTGCAACAATTTCTGTGGGTATGTAATGTTCGCAGATTCGCACAAGGCCAGCATGGTGGACTATGAAATTAAATTAAATTCGTTTATTGGTCATGTAGACAATGAAATAACTCTTATGACAAGTGGACACTTAAAGTAATTACACCTAACCATTGAGCTAATATTATTTTCTACCGTAAAATATTATAGAATAATCTTGGAGTATTTGTAATTATTATAGAAGGATTTACTATTTTATGTTTTTTTCTCAAGGAAATACATTATTTACGTTAATCAATGTCTACATGGACAATAAGTTATGCGTATTAAATTAAAACAACGCGTAGCGATTTAACTTACCACCAGATCCAACGCTGTCTGAAAAGACACGGCGAAACAAACTTAGTGGGCTTGCATTACCACTGAAACTTCTATATACGCGACTCGACACGACCCAGTTTTGAGTATATCCCGGGGAATAAGACTCAGTAGACTATGCTTTGGGATACAGAAGAAGCCTGTACCCTGCTGTGGGCTTTTTATGGGCTTACACAGATCTATAGATACAAGGGAAATACCCTCAAGTTTGAAACTAAGAATAATGATTATGGATTTTTAATGTTTAACATAAAGCAGTTAAAGCAGACTTTTAGTTACTGACTAGACTTTTAGACTGCCTCGGTGGCGTGGTTGTATTGCGGTACGACTACAAAGCTGAGGTCTCGGGTTCGAATCCCAGGTCGGGCAAAGTGATATTGGATTTTTCTGTTCATTATCAGCCCGGAGTCAGGAATTTGTGCCCGATATGGCGATAGGCTCGCCCCCTATCACATCATGGGACGGAACATGCAAGGCGAAATGTGGGTGTCCTAGTGGCGCCTCTTATTATTATTGCGTAAGAAAGAACATTTCAAATGTGTTCGCAATTGGACTCTAGCCTAAATGCTAACCAGAAATGGACAATAAAAAACATTTGAAAAGAACTAATACATGATGAATCAGACTATCATCTCATTATTTTTGTACAATTTTCATTTTCTTGTTAAATATTATTATGTATTTTGCACTTATTATGTATTCAAATATGATTGATGAATGTAGAATTGAAGAAATTTTCTTTGCTAACAATATCAATATAACCATACAGTAATAACATAAAAACCTATTAAATTGAACTTATATAATATATTGGGCAAGCTAGCAAAACAGTTTTTGATTTTATAATTTAATTTTTAAATATTTCTATTAATAAAGTTATTATCTTGTCGAAATCTACCATAAATAGTAGTTTCACTTCGGTCGTGGGTAGAATACAGAAGTAATTAATGACAAAAAGCTGGCAACGGAAGCTGCCATGTCTATGACGTCATGGGCGGAGTTTAGTTGAAGATCGAATTCGGATTCGGTTGGCGGGCGCGGCCATCTTGGTGAATTAGTGACCTGGCGATTCGGTTTTAGTTAGTGAAAAATCATTTGTCATCCACAATGTCGGAAAGGGAAGATAATGTGTATAAAGCTAAGTTAGCCGAGCAGGCTGAGCGTTATGACGGTAAGTACATATTTTTTAATATATCGCCTCTATTAGGACGAAAATTCCATCATATTTTCGCCGACAGTTGAAAGACGATTTAGTGATAGTTTGAAAAAAATATATGCAACGATATTCCATGTGACTCTCATTTGGTCGTTTTCGTTAGAAAATAGGGTGTAATACATTCAAATTTCGTTCTTTTATTACCTTCCGAGCAAATCAATGTTACTCGTTAGGCTTGGTCAGCGATCGATGCGTCATCCGCCGGTGGGATGTCCTTTACATTTTTTACTATGATAAAGCTAATGAAAACGTTTGAAAAACGTACAAAAACCTTCACGGTCCACTAATAAGTATGTTTTCAGTCGCTAAAAGCAAAGACTACGTCTGTATTGCAAGTAAAATTGTATCGTTCGAGAAAAAAATTATGTGCAATTTTTCCCATCCCAGGGTAATAGAATCGCGATCGATGTCATTGAATTCGGTCATGCATGTCGCGCCTTGGACAAATAACTCGTTTGGAGGCTGCGGAATGTTCTGGTAGTATTAGACGACGCAATTTTACGTCGCCTCAGATTTCACCCATTGTTTCGTGATATCGGAAGCACGGGAACTCACCTTCTGACATAGTGGCGAGATTTAGAATAATGTGGTCATTGTGAGAGCTCGTGGTAGAGTCAGGTGTGAGCGCACATCGCTTTTCACCTCATTATTAAATGAAATTAAGCGACCGGGCGGCGGTTCATTGACCTTTATTAGAATTATCGTCTGAGACTATCTCTGCTGGGGGAAGTATCGTAAATCTTATCAACTAAACGCCCGGCCGCCGTATTAACAACGAACATTTTTTGTGCGAACCATAACTGTCAAATTTCAAGGATTTTTATCGATTGCAATAGTATCAATATCTGCACAGTTGACATATTTATTATCTCCCTCTGACGCTTTACAAACGATTTGCGTGAAATGAGACGGCATATACTATGTTGGTTTGTCGTATCACTTGTATGGGCCCTGTTGATGTCCCAAAAGTGAGAATCGCGTAAAATTTTTGACCACATGGTTACAATCGTTAATATTCGTAAAAAATCGAGAACATGTGCACTTGGCCACACCCTTTTCTGTCTGATTCAACATTTTTCAAGTTCCATGCCCTATCCAACTGACAAAGAATGCATTACAAGCAGTTTAACACACTTATCACTTGATGAACTTTTCAGTTTAACTCCACATAAGTTGTAAATATGTAACTGAAGAAATAACCTCTTTTATGAAAGAATATAATATTGATCAGGTAGTTTTATTTTATTTTAGTATCCTAACAGCCAAATAATGTAGGCATTGTGGTTGTTGGAGCAAAAAACATCTAAGTGAAATTAGTGCACAGTTAGAAAGAAAAATTGCCTTGAAAGAGTTTTTGTGGCATGTCTGGGGGCATTGAGGCTGTGCTCATTCAAAGATTTAAATATAAATTGATATTTCATTTATATTGTTTAGTAATGCTGACATATAGGAAATTGACTAACTCTTTCAAAAAGCCTTTTTACCCCGATTTATTATGTTTAGTGAAATTTGATATTTTTTACTACTGTTGACCATGTGCTCATAGTTACATAATAAAAGAATAAAAAATATTTCTTGTACAAAACTTGAATTGTGTCATACTTGGAAAGGCATTACAGGCATTACATAACCCAAATTCCCAACATACTAATGCACTAATAAGTTCTCTAGAGAATTCCTTGTATTATGTAAATACATACTTAATTTGAATTTATGATGTAATGTACACCCTGGTTTTATGCCTGAGGGTGAGTCTAGTTATATTTGGGGCTCGCCCTATATGATGTCACTCATGCAGAGTATTTCTCGATTTCAAAACAACTTAAACTTTCTCATTTATGTAAAAGATAGATACAATGTAACAATGAAAAGGTTTAGTTAAGAAAAATCTCATTATTCTTGACAAAGCTTGATTTTTTTTTCTTTTAGTTTTGTTTAAGCCTATAAATATTCTTACCATATTTTGTTTCAAAGAAACTTTGGTCATAGCTTAATTTCACTAGAAAATCCTTGCTCATTTTAAAATATGAATATCTCTAAATATGTCAATGTGATTTAAATTTTCACCACATTATGCTAATTTATCTGGTTTCTAGAACAAAAAAATGAATCAAGGACGCTATCTGGTTACGGTGTGTATGATAATGAAATGTGTTCTCACATACTGGGGCCAAAAGATATTCCTTATATAATATACCTTTTATGGCCAAGTAGTGGCTAAGGATATCTCGCAATTGTCTAGATTCTTATGACTCAAACATGCTAAAAGCCTTATATAGATTTATCATTTTATTCCATGTAGATTAGATTCCATTGAATAGGAATTATTCCAATTATGCAAATTTGATATGGAGAAGATTGCATGTCTTGTCCTAGATAAAATGATAAAATGAATAAGAGAATGGGTGTGGGTTTTGTATAATGCATGAATCATTGCTAGTTACAAGAGACTATTAACATAGCCTCGAATATCGGATTCTAACGCAAGGATCAATGAACATGCTACTCAATGAGCAGTTGCTGCAAGCAAAACGCAAGGTGTGTTTAATCAGGTGCCACAATACTAGGCTAGTAAACTTATTACTTGAAATACTGGTTTATTAAACCTTGTTATCGTTAAATAGTTTCACGCCATTTTTTTCTTATATGTATTGAGCTTTAGTAGCGGACATTATACGAGAGATATTCATATTTATTTCAAAGTATGATTTTCTTAACAAATTGTCTCACAAAAATATTCCTCGTTTCAGAAATGGTGGAGGCGATGAAGAACGTGGCGTCCCGCAACGTGTCCGACAATGAACTTACAGTGGAGGAGAGGAACCTACTGTCGGTCGCCTACAAGAACGTGATAGGAGCCCGCCGCGCCTCCTGGAGAATCATATCCTCCATCGAACAAAAGGAAGAGACAAAAGTGAGTACCATCCACATGTACCCCGACAGGTCGTTAAGGGTGTCCTTTACTGCGGAACTTAAAACACGTGCGGTAACTGGTCGCCAGGAAATAGTCGACGCTGACTTGCGTAAGTTGAGGAAAAGTACGCAGGCAGGCGCCATCGCATCTATAAATAATTTTACGTTGTAGTTTTTTACGAGGATAAGGGGAGTTGTGCGGAAAAATGCGCAACTACATGTTTTTACGAGCGCATCCAATGACATCGGCTGCGTATTACGGCCGGCACGTGGTGCGGCTAGACTCACTCCAGGGCTCTTAAACGGCGAGTCAGCAATGTAACAGAGCTAACAATTTGGTGTGGAGAAATTGCGGGGCAGTGACGGGCAGGCCGCAGGGCTGTCACCGGTGCGAGATGTTACGCGATCGATAATCCGGCCGGCGAGCGCGTACACTTGTGTACCGAACACAAATCTATTGCGCGAAATATACGCCGAGATACGGACTCGGGTTAGCGGTTATGTAACGTTGTAAATGGAAATAATTGGATACGGCGACTGATGCTTGTACTCTGTAAACTGTTGTGACGGAAACGCATAACGTGCTGTCTCGCACCATTTTGGTTAGACCCACGTGCGACGCATATTTCGTCTTGTGGCTTCGAATAAATCCAAGCTAACAGTAAAAACATTGAGTAGTAAGAGACGGAAACGCGATACCAGTAAAAGCCATTAAGATAACTTTAAGTGCTGACCCTTCAAATCGGAATGTGAAAAAACTATTTACCCAATTTCATTAATTATTTTTCAATAAGGAAATCAAAAAGTAACTGCTGTATTGCGTTTCTCATGCAATACGGAGCGGTAGAAAGTCGAACATTGTCGTGGGGAAGAACCCGAATAAGTAGAAAAGAGCCGTTACCGAGATAACGTTTTTTTTGTTCGCACTGCGACATTGTACGACAAAAAGTCAGTCGGCTGCGGCGCGACCACTAACAGGCCGTGTAATGAGGAAAGTGACTCACGCCTAATTATTTCATATAGCGTACGATTCAACGACCGGCTTAAAAACGCACTATCCAACATGGCACTTGTATATTTTGAATTTGGTGACGCATCTCGTGTGTAACGTATTGTAAGACTTGGGGCATGCTATTTGCTTTGTGACTTATGAGTGACTTGGCTGCGAGAATAAATATGCAGCCGACAGTCGAGAGTAGCGAACAGGGGCGCAAGCAGGAGATATTGACAGCTCTCGTAGCATTTCCGAGGCTTGCACATCTCGTAGACAATGTGGTATTGAAATATCGACCGTTGGCCATGTGGAGTGTGGACACGCCCCTTGGTGGCTGGGGCTGCGTCGGATGTGGTGCATTCATGGAGACTTAACGCATACATAGAAATCGTTGCCAAATGGAATAGGTTAATTGCGCGTCAGATTTGGCTGTTCTCTTTTCCTTATTTAAAATGGCCCGTTTATGTGACCGAATGTGCAACGATGTGGTATTTATATCGTCATATTATTTAGATTAAATCATGATGATTCCTCTTACTACTAATATTCGCACACTATTAACAAATTACGCATTTTCCTCATTTTGCTGATAGTTTGGGAATACCTGAAGTTTAAAAAGTAGCTTGCTACTACGAGTCGCTTCAGTGATGATATCCTAACGTGACTTTGACAATAGGTGTTTGCAAATCGACCGCACAACTAGACATGAAAGCCGCTCATTAACTTTTAAATTGCTCGCAACGATTCTTATCGTGCATGAGGGCTGTTCCAGTAAAGGTACATGTGGCACATTGTACTACACCGCCGTGACTCGGCAATGCCATGTGCTATTGATTAACCTCCATTGGCTGTAGGAATCTGCATTGTTATACTATGTTTAACTGAAAATGTTAGTGCGTTTAAATATTTTGTGCCATGGAGCTGGTTAAAAAATTTAGTTTCTAAGCTTCGAGCTCGAACATACATATTAATCTCGGGCGAGTTTTTCGCATATCATCGCATGGCAACTAATCATTTACATGTGGAGTCGCGATTTGTGGCCAATTTAAGTGCATGTTATCACTAATTTATTTCAGTAAATAAGATAAACTTGCTTTAATTTTGATCACTTATCTAAATTAAAGTTACAAGTAATTTTAATACATATTTTTGAATTTACTAGCCGCCATCGGCATTACGCGCGGTGAGTTTGAGAAGCGCTGGTGTAGCGGATCGATACGCGAACTGAACCCAATGACGAAATGTAATAATACTACGCAAATCTAGTAACTAGAATTGGGACAAACAAAATTATTCACAAAGCACCGAATTAGATAAAAGCTTATGTTGCGCTGATTATTCCGAATTATTCAGAATGCGTAAGTAGACTCCGTACACGGTAATATTGTAATTGGATATAATCCCCTTGCTCACTTAAGTTATGCAATTTCGTAATGGGTTTTGATAAATAGCTTAAATTATGTCATTTTTACCTCTTTTATCATAAACAGTTACCTGACACATGGTGAATGAATTGGTTCATCATACACAATATTTTTAAAGCGTGATAGAGATCAATCATGACTTATAGAAAACGGGGTCATAATATTTAGCTAATCCCTGAGACAAGTCCATGACTGAATATTTTCGTACAGTCTAGCAACAGTTGCACACCTTGGGTTCGATGTCCGCCCCGAGACACCTTGGGTTCGATCCCCGCGCCGAGAAACTTGGTTGCGTGACCTGCCATTATTCGTTTCTGGTCTGGGTGTTGGGACCCAAAAAGTCTCACTTAGTTTCTGATACCTACGTCGCAAGACTTGTATCCTCAGTGCGTCAAGACTAAATTATGACTGTTGAATTGTTATTACTAAAGCCCCTAGAGATACACACAATTGTTTGATCATATTTTTCGCAGTAAAAGCAATTTAAAGCGTAACTCGCGCTAAGCATTGAATCGCAAACTTATTATTCTATTGCACAAAGTTGGTCGGGCACGCGCTCCCGACTACTGCGTGGAAAAACTGCCAAGGGCGCGATACTTCGACACTTTACTGGAACAATGTTGTATGGCGTAGGTTCCCTGCTTTATTACTACAGAATAAGTTCGGCCCGTTTTTATAACCGGACCCTTTTTTGTTAGTCGGGTTTTATAATCGCTGTATTGAAAGATGGCGGAGTGTGGGATTTTGATGCCGTTTATGATTGCAACTGATCAGTAATTTTAACGATGTTGCGATACACTAAATATATTTAAGTAATAGTGCCAATATTTGGAAATCTAATATTTGTATTATGTTAAGATGTTTACGTATACTGTAAATATTAAACTGTAACGCAATAGCTACAGTACCGGCTCTACTATAACAAGTCTTGTGTTGTGGGCATAAGGATCTACTTTTCAGCGTCATATATATATATATAAATCCACTATCTATCCTAGTGGGACTTCAACAAATTGTCTCTAATAATCACAATCATTAATTAAGCCTCACGAGTACCACGTGTGGTGGCGAAAATCCTAGTCGGATCGTCGCCACCACACGTAATAATTGCTATCAGTAGAGACAACTAAGTTGCAATTCTATCGCACCACTCAACCTTGTGTGTCAGTTTTCATAGCTATCAATTTGCTAATAAAGTATGTCCCTTTGAAGCCGCGTTTTCTTATCGTGACGCGCTTTGTGCATCGCGCCTGCACCAATTGTCACATCACGCGTTGCCAGGAACTGTCTGGAATGCGCTTTTTATAGTGCTGTCTGGCACGTTTACGCCGAGACAATCATCTCATCTACGTACGGCACGTTTTTAGTACCCAAAGAAATTACCGTCCATGACATAAATAAATTCATTTGTTTATTACAAGTTTTCCTCTTTGGATACCTACCATCGATCAGAAAAGTACTGTTTCCTCGTACATCTTGGGTTAAAAATGTCATGATTTATCCATGTCCTTTAACGATATTGAACTATGAAATTTCATGTCCATCATGAAGAGTTAAGGTCAAAAAGCCATTCGTAAAATGATAAGACCATACACTGTAACATCGATAAATCATGTCGCACTGACCCCATATAAGTGTGAGGTATAGACAAGCCAAAAAGTATCTTTACACAGTGAATAATTAATATCAAAGCAACTCAATATAATATGCAGGAAATATAAAATATGAACATGGCGCACGATAAAATGTCGCCGTGCATAAATTTTGCGCGAGTGAAAGGTCTTTGTGTAACAGTGAAAAGTTCAATAGTTTACTAGACTCGCTCGGAAACCACCTTTCTAAAGCAATCTCGATAAATGTTTTCAAATATTGATCGAATTAATGCGGAACGCGGGGAATTGACGAAGTTTCGGAATGCAGTGAGATCACCCGCTCAATAACGTAGATAGCCGACGATGATGCGTTACGTACTTATGGTTTCTGTTTGGTGATAGCTGTAATGGATCTGCTGCTAAGTTTTGTAGAAGCTCTTAATCCGGAATAGATAGATAGCATAGATAGCAACTAGCAATGAAACTGTAAAAGGATTGGATTAAGTACTTGAAATTACAAGACTCATAGATAGGATACAATAAAAGCTATTTATATTTTCTTTACATAAACACAGCCAAAATGACGCTGAAGATTAGATGTCCGTATATCTACTAACATTGTAAGAAACTGGCCTAGTGCGGGTTGGGGGACTTTACATACCATAGAAATTCTTGCAAATCGCTATAGTATGCAGGTTACCTTACGATGTTTTCCTTCTTTTGATTGACTATCAATGCACACATGACTCCGAAAAGTCAGTAGTGTACCCTGTGATTTGAACCCGCGACCACAGTGAACGTGTTAATTGTTGGCAGTCGCGTTTGGTTCGTTAAACAACAGACCACCACGCATTTGCCCTGTGAAATTGTAAAATTGCCTAATGGTAGTAGTAGTCATTGCCGTCGCAGTGCATTAGTAATCGCGTGGATTTTAACCGGAGATAGCCTATTTACGTGGGAAATGCTCTTAGATTCTTCCGGGTTCGTTCGAGACTAGTTATATCCTGTCGACTGTAAACGGCTCACCTCCAAAAGGTTTTAAAAAGTGATTTTGTATGGTTTACCTAAAGAGCTTACATTTCCAACCATTAGTAGGACATATCTCTGTTCAATCAATGTTCTATCGCTTTTAAGATTTAGAACGCTAAGCTAAAGTTCTGGAAAGTTCGTATTATCTTTGGATCTACGCTACGACACAGCGCCAACTCATTCACCTTTTTATAGAAAACTATCTAAGACATGCCTTTAAAATTCAAACTACTTATGCTTATTTGAAAGATTATTAAAGGATCCTAACATGGCAAATTCATTTTACTTCTAGAATCAGATACATTATTTTGATGTTATATTTTCATTAATAGATGTACAATCCAACTGCGCAGTACATGTGAGTGATCAATGCGTACATAGGGGTGCTTTTGTTGGAGCCCCCAGCCGTCCCTTGCGCTCTCATTAGTATTTGACCATGTTCCATCGTCTCTGTGCGAGTGGCGTGTTGAGAACAATCGCCAACTTGGATCGTTATTTGTTTAGAAGTTCGCCACTTTGCTACGGTATTTCGTATTTATTTCGCGTCATTTGTACATAGACTGAAGTTCTGTGTCCGTATTTATCACTTTCCTTGTCTTATATCTCATCCCCTATTTCTGTTTCATTATTTTCATAAGCTGTATGAGGAGAAATAGTTGTCGTTTATGATTCGTCGCTATATTTAGCAAATCCTCGTAAATACGTTTTTTAGATAGAAACAAACGATTAGGACAGTTATTTTTAACGCTGTCATTGTGCCAAAAAATATCTGATGTAACGCAAATATTTCCGCGCAATTATTGGCCGCACTTATCTCTAAAAAAGTTGTTTCACCAAGTCTAGTAGAAAAAGTGGGTCAGGCTATGTAGCGAGTCTTGGAGACTATGTGGCGCCCGGCGCCCGTACGCGTTGTATGTTGCAGCAGCGTTGCTTATTGATTTTACGAGCGGCCGGGTGTGACGTCAGCTCCTCCGGGAACAGCCGGTCGATAGGGAGCGGTGCGCGCCTCCGCCGCTACCGCCGCTGGTCGCACAATAACCAACACCTTTGTACACCACAATGCTATCTTGCGACCTCTTTAGATAAATATTACGCCAGCGACAATGTGCTGCCACGGAAACAGCTGCGGTTTTGAATAAAAAATATCAAATAATTAACATTAATTTCATTAGTATTTGCGGAAACCCGACTTATTGTCATAGTGGCTTAAGAATTTCTATCAGCGCTAAAGGTTTTAGGTTCGATTCCGGGACAGAAGCGCGGTGTACGTTGACTCTATATATTTCTCGGGTGTAGGTGTTTGTTCGTGTAAAACTTTTAGTTTGAAGCTAATCTTGGGTCTTCTTTTATTACTGTTGTCATCCCACAATTATACGGGGTTGACGCAACATGACCTTTCAGCCATTTTGCAGAATGAATGCTCGATGAAAATACCACTACATTTCTCTTATTAACCTACGTAGGAATATATCTGTGTAGGCGCGTAGTCATTTATGTAAGCCTGAAAAATCGCAGCTCACAAATTGAGGGCGGCGGATGAGGTGAAAAAAGAAGCAATTTTTCTCCATAGGTTTGTTTGCACAAGCTCTGCTTTGTTGCGCGGACGAGGCATTGTGGCGTGTATGGCTGTGGCGCTGTGGAGTACGGTGCGTTGAAAGGTCAGCGCGCGGGTACACTCTGCGTTATTGATCCGCCGGTGACGCGCACCAGGACCTACTCATCACTGGGATACATGTTACCTTCCAAATTGTTTTAAACATGAACTCATGTCTGTCTTCAATGGATGGGCAGATTTACCACCCACATATCAAGCTTCTTTCTGTGACGTCAGCGAGCCTATTACCATGCCGAGCACAAATTTAAAAAATGCAAAGCAGAAATGTACTAGAGGAAACAAATTAAGATAATTGCGAAAATATGCACAGTTTGGATATATTGGGTTGTTTAATAAGCAAGGCGTGAACAAGTAATTAAGCTGACGGGTATAATTATGGCGACTGTCGAGTGAGCCTCATGCTGCTCGTTAGACATTTTCTTTACATCGCCCCGCAGACTACTCACTACTCGCCATGGGAGGGGGAGGGGGTACTGTACTAGCGTAAAAATACTACCAGCAAATGTTGCTGCCTACTGAAAATAACAATACAAACCTCAATATATTTCCTTTTATTGAATCTGTTTCGATAAAACAATACGTGGGCTTTCCGGCATCCGTTTTTATAGCCAGTAGGGTTTTATTGTAATTGTATTTACGGCGCTAAATTGATTCCCTAGTAGCATAGACGTGAAACCTAGTTTAGACGCTTTAACTTGATATAGGTATTTACGAGAGAGTGGGTTGTAACAGATTAATTTCCAACTAAGTGTTTCGAGCGGGGAAACATTAGACTGAACACTATATTTAAATACAATAAAACATCGGTAATTTTGTTTTCTTGCATCAGGTTTAATGAATTTATGTAATTGCTGATTTAAACTTAAAGATTCTTGATGGTATAATTTAAAAAAAATATATATTGATATGAATATTTAATTAAAATGTTTTAAAGACATCAAACTAATATGTGATGAATATCCAGATAAAAATAATCTCAGGTTAACGTCGCCATATACTATTTCAGATTCATTAAAATTCACACAAAAGTTGATTGAGCACAATAAACAACAGTTATATCAACACGAAATGGAAAATCTCTTGAAAAAACAACGAGTTTTGTAGACTTTTTGAACTGACTGTCGGTCGGGTAACTTTAAGCTTCAGTGAGCAAGTAGGTGATCGTTTAGACTTATACCTAAATGATTTATATACCATATGGCCTGCTATACATTTCGAACTTTACCGACTTCTACCCGATCAGAAATCATATAAAATACAACATAAATAAATTCAAAGATTGAAAGTTCCCCTAACATCCCAAAAATATACCTCTGTAAAAAGCCGAAATTTCGTTGCAAATTGATCTGTCAATATCGATGGAGAATGTTTTTCAGACTCGCGAGGTACTAGCAAGTAATACGTTTTCATCCATCAACAGATATTTCTATGTAGATTTTGTAATAATCATGGGTATTGTCTGAATAATCAACGCCTGAACTTGTCAGAGAATTAGGTGTTGCAGTTCGGCCACTAGTAATACGGTTAGTTTTGTTTAGGTAGCTTAAATTCCGTAAAAAGTGATCACTTCTGCGTATCCATCGTGCTCGGTCATGATCTACAAGTAAACCTGATGCTATCGTCTGAAAAGCTTATCGTCTGATGAACCGTCAAGTTACTTTTGCATTCACAAATTGCCCAAATGACGAATGGTGGGAATATCGCTTATTGCAAATGCTATGCTTACAGGCACGAATACCCGAAGGTTACAGTCACCCCTCGACCCGTTAACACCCCCGATAACACCGCAATAACCTACTTTTGGAGGTAAAAATACATTTTTCACCCAGTCGAGGACATTGGGGGTTTGCGCGAATACCATCGACCCGTTTGACCTTATTGTGTCTCCAAATGACGTTTAATAAAGGGGTCTTTGGCCCGCTGTTTGCGGTCGCCGATTTGAAGCCGTCTGGACGCGGTTTTGTAACAGATAATTTGTATTACGGGGTTTGCGAGATGTTTGATGGATTTGGGTGGAATAATTTGTCCGTTTGAAGATGAGATAAGTTGTCAAAAGATTGGGGCGATTTGCTTTGCAAAATAGATGAAAACGATTAATATAATTTTGTATTTGAATCTTAAACGAGTATTACTTGTATTTTTTTTACGCCTGTTACCAACATCCTCGTCATCAGCCGTTGAAAATCCACTTCTGAACACAAGCCTCCCTCATTTATTATTAAACATGAAGACAAAAAATCTATGGAAAAACAAGTTTGAAAATAAAGGTAAAAAACTTACGCAATCAAAACACCTCATGTGCTACGCAGTAACATATGTGACGCAACAACACTTGTTATCTACGATGTGTGGATATGGTTGATCTTAATCGAGTATGGCTTTCATCAACCAAAAATACATTTACGGTGTAGGCATGTCCATTCACTCTAATGTTGTATAATTCTTAACATTACAGTAAATATTCTTTGTCTGGAAAAGCTGTTCTAAGAATGGGTTGCGTGTCGGTTGCGCTGACGAAATACAAATAAAAGGTGACGTTAATTCGTGTTCGTTTCCTTCCAAATCCTTATACGTTATTACGTAGATAAGGTTGGCTTGTTCCGGTAGTGAAGTAACCAAACTTTGCTAAAGAAATTAGTCATTATTATTAATGTATATTTTGTGGTGCTGCTTACGAAGTACTTCGGCCAAATACTTTGCCAACTTATAGGATGGGTGAAAGTGGTCAAAGGGAAAACAAACGAAAGAAGGGGAGCGATAAGAGTAATGCGAGCACGTAAAGTTCAGTGTCATTAGTCGGCCTGCGCTAAATATCAGTCGCGGTGCGTCTAAGCGGATGCGATATACGTGTAATCTGCTCTACTCACAGTTAAACTGTGACGATAATGGCTACAGCGGAAACAGACGCCGATTGTAACGAATATCCAGTTAATGCGCACGGTCTAAGGTTATTCAAACTCTTAACAAGTTTGTAGCGGACAATAAAGTCGATTGACTTCAACATATTGTAATTTGGTAGAAATTGTTAGACTGAATAAATGTGTAATTTGGGTTACGTATTGAGAGAATTTCATCACGCATTACTATATTGATAATTGTACACACTTTAAAGTATATCAGATTCATCATCAGTCACAGGATATCCATTGATTGTAGGCCTCTCCCCATGATTAATAGAGCATGCATCAACCTACGACCTTTATCAGGTCGTCTGTTTGCCTTGTCAGAGGCCCTCCTACGTTGCGCTTGGTGGTTATATCAAATTTTTACTTTATTTAGAATCTAGATGCTGACTAGACGGTTTAGGTCGTTGGAAATTAAGATTTCAAGTCAAGAATAATTAAATTTCGCTCCGGCACACGCCACTGCAAGTCTTCTAGCCCAGGATTAACGTTTTTAATGACTCCGACCACTGACTATGCTACTTTTTGTAAATATTTAAATTGTCTATAACATGCAACGAAACTCGGAAATGTATAACAAATGATCGCTCTTGGCCCCACAATGCCCAAATTACCTCTCATGGCCTCCCATGGCCTAGTGCGTATGTTTGATTAAACTTTCTTCTGTGGAAACCGCGTGGGTAAACATGTCGCCCACTCATCGACTACTTTAGCATATTTCTAAAACTAAATTGACCTCATAATTAAGGTTACAAGAAGTATCTGATGGCAAGTCGCTATGGATAATCTTTGGGAGGCCTATATTTATCAAAGGTTTAAAGAGAAACAAAGTATTTGAAATAATTTAAATGGCGTGCTAATTTGAATGTGTGCGTGTGTTGCAGGGCGCCGAAGACAAACTGAACATGATCAGGGCGTACCGCAGCCAGGTGGAGAAGGAGCTGCGCGACATCTGCTCGGACATCCTGGGCGTGCTCGACAAACACCTCATCCCCAGCTCACAGACCGGAGAGTCCAAAGTCTTCTACTACAAAATGAAGGTGAGTGACATAATACTGTACAATTTTGAAGTATGCCAACTCGTGCTGAAACACCATGGTGGGCTACAGCCTTTTTTCCTTTGAGATAATATTGGGTTCTAGGTTCACAGTAGGGTAGATATGCATTTTCATCTGCATTTTCCAGCTATTTTGGGTCAAATTAATCATGTTGAAGCGACTTCGAAATGGACCACGGTTTAATGCTTCACAATTGTTCTAAAGGCCCCAGCTCAGTAGCATTATTTACTATTTAGTAATATAATTCTGATACACTCGACAGGTCGAACATATCTGCAATACTCTCAACTATCGCTGTTAGAAAAGTACTTATTGGAAAATAAGAAGGATTTGGCCAAATTTTACAGCCTTTGCATGTCTTTAGAAAACTCTTGGAAATATTTGTTAGAAGATATTATGAAATGAATTCATAGTGGACACTTAGTCTTTTAATTCATAAAAACTTAGGAATGTGACTGTATACATATATTCATGATACAAACCAAGAGTGTCGACTTGAGTGTGACGAGTTTTTAATTTTACTTTCAGACTATCATTCGTTTGGTGAAAGTGTTTATTCATAAATAATGGATCGCTTTTACGAGTCAAATTTATTGTTTTAATATTTATGATACATCCACTATGATTATTTCATATAGTCTACAATCGTGTTGCAGAGGTCTTCCTATGTTCGTGGATCTCACCCATTGGCATTTCTATAACTAAATATAATTATCTTTCATTCTATTTAAATAAAGTATGTTTCACGTTTTCTTAGATTTCATTGCATGCATGAAGTGACGAAATAAAAAACCGTCTTATAATTCATCTAACGGACTTTTTCAGTTGTCTGATGGATCACGGAACAGTAAATATTTTTTTGTTTCGGGTCTAGTTCGGATGGCGTTTTTATGCTATCGGTATTTAGCTAGGAACAGGATAATCTGGTTTAACTGTGGCGTAATATCGCCGCGTTTTTACTTGCCTACATGTGAAATTACTAGTTAACCTTAGCTGTTATTTGTTGCAAACAAAAGTATACAAATGATGGATTCATGCCGAGCTGAACGATTTTGATGAATACTTGTAATTTTCACTTGAATTTTGTCGAAATATCAATGTTTTGTATGGTTTGACATAGTTATAATAGGTCATGACGTAGAGCAAATTGCCAAGAATACTAAAATACCTATGATTAGGACACGATATGAGGATCCGGGCAAACATTTCAGTAGATATGTGAGCCCAACAATATTATGTTAAAGGCATAAATTGGCGTACACCTAGCAGTAAGGTCTTAGTTGTCAAGTTAGATGTCTAAATAAATCAGTAGGAAATCGCAAGACGCGGACCGCTTGTTCTGTCAAAATCCTTGGAGGTTCATGTTCAACAGTGAACGATGGTGATGATATGTACCTATGTATAAAATTGAGCTTGTGTTAAAATGTGTTGTGTCGTTGCAGGGTGATTACCACCGGTACCTGGCGGAGTTCGCGACGGGCAACGACCGCAAGGAGGCTGCCGAGAACTCGCTGGTCGCGTACAAGGCAGCCTCAGACATCGCCATGACCGAACTGCCTCCCACCCACCCCATCCGCCTCGGACTCGCGCTCAACTTCTCAGTGAGTACCTCATCACCAACACACACAGCATAACCAACACAATGTACTTATACATTAACTATTAAACCACTCACACACACACAGCCAGTCGGCAAAGCCAACAGCATGATCAAACGTCTTGCTGTTTTGATTGTATGCTGCAGGAAATAAGACGCGTTCTAGATTGTATTGTAGAGAGAATCGTTGCGCACATGACAGTTTCCAGTCAATACACAATGAGTAACGCAGTAGTAACGTCATTACGATAATAATATTTTAATACAAATATTTGTTATTTCGCGACAATACGAATGCGATTGTCGTTGATTCTTTGTACCCATTAGTACCACATAAACACTACAATCTAGATACATTAGCTTCTGTTTTTGAGTAGTCATTAAATACTTTTATTATTATTTCTGGCTTGATGATCAAGCTTTCAAGGGCGAATTAGTAAATAATGAGAGACAGGTAAAGTGCGTTCATGTCTGTTTGTGGAGGATGACGTATCTACCTTTTGAACTAAATAGTCAGCTCACGCGTTTCACACAGTTTATTAAGTGAAGTTATAATGACCGCACACTGGCGCGTTAATATTGTAAATCAATATTAGCTTCATCTCCACTACGATTCCTTTTGATAATTAAATGTACAATTACGTACAAATATTGTTTACACACATCATTATTGGGTATGGGCTTGATATCTTTTGCATTGCAAGTAGGATTTTTAATAATTTTGTAGGAGATATCTGGTAAATTGATAAGCAAATACTATAATGTAGTAGTCATTGTGTAATAAATATGATAACACGCATTTTATCAGTCTAATTGGTCCGAGATATCAAATGTGATAAATGCTCTAGGCATTGATCCCTTGCAATTAGAAAGACAGATATTGCCAAAATATACTACTCTGTTGAAAAGTCGTGTACTGCTAAATGAAATGTTTTATAAGTCGAATTTTGTCATTAGATTATTGACTATCTTCAATGCTTTTGTTTACGAATGCCCGTAATTCAGATAATATAATCGGACATCAGATAAGTCTTGATAAAGCTGTCGCAATTCATAAACGAAGAGATTATGGAATTAAAACGCAGTAAACGGCAATGGCATCAGTAGGTCAATGCTTTTAATGCTGGGATGATTAGAACTCTCTTTGCTTGGTCTATACTATTATGTCAGTTTGCTAGAAAGTATAAAAAAAATTGTGTCTGATACGAACTTTTGTGGGTCCATATGGTGGGTTCTCTTTATCCGAAGTATGATTGTTGTACCATCTGGGCATATGATAATAGCTATAAATATAAAAAAGATTTTATTTAATTTTTTATGTAACATTGCGTATGACTTCCTGTTCCTTCGTCATTTTCTGAATCATAACAAGCAGTACATAGTTGAATGGTTGAAGTCTCCGGAGCTGCGCTCACGGGCACGGTGCAACACCGGTTGGTGAGTCAGACCGCGCGTGCTGCGGACCGGCCACTAGTAACGCAATGATTCTGTAATGTCCTCAAAATATTCAGCTCTTTCCACCAGTCACATAATTGAAATTTTGTGAAATTTCCAATCGCTACGAATAAGTAATGTCCTTATAGAGGCAGTTGTAAATATGTTATGTTGCTGTATCGTAACAAATATCATGTGTGACGCGTATTTGTCTTGTGGTTTAGTGGGATTCCCCACATCGCGTCGGGACCACAAATAGTCTGTCTCGACTCATTGTTCAAGCTATGTGCCCGGGGATGGGTTTAGCTCGCCACGTCATACTTAAGAATAATGTAATGTTTATGCACTTACATATATTCTCTTCTTTAAAAAGCTAGTTCTGTTAGGGTAGATATCTCATTCTTGAAAAAACATTTAAAGGTTTATTCATGCCACAGCTTCTACACCTTCCATCATACAACACAAGTTTCTATTTTTACTATTTAAAGCAGTGTCTTGTCCTTTATCATTTATTCGCATGTGATTAAATCTCCATTCACACGGCACTATTAATAAATATGATAATGCGTAATGATTATCGCGCCATTCGTATGTCGCTGTGTTCCGAGAACGCCGGGCGTTTATGGGGAAAACGTTAGCTTAAAATGTAGTTGAATTGCCTCGAGCACGCGTCATGAGTCAGCCGATGATGTCAGCGCGAAGAAAGCGCCCTCGACTTGTTTGTGAATGGATTTGTAACGTGTAGTAATACGTGTGGGATTGTGGCGCGGAAGAACTCGAATTAAGGATGAGGTTTAGAGATTCGGGTAATAAGGAGGACCTAGGTGTCCAGTTACTGCGTTGCTATGGAAGTCTATTAAGAAGTTGATAATTGTGGGTTGTTCATAAGCATGTTATAGTAGCAACTTCAGTAAAAGATTAATACGTTTTAGGGAAAAACATAATGTGATATGCATTCGTATAAAATTGTAGCATACTTGATGTGATTTCGGCTTTAGGGCTCACCGTACTTATATGCTTCGTCACATCTATTTAGTATTTGCAACACGTAAGACAGTATTTTGTAACCAATACCCAAAATAAAAAGTGAAAGCCACTATAATGGATGAGTCACGGCCCGGACTCACTTCGACGGAATACAAATATTACTTTAATATATTACAAACGCTCCATTGATGCCTGCGTACGGACATTGCACGCGACAGACACGACAGGTGGCGAAATTATTGCCACCATAGCCTGCACGGCGCATTGTGACCTCATAATTTGTTACGAAGTATATGTGTATCACTCACAAAAAAATAAAATATTTGAAGAATTATAGGAATATAAATAAATCTCATCAAATCAGAATATTTATACGAATATTATCGCGTTGATTTAATTATTTTTATCAGCATTAATCTGAAGATAAAGTTACCACATTTGTTGAGAAAATTAATAAAAACTGTTCTAAAAGTTGTTTTAAACCACTTTGCGGGGCAGTCTCTGTTTTTAGCAAGTTTTGTCAAAAAACATTTGGAACTTGGGACACATTTAAAAGATGGTGTAACTTATCCGTTCTCAGTCCTCACTATCAGCTATATTTCTTTGTGTGATTACGACAAGCCGCAAATGACGTATGCACAGATATCTAAGCATTGTACATATTTTGATAACTGGAGATATGACGCAAAGGTTATAAAACAGACACACGGCGTCTGCTGGGCCACAGCCAAACTAATTACAAGTTTTCCACCAGTTAGCTAATTACTATTCGCTCACTTGTAAAACTTGTTTCAAACTGAAAAATTAAATTTTATCGTCTGTTTATCTGTGTAATTGTTACTAGGCCATTGCAAATAGGCTATGAATATGTTTTAATCAAGTAATAATCAACTATACGTAAATATAGTTTATGTCACCAGGGCGTAGGTAGAAAAGTATGTGATTACGTGTAGTGAATAAAGTAATTGTGGTACATGATTCATGTTGCAATATCTTCAATGCCACGTTTTGCCGACTTCTCACTGACCTGTGCAAGGTCATCGAAAAAAAATCTATTATGACTAACGAAAGCATACGGAATTGCTTGTGAATTATTGTGATTTTGCTGTGTAAACAGGAAATTCTGTGAAAAACATTACTAATACCACGACGATATTTTTATAAATAATAGAAAATTTTGTAGATACAGTGGTAGGTTGTAAATTTGGTTTCTTGTGAATTGGTTGACGCATTACCAACGCAATCAAGCAAACAAAAATACCCAGAAACTCGGCCCTAAATATGAAATTTATTTCAGCTCAGACATTTGAGCTGACCGAGTCAGCGGGACTCTAAGTGCCTTTACTTGGAAACAATTTACTTGTAGAAACTTGTAAAGGTCATAAAAGTGGCCATTACTTGCCTTCACTTTTATTCCTTACATTAGAATAATAGAAAAATTACACCCAACAATCAAACACTGTTATGACTTTTGACTTTTGACTGACTTTCTCTACACAACACCCATCTTTAAATTCTTTGTATGGGTTCGAAGTCGGATCCAAAGCCTCTTGTTTCACATCAGGGTTTTCGGTCCCTTACATAATGAAAAGTATAGTTTGTCGCGAATGTAAGTACGTGTTAGTAAAGTGTGTCTTGCTCGTTGCAGGTATTCTACTACGAAATCCTGAACAGCCCGGACCGCGCGTGCCGGCTGGCCAAGGCGGCGTTCGACGACGCCATCGCCGAGCTGGACACGCTCTCCGAGGAGAGCTACAAGGACTCGACGCTCATCATGCAGCTGCTGCGGGACAACCTCACGCTCTGGACCTCCGACATGCAGGGCGACGGCGAGTCCGGCGAGGCCGAGCACAAGGACCAGCCGCAGGACGTGGAGGACCAGGACGTCTCGTAATCACCCACGCGTTCTACTCTAATATTATTAAATTACTATAGTACCACATAAGACCCAGCCCTCGACCACAACCGGTCCTATACTCTACTCTATACTGTATACTGTACACTGTACAACACAACACACAACACTACACCATACGCCGCGACGACAACAAACCAACCGACAAACACACTCAACGACCCTCCGGGAACTCATTACCACTATTTATATTATATATGTATGTATGTAAGCGTTGGTTCGTACAGCCGCAGTACACACCAGACCCCACATCCACACCGAACAACCGAACAAGTGAACACTCCGCAAATTGTCAGTCGAATGTGTTGATACGTGTTATATTAGCCGACGTACATGAGAACGTTTCGTTTATGTATGTGTCAAATTATATATGGATAATATACAGTATGGAAATATGTACTTGTTTTGATATAATATTTGTTTTCAGTTACGTGAAATAATGTTTAAGATGATAAAAAGTACTTTGGTATTTGCATTTTAACTGTATGTTGTTAATGTATTTGGTATTTCCTTACGGTTACTCTCGATTGATCTCTAGTGGTGTCACTGAGCTTGTGACGCGTGGGACTCGTCTCGGGCCCCACTCGCCTCCCGTAGATTCTATATCTATACATTACATTACATTACATTACATATGTACTGGAACTTTCCGACAACTACTCTTTAAGGTGGGAATTGTAAATTTTCTAAGTATTTTATACCGTGTGTACAATGAATGTATCGTAGTGCGCCCACTGTGCCCACTCCACGCCCACACGGCCTCATGTGTGTTGCGTCTCGCTCTCGCGCGTCGTGTCCCATTCGGTCTGCACAAATAGTCGTTTTATACAAGGACGTATAATCTCGTGGCTAGGTTGTTGTTTTGAGACTGTTGCTAGTTGGTATTAGTGGGCTCCGGCGGGCGCGTCAATCGCCTGTCGCCGCATTTGTATACATTTGAATGATTATATTTTAAATTGTGTAACATTATTAGGGTGGTATAACGTAGTGGCTCGCAGTACGTAGGTGAAGGCCCGCCTCTCATAGATTAAAGACATTGTCGTTGTTCCCGCTTCGTTCGTATTGCAACATTGGAGTATTCACATTTGAATTGCTTTAATTACTTACGAGTATTGTGATAGAGATTTTGTATATTTTAATTTATTTTTTGTAATTTCGCAAGTTGTCTAAAATGAGCTGTTGTAGCGCTACATCTCTTACGGTCCCGCAGACAGACAGACAGACAGGCGGCCAGGCAGACGGTAGTTGTCAAGTTGTGCTAGGTTAAGGTGATGCACTTGTGTATGTATTTATTGTCGAACACATTCCATCTCTGGAACAGCGCGTAGTGTGGCATCGCAGCGCAGCGCGGAGCAAGTGCGTGCCCTAGTAAGATATTAGCGTTATTTTTATTTGAATTTGTAATATTGCATATATTTTGTTAATTTATCCACAAAAATACTGATGCAATTAGCCTTAGTGTTATGCAATATTGATTTATGTCCTACCAACTACATGGAAATTTATTGTAAATGACAGTGTAAATCTAATAATAAAAATTCAAAAGTCCGCATTTTTGTTTTATTGCAATTCTCAGAATGTGGGCGACGGTGTTCATATTATTCAACATTCAATAATTACTACATACTTTTCTCTCAGATAGCCAATAAACATATGTACACAGAAGAGCTTTTTTATTTCCACCCTACTCTTCATATTTAAAAAAGAAACGAATAAAAAAAAAAACTACATTCTGTAGAGTAAAGATTTAAGATTAAAAAGAATTAAAATTAGTTAATTAAATTAATTATTCTACATTAAAGATTGGTTGAAGGACTATATCGTAGCTAAATAACTAGTCAACTAACTAGTCAATATTTTCCTTATGAGTGGATCACACAAAGCCTGGTGTAAAGTAAATTCGAGTAGTGGACAACTTAAATTGAACCGATTTTACTATCGTGGTTGATGGTTCATACTTCATAGCTGGTAGTTTAAAAAAGAGCAATGTTCATACCACATGTACTGTTTATTTCTAGAAGTAAACGTACATCATAATATTATTCAGAAATCTACCTTCTGTTTTCCAATATATACACACAGTAAATATTTAAATTATGAATTCACGTAATTCCAACAGTAGATATAGCGAAACTATTGATTCTCGCAGGCACGTACTTGCCATATCGTATTATCTTGGAATGCCATGTGTATTAGTGGCCATGATTGATAGCGTATGCCATTGCACCCGTCGGGATAACAATGTTTTGATATTACAATATTGTCGTTGGAAAAAAATAGAAACCAAACGTGTCCATAGTCCAAATATATTGTAGGAGATCAGAATCTAAAATCTAAGCTACTAAAGTGCTTATCTAAATTCTATTGCTATTACACACAATAGAGGCCAAAGCCTATCCGATGAAAAATAGCATAAGAGATGTAGGATATACGGAACAGAAACTCCGCTGATCATAACATTCTCGTCTACGCTCAGGATGAACTCTTTCTTTTGATAGACGTAATCAACATCGGGTTGTAATAAATGAAATGATAGGACATCAAACAGACTCCTACCGACACATCAGGAGTCAAGGCATTTTCACCAGCGCGTGTTGCCGTGGGCTGGCCGACCAATGAAGCTGGCAACTAGCAGATTACGTTAGATGGCGTAATTTTGATTACGGGTAGCTTCTTTGTCTACGGGTAGCGTCAAGTGTTACAAAGCGTGGGGAGCTTACAAGTTACAACAGTTACTTATCCTCAAGCACTCTAGCTTTTTAACCATAAAATGAATGTACATCACTCCCCTTTCTAATCTTAAACTCGTTATCAATTATTTTATTTTTTTTAGTTGGTTAGGTTTTGACAAAAGGAGTTTTTTTGTTTTTTTAACTATTAATTTTTTTGTTTGCGTTATTGCAGTTTTTATCTCGTTCTTGTGTGAAATTATCCAGCAGTGTATTTAATACCTACTGTCTACACTCTACGCATCTAAAAGATATAACGTGCGATAAAATTTATTTTCATCTAGTTCGTCTGATGCTCTGGTACTTTTTATGATCAGCAAACGATTTCTTCTGGTCAAATAGAAATGAAAATATTTTATTGAACCCATGAAATATCATACATTATTTAGATTGTCACTTTATTCCACTACCACCCGGTTCACAAGGCTGTTTTCACCAGAGAAGAACAGAACAGAAACTATCATTGGTCTTTTCAAAACAGGTGTACAATAGTGATTATAATTAAGAATGTTATTTTTTTAAACGCCGTCCGTACCCCAGATAAGAGATCAGTGGTAGTGATCTGTGGTCCGTATGCTTACGGAAGTAGGTACGCGGTATTTGTCTCCATATCTTGAAGTTACCATCTTTGAAGGTTTCACATGTATCGCGTGTAGACTGAACACATGGTTTTCTAAATGGAAATCTATAAATTTGAGGGTAAAATAAACGCATGGATGGATACAAAAATTCTTTATTGCACAGGGATATTAAAATACTTAATAACAATTTGATACTAAACACGACGACTCGTGATCCAGATGGCATGTGCAAGCGATTACCGGCAAGTACATTGTATGTACTCAGACGAAGCGGCGCCGTTTCTGCGTCCCATATTCCTTGTGTGCCAATAGACTAGAGAAAAGTTCATGGAAATTATGAATACAATGAGATGCTCAAGGATTTTGAATCTTGACTATATTAAAACCTTCTAAATTATAGAAAATTGTAATGAAGTTTAGGATGAGCAATTTATGATTCAAATAACCACAAAAGACATCCAGTCTTTCGGCTCACAATTACAATGAACAATAGAGACACAGAAATCGACGAAAAATACATTTTTTGTTGCCAAAACAATCCGCTAACAGAGGCCTCACCGAAACATTAATGACGACTTTGGTATATAATTACAAATGGGAAATCATTTCGATGGCACGTTTCACCGTGGAATACAAAATATACAATGCCTTAATATAAAACATGTTCCCTGCTCGAGCGCGCATGTGCCACGCGACAGTTCGGCCGCACCACTACTTACAACAAAACATCAAATTTTATTAGGAACTGCAAACTTGCTTTCATCAGAACAATTTTTTTATTAAAAAACCATGTCGTGAATAAAGGTAGCAATTGTAATGTTATGAACATGAATTCATTTATTTTACATGTTACACTCAGCGGTCTGTAAGGATGGTGGTGCGCCCGGACACAAATAATATCAATTATATGAAACAATTTAAACTAATACTTATCGCATCACACTATTTAAGCAACGCTACGTTGTGCCCTAGGCCGCGTACTTTAATAAAAATAAATTGAGCCCTTGCCGCGAGCTCCGCACGATCAAAATCACTGTTTAAAACAATACAATAATTTATAATTAAAAATAAACTTATCTGTTTTATATTAATATTTATAATTCTAAATATGTCTTCGCTAAAAGCATATATTACGCTGATACGATTTGTATTACGCACCGCTATTTATAATTGTTTTGTAATTACTGTTACAATAATTCAGAAAATATTGTATAAATACAAGTAGCAATAACAAAACTCTTGAAGCGTTTCCGTGGACGACACTTCAACAATCTTACTTGACAACCACACGACCTACTGTCGATTGTTTTAAGTAGAGGCGTATCGGTACGTAATGCAAAACGGATCTGTATCTATGATTAAATTATATAAAATATGAGTAAATATAGCACATCACAATGTTTGTATTACATCACATCAGTCTCCGAAACAGGCCGACGCAGCCGCCGGCGATCCATCGCACCAAATAAAACTACATTACGATATCGTACAACAAACCAACGAGTGGCCACGCTCTCACCTGCTGTGCCTCGTGTCTGTAGCGCTTACACCACAGAATCATGTAATTACACTTACGTTATTAGATCGCTTTAATAAAAATCTTAATCCATAGACAAAGTGAATTTATAATAGCTTTTAAATGACAGTAGAAAACTGAGCGAGTAAGCTAGATTATATAAAAAGTATAAATTGGCTGATCTTGAAAGTAAAACTGATAGAAGTTCCACTATTCATAAGAATAGCACTTTACTTTTTTCAAGAATCTTTTCTAATTTATCGCACCATTTTAAAGCACAGACACAAGGCAAGTACATAATAATTACACAGTAGAACAGGAATTATGTACCACAAACCGAAAGCAACAGAAGGAATGCATAACCAAATTCAACGACGCATACATACATAAAAACGAGTGCAGTCAGTATTGTAATAAATTAGTTTTTCTATTTTACATTCTCACATAGAAGTAATATAAAATTTGAGAAATCTTATTTCCGAACTGATAATTAAGTTGTTTTCACCATTATTTGCTTAAAGAAGACATTACTATTAAGTAAAATATTTGTTATTCC
This sequence comes from Deilephila elpenor, assembly GCA_949752805.1. Classification (NCBI taxonomy): domain Eukaryota; kingdom Metazoa; phylum Arthropoda; class Insecta; order Lepidoptera; family Sphingidae; genus Deilephila; species Deilephila elpenor. Next base: position 11,173,853 of record OX457115.1, read on the forward strand.
GTTACTTTATTATTTAAAATGGACAAATTAACATCTTGCTAAGCTCAATTTACAGTAACATTAAATTGATTTTCCAGCGTTTCATACAGAGACTTATCACATTTAGCTTAAAATAAATATAGAACATTTTAACTTAGCTCATTGAATGCCAATAATTACTTTGAATGATACCGATTATTATTACCTAAAAATTAAATTACCAATGCTGACTGCACTCCTAAACAAATATTGATGTAGTGTGAGTGAACCGAGGAATGTTCCATACATCATTCGACGCAATCCATTTGTTTATGGTCCATTTAATTACACATACAATAGTTTAATATTAAAAATACTATCATATACCGTTTATTTGAGTCTTCGCCCAACGCCCTTAACGCCATCGAATTAACTTGACGAACAATGAATGTGAAATGTAAATCACGGGGTTTGAAACTGTTTTTGTATAGCTGCCCGTAAAAAAAGCCTTTTGACAAAGTTCTTGATTTGGGTGGCGATGACATGATATTTACATATGGGTTTTGTCCGTCAGTGAAGTGTAATGTTGTGTTTTCAAGTGATTTTCTCTATACACTACTTATGATAAATTTTGTTTAATAACTTATATTGTGTATTGCTCAGGGGTTTATATTTGTGTACTTTTTATCATGGTACAATAAAATGACTACAATGCATCTGGAAGGTATCTATTGAAGTAGCCACATAGACAATATTTTTTTATCAGTTGAGCTAAATCTAAACCATTGCTATTGCACGAGTCACAAGATTATTTTAAATCCCCTATTATCAACGAATAGCATAGAGAAAATCACTAGATGGCGCCGCATGACACAGTCCGTATGTGTATGTGTGTGTGTGCGCGTGTGTCTATGCGAGCACGCACATCTTCTTGAGGTCGGCGTCGTCGGCGTCGAGCAGGTCGGGCGGCGGGGGCGCGCGCGCGGGCGGCGCGGGCACGTAGCGCTGCGCGTGCAGGCCGCGGCGCTCGTAGAACAGCAGGTAGGCGCTGGCGGGGTCGATGCAGGGCGCGGGCGCGGCGGGTGGCGCCACCTCGCGGCACATGGAGTCGTTGTAGCACAGCCACGCGCCCGACGGGTTGCGCGCGTACGCCACGTAGTGCCCGCCCGACATCTGCCCCGAGTGGCACTGCAAGGATTTAGGTATTAATATAGAGTACTAAACATTATCTTATGTAATCAATTAATCAATGATGGAACGTTAAATTTCAAAAATAAATAATCTCTTGATTCTAATGTTCTGCTGTCTAATTTTATAAATTCTTTTAGGCATTCTCTTATATACGGTGGATTCAAATATGAGGAGAATTTAGAATTACGCATTAATATAATAAGCTGACAGACTTTTTACTCTAGTCCTTTATGTTTAAAAGTAGCAAACAATATTTATAAAGGGTATCTAGTGGTACTGACGATGACGGCGTAGAGGTTGTACTTGAGGTCGAACTTGTCCTGGTCGGGCAGCAGGTGGTGGTGGTGGTAGTCGACGAGGTTGTCGTCGCTGACGGGCGACTTGCTGAGGCTGGCGGAGTGCACGCGCACGCGCCCGCCCGCGCCGCGCCGCCGCCGCGTACCCGCCGCCGCCGCCGCCGCACACTCCTGACACATACATTCATATTATTTATGCCCAGTTGGTTAGATGCCAACTGTGAGATGAGATGCCGCAGGTTCGATACCCGCACCGAAACAAATATTTGTGTGATCCATAGGTATTTGTTTCGCGTCTGGGTGTTTGTGAGACCGAAAAGTCTCTCGTAGTTTCTGATAACCACGACACAAGACTCGATCTTAGTGTGGGGCAGAACCTATGTATGCGACTGTTGTATGTATTAATAGCATCGTTCAATACAATAAAAATGAATGCACGAACTTGTGTTAATTTACTTTGTCACTATTTTATACGGGGCTCGAAGGATCAAAACAAATCTATAAAAACGAAGTTCTAACAATTAAGTTAATTGAGTAAACGCATGACTTAACGAGACTTAACATATTATGTCTCAGGATGGCGAGTGCAGTGGAATGCCAAACTTTGCTTTGTAATTCATGGTGTTGTTTGGTTTTGCGACTGTCCGTGAGCGGTCGTATCGCTTACCATCAGGCGAACGGCATTCGTCTCGTCATTCACCGCATTAATAAAAAAAACCATACACACCTGATCAACCTCATCCTCAGACTCGCTCTCGGATATGGGCGGGTCGACGTACATGGAGACTTGCGGCTTGATGTTGTTGATTTGCAGGTAGCGGCGGATGGTGGCCTGCGGGATCGACGCCAGGTACGCCGTCGGGTCGAAGTCTTGGAACGGGAAGTTCACCACTTTTTGGGACTTTATCCACTTGTTGTTCACGAATTGGAAACGTTTGAGGTGTATTATCTGTTAGGGAAATAGTTAGAACCTCAATAATGTAATTTATAAAGCCAAATATTTAATTGTTTTTTGGTAAGTTTTTGTTACTATATTACAATGCTTTAAATTTACTTTTGTAAAGTGTAGATTCTGAGGTAGCTGATATATATCCGGCTCGAAGGACCGAAATTAACAGGTATGTGTATCGCGAGCGTGTGTTGTTTTCTCAAAAACAGCTACTCTAGTAACCCTTAAATTCACTTTCCGGTGCATGTCTACATAGTAAATGTAGTTTATATGGATAGACGGCATTGAGGAATTATACTGCGTGAAAAAAAAAATGTGTATGGTGTGTAGTGTGTACCAGCACGGGCGGCAGGCGCCAGATCTGCAGGTTCTTGGTGGCGGGCTGCGCGGCGCGGCAGTGTGCGCAGTGGTAGCGCTCGTCCAGCCGCTCCTCCGACGTGAAGGCGCGCAGGCACGAGCCCAGGTCCACGGGCCGCGCCGCCTCCGACACGCTCGCCGCCACCGACCAGTGCGCCGTGAACGCCTGCGCATCACCATATTATATACCAGTGGCAAAGAACAATTAAACAAATCAAACTAAATCCTTAAATGAAATAACAAATATTCCGATACACCTACAAAAGGAAAGCCGATAGGAATCGGGTTTTATGGACGCTTTGGTCACTGACACATAGACAGTATTTCTATTAATTTTAAATACCGCGCGGCATCCACTGAGGAGTCTGTTAGTTCCAATTGTTTACCATTAATTATAAACACTATATACTTCTGCACTGCCATTATATCTTATGTTGTTAATCAGCTGGTCTAAGCTGGTGACCTTTGTTTCCCTAAAGGCTCCATTTTTAGGCAACAAAGAGATTGTTTAGAACACATAATATATCAGTATCCGCACTGGGCCAGCGTGGTGGACTATATGGCCTAACCACTCTCAATCGATTTTCTCGATTGTAGAGTAGGCCCGTGCCCTGCAGGGGGACGAATATGGGCTGATATAGATAGATATAGTGTGTGTACCTTCTCCCGTGTGGACTGGTAGCGCAGGTGCAGCGCGGTGGGGTCCCAGTCGATGGCGAGCAGCACGCGCTGTCCCGAGCGGCGCATGGCGGCGCGCACGGCGCCCAGGTCCAGCCGCCGCAGCGTGCCGCCCGCGCCGCCGCCCTGCACGACGCATCATCAACATCAGGACTCTTGCAGTAGGGACAACACATGGTGTGTGACATCCGCACACGAGACATGAAGACTAAATATAGACCTTACTACACATGTGGCTCTGGAGTATTACGTCACACAACCGACTATCACACTGAGGAGATTAAGAGTGTTGTGTAGAGGAATAACACATGGTGTGATAGTCGTACACGATAACCCACAAAAAAATAACGTGTGTGCGTCAAAGTCTACGTGTTAATGCAATTAGCAATAGTCAAATGTTTACTACAACGCTGTAATATCAAAACCATGAGGATATCTATGTATTAATATAAATCCATTCGAAATAGTTCATATAAATTATTATTAACTAACAATCTATACTGCAAATAAGGTTATAATGAGAACTAACATGTGAGTTATGCCTAGTACTAGAATGCCTGTGAAGCTTAGCCTTTGCTATAGGTGAGTTTCCGTCCGGAGTTCCGTCCGCCACTGCTATCTCCGCCTCTTCCGCCTCCATGGCGCCAGACTTCCGCCTCGAACGCGTGCGTCCTCCTACATAACAGAATATCTTCTTGAACATTCATTATGGCAAATTAAAAACATAATAGACTATGTTTGCTTTTGTACATAATTCAATGCGAAAGCCGAAATACCGTAATATATTAATTCAATAAAACAACACAGAGATAGACTGTAAAATAAGCCATCAATCAGTATTTAGAAAATTATTAGAAATGAAAGTGGGGACCGTCTTATTAAATCTCTACTTTTCAAAACATCTATTTACTAAATGTTTCTTTTCGTAGTATAGTTATAAATGTGTGCATCACATTGTAAATGTACGTCTCTGTGTATGCGTGTATGTGCGTGTGTGCGTGCGTGTGCGTACCCGGCGCCGTGACGAGCGGCGCGTGGTCGGTGGGCAGCGCGCAGCCGCGGCACAGCGCCGGCCACTCGCACACCGCGCACCACGCGCCGCCGCCGCTCACCACGCGCAGCGTGAACGGGAACTCGTAGCCCAGGCTGTCGTCGCTGCAACACGGAATGTATCAACATCACTGCTCGTTATACACGGCTTGTAGGTTAGCAAGTAGAGAGACAGTACCAGTCGGTGGCGTGGTTGTGCCTGGGCGGCGGCGGGCGCGCGGACAGCAGGCGCGCCACCTGCGTCCACACGGCGGCGTACAGCGCGCGGCCGCTCATGCCGGCGCGCACGCCCACCACCAGCGGCACGCCGAACAGCGCCGCGCGCGACCACAGGAACGACGCCTCCGTCACGCACGTCTTCCTGCACGCACGCGCACGCACACGTCAACCACCTCGTTATTACTTGTCAAATAAAACGTCTTTACATGACTTTTACATTGAAAATACATACTTGAAGCTCAGGCTTAGATATATGTCCACAATTTGTCGAGGATTCTTTTTATCCCAAGAGAGTATTTGGGTCGTGACAAAGTTGTCATGAGACCTAATCTTTCGCCATATAAATTGCCTATATCAGGATCTCATGATTCACACCTCACACATACGAAGCTATAACACTAATGAAATTATAATAATTTGATGAGATTAACTTCCAACAGACCTGTGCACAGCAACCAAATACTGTATCTTGCCGACACTCATGGACGTGTCCTTGAGTTGATTCATGTTGTGCATGTTGGAGGGCGAGGAGCCGAACTTGACCTTGGCGAGGCGCGGGCTGGTGGGCTTGAGCGTGAGCGACTTGACGCTGAGCGTGGGCGACGCGCAGGGCGGCGGCGCGTGGAACGTGCTCGGAGGACTCTGGGACATAAGAATTTCCGATCTCGACCTCTGAAATTCACGGGCACACGTTATTGTCGTATGTACAGTGCGCGCGCCGGGGACTGCAAACAAATCAAAACAAAATCAATTAAGAAAAACATTAATTAATCAAAACATAAAAATAAAAATAGAAAAATGATAGGTCATAAAAACTTTCTCAATTAGCTATGATAAACATTTGTTTTTAATATGTAAGGCAAAATAAATAAAAAAATTGTGAATTCAATGGCAATAACAAAAATAATAATGTACCTTTTTAATAATCATTAATTCCCATATGTTTTAAGTACATTTTAAGAATTAGATTTTACCTGCACAATCGTAATATTACAGATTAATAAATATATTATTATTTTAGTAGCGTCAGAAAAAAAAATCAAACAAATTATTCTTGTTCAAATATACTACATAAATATATAAAAACTGTACAAAAACTTAACAAGGGTCAGTCCACACAGAACATCTATATACAGACGGCACTGAGGTACGTATGTACACTACAACGAGCGCTAACACGGCCGTGACGCACAAACACACAGATGAAAATGATTCTTAAAATACACATAGAAAATAGACTGCGGAATTACGTTAGAAAGGGACAAAGCTAATATTTAGTAATGAATATAGCTGTCTCTTAACATCAATCAGTATCTAATTCCACGTCAGCCAAGTTTGCACACTTTGCGATAGTACACTTTAGGACAATAATGCGCATAGCGATAACACTCGTGCCCTTCCGAGGATATAGGCATGAGCTTGAATATAAATAGGAATTTCTTTTCTATCGTTCCCATATGAAAATATCGTTGATATCCTAAAATCTGGGACTAGTGGTGATAACCGTGTTTAAAAGAGACAGCTACCAATAAAAAATATTTTGATTTTTAAAAATGATTATTATTAATCGGATCCACAATAATATGCAGTCTATATTCTATATCTATGATTCTTACACACAACACTACAGATGACACTCGGCAATGGCATTGCTGCTGGCAACACAAACTCGGCTAATGATGTATGATCACACAAAATGGCTTAATGGACTAATGTCC